>OZ005735.1:253164649-254377266 GCA_963930755.1 Eudasyphora cyanicolor
AGAAACTCTACCATTCTAAAATTCAAAATGATTGGATGTGAAATACAGCTTCTTCAGGACTAAAGAGCAAAATCGGACGAAACATATATATGGGAGCTTTAGCTAAATCTTAACCGATTTTCTTCAAATTCGGTAGCGTTGGTTCATGGATCAAGAAACTCTACCATTCTAAATTTCAAAATGATTGTATGTAAAATACAGCTTCTACAGGACTAAAGAGCAAAATCGGACGAAACATATTTATGGGAGCTATAGCTAAATCTTAACCGATTTTCTTCATATTCGGCAATGTTGGTTCATGGATCAAGAAACTCTACCATTCTAAATTTCAAAATGATTGGATGTAAAATACAGCTTCTATAGGACTAAAGGACCAAATCGGACGAAAGATATATATGGGAGCTATAGCTAAATCTTAACCGATTTTCTTCAAATTCGGTAGTGTTGGTTCATGGATCAAGAAACTCTACCATTCTAAATTTCAAAATGATTGGATGTCAAAAACAGCTTCTATAGAACTAAAGGGCCAAATCGGACGAAACATATATATGGGAGCTATAGCTAAATCTTAACCGATTTTCTTCAAATTCGGCAATGTTGGTTCATGGATCAAGAAACTCTTCCATTCTAAATTTAAAAACGAGTGGATGTAAAACACAGCTTCTGTAGGACTAAAGGGCCAAATCGGACGAAAGATATATATGGGAGCTATATCTAAATCTGAACCGATTTCAACCAAATTCAATAGGGATCTTTACAGCTGCGAAATACTGCAAAATTTCAGAACGATCGGAGTGAAATTGCGACCTGTAGTCGACGAACAACTTTACATGGACAGACGGACGGACGGACAGTCATGGTTAAATCGACACAGCTACTGATTCTGAGTCGATCGGTATACATTAAGGTGGGTCTAGCTGTGTTATTTTCAGGTGTTACAAACATCTGCCGTGAAACAAACTTATCGGTGTGGTGTAGGGTATAAAAATATTATAATGTAGATATAAAGTCGTGATATTTTTGGAATAATTGGAGCAGAAGAGCGACTCTATAATTTTGAAGGGGCGCGTAGTAGATTTTTTTTGTGGAACGAACTAATGGTCCAGCTGGTCCGAGTTTTTTTTCAGTGAGTCAAAGTTTTCATTTTTTGGTCAAAGGGATCGTTATACAAAATGAAAATAGTGCTGTAACTTAATGTCTGAAAGATTTCTTATTGTCAGAGTTATGTAGTGGAATTTTATGAGGATCATTTTTGTGGAAGATCTTAACCCTCTAGCTCCCATCTGAAAGGGTGAATTTGGCACTTTTTTCAAAAAAATCAAAAAGTCCTAACAAAAAGGATAATATTCTACGAAAACGTTGGCCGGAAAATTTCAGTGGGGGTCGCAAAATACACCAAAGATGTAAATATATGTAGTTCTTTTGTTCTTTTAATAAGCAAAATTTCACGCCAACTTCTACAATGAATTAATGTAATGGAAAATTGAACTGTTTATATGGCGTGAACGCCATTCTGATTTACTCGATTCACCATTAGAAAAAGAGAGTTAATACAACTAGAATGCAAAAATTGTCAGTGAATATAGAAACATTGAAGTCTTGAGATGAACTAAATGTAAATAATTTATATCTATTATTTCAAAAAGCCATTTAATGATACTAATCTTAGTTTAATACAGTTTGGAGGTATCGACTTAAGAAGATACCTTCCATTCTTCCACTTAAAAATCAACACCGAGATAACTAACCTCTCTGATTTCCCAACAACTTTGTGGTCGAATATCGAGAAAACCAGAGCTAACTTAGAAAAACGGCTACTGCCACTGGATTCAGCATGGCCGAAATAGGTCTATCTATAGGGTCTCCTTTCTGTTACATTTTTGTACTAGCACAATGTTATTAAAACTGAATTAAGGATCGTATGACATAAGTTCATTAAATCAAATGTCATTGACGTCAGATCAAATCAACTGCCTAAGATCATTATCATGGATCAAAGGTTATTGACACCATATTAGGGACGTACGGTTATTATTCCCCAAATAAAGGATATATGTAAGTTGATTGAAACTGAACTGCCCATAAAAAATTGGAACAAAATTGATTTGCTTGCACGAAAAAACCACAAAAAATAGAAAAAATTTCACAAACAATAGTTTGTTCCATTTGTTAAAAGTTAGGATCCTAACGAAGAAAGCAGCGCCTATTTGCAAAAAGTCTATGGATAAATGTATAGGTTATAACCCATATTGTAAAAATACGGAAATTGCAAAAAATAATTTTTCGTATTTTTATACCCTACACCACACTCTGGTACAGGGTATTATAAGTTTGTTTCACGGTAGATGTTTGTAACACCTAAAAATAACACAGCTAGACCCACCTTAAAGTATACCGATCGACTCAGAATCACTATGTAGCTGAGTCGATTTAACAATGTCTGTCTGTCCGTCCGTCCGTCTGTCCATGTAAAGTTGTTCGTCGACTACAGGTCGCAATTTCATTCCGATCGTTCTGAAATTTTGCAGTTTAGAGTATTTCGCAGCTGTAAAGATCCCTATTGAATTTGGTTTAAATCGGTTCAGATTTATATATAGCTCCCATATATATCTTTCGTCCGATTTGGCCCTTTAGTCCTATAGAAGCTGTATTTTACATCCAATCATTTTGAAAATTGGAATGGTAGAGTTTCTTGATCCATGAACCAACATTGCCGAATTTGAAGAAAATCGGTTAAGATTTAGCTATAGCTCCCATATATATGTTTCATCCGATTTGGCTCTTTAGATCCAATCGTTTTTATACCCTACACCACACTGTGGTACAGTGTATTATTTAAGTATAAAATGTCCCAAAAGTAAATTTATGTAAACAATTTATACATGAATTACAAAATTTATATATTAGAGTTATGTATTCAATATTACGAAAGTGGTGTAGGGTATTATATAGTCGGCCCCGCCCGACTTTTGCCTTTCCTTACTGGTTATAAATATAAATACACTATGATTTCTTCGTTAGGATGATAGTTTTCAAAAATGGAACAAAGAATTTTTATTTTTTTTTTATTTTTTATGTTTTTTTCTTGTCACCAAACAAGGTTGTTTTTGAAAAAATAGTTTTTATACCCTACACCACACTGTGGTACAGGGTATTATAACTTTGTGCATTTGTTTGTAACACCCAAAAGGAGAAGAAATAGACCCATCGTTTATTACACCGATCGACTTAGAATCATTTTCTGAGTTGATTTAGCTATGTCCGTCTGTCCGTCTGTCTGTCCGTCTGTCTGTGCATGTATTCTTGTAATCAAAGTGCAGGTCGCAATTATGGTCCGATCGCAACGAAACTTTACAAAACTTGGCCCAAGGACGATCCCTATTGAATTTGGTTAAAATCGGTTCAGATTTAGATATAGCCCCCATATATATGTTACCACAGATTTGACTTGTAAGCGCTATAAAAACTTAATTTTATATCCGATCAGTCTGAAATTCGGCAGAAAGAGGTTTCTTATTAGATGAATGAACACTGTTAAATTTGGAATAAATCGGTTCAGATTTAGATATAGCCCCCATATATATACGTTACCCCCGATTAGAAGTGTAAGCGCTGTAAAAATGTTATTTTATATACGATCAGTATGAAATTCGGCAGAAAGAGGTTTCTTATAATATGAATGAACACTGTTAAATTTGGAAGAAATCGGTTCAGATTTAGATATAGCCCCCATATAAAATGTTATTTTATATCCGATCAGTGCGAACTTCGGCAAAAAGAAGTTTCCTTCTACATGAAGAAATACTGCCAAATTAGGAGAAAATCGGTTCAGATTTAGATATAGCCCCCATATATATATAGCCCCCATATGTTACCCCCGATTTGACATGTAAGCGCTGTAGAGACTGTATTTTATGTATATCCGATCAGTACGAAATTCGACAGAAAGTTGTCTTTTTACATGAATGAGTATTCAGGGAAAATCGGTTCAGATTTATATATAACATCCCTATATATGTTCCTCCTGATTTGGTATCAAAGCGCTATAGAAGTTGTACTTTACTTCCGATTATTAAAATTTTCCAGAATTATGTTTCTCAATTTAGGAACGAATATTGCTTAATTTAGCGATTATCGGTTCAGAATTAGATAATATGTTCCTACCCATTTACCAATTATTCCAAATTATTATCGCAATGACCCTTATCGCATTGTTAGGGATATAGTCGGCCCCGCCCGACTTTCTGCCTTTCCTTACTGGTTTTCTATTTGTTTTAATTTAGTATCCAAGGCTTCGAAATAGATGTCCCAATAAAAAAAATAAAGGAAACACTTCAAAAAGCATTTCTCCCAGAACACCTGACACCCCCGCTCATCTCCTTTCCCCTGATAATCTCACTCCATAAATAATGATATTAAAAATCGTGGAAATCGATGGATTTGTAGATTGATATATTCGACAAATATTCCTTGTAAAAAATCAACATATATACGAATATGTGGGTTATATCTAAATCTCAATCGACTTTTATGTTAAACAAGTTTTTTTTATCGTGAACAGCCAATAATTGCGACCTGTACTTTGATTACAAGATACATGGACAGTTAGACGGACAGACTGACATAGCTAAATCGCCTTAAAAAGTGATTCTAAGTCGATCGGTATAATAAAAATGGGGCCAACTCATCTTCTTTTGGAAGTTACAAACAAATCTACAAAATTACAATATCCTGTACCATCGTGTGGTGTAGGGTATAACAAAGAATGTCAATCGATTCCGGCTTACGATACAGACAGACGGAGTCATCAGTAGCATAACTGTTAGACAGACAGACATAACTCAAATTAATTGTACTGAATCGTTTAAAGTATCACAAAAGTAATTTTGTGAAAAATCTGCCTTCTTATGGACGATGTTAGTACTTTATTGATTTTTTTCTCTGAACGGATTTTGAAGACTTTAAAATCTTAGCTTAGGCGAACCTGATCACTTATTCTTCTATCATGTCAAATAAATCTATAGATAACACATTTTTAACAATATCGACAATTCCACTGTGCTCTGTTGTTTTATAAATTGTCATCCAATTTTTTTTTGCTGCGTAAATTGTACACAAAATGTACTTGCCAGAAATTTGCATTGATACAAAAGCCTAAAAGTTGATACCAATTCATAGTACACGTTGTGCATTTATAATATTCCATTTTCGAAATATGATTTTGTTTTGTAGATTTTTTTGGCACACGTCCCCTTCTTAGTTTACTTAACGTACCATCACGGCCAAATAGGGGTCTACTAGAATCGTCAAGGAGAAAAGTCTAGAAGAGGCAATAACGAAATAGTGTTGTTTTTCGAATTTATAGTTTTGTTAATAGTTTAGTTTTTGTATAAAAGCTGCCGTTGTCGGAGGGAATCTTCATCAGTTTTTTTACAGAACTTTAAATCAAAACAACCAAACAAAATGTTCAAATTCGTAAGTTTTTAAAGAATTATAACAAAATAGTGATTATTATTAAAACAATAAAAAGGATAGTGAAATTTGAAAAAGGATAAAAATTAAGATTCGAAAAAGCATCTACTGCACATACAAGGATCTGATTGAATCAGTGCTGAAAAATTCAAAAAAACTGAAGTAGACTGGTAGATCGGGAGATCGGGATATGACCAATTTAGACAATGGTTTACAATCGTTTCATCACAAAATATTTCTATATCTCCATTCTAAAACACTTTAAGTCTTAAGACTTAGCATGTTTTTAGGGAGATTACATTTTAAATTCAGTCAAAATTTTGTGTTTATCCGCCAACCCAATCAAAAGTTATTCACAAAACAGTACAGGTCATTCGATTTCCATCATAAAGGAATTTCACACAAATTTAAAAAATGCATCCAACTTTTATCGCCTCTCCAGAAAAACTACCTTTTTGCACTTAGCATAGTTTAGAATGGAGGTATCGATATGTGATTTGCTAATACCATATTTGTTACTTAGCTTTTAGATGTTTTTCCTGTCTCGGGTGATTCCATTCAAACTTGTCCTCACCAATCATTATTATTATTCCTTAAATAATTTTTATAAACATTTTCATTTGTTATTTACAATTATCTTATTTTCCCCTCTCTCTCTTTCCAGTTCGCCATCTGCTTGTTCGCCCTCTTCGCCTGCGCCATGGCTAAGCCCGCCATCGTTGCCGCTCCTTTGGCTTATTCCGCTTACTCAGCTCCCCTTGTAGCTGCCCCCTACACCGCTGCTTATACCGCTCCCTACTCCGCCTATAGTGCCTATCCTTATGCTTCTGCCTACTCTGCCTATCCTTATGCCTCTGCATACTCCGCCTATCCTTATGCTACCACCGCTTTCCTCCGTTAAGTATATTTCCTAGAATAACTTCTGCGGATTGATGTCTTCACTTAAAAGACAGAATTGCGAACGAACAATGGTTAACGTATTATGGATATATGGAAAAGGATAAAGGAATATACAAACATTTTTTACAATTGGTTGTCGTATAGTTTAAGCTTTTTTGGTAACAACTCTTTTGAGTTGCAAAGTTTAATTTTTATTTCAAAAGAATAGATAGACTTGAAAAAATAATACAGAGAATGTAATAAAAAGGCATATTTTGCGTCAAAACGTATGACATGGATTTTTAATATTTCAAACTGAAATGAACTGTTTAATGAGTGAATACATCAACAGATTTTGTCACTAATAACACTATGCAACAAATGAACACTTTTTGAAAAATACACGGACTTGGCGGTATAGGTTCGATTCTACTACCAAAGGGTAGTATAACCCTATACTCGGTTTGGCGAAATTGGTTATCAATTTTTTTATGGGTCTCTCAAGTTTCTGAAAATCATTGGGGCCCTCGAAAAAGGTGTCATCAGCTTTTGTCCAACAACTAATTCAGACTAGGTAATGCCGCTTAAATATAGTTGGCAATAATGTAGCTTAGAATACGCTAAACAAAAATTTCTTAACATTTTATGAGAAAACAAATTTCTTCCACTTTTTTTGAAAAAGTGAAGAAAAAATGTTTTTTCTCTTTTTTTCAGCATAACTTTCAGGGACTCTTAATTTTTAACTAAAAATATTTGGTAAAATTGTAGCCAAGGTATATCTCAACAACTCTTGTGATCATAATAATACAATCTGAATGTGTCTGGACACCCTAAATAGCCCACATTGTACCTCAAAAATGTTAGTTTTACTATTATGTAACAAAAATATTTTTTTTGGTGTAGGGTGTGTTTAGCAACTTTGTAGAAAATATTAAGGCCAATATTTCTGTGGAACATATTAACCCTCTAGCTCCCCACGCAACTATAATTTGTGTCCTATTTTAACAAATCGTAAAAAACACCCCTAAAATGGGGAGGGCCATACAATTTTACTATACATATGTGGAAGAACACACACGGGGAAAAATCTACATTTTTGATATGTTTGTATTGAAAGAAAATATATTTGGAAACGATTTTTTTTAAATATTTTATATTTGTTAACAAATAAATTTTATTTAAAAATCAAGAAATTTTGTTTGGAACGAATATATGAATATATTAGAACATAATATATTTGCAAACTGACTTTCACAAATAAAATATGTGTTTACACACAAACAAAGTTATTGCTTAAGAAGTTTTTCAAATATATTTTATTTAAAAAAAGATTTTTTAGACTTTGCTATGTTTTTTGAATTTTAGTTGGGTTTTCCTAGATTTCGTGTTAAACGTTATAGTTAAAAATGTCTGTAGCAGCATTAGCTTTTGTTTTACATCAATAATTTTTAATTTATAAATATTTCAATACATCATTTTTTGTCAATCCATCAATGCAATTTATAGTTACGATTTAAGTTTTAATTGCATTTTACAAACATATAAAATTTATAAACAAAAATGCACTTTGAACTTCCGAAAAACAGATAACTTGTCTTTAAATTAAGACATTGATTCGTTGCCAAAATACATAAATACAAATTAATCTTTGTTTCGGAAATATTAGTTTCAAATAAAAAATATTAGAACGGGAACATATTTTTGTTTAGAACAATATCCTCCCAAACATATAGTATTTGTGTGTGTCAAATATTACACATTTGGAGTGTACCCTAAACATTTGTATATTTCAAGCAGAATATGTTTGGGACAATATACTACAGAAGCGATTTTTTTCAGCGTGCACCAAAGCCCAAAACTTAACACAAACACCAAAAAAAGGTCAAATTCCATACAAATTGTCTGGGATCTGATTATGATTCACTATCATTACTTAATGTACAAGATATCGCAGAGGGCATTATGACCTTGTGCATTTGTTTGTAACACCCAAATCTTTGTATTTTTCGCTATGTCCGTCTATCTGTAGATCAAATCAAAGCCCGGGTCGAAATTATGCTCCCGTAATCAAAAGTTTGTAGAAAAATCTTTCATGTCCAAGGTCGAGGTGAAAATCGATGCAGATTTAGAAGCCACAGTTTTCAACCAACCTGTATGAAATTGGACATTAAGAAGTTTCTTCAACCAAGCATGAATCAGTTCAGATTTAAATATAGTCCCTATATATACATAAGTTCCTCTTGTTTTGGCTTCAAATTGCTGTACAAATAAGCTTTATTTTACATCCCAGCATCACAAAATTAGGAATACGAATTTTTGTCGACGAAACGAAACTTTAAAAGTTTGAAGGAAATCGGTTCAGATTTATAGATATCCCCTATATATATACAACTCTCGATTCGGCATCTAAGTACCATATAAGACAAATTTTCCATTTCGCTATATTTAAATTTGGTAAAGGGAGTTTCTTGATCCGAGAATCGATTCACTTTTATGCTTTACGCATATACAATATAGGTCTCTCAATTTTGCATCTGAGGATTTAAAAAAAAAAGGAAATTTTCCATAAAAATGTATGAATCATGAAATGTAAGAGTTTCGAATGATTTGATTTTAAGTGTAATCGTTTAAAATGTTGGACAACTATACATATCGATACCTCCATTCTAAGTGCAAAAATGTAGTTTTTCAGGAGAGGCGATCGAAGTTTGATGAATTTTTTAAGTTTGTGTGGAATTCCTTTATGATGGAAATCGACTGACCTGTACTGTTTTTTGAATAACTTTTGATTGGGTTGACGGATAAACACCAAATTTTGACTGAATATAAATTGGAATATTTAGAAATTAAAAATGCAATCTCCCTAAAAACATGCTAAGTCGACTGGAATGTTTTAGAATGGAGGTGTCGATATGTATGCTTATTCTGCTGTGACAAGGTAGTGTACTCTAAATTACATTATTATTAAAAATTGCGTCGAAATTACAATTTTCTCGAAAAGTTATCGAAATTGTAGTTTACAGCAAATTTCATCGAAACTGAATTTTTTATGGAAATGCCGTCAATGTTTCATTTTTATGACAAATATCGCCGAAATTTTATTTTTATGGAAAATATCGTAAAAATCTAAATTTTATAGAAAATATTGTCAAAATTTAATTTTTATGGAAAATTTCGTCGAAATTTATTTTTAAAATTTTTTCGTCGAAATTAATTTTTTTTAAAAAGTTTTGTCCAAATTTCATTTTTATAGAAAATTTCTTCGAAATTTCGTTTTTATAGTAAATTTCTAATACAAAATTTCTTCAAAATTTAATTTTTATAGAAAATTTCGTCGAAATTTCATTTTTATAGAAAATATTTTATATAAAATTTCGTCAAAATTTCATTTTTATAGAAAATTTCGTAATAATTTCATTTCTATAGAAAATTTCGTACAAATTTTATTTTTATGGAAAATTTCGTACAAATTGTATTTTTATAGAAAATTTCGTAATAATTTCATTTCTACAGAAAATTTCGTAGAAAATTATTTCTATAGAAAATTTCGTCGAAATTTCATTTCTATAGAAAATTTCGTCGAAATTTCATTTCTATAGAAAATTTCGTCGAAATTTCATTTCTATAGAAAATTTCGTCGAAATTTCATTTCTATAGAAAATTTCGTCGAAATTTCATTTCTATAGAAAATTTCGTCGAAATTTCATTTCTATAAAAAATTTCGTCGAAATTTCATTTCTATAGAAAATTTCGTCGAAATTTCATTTCTATAGAAAATTTCGTCGAAATTTCATTTCTATAGAAAATTTTGTCGAAATTTCATTTCTATAGAAAATTTTGTCGAAATTTCATTTCTATAGAAAATTTCGTCGAAATTTAATTTTTATTGAAAATTTCTTCGAAATTTCATTTTTATAGAAAAATTCGTCGAAATTCATTTTGATAGAAAATGTGTTCACAATTGATTTTTTATGGAAAAGTTCGTCGAAATTTAATTTTTATGGAAAATTTCGTCAAAATACAATTTTTATGAAAAATTTTGTCGAAATATAATTTTTACGGAAAATTTCGTCGAAATTGCAATTTTCTAGAAAAGTTAATCGAAAGTTAATTTTAAGATTAAATTTTGTATAAATTGAATTTTTATGGAAAATTTCGTCAAAATTACATTTTTCGAAAATTTCGTCGAAATTAAATTTTTATCGAAAATTTCGTCAAAATTAAATTTTTATCGAAAATTTCGTCGAAATTTTAATTTTTATCGAAAATTTCGTCGAAATTAAATTCTTATCGAAAATTTCGTCGAAATGTAATTTTTATCGAACATTTCGTCGAAATTTATTTTGTAACTGAAAATTTTATCTAAATTTATTTTATAATAGAACATTTTGTCGAAATTTATTTTTTATCGAACATTTCGTCGAAATTTATTTTTAAATAGAAAATTTCGTCGAAATTTATTTTTTAATAGAAAATTTCGTCGAAATTTATTTTTTAATAGAAAATTTCGCCGAAATGTATTTTTTAATAGAAAATTTCGTCGAATTTTATTTTTTAGAAAATTTCGGCGAAATTTATTTTTTAATAGAAAATTTCGTCGAAATTTAATTTTTATAGAAAATTTTATCGACCCATACAAAATTTTCTCCTTAAAGTAAATTGAATGAAAACGCTGTAATGCTATGTATGATCCACTTTAACGTATCTATTCTGCCATAAAACATCAGAAACAACATTTATCGAAATTGGACATGGTCAGTTTATCGGTCATATGGATCTTGAGACTTGCACCCACCTTTAATTGTAAGTGTTGTACCGTTCCCATTTCAAGTAGGCTAAAAATTGACAGATATCAGTTTGATGAGCTTACGACTAATCTTCAATAGAAATTTACTTTCTGCAAATTTAGTTACACTCTCAGAGTATTATATTTCTCAGAATTTTATAAAATCTTAATTTCTTGCCTTAGAATGCTAGAATGCTAATGGTCGTTGGCCAGTTTCTTTCAATCGCCATAATTCTGAACCCCCTAAGCAAAAACATATAAATTTAGCTTTCGTTAAGGATACTTTAATTTTCTATGCATTTTCGATCACAAAATAAAACGTTTCAAATAATCCATCAATGAGGGGTGGCGGACGTCAATTATTGCATTTACTTCTTGAAGACGGTCACGGCAGGAGCAGCGGCATAGGTCGAGTAGTAGGCAGGAGCAGCAGCATAGGCAGCGGGGGCAGCAGCTACGACAGGTGCAGCAGCATAGGCGGCAGGGAAGGCAGCAGTGTGGGCGACAGTGTGGGCATTGTAGGTGCTAGCATAGGGAGCCACATAGCCAGCAGTGTAAGCAGCAGCGTAAGCAGGAACACCAGCGGAATAAGCCACAGCAGGAGCAGTATAGGCCAAGGGAGCAGCAGCCAGGAAGCCGGGTTTAGCAGCACCAAAAGCGACGGCAAACAAAGCCATGAAGCAAACAGCGAAAAACTTGAACATTTTGAAAGCGTTTTGTGGTGTTGGGTTATGATTCTTAAGAAGATCCAAAAGAATTGTGATACTATTTTCGTAAATCCATCGAGTTTTTATACCAAATTTTCGAAACAAACAAAACAATTTTTAGAAACCAAGAAATGGAATACTAAACATTCCGATAATGAATTAATGAAAATCCTTGAGTTCTAGTTATACTCGTAACCAGAAGTTTGTCAATACGTATTCATATGAGTTCAGTGGGACCTCCAGCACTCCATAGCGACGAAAGCAGTAACAACAATTGCCAGCAATTCGGCCCAACTAGAATATGTGGGGGAGTGAGCGAGAGAGTGTATATATGTGTGTGCGGTCGTTGCTGGAAATGTTTAACAATTCCCTTAGCGTCCGGCATTGTCTGCGTCTGGTTTGGGAATTGTCATATACTCGTACGTACATCACAACCGTCATACCCGGGGCACGTACCACTCGTAACTATACTGCTGTTGTTGTTGCTGTTATCGTATGATGAACTATCACCAGTATCGTTAGTAACCAGAAATATTGTTTAAATTACACTTCCCAGCACTTTTTAAATAGAACAGTCATTCTTCAGTTTCTATGGAGTTATACCTAATGCTCGAGTTAATAATTATGTAATATTTGAAAGTAAAAAAGATATTCCACATAACTTTTACAAGCTACAGTGAAGTACAGCTTAAATTATGCAGTTCGTAAATCTTACATCAGGGATGCAGTTTTTAATTGATTGGGCACAGCAAACGGCTAAAGACAGAATAATACAGTTCGGTATGAACCGGGACAGCATTTTTTTCTTAAAAATTTTAACATTAACACAATGAGATAATTATGAGGAATAGTAATGTGCTACAAACCCACAAAAAAAATGAGGAGTGAATAAATGTTGTATTCATTTCCATGTTTTTAATTTTTGTAGAACATTTTGTCCAAATTATTTCCAAAAATTTAATTTTGATAGAACATTTCGTCGAAATTATATTTATATAAACATTTTGTAGAAATTAAATTTTTACAGAAAAATTCGTCGAAATTGATTTTTTAAAGAAAATGTCGTCGAAATTTAATTTTTACCAACAATTTCGTCGAAGTTGGATTTTTACGGAAAATTTCGTCGAAATTGGATTTTTACAGAAAATTTTGTCGAAATTGGATTTTCGCAGGAAAGTTTGTTCTAGAAAAGTTTAAAGAAATTATAGAAATTAGAGAAAATTTCGTCGAAACTTCATTTTTAAGAAAAATATTTTCGAAATATAATTTTTACGAACAATTTCGTGGAAATTTCTTTTTTACGATAAATTTAGTCCAAATTAAATTTTTATGAAAAATTTCGTATCTACGAAAAATTTCGCACAAATTTCATTTTTACGAACAATTTCATCGAAATTCAATTTTTACGAAAAATTTCAATGAAATTTAATTTTTACGAAAATTTCGTCGAAATTGGATTTTTACAGAAAATTTTGTCGTCGAAATTGAATTTTTACAAAAAATTTCGTCGAAATTAAATTTTTACAGAAATTTTGTCTAAATTGTATTTTCACAGAAAAGTTTGTCGAAATTGAATTTTTACAGAAAATTTCGTCGAAATTGAAATTTTACAGAAAAATTCGTCGAAATTGAAGGCGGCCGGAAGTTGGGCCCCAAGAAAATGCACCCCAAATTGAAAATGAATGTGGGCCCCATATTTAGGGCCTATTTTCGTTACAAAAACTGATTTAGGAAAATACACCCCAATTAAGAAAACAGTATGAAATGAAAATAAACCCCAAAAAACTAAGAAATTGTATCTTCGTAAATCTGGGGAGTATGTAATAATACACATATACGAACCTATTTTTTAATTATAAATCTGTTCCTGCGCTGTCGGCCTTCGGCCTCTGTTTAAGACTTTCTCCTATGGACAGAATCCAAAGTTGGCAACGTGGAGCAAATCATTTACACGTAGCCTCTCCTGTTTCCAAATTTATAGATGAAAATAAGCCCCAAAAAAATGAAATGAAACCCCAAAAAGCAGACAAAAAATTCAATTAAGCCCCAAAAAAATTGTTGTTGTTTGACATGTTATTTTTTGGGGCCCATGTTCATAAAAATATTGGGGTGTTTTTTCCTGGGGCCCAATTTCATTCCGCCGAAATTGAATTTTTACAGAAAAATTCGTCGAATATGGATTTTTACAGAAAATTTCGTCGAAATTGACTTTTTACAGAAATTTTCGTCGAAATTTAGGTTTTAGAGAAAATGTTGTCGAAATTGAATATTTACAGAAAATTTCGTCGAAATTGAATTTTTACAGCAAATTTCGTCGAATTTGGATTTTTACAGAAAATTTCGTCGAAATTGAATTTTTACAGAAAATTTCGTCGAAATTGAATGTTTACATAAAATGTTGTCAAAATTGAATTTTTACAGAAAATTTTGTCGAAATTTAATTTTTTATCAAAAATTTTGTCGAATTTCCTTTTATAAAAAATTCATCGTAATTAAAGAATATTTCTTCGAAACTCTTCGTCGAAATTGCACTTTTATAGAAAATTTCGTGGATGTTGGATTTTTACAGAAAATTTTGTCGAAATTGGATTTCCACAGGAAATTTTCTCGAAATTGAGTTTTTGACAAGAAAAGAAAATTTCGTCGAATTTGAATTTTTACAGAAAATTTGAATTTTTTAGAAAATTTCGAAGAAATTGCCTTTACAAACAATTTGTAAAAATTGGAAAAAAAATTTCTAGAAAAATGCTATTTCAAAGCAATTGTCTAGAAATTCGTTGTTTGCACTTTTACAGAAAATTTCGTCTAAAAAAACTGCCGTATGAAAAAATTCCACAAAATTGCCTTTTTCTATTTGTATATAGAAATGCACTTTTCCGGAAAATTTAATTGAAATTAAATTGTTCTAGAATGTTTTATTGAAATTGCATTTTTCTAGAAAATGTTATCGAAATTATACTTTTTCTGAAAATTTCATCAAAATTTAATTTTTAGAAAATTTTGTCGAAGTTGAATTGTTTAGAAAAAATCGTCGAAATTGCATTTTTATAGAAAATGTAGACGAAATAGAATTTGTATAGAAAATTTCATTGAAATTGTGTTTATAAATTCCATCGAAATTCCATTTTTCTAAAATGTCATCAAAATTGAATTTTCCCAGTAATTTTCATCGAAATTGCATTTTTCACCTTCTGTATATTGCAAAAATGTAATAGAAAGAAATACAAAAATTGGTAGAGAGTTTTAATTGTTTGATAGTATTGACTGCAGTTTCGATAGACACCACTCTATCATCTTCAGAATTCAGTAGCAATAGTGTATGTCTTTAACTTAAATCAGCTGAAATACTTATGGAAGCAGTAAATTGAATTTAACAAGAACTACTAACTAAACCCGTATTTTGCCTATAACAACGCTATTTCGACGAAATTTCCTATAAAAACGCAATTTCGACGAGATTTCCTATAAAAACGCAATTTCGACGAAATTTCCTATAAAAATTCAATTCCAACGAAATTTTCTTTAAAAAAATGCAATTTCGACGAAATTTACAAAAAAACACTCAAGGAAATGCAAATCAGACGAAATTTTGTATAAAAATACAGTTTCGGTAAAATTGTCTATCAAATTAAATCTCCCCCAAAATTGTATATACATATTGGAATTTCAACAAAAAGTTTCTTTAAAAATGTATTTTCGATAGATCGTCGGCTTAATGCTATTTTGTTCCATACGCCATTTTGTATGAACGGAGAAAAACGTTTGAGAAAAATTGTTTGAGTAAAAACGGGACTGAAGAGTTACACACATTTTATTCCATAGTGTTCCCAACAGTGTTTGTATGATTCCCATGCATTTCTATGCCATTACATTCAAAAATAAGCAAGTTATAAAAATTTTTGTACATGGCATTTTGTTCCATATCCACTTTTGTTTAAATATTTTTTAGTATTTGTATTACATGGACCACAAAGAAGGTCGGTGTGGAAGGAGAGTAATTTACATACTGTGGTCGAAAGAACATAAAATATTGAGTAAAATATATATAGCGATAACAAAAAGGAGACATAGAACAAAACTATCAAATTTATTTTCCGTAAATCAGAGTTAAATCGATTTACCCTACCAATATCTCGAAAACTAGACGAGGTAGGAAAAAAATTGCAGATTCTGAAAGAGCATGCTTTAAACCCATAGTATCAACTCCTAACTCAAAAAACACGAAAATGGCGTATGGACCAAAATAGCATTAAGCCGACGAAATTTCTTCAAAAATTTAATTTCAATAAAATTTTCAATAAACTTACAACTTTAACGAAATTTTCAATAAAATGCAATGACGGTAAAATTTTCTTAAAATTCTATTTCGATGAAATTTTCTATAAAAATTCAATTTAATAATAAAGCAATTTTGACACAATATTTCGTTAAAACTTAAAACCTTTTTTGGCGATAATTTCTATAAATGAACTAATTCAATATTAACAAAATTTCTAAAAAATAAAATTGTGACAGGACATTCGAAAATTTTTTTAAAAAATATTTATATAAAACATAAATCCGAAATTTTTACTAAAAAATCAGATAAACAATATTTTTCTTGAAATTTTGACGATTAAAAAATGCGATGTCGACGAATTTATTTGTACAATTTCAATAAAACTTTCAGTAAAAATGCCATTTCAATGAAATTAGCAACAAAAATGTAATTTCTTCGAAATTTTCAACAATATTAAATTTTAACGAAATTCTCTAGAAAATTAATTTCGACGAAATTTTCTAGCAAATGAAATTTCTATTACAAAAGGAAATTTTCAATACACAATTTTCTTTCGAATTCATATTTTTTATAAAAATGTAATTTCGGCGATGTTTATATTTTGTTTATTTCGATTTGTTGTGCACGAAACAAAATTCGAAGATCTTTTTTATAGATATGTAATCTTGACGACATTTTCTAAAAAAAAATATATGTTGACAAATTGTTGTTCAAATGCATCTTTCAGGATGTGTGCCCACAGCGACACATGTGCAGAGACAAAAGGGCAACCGCGCTTAAAACAAGTATGACAATTCCCGTCGATATCCGCTTCCAAAAATTCTGTAAACTAGTGTTATTGGTCTTATTTTTAGATCATCTCTTCATTTGCTAGTCACTTGTTTGGTGTTCGTATTCATGACAATTTCACACTTTATATATGTGGACGTATGTATATATAAGCAAAATATCTCCTACAAATAGTACTCTAGTAGATATGGCCAAACATGCAAATGTGGAGGAGAGCTATTTAAAATTCTTCCCCAAAACATCTTGATAAGTTGTTGCTGCACTTCATTGCTCTTGTTGTTGCTGCCGATTGTAATCGTTTCTTCAGTTAGCATTTATTTGTATGCAACACGCACACAATATTTAATTTTAAATAAACATAAAAAAGACAACAATTGACGTCACAAAAATGGAGCAAAATTTTAATGGATTGGGTAATTCCCAAGCGAAGAATAAATAGATCTTAAACTTTGCAAAAAATTGAACAGCCAATGATTGGAACGAAACTTTTAAAGAGCAATATCCAGAAGTGTTTGTAATGATTTTAGTGTGATATTCTACGGAGTAATAGAACTTTCAAGAAATTACAAACAAAACGAAATTCAATTAAAATTTGCAAACAAATCGAAACTTAAAATTACTCAAAAATTGTGTTATTTGTATGTTCAAATATGTAAGGTAGTATTTTGTTAGATTTTTTTCATAATCGTTAGATATGAAATAAGCAGATATTAACAGAAATGGTTGTATGTCGTTTATTGAGGATATTTTTATGTTAACAGATTGTTGCTAGGCTCTTTAAGTTAAAATTGCCTGATCAAATTGGAGACCAGTTTCCAAGCACATGCTTTAACCGGATGCACCGCAGACGTCACACCAAGAGCGGTGATTAGAATGAAGATAACGTGGCGCTAACAAATGATTTGACATACTCAAGAACATATGTGCACGCTAGGTATCGAATAAATGGGTGAGATTCGCAGCCATCGTCCTTTTTATAATTATACTAGCTGGACCCGGTCCACTTCGTTGCCCCAGACTTCAGATTTCCGATTCCGTCAATTTTTGAACCAATTACGTAGACTGCCATCAAATGCATACATCAAATCGCTAACAAATTGTGCATGATATCTCAATTTCAAAATTTGGTTTATATGGGCGGGGTCACGCCCGTTGATCCGATCCCGCCACTTTTTAGACCATTCATGTAGGCTATCATCAGATACATATGCACAAAATTACAGAACTGTTGCTAAAAAAATGTGTAAGACATCTCAATTTTAAAATTTACTTTATATGGGCGGGGCCCCGGCCATTGATCCGATCCCGACCCTTTTTGGACCAATAACGTAGACTACCACCAGACATCACTTTCGCTAAAAATTGTGCAAGATATCGAGCCATAACAGCCAAAAAGACGTAAGCGCCACTCACAAAAATTTAGAGGAGAAGATTTCTTTTGCGATTATTTTTGGTTTAAATGCATATTTAATGCATACATCTGTTCATATTACTCTTAAATTTAGTATAACGGTATATTTAATAGCAATTAAATTCTGACTCATAAAGCCATTTGTCATAGGTTAACGATTTCCATCCAAAAAATTAAAATAAACCATGGTGGCGCTTACGTCTTTTTGGCGGTTAAGGCTCGATATGTGTCTCAATTTCAAAATTTGGCTTCTATAGGCGGGGCCACGTCCATTGGTCTGATCCCACCAATTTTTGGGCGAATCGCGTAGACTGTCATCAGGTACATATACCCAAAGCTGCAGCACTCTCGATAATAAATTGTGCAAGATATTTATATTTCAAAATTTGGCTTATATAGACGTGGCCACGCCCATTGGTCCGATTCCGCCAATTTTTGGACCAATCACGTAGACTACGACCAGATATATATACACGAAATTACAGCACTCTCGGTAACAAATTGTTCAATATATCTCAATTTCAAAATTTGGCTTATATGGGCGGGGCCACGCCCATTGTTCCGATGCCGCCCATTTTTGGACCAATCACGTAGACTGCCACCATATACATATACACAAAATTCCAGCACTCTCGCTATCAAATTGTGCAATATATCAATTTCAAAATTTGGATTATATGGGCGGGGCCACGCCCATTGGGCCGATCCCGCCCATTTTTGGACCAATCACGTAGACTGTCACCATATATACATACACAAAATTCCAGCACTCTCGCTAACAAATTGTACAAAATATCTCAATTTCAAAATTTGGATTATATGGGCGGGGCCACGCCCATTGGTCCGACACCGCCCATTTTTGGAAAATTCACATAATCTGCCACTAAATGCATACACAAAAAATTTCAGCACTCTAGATAAAAAATGTTCTCAATATCAAAATTGGAGCCATATGGGCGGGTCCACGCCCACTTGATATAATACCCTGTACCACACTGTGGTACAGGGTATTATAAGTTTGTTTCACGGCAGATGTTTGTAACACCTGAAAATAACACAGCTAGACCCACCTTAAAGTATACCGATCGACTCAGAATCACTAGCTGAGTCGATTTAACGATGTCCGTCCGTCCGTCTGTCCATGTAAAGGTGTTCGTCGACTACAGGTCGCAATTTCACTCCGATCGTTCTGAAATTTTGCAGTTTAGAGTATTTCGCAGCTTTTAAGATCGCTATTGAATTTGGTTGAAATCGGTTCAGATTTAGATATAGCTCCCATATATATCTTTCGTCCGATTTTATTTATTTATTTATTTATTTATTTATTAAGTCTATGGATTACAATCCTTACAGACTAGCAATTAAAAATAAATTAAATCTAAGGTTTCACAAAATGTTTTTAAAGAGTATGAAAAAGCTAAATTACATTGTTTATTAATATTGTTAAACTCTTTTAAAGACCTTAAAACAGGTTCGAAAGAAGAGTAGTTACTCCTATGAAAAGGGATATAAAAATAGGCATTATAGCGTAGTGATCTAACTGGAATGTTAAAGCCAATAAGACAAAGAAGTGAGGAACAATCTATAAATCCATTAATTAATTTATATATAAACAAAACCGAGCATTTAGACCTACGGTTTTTAAGCGTTTCCAGATGTATCAGCCTACATCTGGCATCATAAGTAGGAAGAGGTGATCCAAATGGCACAGATACCGTTTCCAGATGTATCAGCCTACATCTGGCTTCATAAGTAGGAAGAGGTGATCCAAATGGCACAGATACCAAAGCAAACTTCAAGAATTTCTTTTGCAGACGTTCAATTCGACTATTATGTACATCATACAGTGGGTTCCAAATTATGGACCCATATTCCAATTTAGATGTCACAAACGTTACATAAAGTAATTTACGTGTATATGGGTTAGTAAATTCTTTACTATTTCTCTTGACAAAAGCAAGCATAGAATAAGCCTTGGGCATTATGAAGTCGATGTGTAATTGGAAAGTTAGCTTATTGTCGAAAACAACGCCAAGATCCAGAATGCTATCCACATTCAGCAGTTGTTGGTTAGTTATGTAGTAAATGGAGTTTAACATATTGAAACGTCTCCCAAAGGAGATATGAAAACATTTAGAAATATTCAACGGTAAGTGGTTCGAAACACACCAAGAACATAGCCGATTTATATCCATTTGGAGAGAATTAACGTTACTAATATTTTTAACATTCAAGAAAATCTTTATATCATCTGCATAAATTAGACATTTTGATGATTCAAAACATGAAACTATATCGTTTAAAAACAATATAAATAAAAGCGGGCCCAATACACTTCCCTGGGGTATACCTGAATTAGCAATATAGGAATTTGATTTTGCGTTATTAATAGATACAAAGCATTGTCGATTAGCTGGATAGGATTCCAACCATTTTAAAATTGAGGAATGAAATCCCATTTTAGCTAGCTTTAGCAGCAATATAAAGTGAGAAACCTTATCGAACGCTTTACATAAATCAAAATATATAGTATCAACTTGAGATCCAGTCGATTTGGCCCTTTAGGCCTATAGAAGCTGTATTTTACATCCAATCGTTTTAAAATTTAGAATGGTAGAGTTTCTAGATCCATGAACCAACACTACCGAATTTGAAGAAAATCGGTTAAGATTTAGCTATAGCTCCCATATATGTTTCATCCGATTTGGCTCTTTAGATCCAATCGTTTTTATACCCTATACCACACTGTGGTACAGGGTATTATTTAAGTATAAAATGTCCCAAAAGTAAATTTATGTAAACAATTTATACATGAATTACAAAATTTATATATCAGAGTTATTCAATATTACGAGAGTGGTGTAGGGTATTATATAGTCGGCACCGCCCGACTTTAGCCTTTCCTTACTGGTTTCTTTTAAATTTACATTATGATTCCATATGGAAAATTAGGAAACCAGTTTTGATAATTTTTGTATAATAAAATCCGAAATACAAAAATCGTGTCCTTATTTCTAGTGTAATCTGCGAGATCTAGCTTTACATAAACTCTGGACTAACATTTAAACCTCAGCTATTATCTCTTGTTTATGTTTCAAGATCTAAAATCCGATAATAAAATCCGAAATACGAAAATCGTGTCCTTATTTCTAGTGTAATCTGCGAGATCTAGCTTTACATAAACTCTGGATTAGCATTTAAACCTCAGCTATTATCTCTAGTTTATGTTTCAAGATCTACCATTGCACCCAGTGATTATATTTAAACCATTTTTCTAAATATTTGAGAGAAAAGGGGACAGTTTTTGAATTGAGGAATAACATGTTTAACCTTTTTTGTCCCACTGCATCATACCCAACACTTTTGTATATCCTTACTTTAGTGAGGGTATACAAAAGTGTTGGATATGAAGTAGTGACCTTAGACCCTAAGTATATTCGGCGGATATCCGTTTTGGGTCATTTTAAGTCGAATGAGCAATGTCCGTCCGTCTGTCTGTTGGCTGGTACGCACGATACCTCTCGAAAGGAGTAACCGATTGACTTCAAATTTGGTATGTGATAATATTTTTTTCTATATCCGGCTAAGTTCGAAGATGGGCCATATTGGTCCACACCATCTTGTACCTCCCCCACACTTAAAATATTGTCCAGTGTAATGCTTTTATAGTACCTACAGTCCAGTGAAAAACGGGCATTATTGCCGCACCCCTTTTGGTACCACCAACACAAATGCACCATTTTGCACCAAAAGTTAACAGCCAAAAAATGCGACATGACGATTTTTGACCTGAAATGACGATTTCATATGATATGAAAAAATTAAGGAAAACTTACTAAATTTTTTTATGTTAAGGTTCTTTTTGGAATTCCTTCGAGATGTAATTTATGTTTATACCCTACACCACACTGTGGTACAGGGTATTATAAGTTTGTTTCACGGCAGATGTTTGTAACGCCTGAAAATAACACAGCTAGACCCACCTTAAAATATACCGATCGACTCAGAATCAGTAGCTGAGTCGATTTAAGCATGTCTGTCCGTCCGTCTGTCCATGTAAAGTTGTTCGTCGACTACAGGTCGCAATTTCACTCCGATCGTTCTGAAATTTTGAGTATTTCGCAGCTGTTAAGATCGCTATTGAATTTGGTTGAAATCGGTTAAGATTTAGATATAGCTCCCATATATATATTTCGTCCGATTTGGCCCTTTAGTCCTATAGAAGCTGTATTTTACACCCAATCCTTTTGAAATTTAGAATGGTAGAGTTTCTTGATCCATGAACCAACATTGCCGAATTTGAAGAAAATCGGTTAAGATTTAGCTATAGCTCCCATATATATGTTTCGTCCCATTTGGCCCTTTAGTTCTATAGAAGCTGTATTTTACATCCAATCGTTTTGAAATTTAGAATGGTTGAGTTTTTGATCCATGAACCAACATTGCCGAATTTGAAGAAATTCGGTTAAGATTTAGCTATAGCTCCCATATATATGTTTCGTCCGATTTTGCTCTTTAGTCCTGTAGAAGCTGTATTTTACATCCAATCCTTTTGAAATTTAGAATGGTAGAGTTTCTTGATCCATGAACCAACAGTACCGACCGAATTTGAAAAAAATCGGTTAAGATTTAGCTATAGCTCCCATATATATGTTTCGTCCGATTTGGCCCTTTAGTTCTATAGAAGCTGTATTTTACATCCAATCGTTTTGAAATTTAGAATGGTAGAGATTCTTGATCCATGAACCAACATTGCCGAATGTAAAAAAAATCGGTAAAGATTTAGCTATAGCTCCCATATATATGTTTCATCCGATTTGGCTCTTTAGATCCAATCGTTTTTATACCCCACACCACACTGTGGTACAGGGTATTATTTAAGTATAAAATGTCCCAAAAGTAAATTTATGTAAACAATTTATATATGAATTACAAAATTTATATATCAGAGTTATTCAATATTACGAGAGTGGTGTAGGGTATTATATAGTCGGCCCCGCCCGACTTTAGCCTTTCCTTACTGGTTTTAAAATTATGAATGGTACAAAAATTCTAAAATATTATGGATGATCAATAAAACAAATAAATTTGGTCATAGATTCGATCGCATTTAATGACTAACATGCAAAATATCTACATTTTTTGTACCCTTCACCACACTGTGGTACAGGTTATTATGACTTTGTGCATATTTTTTTAGGCCCAAGGACGATCCCTATTGGTTAAAATCGGTTCAGATTTACATATAGCTCCCATATATATGTAGGTGCCTCCGATTTGGCATATATGCACTGTATAAGCAACATTTTGGAACCGATTTGTACAAAAATTGACAGAGAGTAGTCTCGTGATACACTTAGATACAATACAAAATTTGGGGGAAATCGGTTTAGATTTAGATATAGCCCCCATATATATGTTACCCCCGATTTGACATGTAAGCGCTGTAGAAACTGTATTTTATATCCGATCAGTACGAAATTCGGCAAAAAGAGGTTTCTTTTTACATGAAGGAATACTGCCAAATTCAGAGAAAATCGGTTCAGATTTAGATATAGCCCCGATTTGACATCCAAGTCCTGTAGAGACTGTTTATCCGATCAGTACGAAATTCGACAGAAAGAGGTTTCTATTTTACCTGAATGAGTATTTAGGGAAAATCGATTCAGATTTATATATAACCTCCATATATATGTTCCTCCTGATTTGGTTACGCTATAGAAGTTGTACTTTACTTCCGATCATTACAAAATTCTCCAGAAAGATGTTTCTCAATTTAGGAACGAATATTGCTTAATTTAGCGATTATCAGTTCAGAATTAGATATATTCACATATATATGTTCTTACACATTTACCAATTATTCCAAATTATTATCGCATTGTTAGGGAGGTGTAGGGTATTATATAGTCGGCCCCGTCCGACTTTCTGCCTTTCCTTACTGGTTTATATCCAATCAGTGCGAAATTCGGCAGAAAGACGTTTCTTATTACTCGAAGGAATACTGCCAAATTCGGAGAAAATCGGTTGAGATTTAGATATAGCCCCCATATATATGTTATCCCCGATTTGACATGTAAGCGCTGTAGAGACGGTATTTTATATCCGATCAGTACGAAATTTTTACATGAATGAGTAGTCAGGGAAAATCGGTTCAGATTTATATATATATTGAGTCACGTGCTAATTTTTAAGGCACTTGAATACTAAACACACTTGGTAAAGCGTCAATCTAGATATAATGGTCTCCAGTTATTTCGTTTTCAGCAAGCGTGTCGTATGCACAGATACTTCCGCTGATCAGCTTTTTAATCAGATTCCGTAGAGTGCTATCAACAGCATCCACTAAAAACTTCAAGACGATGAGTGCAACGCCTCTCTATATTTCGTTTTGAGTATCGGCACTATTTTCATGCAAATTTTGAAAACTGTCCTGCAATGATATTTGAAATATCATATCGCCGCCACGGCCTTATCACTCTCTTTTGCAAAGATATTGCCGCAATACTATTTCAAATATTGCGTTCTACATTTTTTATTTATATGGGGGTGTCATGCCAACTGTTTCCATCGTTCCTATTTGTAGCTCCACGACCAGAGAATGAAGCCGAGCCAAAATTGGCGGCGGCGGCTGCCATTGAAAATTATAGATCGGCGGCGGCGTCTAGGCGGCTAAGCCGACATAAAATTCCATTTTTTTGCATTACACTTTGGACATATTTTGTCCATATTACCAATTTGAATATCAGTAAAGCTTAAATAGTCAATATTACTTTGGTAAAAACAGGCACATCTTGAAGTAAAAGTACGCGGTAAATGCACTACAGTCTGTCTCAATCGACTCATTCTAGTCGCGTCAGGAGTTTTCCTAGAAAGCTTTGTTCGCACTCTAGGCATAATGCACTTTTTAGATATTTAGAATTTAGATAGCGATTCCGTTCGCGGGCACAAAAAGAACTTACTTTTTATTACATACACATAAAATGAGCTTAATTGAAAACCAGTAAGGAAAGGCTAAAGTCGGGCGGTGCCGACTATATAATACCCTACACCACTCTCGTAATTTTGAATAACTCTGATATATAAATTTTGTAATTCATGTATAAATTGTTTACATAAATTTACTTTTAGGACATTTTATACTTAAATAATACCCTGTATCACAGTGTGGTGTAGGGTATAAAAACGATTGGATCTAAAGAGCCAAATCGGATGAAACATATATATGGGAGCTATAGCTAAATCTTAACCGATTTTCTTCAAATTCGGCAATGTTGGTTCATGGATCAAGAAACTCTATCATTCTAAATTTCAAAACGATCGGATGTAAAATACAGCTCCTTTAGGACTAAATGGCCAAATCGGACGAAACATATATATGGGAGCTATAGCTAAATCTTAACGGATTTTCTTCAAATTTAGCAATGTTGGTTCATGGATCAAGAAACTCAACCATTCTAAATTTCAAAACGATCGGATGTCAAATACAGCATCTATAGGACTAAAGGACCAAATCGGACGAAAGATATATATGGGAGCTATATCTAAATCTGCACCGATTTTCTTCAAATTCGGCAATGTTGGTTCATGGATCAAGAAACTCTACCATTCTAAATTTCAAAACGATCGGATGTAAAATACAGCTTCTATTGGACTAAAGGGCCAAATCGGACGAAACATATATATGGGAGCTATAGCTAAATCTTAACCGATTTTCATCAAATTCGGCTATGTTGGTTCATGGATCAAGAAACTCTGCCATTCTAAATTTCAAAACGATCGGATGTAAAATACAGCTTCTATAGGACTAAAGGGCCAAATCGGACGAAACATATATATGGGAGCTATAGCTAAATCTTAACCGATTTTCTTCAAATTCAGCAATGTTGGTTCATGGATCAAGAAACTCTACCATTCTAAATTTCAAAACGATCGGATGTAAAATACAGCTTCTATAGGACTAAAGGGCCAAATCGGACGAAAGATATATATGGGAGCTATATCTAAATCTGAACCGATTTCAACCAAATTCAATAGCGATCTTAACAGCCGCGAAATACTCTAAACTGCAAAATTTCAGAACGATCGGAGTGAAATTGCGACCTGTAGTCGACGAACAACTTTACATGGACGGACGGACGGACGGACGGACGGACATCGTTAAATCGACTCAGCTAGTGATTCTGAGTCGATCGGTATACTTTAAGGTGGGTCTAGCTGTGTTATTTTAAGGTGTTACAAACATCTGCCGTGAAACAAACTTATAATACCCTGTACCACAGAGTGGTGTAGGGTATAAATATTTTGATATTCTGCTCTGAAAAATAATGGCAAATAAATGTAAACGCATTGCAAGAAAATAGTAAAACAAAGGCAAAAATAAAATAAACTCAAACCAAACATAACATCACTGCAGCATGGTAATGTTTGGCTATATTTGTTTTTGCTTGCCTGTCTTTTTTTCACGTCACCACGCATAGCGTACGACAAAAAAAAACAAAAACAAAATACATTGCCATTCTCTGTTGCTATCCATAGCATACACACGCTCGGCCATATGTAGGCAAAACAAAAACAAATCACATTGCTATTCTCAGCAAAGCAATACTCACTGTAGGATGGGAGAGTAAAATATTGGAACACTCGCATCGTGTCGATGTGCCGCACACTGCTTTATTTTTCACTACCGCAACTACCACAACTACAATTTTTATACGCAATGAGTCGTTCATGTCCGTGGTGAATTTTACTTAGGATTTTAAAAGCCATGAATCTCCTTTTCTAATAAACTTTTTAATAATTTTTTTGGCCTAAAACCTTCACCAGGTCGAGAGCTTTTTATTATACAAAATTTCATGAAAATCAGCCGGGCCATTCTCAAGATTGTTCCGAACATAAAAAAGGCACTTCAAAATATAATATTAGTTTAGATATATATATTATTATATGGAGGTTATATATAAATCTGAACCGATTTTTCTTATATATAACCTCCATATAAGAAAAGGGGCGTCCCATAAAAGCATTACACTGTACAAAATTTGAAGTATTTATATGCACAGGTATTAAAGTTATAAGCTGTTAACTTTTTGTGTAAAATGTTCCATTTGTGTGGGGGTTGCCAAAAGGGACGTGACGATAACGGCACTGTACGAAATTTCAAGTATTTGTATGCACTGGTATTAAAGTTAAAAGCTGTTAACTTTTGGTGTAAAAGGGTCCAATTGTGTGGGAGGTACCAAAAGGGCGTGCCAATTACGGCCACTTTTCTCTGGACTCTAGGTACTATAAAATCATTGCTCTGTACGATATTTCAAGGTTTTGTATGCACTGGTATTGAAGTTAAAAGCTGTTAACTTTTGGTACAAAAAGGTCAATTTGTGTGGGAGGTACTAAAAGGCAATAATGCCCATGTACTATTAAACCATTACACTGTACAAAATTTCTAGTCTTTTTATGTACTAGTAACAAAGTTATTTATGTACTAGTAACAAAGTTATTAGCTGTGTGGGAGGTACCAAAAGGGGCGCGGCAACTTCGCCCATTTTTTCAAGCTGATTGCTACTAATAAACTAATATTACGTGTAGAATTTCAGAGGATTCGAATAAGTAGTATAGATGTTATTAAATAATCAATAATTCACTAAATATAACCTTTGTGAGGGAGGTACTAGAAGGAGTGGGCCAATATTGCCCATCTTCGAACTTAGCCGGAGATAGAAGAAAATATTACCACATACCAAATTTGAAGTCAATCGGTTACTCCTTTCGTGCGCACCAGCCAGCAGACAGACGGACGGACATAGCTCATTCGACTTAAAATGACCCAAAACGGATATCCGCCGAACATACGTAGGGTCTTAGGTAACTCCTTCGATGTGTTACACTTTTGGCTCGTAGCAAATGATATATACTCTCCTCTCTAAGGTAAGGGGATAAATAGAGGTTTATTTTTTCTTAAATTAAAAAAAATGTATTTTAAAATATCGCGTAATTTTTGAAGAACTCAATCTGTTGATAAACAAAAAATAGATATATGTATATTTTTCAACTCAGTCCAACGATACTGGTAATATTTTTATTTTTTTTTTGTAAAAAAACTGGATTCTTGTTTTGCGCCCTATCGGGAAAATTTCATCAAAATTGGAGAGAAAGGGCCTACATTTGTATGACCGCTTCACATGGATTTACTCATGTCTCTGAAATATGCCCTTCGCTTGAAAAAACTCAAAAGCTGTAAGTAACTGGTAAATTTTTGTGTTGACGATTTTTTGACGATTTCGAAAATTTATTTTGACGATTTTTGTGACCGCATTTTGACGATTTTCGGTCAAATTCGTCCGGCAACACTGCCAGTGACTGAAAATACTTGAAATTTTGTACAGTATAATGCTTTTAAAGTGCCTACAGTCCAGTAAAATAGGACGTTATTGCCACGCTCTTTTTTGTACCTTCCACACAAAGGTACCAAAATTTAATATTTCATAACGTTAATATACCAACAGAATAATTAGTGTAATATTGCATATTTCATTACTCACAAAGTGAGGGTATACCTTAGTCGGTTTACCCGACTAATACTTTCTTACTTGTTATTTTGGTAAACTGTATACACTATACTTGATTGTACACTTGGATGCAGTTAACATTCCTTTCTACGTCACAACGTAATGAATAAAATCAATTTTGACCCCATTTAAACAGATATAACTAGATATACAATAAATATAGCATAATGTACAGTTCATCTCCCAATCATATACAAAGTTCTGCATTATGATTCGAATGTCTTTCATTTTATTAATTGTTATTTAGTGGCCTTGTGTTTTGCCATAAATGTAAGGCCGCATTTGGGATATTGGAAAATTTGTTAATGACTTTGGGGGGACGTTGAGAATGCGAATCATTAACAAGCGGTCAATGTTACGGGTGTAAAATGTCAAGCGAGAAGTGAGAACAAAATAGTTCTTATCGCAACTATTATATCTAAATAATGAACAATGCGGTGAACATTTAATGCTACCACTTTGCTACCACCAATAAGCATGATAATTGCTATACAAATGCCCACAAGGTCAGTGGGGTGTTTGAAAAGTTTCGGGGAAACTTTAAAATCGATTTGATTTATTACAAGAGCAATTTTTTGTGGTAAATGCTTAAGTTGTTATTGAAACTTCAAAGTAATATATCTTACAAAAAATGTAAGTTCAGTGGAACTTCCTCTCCACCCCTTCTGAAATGGCAATAGGAGCAGCAGCATAACCTTTGCCAAATGTTAGATCCCCCTCCACGACCTACCTCCTGCCAGGCTTCTACCCACCAATTGTGCTTAAGTAATGTTAATGTCACACAAAAGGCTAACAGCAAAAACACACACACACACAAACAACAACAGTTCAACCCAAGGAGAGGGACAATTGTAAATGTAGATGAGTATTAAAAATGCGAATGAACGACCTTAGCATTGCTAACACATTTGTCATGTTTACATGACTGTGTCGATGGATGCCACTGATACTGTCGTTGTCCCTGTCGATGATGATGTTGTCGCGGCACAGTGTCTTCATCGAGAATTAAATTAGAGAAACAATTTTTAATTTATATTTATTTCATAAAACAGTAACAAATGGAGGGTTGAGGGGAAAAGTGGCCTAATAATCAGTAATGAAAAACCAGACAGACAGGCGGCCGGACATTTCCCAAATGACCTAAAATGTCTTAAGAGGGATTTCCTCCAAACAAACTTAGAGTCTTAAGTCACTCCTAGAATGTGTTGCACTTTTTTTGTAGAAATGATATATGTATACTAGGCCGGGTCGATTTATGGGGAGGCAAAAAAAGTCGCCATTGCTCAGTGAAAATCGTATTCTAGGGATCAAAATAAGAAACTTTGCCGAAGGAACCATACCTCTAAAACGAATTCTGTCCCGGAATTTGGGTCGAACTTTTGGGTAGTTTCTTATTTTGATCCCTAGAATACGATTTTCACTGAGCAATGGGCGATTTTTAAATCTACCCGCCCTAATGTATACCCTGATCCAGTAAAGTGAAGGTATCTATATCTCAAAAGCTACAGATCACAGATGTATAAAAGTATTCATATTCACCAAAGGCTGTGGCATCTGATTATTGCTCGTTGTATTTGAAATATCGTAGAAGAAGCATTTCCCTAAAAAATCTTTGAAATTTTATTGAAATTAGATTTTTTCTAGAAAAAATCTTCAAAATTATATTTTTATTGAAAATTTTATTAAAGTTAATTTTTCTTGCAAATTTCGTCGAAATGTCTTTATTTACAAACTGTATTTTTCTGCAACATATCTTGAAATTTAATTTTCTAGAAAATTCCATTAAATTTTTTTTCAAGAAAATTTAGTTTAGATTGGATTATTCTGAAAAATTTTGCTGAATTTAAAGTTTTGAAAAAATTTTGTTGAACTTTCATTTGTACGATTAACACCCATTAATACAGTCAGTTGTCAATAATCCGTAATGGTCGATGACCTTTTACCTGGGTAACCGTTGAAATTAATGTTTTTTCAAAAAATTGTTGAAATTACATTTTTCTAAAAACGTTGTTGAAATTAAAATTTTCTACAAAATGTCGTTGAAATTACATTTTTCTCCAAAAATCGCCGAGAATTCGTTATTTCTAAAAATGTTATAAATGCACATCTAAAGACAATTTCGTAGAAGCTGCATTCCCCTGAAAAAATCGTTGATTTTTCACTAACATTGTGTTTTTTAGGAAAAATCGTCAAAATTAAATTTTTCTTGAAAATTTTGTTGCAATTGAATTTTTCTTGAAAATTTCGTCAAAAATTCCGTTGATAGTGCAACCTTTCTTGAAATTGAATTTTATAGAAAATTCCATTAAAATTGATTTTTATAGAAAATTCCATCAAAATTGAATTTTATAGAAAATTCCATCAAATTTTAATTTTATAGAAAATGCCATCAAAATTGAATTTCATAGCAAATTCCATCAAAAATGAATTTTAACTAGCTGAGCCCGGTGCGCTTCGCTGCCCATATCAAAACTAGCGCTGTAGAAACTGTATTTTATATCCGATTAGTACGAAATTCGGCAGAAAGAGGTTTGTTATTACATGAAGGCATACTGCCAAATTCGGAGAAAATCGGTTCAGATTTAGATATAGCCCCCATATATATATTACCCCCAATTTGACATGTAAGCGCTGTAGAGACTGTGTTTTATATCCGATCAGTACGAAATTCGACAGAAACAGGTTTCTATTTTACATGAATGAGTATTCAAGGAAAATCGATTCAGATTTATATATAACCTCCATATATATGTTCCTCCAGATTTGGTTACAAAGCGCTATAGAAGTTGTACTTTACTTCCGATCACTACAAAGTTCTGCAGAAACATGTTTCTCAATTTAGGAACGAATATTGCCTAATTTAGCGATTATCGGTTCAAAATAAGATATACATACACACACACACACCACATTTACCAATTATTCCAAATTATTATCGCAATGACCCTTATCGCATTGTTAGGGAGGTGTAGGGTATTATATAGTTGGCCCCGCCCGACTTTCTGCCTTTCCTTACTGGTATTAGTAATAAATTCACTGAATGAAAAAATACCGAATTCAGTGGAAAGTCCAGAAAATAGAAATAAAATTTCCAAATTCTTGTTTTATTGGTCATGCATCACATTATCATATTGCGATTGTATTGGAGTGAGCAGCTGTAATTATCGCATACCGAGCATTTTTGTTCATGTATTTCCTATATAATACTTGCAAGATATATCAAAATATGGGCTGGGCCACGCCCACTGGTTCTATTCCGCCCATTTGTAAGCCAATCACGTAGACTGCTACCAGATACATGTATGCAAAATTTCAACACTCTCGCTAACAAAATGAGCAAGATAATTCAATTTCAAAATTTGGCTTATATGGGCGGTGGCACGCCCATTGGTCAGATCCCGCCAATTTTTGGACCAATCACGTGGACTGTCACCAGATACATATGTACAATATTACAGCACTCTAGATAAAAAATTGTGCAAGATATCTCAATTTAACAATTTGGTTTAAATGGGCGGGGCCACGCCCATTGGTCCGATCCCGCCCATTTTTGATCCAATCACGTAGATTTTCAGCTACTTTCAGTTGGATCCCAGAAAGTCCATGGGTGGTGGGACATCTGGGATCACGGTCCAATCCCAATCATGGAAGTAGATAGGGCATTTGGAATCTCAAGTAGATATCTCTAAATTTTAAAATTTGGCTTATATGGGCAGGGTCACGCCCATTTGCCTGATCCCGGCCATTTTTGGACCCATCACGTAGACTATCACCAGATACATATGTAGAAAATTACAGCACTATCGCTAACAAATTGTGCAATATATCTCAATTTTAAAATTTGTTTTTTTGGGCCGGGCCTCGCCCATTTGTCTGACCCCGCCCATTTTTGGACCAAGCACGTTGACTGCCACCAGATATATATACACAAAATTGCAGCACTCTCGCTAAAAAATTGTTCATGATATCTCAATTCCAAAATTTGCCTTACATGGGCGGGGCAACGCCCATTGGTCCGATCCCGCCCATTTTTAGTCCAATCACGTAGACTGCCACCAGATATACATACACAAAATTGCAGCACTCTCGCTAAAAAATTGTGCAAGATATCTCAATTCCAAAATTTGGCTTATATGGGCGCGGCCACGCCCATTGGTCCGATCCCGCCCATTTTTGGACCAATCACGTAGATTTTCAGCTACTTTCAGTTGGATCCCAGAAAGTCCATGGGTGGTGGGACATCACCAGATACATATGTAGAAAATTACAGCACTCTCGCTAACAAATTGTGCAATATATCTCAATTTTAAAATTTGTTTTTTGGGCTGGGCCACGCCCATTTGTCTGACCCCGCCCATTTTTGGACCAGTCACGTAGACTGCCACCAGATTATATACAAAAAATTGCAGCACTCTTGCTAAAAAATTGTGCAAGATATCTCAATTCCAAAATTTGGCTTATATGGGCGGGGCCACGCCCATTGGTCCGATGCCGCCCATTTTTGGACCAATCAAGGAGACTACCACTAGATACATATACACAAAAAAAATTGTGCAAGATATCTCAATTCCAAAATTTGCCTTATATGGGCGGGGCCACGCCCGTTTGTCCGATCCCGCCCATTTTTGGACCAGTTACGTAGACTGCCACCAGATATATATACAAAAAATTGCAACACTCTCGATAAAATATTGTGCAAGATATCTCAATTTCAAAATTTGGCTTATATGGGCGGGGCCACGCCCACTTGATATATCGAAAATTCAAGTACCCTATTTTCACCACCCCCTATACATGTACTTTCTGCGAAAATTTCAAGAAGATCGGTCCAGCCGTTTAGACGTCTATACGGTACAAACAAACAAACACACATTCTCTTTTATATAACGGGTCCGCCATCTACCGTTTTTTAACTTGTGCTTATTTCGTGAATGGTAACACTTAGATCATGTCTTATTTGACAGATAATTAGTTTTATCCTTCCGCTGAACGAATATGGTTCTGTATACGCTTGAACAACGCTGGGAAATATTGCGACATTACTTTGAAAATTTTGATTTTCAATTTTTTTTCATTTGATTTTGATTTTTTCATTTTGATCTTGGTGGCAACATTTTCGCATTTGGGGCACAGAAAACCCGCACGCCCAAGCGAGTCACTGTTTGGTGCGGATTTTGGTCCAGAGGCATAATTGGGCCATTTTTCTTCGAAAATGAGCAAGTGGCCGTTACAGTCAATGGCGATTGTTATATTAAAATTGTTCTATTAAACTTGTTTATTAATGACATTGCCAAAGTCATATCTAACTCTCAGTGTTTGCTTTACGCTGATGATATGAAGTTGTTTAAACGTATAGATAATTTATTAGGCGGAATGAAATTGGGCCCCAGGAAAATACACCCCAATATTTTTATGAGTATGGGCCCCAAAAAATAACTTATCAAACAACAACAATTTTATTTGGGGCTTAATTTCAATTTAATTTTTTGTCTGCGTTTTGGGGTTTAATTTCATTTCTTGTCCGCTTTTTGGGGCTTATTTTCATCTATAAATTTAGAAACAGGAGATGCTAAGCATAAAAGATTTTTTTCGCGTAGCCAACTTTGGATCCTGTCCATAGGAGAAAGTCTAAAACAGAGGCCGAAGGCCACAGGCCGTAGGCCGACCGCACAGGAAAAGATTTATAATTAGAAAATAGGTTCGTATACGTGTATTACTGCTAACTCCCCAGATTTACGAAGAGAAAATGTCTTAGTTTTTTTGGGGTTTATTTTTATTTTATGCTGATTTCTTGATTGGGGTGTAATTTCCTAAATCAGTTTTTGTAACGAAAATAGGCCCCAAATTTGGGGCGCACTTTCATTTTTAATTTGGGGTGCATTTTCTTGGGGTCCAACTTCCGGCCGCCAATTTATTAGATGCTACTCTTTTACAGTGTGGTCTATCATCCATTACGGACTGGTGTGTTTATAAGGTTTAATTCCTTTTAATGTTCCTTTAAGGATGTTACAAACTATGATTTTTTTATGTACCACTTCATTATGGTCTTAATGAGCCTATTGTTCGATCCCTTAGAGAATTTAACAAAATCTCTAAAACATATAATCTGGATTTTTCTAAGAATATTTCTGAATTTAAATATATGCTAGAATTAATTTATTATTAAGCAATAGTCTGTAAGGAATTGTTTTTCCTTAGACGAAATAAATAAATAAACCAGTAAGGAAAGGCAGAAAGTCGGGCGGGGCCGACTATATAATACCCTACACCTCCCTAACAATGCGATAAGGGTCATTGCCATAATAATTTGGAATAATTGGTAAATGGGTAGAAACATATTATCTAATTCTGAAACGATAATCGCAAAATTAAGCAATATTCGTTCCTAAATTGAGAAACATCTTTCTGGAAAATTTTAATGATCGGAAGTAAAATACAGTTTCTATAGCGGTTTGATACCAAATCAGGAGGAACAATCAATATAAATCTGAACCGATCTTCCCTGAATACTCATTCATGTAAAAATACCTCTTTCTGTCGAATTTCGTACTGATCGCATATAAAATACAGTCTCTACAGCGCCTACATGTCAAATCGGGGGTAACGTATATATGGGGGCTATATCTAAATCTGAACCGATTTCTTCCAAATGTAACAGTGTTCATTCATATAATAAGAAACCTCTTTCTGCCGAATTTCATACTGATCGGATATAAAATAACATTTTTACCTGTACTTTGATTACAAGAATACATGCACAGACGGACAGACAGACAGACGGACAGACAGACGGACAGACGGACATAGCTAAATCGACTCAGAAAGTGATTCTAAGTCGATCGGTATAATAAACGATGGGTCTATTTCTTCTCCTTTTGGGTGTTACAAACAAATGCACGAAGTTATAATACCCTGTACCACAGTGTGGTGTAGGGTATAAATAGTTCAGTTCAATTCGACCACCATCGGTATTTTATTGTTATGTTTATTGTACTGTTATGTTGTAATTTGTTTACATTCTCTATGTAGGTTGATTTTGAGCCACTGTGCGCATTGTAATGTTGCCCCTGTCATGGTGTACGTGTAAGCAAATCCAGTGTCATCCATGACGTGTGGAAACCATTTCCAAATGAAACAGAATTCACAAGGAGGCTTTGATGGCAACTGAATATAATACCCACCTCCGCAAATAACTTACATTGTACCAATGGGCCGGATAATGACAACAAATTCCCGTTCTTAGTGTATTCTACGCAATGTTACATAGATAACAGCAAATAATGACCAATCGGGAACAACGTTTGTATACAATGATTATATCGATGTAATGGAATACCCCAAAAGATACAAATTTTACATATTTACAGTGAGTAATGTTTACACGTGTAACATGACGATTTCCAATTTAATTCAGATTTTCATCCTAATTAGCGCAAACTGATAAACACAACGGTTGGTACCTGCAAAAGATGTTGTAAATTTGACGTTTTGCCAAATGTAGATATATGTATGTAGTCATGTAATTGGGGTCGGTACTCCGTGATCAAAGTAAGATTTAAAATCCAGCTATAGAAAAACATGTATCAGCCGCCTACACTAAATAAAATATTCTACGAATAAGTAATGGCATAAGGTGACATGAATTAGGCAGAATCCAAGATATAATTTAATGATGAATTTAGCATACATAGTTATTATTACTATGAGAAAAGTATTTGTATATATATGGAATTCACATATAATTTAGTAACTAAAAACAAGCAAATTTCACTCGACTAAAGTACTCCCACTATTATTTGGAAATTGGTACTTCGAGAGAAGGCTAGCAACATTTTGTTAATTTTTATCCACTCACCTTAGAGAGGACGGTATGTATCATTTGCTACAAGCCAAAAGTGTACTCGTAACACATCGAAGGAGTGACGGGGCACAATCGCAAATTTTGATATATTTGAATTGAAAGAAAATACATTTGGAACACAACATTTTAAATAGTATATATCTTTGAGCAAATACATGTTAATTGAAACTCAATAACATTTATTTGGCACGCATCTATCTATCTATATATATAAAGAAGAATGTGTGTTTCTTTGTTTGTTGGTTTGTTTGTACCGAATAGACGTCTAAACGGCTGGACTGATCTTCTTGAAATTTTCACAGAATGAACATATGTGGGGCGTGGTGAAAATAGGGTACTTGAATTTTCGATATATCAAGTGGGCGTGGCCCCGCCCACATAAGACACATTTTAAAATTGAGATATCTTGCACAATTTGTTAGCGAGAGTGCTGTAATTTTGTACATATGTATCTGGTGGCAGGCTACGTGATTGGTCCAAAAATGGGCGGGATCGGAACAATGGACGTGGCACCGCCAATATAAGCCAAATTTTAAAAATGATATATATAGCACAATTTATTAGCGAGAGTGATGAAATTTAGTGCATATATATATCTGGTGGCAATGTACCTGATTGGTCCAAAAATGGGCGGGATCGGACGAATGGGCGTGGCCCCGCCCATATAACCCAAATTTTGGAATTGAGATATCTTACACAATTTGTTAGCGAGAGTGTTGTACTTTGGTGCATGTGTATCTGGTGGTAGTCTACGGGATTGGTCCAAAAAAAGGCGGGATCGGACAAATGGGCGTGGCCCCGCCCACATAAGACAAATTTTTAAATTGCGATATCTTACACAATTTTTTAGCGAGAGTGCTGTTATTTGGTACATATGTATCTGGTGGAAGTCTACGTGATTAGTCCAAAAGCCGGGATCGGACCAATGGGCGTGGCCTCGCCCAAATTTTGAAATGGAGATATCTTCCACAATTTGTTAGCGAGAGTACTGTAATTTTGTGCATATATATCTGGTGGCAGTCTACGGGACTGGACCAAAAGTGGGCGGAATCGGACCAATGGGCGTGGCCCCGCCCATATAAGACGACATTTTAAATTGAGATATCTTGCACAATTTTTTATCAAGAGTGCTGTAATTTTGTTTACATGTATCTGGTAGCAGTCTACGTGTTTGGTCTAAAAAAGGGCGCGATCGGAGCAATGGGCGTGGCCCCGCCTATATAAGCCAAATATTGAAATCTACACAATTTGTTAAAGAGAGCGCTGAAATTTTGCGTATATGTATCTGGTAAAAGACTGCGTAATTGGTCCAAAAATGGGCGGGATCGGGCCAATGGGCGTGGCCGCGCCCATATAAGGCAAATATTGGAATTGAGATATCTTGAGCAGTGCTGCAATTTTTTATGTATATATCTGGTAGCAGTCTACGTGATTGGATCAAAAATAGGCGGGATCGGACTAATGGGCGTGGCCCCGCCCATATAAGGCAAATTTTAGAATTTGGATATCTTAAAAAAATGTTTAGCGAGAGCTCTGCAATTTAGTTTATAAATATATGGTGGCAGTCTACGTGAATTGCCGAAAAATGGGCTGGATCGGACCAATGGATGTGGCCCTCCTATATAAGCCAAATTTTGAAATTGACATATCTTGCACAAATTGTTAGCGAGACTGCTGTAAGTTTGTGCATATGTACATGGTGGTAACCTACGTGATTGGTCCAAAAATGGGCGGGTCGAACCAATGGGCATGGCCTCCCAAATAAACCAAACATTAAAATTGAGATATATGCACAATTTGTTAAATATAATGCTGTAATTTTGTGTATATATATCTGGTGGAATTCAACGTGCTTGGTCCAATAATGGACGGGATCGGACCAACTGGGCGTGGCCCCGGCCATATAAACCAAAGTTTGAAATTGAAATATCTTGGTAATTTGCTAAAGAGATTTCTGTAATTTTGTGTATATGTATCTTGTGGTAGTCCACGTGATTGTTTCAAAAATGGGCGGGATCGGACGAAAGGGCGTGGCCCTGCCTATATAAGCCAAATATTAAAATTTGGATATCTTGCACAATTTGTTAGCGAGAGTGCTGTAAGTATGTGCATACGTATCTGGCGATAGTCTACGTAGTTTGTCTACAAGTGGGCGGGATCGGACCAACGAGCGTGACCGCGCCCTTATAAGCCAGCTTTTGAAATTGAGATACCTACTGCCCCTAACCACTTCCACGATTGGGATTGGACCGTGATCCCAGATGTCCCACCACTCATGGACTTTCTGGGATCCATCTGAAAGTAGCTGAAAATCTACGTGATTGGTCCAAAAATGGGCGGGATCGGACCAATGGGCGTGGCTCCGCCAATGTAAACCAAATTGTTAAATTGAGATATCTTGCTTAATTTGTCAGCGAGAGTGCTGTACTTTTGTGTATATGTATCTGGTAGCAGTCTACGTGATTAGTCCAAAAATTGACAGGATCGGAAATCTGAAATCGGGCCAACGAAGTGGACCGGGTCAGCTAGTATATTAATATATCACAATAAAATATATTTGCCATAAAAATATTGCGATCAAATAAAACTTTGTTTATGTACAAATAAAACAAGTAAGAAAGTTTCAGTCGGGTAAACCAACTAAGGTATACCCTCACTTTGTGATTAATGTAATATGGAATATTAAACGAATTATTCTGTCAATTTGTATGGGAGGTGCCAGAATGTTTTTAACAAATACACCTATTTTTCTCTGAATAGTAGATTCTTTAAATACATTGCACTGCGCCGAATTATAAGCGTTTTTAGCACTGGTATATTAAAGTTATGAGATATTAAATGTTGGTATGATTTGGCCATTTTGTGTGGGAGGTACAAAAAGGGGCGTGGTGATAACGGCCATTTTTTACAGGGCTATAGGGACTTCAAAAGCGTTACACTGTGCAAAATGTTGTTGCATTTTCGTGCATTGGTACTCATGCTGTGAACTCTTAACTTTTTGTGCAAAATGGTACCTTTGTGTGGGAGGTACAAAAAGGGGCGTGGCAATAGCGCCCATTTTTCACAGTGCAAAAGACACTATAAAAGCATTACACTGTACAAAATTTCAAGTGCTTTTATACACTGGTATTAATGTTATAAGCTGTTATCTTTTGGTGCAAAATGGTACCTTTGTGTAAGAGGTACCAAAAGGGGCGTGAATATGACACCCATTTTTCACTGGACTGTAGGCACTATGAAAGCATTACACTGTACAAAATTTCAAGTATTTTTATGCACTGGTATTAATGTTATAAGCTGTTAACTTTTGGTGCAAAATGGAGCATTTGTGTGGGAGGTACCAAAAGGGGCGTAGCAACATGGCCCATTTTTCTCGAGTTGATAGCGACTAATAAACTAATGCTATGTGTGGAATTTCAGAAGATTCGAATAAGTATTATAGCAGTTATTAAAGATTCAATATTTCACAACATTTTAACACTTTGTGGGGGAGGTACTAGAAGGAGTGGACCAATATGGCCCATCTTCGAACTTAGCCGGAGATAGAAAAAAATATTACCACGTACCAAATTTGAAGTCAATCGGTTACTCCTTTCGAGAGTTATCGTGCGCACCAGCCAGCAGACACACAGACAGACAGACAGACAGACAGACAGACAGACAGACGGACGGACATTGCTCATTCGACTTAAAATGACCCAAAACGAATATCCGCCGAACATACTTAGGGTCTTAGATCACTCCTTCGATGTGTTACACTTTTTTTCGTAGCAAATGATATATACCCTCGTCACACTAAAGTGAGGGTATAATTATTGTTTACGAATTTCTCCAAATAGGTTTTGTTTAAAAGATATTTCCTTATAGATATTTCGAATTATTATTCGAAATATAGGTAGCAATAATATTTGTTATAAAGCAATAATATTTAATTTAGATTTATTTCAAGTCATCATTTGTTGTCAACCCATCATGAAATGTGCCATTACACGGGGAAAATCCCCTTTTTTGATATGTTTGAATCGAAAGAAAATATATTTGTAACACAAATTTTTAAATATTATATATTTCTGAGCAAATAAATGTTATTTGAAATTCAATAAAAAATATTTGGAACGCATATATTAATATATTACAACAAAATATATTTCCAAACTAAATTTCTCAATTACATATGTGCTTCAATACATATAAAATTATTGTTTAGGAGTTTCTCCAAATATATTTTATTTAAAAATGATTTTCAAAACTTTTGCTGACTTTTTCGAATTTCAGTTTTAATATTTCGTTGGTTGTAAATTGTACTTTCAAGTTACAATACCATATGCAGCTTTAACTTCTGTTTAAGTCAATTATTTTAAGTTTCTGAGTATTCCAAGTAATCGTGCGTCAATCCTCCAAGTAATTTATTTTGATCCGCGATTATACGATTTTAATTATTATTATTTATTATTTTTACGAACATTAAAAATTTCTAAAAAATTAAACTTGAATTAATAAACAAGTAAAAGCGTTAAGTTCGGCCATGCCGAATCTTATATACCCTCCACCATGGATAGCATGTGGCCTCACAAAATAACTCAAACCTAAAGAAAACCAGTAAGGAAAGGCTAAAGTCGGGCGGGGCCGACTATATATTACCCTACACCACTCTCGTAATATTGAATAACTCTGATATATAAATTTTGTAATTCATGTATAAATTGTTTACCTAAATTTACTTTTGGGACATTTTATACTTAAATAATACCCTGTACCAAAGTGTGGTGTAGGGTATAAAAACGATTGGATGTAAAGAGCCAAATCGGATGAAACATATATATGGGAGCTATAGCTAAATCTTAACCGATTTTCTTCAAATTCGGCAGTGTTGGTTCATGGATCAAGAAACTCTACCATTCTAAATTTCAAAATGATTGGATGTAAACTACAGCTTCTACAGGACTAAAGAGCAAAATCGGACGAAACATATATATGTGAGATATAGCTAAATCTTAACCGATTTTCTTCAAATTCGGCAATGTTGGTTCATGGATCAAAAACTCAACCATTCTAAATTTCAAAACGATTGGATGTAAAATACAGCTTCTACAGGACTAAAGAGCAAAATCGGACGAAACATATATAAAGGAGCTATAGCTAAATCTTAACCGATTTTCTTCAAATTCGGCAATGTTGGTTCATGGATCAAAAACTCAACCATTCTAAATTTCAAAACGATTGGATGTAAAATACAGCTTATTTAGGACTAAAGGGCCAAATCGGACGAAAGGTATATATGGGAGCTATATCTAAATCTGAACCGATTTCAACCAAATTCAATAGGGATCTTTGCAGCTGCGAAATACTCTAAACTGCAAAATTTCAGATCGATCGGAGTGACCTGTAGTCGACGAACAACTTTACATGGACAGACGGACGGACGGACGACTCAGCTAGTGATTCTGAGTCGATCGGTATACTTTAAGGTGGGTCTAGCTGTGTTATTTGCAGGTGCTACAAACATCTGCCGTGAAACAAACTTATAATACCCTGTACCACAGTGTGGTGTAGGGTATAATAACACCGAAAAACACTAAAAAATATAGTAGATGAGAACAGTAGGAATCACAACAAGTTAGATGCTTTATATGGGAGCTATATCAAAACATTGACCGATATGGCCCATTTGCAATCCCAAACAACCTGCAACTATAAGAAGTATTAGTACCAAATTTGATCAACCTAGCTCTATTATTGCGGACTATAGCGTGATTACCACAGACGGACGGACGGACAGACGGACATGGCTAAATCGTCTTAGAATTTTACGACGATTATGAATATATATACTTTATGGGGTCTCAGATCAATATTTAGAGGTGTTACAAATGGAGTCACAAAATGAATATACCCCCCATCCTATGGTGGAGGGTATACAAAATTAACACAACTAACGTATTTTCGGAATTCTTAAACGCAAATAAATATTTGTATCGGAAATAATAGTCCCAAATAAAAACATATTGGAATTCAAACAAAGATTTGTTTACAACATCATCTTCCCAAATATATAAATTTTGTATGTACCAAATATTATATGTTTAGAGTATACTCTAAACATATATATGTTTCATGCCGAAATACAAAATACAACAAAAGCGATATTTTTTCAGCGTGTATGCAAGATTATACGATTTCAAATATAGAAGTAAATGAATTCGTGGAACATTTAAAATTTCAAAAAAATATAATGTTAAATTGGGGAAAAACATAAAACTTGCCTTTAAATTCAGTTACTGATATATTTACCGAATATTTAAATACAGATAAATATTAGTTTCGTAAATAATAGTCCCAATATAAAATAATAATACGGAAACAAAGATCTATTTAGAACAACAACTTCCCAAATAGACAGGGTTTTCCAACAAGAGTTGTTATTTTGAATCACACCGGTATTTTGGTAGCTGTCACTTTTGAAGCTTTTATTCTTTGACATTTGACAAGTAGAAACTACACCAATACTAAAAATGGAACGATACACGATTCAACAACGCTTTGAAATTATTAAAATTTACTACAAAAATTGTGAAAATCTTGCAGTCACAGTTCGCAAAACTAAAGCATTTTTGGGTCGTCGTGAAGCACCTTGTCGGACCGCAATACAGAAATTGGTGGAAAAATTTGAGCTGTTGGGACAAGTTAGTGATCAGAAGAATAAAACCCGTGCACGTCGCTGAAGAACAACTGAGAATATTGCTGCTGGAGCCCAAAGTGTTGAAGAAAATCCAGTTTTGTCCATTCCTCGTCGTTCTTTGGAATTGGGCATTCCACAAACATCATTACACCATATCTTGCATAAAGACTTGGGTCTTAAGGCTTATAAAGTTCAGTTAACACAAGAACTCAAGCCGGCCGATCATGAACAACGTCGTGTCTTTGCTGATCGGGTCCTTGAAATGCATGATAATGATCCAGAATTCCATCGAAAAATCATCTTGACTGATGAGGCCCATTTCCACCTCGGTGGCTACGTCAACAAGCTAAATTGTCGCATCTGGGGCTCGGAAAACCCAAAAGTTATTGTTGAGAAGCCTCTCCATCCTCAAAGTGTGACTGTTTGGTGCGGTTTATGGTCCGGCGGGGACATTGGACCTTACTTTTTCGAAAATGAGGTTGGATCAACAGTTACGGTGAATGGATTGCGCTATCGAGAGATGATTAATGATTTTTTATGGTCGGAGTTGGATGGTATTGATCTGGACAACGTTTACATTCAACAAGACGGCGCTACGTGCCACACAAGCAACGAAATCATTGTTCTGTTGAAGAGGTGATCACAATTGGCCACCGAGATCTTGTGATTTAACACCTTGCGACTTCTTCATTTGGGGCCACGTGAAAGATAAAGTCTACGCCAACAGCCCAGCGTCGATTCAAGACCTCAAAGATAGAATTCGTGAGGCTATCGAGGACATAGGGCAGCCACTTTGCGATTTGGTTATGGAAAATTTCATGAAAATAATATGGTCCTGTAATCGTGGTCGTGGTGGCCATTTGGCTTATGTTGTTTTTCATTATTAACGGCATACCTTCCACTTTATTATGAAATAAACATCCGATCATTTATCTCAAAAAATGGCATTTTTCTTTGAATACCAAAATAACACCTCTTGTTGGAAAACCCTTTATAGGTACAACTTTATACCTTAAACATTTGTATATTTCAAGCAGTATATATTCGAGACAATATATTGCAGAAGCGATTTTTTATCTGCGTGTAGAACCCCAAGTATGTTTGGCGGAAATTCGATTTGGGTAATTTTTAATAATTTGAGAAATATCCGTCCGTCCGTCCGTATGTCTGTCTGTGTTTCTGTTTGCTGGCTGGGGCGCACGATAACTCTCCACAGGATTAACCGATTGACTTAAAATTTGGTTGTTAGTTGACATTGTTACTATCTCCGGCTAAGTTTGGAGATGGGCCATATTGGTATTCTGCTTGTAGTACCTCCCCCACAAAGGGTTAATACAGGGTGTTTTTTGAAGACGTGTTGTTTTCAATCTGGCAAAACTTTTTTTAGGGGTTGTTTTTTTTTGACAGCTGTCACGCATCGCGCGCTGCCTCCAATATTCGGTCGACATAATCGCCCAGCAGAATCGGTAATTCGAGCAACCATTAATCAGTTTCGCACACATTTACTCTAGTGGATAATGCTAAGTACACATGATTGCCAACCGTGTTAAAGTGTTGCAAATGTGCGGACAATGACAGATTGTTAGGCAAAAAAACCTTATAATTTCACTTATTTACGATAAATTTTGTAAATGTTTATATGCAGGATTGCCAATAAAAATATTTTATAGACAGTGTTGCCAATAAATTGTTTTTTGACAATCGCGCCGTTGTCATAAACTTTGCGCTTCTACTAATATGCAAATTATCTCACAATGACTTTTCTGCCAACGTAGCAGGACAAAAATTATATGTTCACACGGTTGTACCTTCACAAGGTTGCATTTTTCCGCCATTTTCCTGACAATATTGTCTGATTTGACAATATTGACGCCTTATTTTGGGTCTGACGCCTACAGACCCAAAAACAGCTGCAAAAAGTGGTCGAAAATTGGGCCTCTCGGATGGAATTTATACGAGCCAGCCGCGGCGGCCACTTGCCCGAAATCATTTTTTTAACATAATTTCAAAAACGCATCTTTATAATAAAGCTAACATCATAAAATTTTTATTTCTTCTTGAAAAATTTTTTAATTTTATGAAACTTATGTTCGCCTAAGAGTTATATAAGAAGTTGCTAAGTGGTAAAATAAGATATGACTACAATAATTCTTTAAAAAAAAAAAACATTTTTGGTATTTACGAAATTGGTGCTGAACGGCTAAGCAGATTTTAACAAAATATGTAGTTTATTTTTAGATAAAATGTTTATAAGCAGTTACAAACAAATAGGTAAAATAATATGTCGCAATAATTTTTTAAAAAAAAATTTTTTTTTGAAAAAATTTTATGGGCTTTTTAGTTTTTGCAAAAATTAAAAAAATGAGTTTTTGTGTTCTCGAACGGCTGAACCGATTTTAACAATGCGCCATATTCCTATTTCGCCATAGTTCTACTAACTGAGGTCTACAAAAATACTTTTTACACCTAAGAATTATCTCGTATAGTTACCGAGATATCTGCAATTGAAAATTTAATTTTTCATTTTTTCCCTTACCTTGTGCTAGTATTTTGTAAATATCGGAGCACAATATGCACCGGACCACTTGAAGTTATATTTAAAAAAAAATCCTATTTTTTAAATTTTTTTAGGAAAGAAGTATAAATATATAACTATTTGTACTATTGGGTATATCGAACTAATTTTTTGTCGTCATATAGGAAATTTTGTTGCCCATTCAGGCATATTGATACGGATGAAATCGGTTCATATTGGGAAAAAAATTAAAAATTAAATTTTTAATTACAGATATCACGGTAACTATGCAAGATAATTCTTAGGTGTAAAAAGTTTTTTTGCAGACCTCAGCAAATTTTATAAATCGGAAGAGAAACACGAGTTACACGCGCTTGAACATTTTCTTCACCCGATGTGGCCAACTTTGAGCCCCTCTAGCTCCGCCCTTGTCTGACATAGGGGGCCAACATTTAAAACTTAACTTCTCTAACACTTCTTCATCTACCATCCCAAGTTTGGTCGCAATCGGTTGTTTTGTTAAGAAACGGTCGAATTATTTGCCCTTTTGGAATTCGTACCACTGTGCAGTGTTTTGCAAAAACAGACGAAAATTCGAAAGCAATTACAAATTTCGTAAATCACAAAAACTCATTTCTTAATTTTTTCAAAAATTAAAATACCAAAGAATTAATATGAAATTTTAGTTTTAAATATTAATAAAAATGGAAAAATGTTTGTATGTATGCATGTGTTTTATAGACGCTTAAACCACTGGACCGATTTAAAATTTTTTTTCTTTAGTTTGAAAGCTATTTTGTCTGAGATGGTTTTGGAAAAAAAATTTACAAAAAGTGGGCGTGACAAATCGTTTGTTTTCAAAAATGGACGGGATCGGAAATCTAAATCTGGGGCAACGAAGTGGACCGGTCCAGCTAGTTTTAAATATTAATATAAAAATGCTATTTCTACTTTGCAATTAAAATGCAATTTCATCGAAATTTTCAATGCAAAAGGCAAGTGTGTGAGATACTTAAAGGGGAATGGAAATAGCGTCAAATTTTTCCGGAATTGCAAACAGTGTAAAAGCGCGGACGAAACTATACAAAAGCTTATAATTTTTGGCAATAATGTTCATAATTTTCAACGAAATTTGAATAAGAATTAAATTTATAAGTATGCATAGTTTTTTTGTGCACATTTTTTATAAAAAATATTTGTCTACAAACTTAAAATTTCGATGAATGTTTCTTTAAAAATTTTGATTTTAAAATTTGCACAGAATATGCACCAGAAGAAAATTTTGAAAATTACCGGACCTGCCCTGGTATTTTGCCCATAACTTTTAAAACTATTGAGTATACAAAAAGCCAATTACTGTTATGGATTTGTAAGAGTCTGGTGATTCTGAAATATTCCTAAAAATCGGTTCAGCATTTCAAAAGCAATTAAAAATTTCGTAAAACCCAAAAATGCTATTTAAATTACAAATCCCAATAAAATTTTGGATTTTTCTATTTCAGAAAATAAATTATTGCAAGATCTTATAGTTTAGCAATTTGTTAGACAAAAATAAAATTCATAGTTTAATATTAAAAAATACAATTTTCTACAAAAAATTTAATTTTTCTCTAAAACTGAATTTTTTATAAAAATTATATTTTTCTGCTTAACTGCAGTTTTTAATAAAAATTATTTTTTTTTTAAATAAATTTGTTGTTAACAAATTAAATTTTTCTATAGAAATAATTTTTTTAAACGAAATTCAATTTTTTATAAAAATTATATCTTTCTAATAAACTGCAATTTTTTATAAAAAATGTCAGCGTTATTAACAAATTAAATTTTCCTATAAAAATTAAATTTAAAAAAAAATAAAATATTTTTATAAAAATTATTTTTTCTCGTTTCTTTTTATTTCGGTCTTTAAATCGTTATTGATTTGTCACGAGGATAATCTCCTGGCTTGGGACCATCTTTACCTCTATAATGTATATAGAATATTTTTAAAAAAATATATAAAAAAACTAAAAAAATAAATTTTTCTATAAAAAATAAAATTTCCACGAAGTTTTCTATAAAAATAAAAATTCGGTAAAATTTTCTAACAATTTTCTATTTTACATAAAATGTCAAAAATATTTTGAATTACTATGAAATTCGCCGAAAACTTTTATAATATACATAAAAATGCTATTTAAAATTTTTCTATAAAGGAGAAATTTCATCGAAATATTCAAGTAAGGAAAGGCAGAATGTCGGGCGGGGCCGACTATATAATACCCTACACCTCCCTAACAATGCGATAAAGGTCATTGCGATAATAATTTGGAATAATTGGTAAGTCGGCAGCAACATATTATCTAATTCTGAGGCGATAATCGCTAAATTAAGCAATATTTGTTCTTAAATTGAGAAACATCTTTCCGGAAAATATTAATGATCGGAAGTAAAGTACAACTTCCATAGCGCTTTGATACCAAATCAGGAGGAACATATATATGGAGGTTATATACATATAAATCTGAACCGATTTTCCCTGAATACTCATTCATGTAAAAAGACCTCTTTCTGTAGAATTTCGTACTGATCGGATATAAAATACAGTCTCTACAGCGCTTACATGTCAAATCGGTGGTAACATACATATATATGGGGGCTATATCTAAATCTGAATCGATTTTCTCCGAATTTGGCAGTATTCCTTCGAGTAATAAGAAACCTCTTTCTGTCGAATTTCGCACTGATCGTATATAAAATACAGTTTCTACAGCATTTACATGTCAAATCGGGGGTAACATATATATGGGGGCTATATCTAAATCTGAACCGATTTTCTCCGAATTTGGCAGTATTCCTTCGAGTAATAAGAAACCTCTTTCTGCCGAATTTCGCACTGATCGGATATAAAATATAGTTTCTACAGCATTTACATGTCAAATCGGGGGTAACATATATATGGGGGCTATATCTAAATCTGAACCGATTTCCCTCAAATTTTGCAGTGTTACTTCATGTAATGAGAAACGTCTTCCGATTTCCCTCAAATTTGGCAGTGTTAATTCACGTAATGAGAAACCTCTTTCTGCCAATTTTTATACCCTACACCACACTGTGGTACAGGGTATTATGACTTTGTAAATTTGTTTGTAACACCCAAAAGGAGAAGAGATAGACCCATTGTTTATTATACCGATCGACTTGTAATCATTTTCTGAGTCGATTTAGCTATGTCCGTCTGTCTGTCCGTCTGTCTGTAGATGTATTCTTGTAATCAAAGTACAGGTCGCAATTATGGTCCGATCTCAACGAAACTTTGCACATATCTTTTTTTAGGCCCAAGGACGATCCTTATTGAATTTGGTTAAAATCGGTTCAGATTTACATATAGCTCCCATATATATGTACCTCCGATTTGGCATACATGCACTGTATAAGCAACATTTTTGAAGCGATTTGTAAAAAAATTGACAGAGAGTAGTCTAGTGATACACTTAGATACAATACAAAATTTGGGGGAAATCGGTTCAGATTTCGATATAGCCCCCATATATATGTTAGCCCCGATTTGACATGTAAGCGCTGTAGAAACTGTATTTTATATCCGATCAGTAGAAAATTCGGCAGAAAGAGGTTTCTTATTACATCAAGGAATACTGCCAAATTCGGAGAAAATCGGTTCAGATTTAGATATAGCCCCTATATATATGTTAACCCCGATTTGAAATTCAAGCGCTGTAGAAACTGTATTTTATATCCGATCACAGCGAAATTCGGCAGAAAGAGGTTTTTATTTTACATGAATGAGTATTTAGGGAAAATCGATTCAGATTTATATATAACCTCCATATATATGTTCCTCCTGATTTGGTTAAAAAGCGCTATAGAAGTTGTACTTTACTTCCGATCATTAGATTATATATAACCTCCATATATATATTCCTCCTGATTTGGTTACAAAGCGCTATAGAAGTTGTACTTTACTTCCGATCATTACAAAATTCTGCAGAAAGATGTTTCACAATTTAGGAAAGAATATAGCTTAATTTAGCGATTATCGGTTCAGAATTAGATATATCCACATATATATCTTATTACCCATTTACCAATTATTCCAAATTATTATGGAAATGAGCCTTATCGCATTGTTAGGGAGGTGTAGGGTATTATATAGTCGGCCCCGCCCGACTTTCTGCCTTTCCTTACTGGTTTTTACTGATTTGATATAAAATACAGTTTCTACAGCGCTTACATGTCAAATCGGGGGTAACATATATATGTGGGGGCTATATCTAAATCTGAACCGATTTCCCTCAAATTTGCCAGTGTTAATTCACGTAATAAGAAACCTCTTTCTGCCGAATTTCGCACTGATCGTATATAAAATACAGTTTCTACAGCATTTACATGTCAAATCGGGGGTAACATATATATGGGGGCTATATCTAAATCTCAACCGATTTCCCTCAAATTTGATAGTATTAATTCATGTAATAAGAAACCTCTTTCTGCCGAATTTCGTACTGATCGGATTAAAAATACACTTTTTACAGCGCTTACATGGCAGTATTCCTTGATGTAATAAGAAACCTCTTTCTGCCGAATTTCATACTGATCGGATATAAAATAAAATTTTTACAGCGCTTAAATGTCAAATCGGGGCTAAGATATATATGGGGGCTTTATCTAAATCTGAACCGATTTCTTCCAAATTCAATAGGGATCGTCCTTGGGCCAAAAAAAAGATATGTGTAAAGTTTCGTCGAGATCGGACCATAATTGCGACCTGTACTTTGATTACAAGAATACATGCACAGACGGACAAACGGACAGACAGACGGACATAGCTAAATCAACTCAGAAAGTGATTCTATGTCGATCGGTATAATAAACGATTGGTCTATTTCTTCTCCTTTTGGGTGTTACAAACAAATGCACAAAGTTATAATACCCTGTACAACAGTGTGGTGTAGGGTATAATAAAATTTCGTTGAAAAATGTTTAATACTAGTGTAATATTAACAACGTTTGGTATCTTGGGTTTAAAAATTAATTGTGTCTTAAAAAAATAATATTTTTGTCGTCAGAATAAATTCACTAAAATGTACTATGTTTTTTTACACATAATTTTTTTTCGAAATTTCAAGAAATGGACCATGTCCACAATTTGCCACTTTAACATAGGAATATGTAAGGGCCTTTAGAAAAGTCCTACATTGTACCACATCCGAAACCAATTAATGAGTTTGTAAACAGAAAATAATGCAAAAATTTTATGTTGGTAATCATTAATTACTTCCGTATTTACATAATTGCTTTTCATTTCAATCTAAAATTTCTACTCAATGCATTATTTGTACAAAACTGCAACATTAATTGAAAAATATTTTTTTGGCTTCTTTCATTAAAGAAATCACTTTATTTATAAAACTGAAATTGCATTTATGTATAACCGTGGTGACCACAAGCTGTTTTTGATTACATTTATTAATTTATTGGAAAAAAGAGCAAACTCACGTTTTTCCGCCAATCCAACCGCCTCCTCTGGTGCACAATTGTCATTAAAATTGAAATTATAATTATTAGTTGTGATTAACAACAGTTTTTGTTTTTGGAGGACGGAAAAATCTGAAAACTGAATGTATTAAAATATTACATGAATTGAATTGAATTGAATTATGATTTTTCCTCTTTTCCAGCGAAGAAACAAAAAAAAGAAGCAGAAACTGAACTCAAAGATTAATTGTTAACAACTGTAGTTCATAGTGCAATTGAAGTGGCTGCAAAAACATGGGAACGCAGCATGAATAGCACAGCGAGCGAAACTTATATTATATAATTAAATGACTCCACCCTTTCACGAATATGAAAAAGAAGTCCGCAGCAGCAGCGGCTATTGGCAGCCAACGTAGCAGAGGTGATGGTATCCCATGTACAAAAGACAGACAGACAGATTTAAAGATATTTATATAATTTCTAGAGAAGTAGTAAGGAATTATATTTGAAGGCTTTTGTTAGGATTTTGTGGAAGGTAGAGCAAGCAGAAAGAGCAACAACAAACACAATAAAGAAACAGATAAACAACAAAACGCTCGAAAGCTCATTTAATTAAAGAATAAGTTTTTAAAAATTTCATAAAATATTCTCCAAATTAAACGTAGTTTCAAACAAATATAAATAATAACACTACGCAAAAAAAATTGTTTGTGTCCTAGACCTAAAAATTATTTTTTTGTATAGATTGTGGCATACTGTTATATAAAATCAAAACCAAAAATTTTTTATGGATAATTTTTTTTTAAAAAATATATTATTAAAACAAGTAAGAAAGTTTCAGTCGGGTAAACCGACTAAGGTATACCCTCACTTTGTGAGTAATGTAATATGGAATATTAAACGAATTATTCTGTCAATTTGTATGGGAGGTACCAGAATGTTTTTAACGAATACACCTATTTTGTGCTGAATAGCAGATTCTTTAAATATATTACACTGCGCCGAATTATAAACGTTTTTTGCACTGGTATATTAACGTTATGAAATATTAAATTTTGGTATGATTTGGCCATTTTGTGTGGGAGGTACAAAAAGGGGCGTGGTGATAGCGGCCATTTTTTACAGGGCTATAGGGACTTCAAAAGCGTTACACTGTGCAAAATGTTGTTGCATTTTCGTGCATTTGTACTCATGCTGTGAGCTCTTAACTTTTTATGCAAAATGGTACCTTTGTGTGGGAGGTACAAAAAGGAGCGTGGAAATAGCGTCCATTTTTCACGGTGCAAAAGACACTATAAAAGCATTACACTGTAAAAAATTTCAAGTATTTTTATACACTGGTATTAATGTTATAAGCTGTTATCTTTTGGTGCAAAATGGAACCTTTGTGTAAGAGGTACCAAAAGGGGCGTGAATATGACACCCATTTTTCACTTGGCTGTAGGCACTATGAAAGCATTACACTGTACAAAATTTCAAGTATTTTTATGCACTGGTATTAATGTTATAAGCTGTTAACTTTTGGTGCAAAATGGTGCATTTGTGTGGGAGGTACCAAAAGGGGCGTAGCAACATGGCCCATTTTGCTGGAGTTGATAGCGACTAATAAACTAATGCTATGTGTGGAATTTCAGAAGATTCGAATAAGTAGTATAGCAGTTATTAAAGATTCAATATTTCACAACATTTTAACACTTTGTGGGGGAGGTACTAGAAGGAGTGGACCAATATGGCCCATCTTCGAACTTAGCCGGAGATAGAAAAAAATATTACCACGTACCAACAGACAGACAGACAGACGGACATTGCTCATTCGTCTTAAAATGACCCAAAACGAATATCCGCCGAACATACTTAGGGTCTTAGATCACTCCTTCGATGTGTTACACTTTTTTTCGTAGCAAATGATATATACCCTCGTCACACTAAAGTGAGGGTATAAATACTATTATCGTCGAAGGTACCCTTAGTATTTGCACTATAATTTTTGGAGTATATGCCCGATCGTCGACTAAAACGTTAAATTGAAGCTATTAATGTGGGCTACCAATTTTGGAAATATCTTTTTCACATAAAAACAGTAATTTAGTAACAGTTATTAGACAAATTGGAAAAAGTAGATTTAAAAAAAAACAAAAAATAGAAAAAAAATGGAAAAAAAAATATTTTATTTTATTGTTTAAAAGTTTGCATCCAAGCGTAGAAAGTAATTCCTATTTGAAATCTATTATAAAATCTATGGATAAATGTAGAAATTATAGCCCCTTTGGTAGAGGTAAAAGAATTTCAAAAAATCTTTTTTTAAATTTCTGTTTAGATAGCGATTTTAATTATTACTTTTATTTATATTATGTACATTTGCGTTTATTTACATGAACAAGTTTCATTAGAAGTAATTGTGAGTCCTTTGTTGACGTTTGTGGATTTCGGAATCGGTTTCTCTAATCAGGAACCAAATATAATCACCCATCATTCGTTCATACCAGTGCCCTTGGTAACGTCGCTCTATGGACTTCAATTCTTGGTGAAACCTTTCGCCATGTTCGTCACTTACGTCGCCAAGATTCTCGGGGAAAAGTTTAAATGAGAATGTAAGAAATGAATTTTGAGGGACATATTTACACCTGTTGGAATAAATAAAGCGAAAATAAGTTGGAAGAATACATACATATGTGTTATATACATAAATATAAAAATGTATTTCTAACAAATTTTTTTAATAATTTTTTAACAAATCGTTAATCATTGTTTCATATTGCGGGATTTTATTGGATCCAAAGAAATTTAAAACTACAAGTTTAAACGACCTTCATGCTGCAATTTCATCCGACGTCAAATATGATTCGAAATTCACATCATTCATCAGTTTCCTTATTTTAGGCCCATCAAAAACTCCTTCTTCGATTTTTTGAAAAGAATAAATAAGGCTTTTACAACATTGTTAAAGAGCCCCAGCTTAAAATGCAGTGGTGGCAAAATATCGCGTCATACCAGAGGCATAACATACCAACTACTTTTAAATCGCAACAAATTTTCCAGTCATGTTCATATTTTTTGTATTTTATCAATTTAACCATTGTTTCGTATGATTCCTTAGTGTTGACAGCATGAGCAATGGGAATCGACGGTTTCTGATTTCCGTTGTGTAAAAGTACTGCTTTCAAACTTTCTTTACTGCTGTCAATAAGTAATTTGCCATTACTTTGAATTGTATGTTTGATTAAGTTCCTCGAACAATCCAGGAATGTCCTTGCAAAAGCATCTGTTATCCACAGTTGTATAAAATTGTTTGTAAGGTATATCACGGACTCTATAATATGATATGTTAACATCTGGGGCCAAAATATTGTACTGTTTCATCCCAGATGTAAGTAGTTCTGCCTTATCTTTGGTCAGTTCCAAATCTCTCATTAGATCATTGAGTTGAAACTGAGTTAAAAACGATGACATGTGACTCCAACTTGAATCGCTCAGAGTTGAGTACTCAGTTGAACTTGATGATATTTCCGTTATTAGGCTGTTAGCTATACGTGGACACTTCCTACTCCAATCTATTAACTTAGACAAAAATAGCATTCCGGATGTTTATTTCATAATTCCTCTTTATTATGATACCGTATGCCGTTAATAATGAAAAACAAGGTCAGCCAAATGGCCACCACGACCAGGCTTACAGGACCATATCATTTTCATGAAATTTTCCATAACCAAATCGCAAAGTGGCTGCCCTAACCTCACGAATTCTATCTTTGAGGTCTTGAATCGACGCTGGGCTGTTGGGGTAGACCTTATCTTTCACCTGGCGCCAAAGGAAGAAGTCTCAAGGTGTTAAATCATAAGATCTCGGTGACCAATTGTGATCACCTCTTCGAGAGATAACACGGTCCGGAAACTTCTCCCGTAACAGAGCGATGGTTTCGTTGCTTGTGTGGCACATAGCGTCGTCTTGTTGAAAGTAAACGTTGTCCAGATCAATACCATCCAACTCCGACCATAAAAAATCATTAATCATCTCTCGATAGCGCAATCCATTCAACGTAACTGTTGATCCAACCACATTTTCGAAAAAGAAAGGTCCAATGATTCCGCCGGACAATAAACCGCACCAACAATAACTCTCAAATTCTCAACAGTAACTCTTGGGTTTTCCGAGCCCCAGATGCGACAATTTTGCTTGTTGACGTAGCCACCGAGGTGGAAATGGGCCTCATCAGTCAAGATGATTTTTCAATGATTTTCGTTTTTCGAATTTTAATAATTTCAATGCATTGTTGAATCGTGTAGCGTTCCATTTTTAGTAATGGCGTAGTTTCTATTTGTCAAATGTCAAAGAATAAAAGCTTCAAAAGTGACAGCTAGCGAAATACCGGGTGATTCAAAATAACATATTTTCAAGACTGCCGCGTTCTACTTTGTATTGCGTACATATAATTTTACTACCTGTATATGCGACTGGGATGTCCATGCCCCTAAAAGGCTTAACTGAATGGAAACCTCACAAATATTGTTGCACTCACATTGCATATCATGTTTTATGGAGGGTTACGAACGGCCATAAACCTCGTCCTCTCTATAATTTTAAAATGTCTGACATCAATCCTCATAAAATAAAATGCAAGTACAATGTCTCTTATATGCCTCTCTCACATATGGCGAATTCAATTTAAGCAAAAACATCATTTAAAAACGAAAAATATGAAACAAGATTTTTTTGAATTTCCCTAACATTTACAAAATGGCTTATAGCATTTACATCTATCCATAGATTTCGTTAGCATGCTGGCTTTTAAAAAAAAATATTTTTTTCAATTTTTTTTCTATTTTTTATGGTTATTTTTTTACCAGGAAAGTGTTTTTAAAAAAAAAACATTTTTTTCTCATATTGTTGACGACTGTTACTAAAACAAAGATTCTACGTGAAACCGATATTTGCAGCATATGTAGTCCTCATAATTCCCTTTAAGTTGAGGCATAACACGACTCAATCAGGCTTATAATTATGGTCCAAATACTGAATGTACAGGGTGGCTGATATGTATTGCAACCAACATCTAGCATTTCTAAACCGCTAGTCTGGTAGCTGACAGATTTATTTCAGTGACAGTTCATTTTATTGTTTACGAGCCTACAAAAGCATTTTGATCTATTGCATTCAGAAAAAAAGTTATCCGTTGCAAAAGTGTTGCATCACGTCCAAAAAGTGGACGAAAAAAACGGTAACAACACCACAAATGATCCGATAAGTGAAGGCCAGATTTGATCGAAATCCACGCCCCAGTGGTAGAAAAATTGCTCGTGAGCTGAACATATCGCGAGAACGGATACAACACATATTAAAAAATGAGCTTGGACTAAAGCCATTGAAGTTCCAAAAAGTGCAAGAGCTCACCGATGCATACAAAAAGTTAGACTGGAAAGAGCCAAGGAGTTGCTTCGCTTGCACGAAAGTGGCAAGTTACCGAATTTGGGTTTCTCCGATGAGAAGCCATTCCAAATTGAGCAGTTTGTGAACAAACAAAATGATTGGGTTTACTTGCCAAAGAAATCAGCTGAAAATTTACACCTTCGATTGGCCACCAGAACTCAAGCGCCGCCGATGGTAATGGTGTGGGCCGCCGTAACGGCCGATGGTCGCTCCCCGCTCGTATTCATCGACCATGGGGTCAAAATAAATGTCGAATATAATAGGGAAAATGTCCTAAAGACAGTATTGAAGCCGTGGGCAGACAAACATTTCGGCCGCAGACCATGCACATTCCAACAGGACTCAGCACCATCGCACTCAGCACGCGTCAACCAAGAATGGCTTAAAAAGGAGGTTCCTCGCTTCATTTCTACCGCACAATGGCCACCAAGATCTCCGGATCTCAATCCGTTGGACTTTTGCGCCTGGGGCATTTTAGAGAGTAAGGTTCGCACTAAAAAATACCAAAGTATCGATCATCTCAAGACGGCGCTTCGCCGGGAATGGGCCAAAATACCGCAGAGCCACTTTCGTGCAGCGTGTGATGGCTTTGTCGGCTGTTTGAAGGCCATAATTCGTGCCAAAGGTGGCCAATTCGAACAAATCTAAACTGTTTCTAAAATTTTATGTTATTTCCGATATTTGTTGCTGTTGAACAATAAAATTTTAAAGAAAATTAAAAAATATAGCGCTTTACTTTGTTGCATTACATATCAGCCACCCTGTACTTTCCATGAAAGCTGCAATTAAAAAAAATGTACCATAAACATTTTTTTAATATTTTTTTCGTGTTTCTGACACCTAATTGCACCAGAAACTGTTAAAAAAAAGTTAAGCGGTATCACCAAGTCTGAATTAGTTGTTGGACAAAAGCTAATGACACCTTTTTCGAGGGGCCCACTGATTTTCAGAAACTTTGGAGGCCCATGAAAAAAAATTGATCACCAATTTCCCCAAACCGAGTATAGGGTTATACTACCCTTCGATTGTATAATCGAACCTATTCTGTCAAGTCCGCGCATTTTTGTGTAGTGTACATAAAAGCCTTAAAAACTAACAAAATTCCTTTATTTCTTCCTCCAGGGATAGTTAGTATACTAATTTAATTAATGTATGTTATATTTCAAAGAATATTTTTTTTTTCTAGGGATTCCTTCTCCCTAAGCCCATGTGTTGAAACTCGAATAAATATATGATAAATGTCAGATTATTATGTTCAGACAATGTGAATAGTTGGCGAGTACGTGTACTCGACGACGATGACGACGTGTATGTAATTAACATTACCCCATTATTATTTCTTAGGCCTATCGAAAGTTAATTGAGTTTGGGTTTTTGTGCTTCAAGTTACTTTAAATACTTTTTGTAGAATTCGGTGAATGGGATTTAAACGTTACGGCCACAAACAGGGGAAAAAAACATTGTGAGAAAATTGTTGCAGATATCGCTTTAGATAATCTAACATCATGTAGGCAGCCTTGTAGTGTTATTATTAAATGATTGTAGGGGACGGCACGTTTCGAGGAGATTGGTATCAGTGACATAGACAAGTTAATTGAAAACAAGTAAGAAAGTTTCAGTCGGGTAAACCGACTAAGGTATACCCTTACTTTGTGAGTAATGTAATATTGAATATTACACAAATTATTCTGTCAATTTTTGTGGGAGGTACCAGAAGGGGTTTAAGAAATACACCTATATTTCGCTGAACATTGGATACTTTAAATACATTGCACTGTGCCGAATTGTAACCGTTTATATGGACTGGTATATTAACGTTGAGATATTAAATTGTGGTATAATTTGGCCATTTTGTGTGGGAGGTACAAAAAGAGGCGTGGTGATAACGCTCATTTTTCACTGGACTATAGGCATTATAAAAGCATTACACTGTACAAAATTTCAAGTAATTGTATACACTGATATTAATGTTATAAACTGTTAACTTTTGGTGCAAAATGGTGCCTTTGTGGGAGAGGTAACAAAAGGGGCGTGACAATAACGCCCATTTTTCAATGGACTGTAGGCACTATAAAAACATTACGCTGTACAAAATTGCAAGTATTTTTATACACTGGTATTAATGTTATAAGCTGTTAACTTTTGGTGCAAAATGGTGCATTTGTGTGGGAGGTACCAAAAGGAGAGCGGCAATAACGCCCATTTTTCACTGGACTGTAGGCACTATAAAAGCATTACACTGTACAAAATTTCAAGTATTTCTAAATACTGGTATTAATGTTATAAGCTTTTAACTTTTAGTGCAAAATGGTGCATTTGTGTGGGAGATACCAAAACGGGCGTGGAAATTTCGCCCATTTTCCTCGAGTTGATAGCGACTAACAAACTAATACTATGTGTGGAATTTCAGAAGATTCGAATACGTATAATAGCAGTTATTAAAGAATCAATATTTCACAACATTTTAACCCTTTGTGGGGGAGGTACCAGAAGGAGTGGACCAATATGGCCCATCTTCGAACTTAGCCGGAGATAGAAAAAAATATTACCACATACGAAATTTGAAGTCAATCGGTTACTCCTTTCGAGAGTTATCGTGCGCACCAGCCAGCAGACACACAGACAGACAGACAGACGGACGGACATTGCTCATTCGACTTAAAATGACCCAAAACGGATTTCCGCCGAACATACTTGGGGTCTTAGGTCACTCCTTCGATATGTTACACTTTTTTCCGTAGCAAATGATATATACCCTCGTCACACTAAAGTGAGGGTATAAAAAGTTATTCCTGTGGCTAATAAATGGTATATACGAAATTAGGATCGTGTTAAATATTATTACATCTAAAAACTTTTTAAATGTAAATAAACCTGTTATAAGTCATGATTAAAATAGTATTTTGTTCACTTTAACACATCTTTATAATTTCGGGATACGTAAATCTAGTACAGTTAAAACATAAAAGGAAATTATCTGATATAGCTTCAGCCTCTCTAACGTCTCTCAAACTTGAAATTATAAACTAAAAGGTTTTTGGTGTTAATGAAGAGATCAAAAACCACTAAATGAAATTTTCGGCCTAGGTCATACCTGACCACATCAATTACACTATGAACCAAAAAATTTTATTTTGTGTCAGAGACCTTTTTATGAAACCGATAAAAATTTTTTTATGGAATGTTTTTTCTAATTCCAATTTTCATGGAAACTACCTTTAGTATGTGGAGCATATTCTTGAAGTATGCGCTCGATAAAGCCGGGCTGCCATTTAAATTAAAGGAAATTATGGGGGCATGAAATACTGAAGATTTTACTTCCACGCAGAAACGAAAGTTTAGAAACTGCCGTTAAAATAATTAGAAAAAAAATTGATTTTTTCAAAAAAATCGTTTTAGCTGGCACGAAATAAACTTAAAAAAGTTGTTTTTAATTGTTTTAACGACAGTTTCTAAACTTGTTTTCTACGTGAAAGTGTCATTATAAACATTCGCAGTCCTTATAATTTCCTTTAATTTAAGTTGTTTCCCGGCTTCATAGAGCTTCAAAAAATATGATCCAATAAAATTTGAAAAAAAATTTCCATAAACGTTTTTTTTAATATCTTTTCGTATTAAGGACACCGTATTAAATGTTATTCAGAGTCCTTTGACAAAAATTTTGTTACATAGTGTTAGTTATTTTTCCACCAAATATGGTTCAATGAAAATACAAAAACCAGTATGGAATGGTTAAATCAGCGGAGCTAACGAAGTCCAGTTACAAGCTATCGAACAATTTTTCCAGCCAAATTTAATTTGTATCCCCTCACCTTAGAGGGGAGGGTATAGATCATTTGCTACGAGCCAAAAGTGTATCACATCGAAGGGGTGACCTAAGACCCTAAGTATGTTCGGCGGATATCCGTTTTGGGGCATTTTAAGTCGAATGAGCAATGTCTGTCTGCTGGCTAACCGAATGACTTCAAATTTAGTATGTGGTAATATTTTCTTCTATCTCCGGCTATGTTCGATGATGGGCCATATTGGTTCACTCCTTCTAGTACCTCCCCCACAAAGGGTTAACATTTAGTGAAATATTGATTATTTAATAACTTCTATACACGCTGAAAAAAAATCGCTTCTGTAGTATATTGTCCCAAACATATTCGGCTTGAAATATACATATGTTTTGAGTACACTCCAAATATATAATATTTGACACACATAAATATTATATGTTTGGGGGAATATTGTTCTAAACAAAAATATGTTCCCATTCTAATATTTTTTTATTTGGAACTAGTATTTCCGAAACAAAGATTAATTTGTATTTAATTATTTTGGCAATGTATCAAGGCCTTGATTTAAAGACAAGTTTTCTGTTTTTCAGGTGCTCAAAGATAATTTTTTTATAAATTTTAAATGTTTTTGAAATTTAATTAAGACTTAAATCGTATAATCTTTCGTGAATATACATAAATTGCATTGATGGATTGACAAAAATGATGAATTAGAATATTTATAAATTAAAAGAAATTTTTAGCTATAAAGTTTAAAACGAAAACTAGGAAAAACTAACTAAAATTCGAAAAAATCAGCAAAGTTTTAAAAATTTTTTTAAATAAAATATGTTTGGAAAACTTCTTAAACAATAACTTTGTGTGTGGGTACACACATATTTTATTTGTGAAAGTCAGTTAGCAAATATATTATTTTCTAATATATTAATATATGCGTTCCAAACAAGATTCCTTGATTTTCAAATAAAATTTATTTGTTAACAAATATATAGTATTTGAAAAAATCGCTTCCAAATATATTTTCTTTCAATTTAAACATATCAAAAATGACGATTTTCCCCCGTGTACTACTTATTTGAATCCTCTGAAACTCTACACATAGTATCAGTTTATTAGCAACCATTACCCCGAAAAAATGGGCATTATTGCCACGTTCCTTTTGGTATCTCCCACACAAATGGACCATTTTGTACCAAAAGTTACCACCTTATTACTTTAATACCAGTGCATACAAATACTTGAAGTTTTGTACAGTGTAATGCTTTTATAGTATCTAGAGTCCTGAGAAAAATGGGCGTTATTGGCATGCCCCTTTTGGTACCTCCAATACAAATAGACCTATGTGTACAAAAAGTTAACAGCTTTTAACTTTAATACCAGCGCATACAAACACTTGAAATTTCGCACAGTGCAATGCTTTATAGTACCTAGAGTCTAGAGAAAAGTGGCCGTACTGGACACGCCCCTTTTGGTACCTCCCACACAAATGGACAATTTTATACCAAAAGTTAACAGCATATAACTTTAATACCAGTTCATACAAATACGTGAAATTTCGTACAGTGAAATGCTTTTATAGTACCCAGATGATTGTCTTTATTTTGATGATTGTCTCAAGCCTCAAAAAAACCCCTTCATAATTAGTTTTTGTGTTGGGATATATTATTTTTTTTTTTAGCTAATTCCCAAAATATCATTTGCGCTAGATTAACACATAATCAGCGAATGTCAATGTCGACTCTACAATCCGCGAAATTCAGAAGAAACTAGTTCCAAATTTCTTGATGTAATAAACTATCACTACAAAAATTCTCTAGTTACACTATGCAACAAATGAACAACTTTTGAAAAATACACGGACAAATCGTAAAAGACACCCCTAAAAATGGGGAGAGCGGGGATGAAATGTTGTACAGAAATGTTGGCCATAACCACAGAACACACCAAAGCCCAAAACTTAACACAAACACCAAAATCGTGCCTAGTTATTAAAGGATGCTGGAAAGCCGTAACAGAAGAGACGACTGATACAGATCTTAATGAAAAAGCTCTGGCTGAAATCACGCTAATGATTGATCCTGGTAACTATGGCCTCATTGCAACTGAAACAACTGCAAAGAAAGCATGGCATGCAATTATGAGTGCATACGAAGATTCTGGCCTGACGAGAAAAGTCGAATTGCTGAAACAGTTGGTAAACATCAAGATGAAAAATTATCGGTCAATACAGGAATACGTGAATGAAATCGTCATAATTGCCCAAAAAGTTAAAAGTGCTGGGTTGAATCTAGACGATGAATTGACCGCATCTTTAATGTTGGCTGGATTGACCGACGACTTCAAGCCGCTAGTCATGGCAGTAGAGAATTCTAAAGAGAAATTAATGGTCGATAAAGTAAAAAATCTTTTGCTGCAAGACGTAAAGTTTGAAGAATCTGCTTTACAATCCAAAGCTTTCAAGAAGGGTAAGAAGCAGTTCAAATGTTACAATTGTAATGAATTTGGACACATTTCTAAGAACTGCCCCAGCAAGAATAATGCGAATAACAGAACAAATGCAAGAAGGAATGAAAGAAAGTCCGATATACTATTTGCTACAACTGATAATTTTGAATTTTGCGCAAAAGCGACTGAAGCAAATATAGGAAATTCAAATTCATGGTATGTGGACAGTGGGGCAAGCAACCACATGACAAATGATAGATGTCAACTGTACAATGTTCGAGATGTTACTAACAAGAAGGTAATAGTAGCCGATAAGAATGATCTCGTCGTGGAATCCGTTGGAGATATTGACATCAGTGTTGGTTCTGGAAGAAAAACAAAACAAGTGACAATTAAGAATGTTGAATACGTCCCTAATTTATGTGCTAACTTACTTTCTGTGCGACAAATGACCAAGTATGGTAAGAAGGTTTCGTTCGAAGGAGATAAGTGCATAATCACAGATAATAAAGGGAGCATTGTGGCTTCTGCAACAGCAAAAAATGAATTGTATCGCTTGGATTGTCGAACAAATGATACATCTGCGAAAGCTTTTGCTATTTCCGATGATTTTAATCTGTGGCATCGTAGAATGGGCCACATTTGTAATAAAAAAATGAATGAAGTAAAATTATCGAATTCTGGAATAAGTTTCTCCAAAGAGAGTAGTGAACCATGCACAGTATGTGTGAAGGGAAAGCAAACACGCAAACCAAGCAGAGATAGTGGAACACGAGCAAATGAACTTTTTGAAGTAATCCACTCAGATGTTGTTGGTCCGCACAAGAATTCATCGTTTTCTGGGTCTCGATATTTAGTGACATTTTTGGATGACTATTCCCGTAAATTATTCGTTTAACGATTTTGGGCTGAAGCTGCAGATGTCCTGAGGAAATATGGTCTGGCCGACGACCAATCTTGAAACATTTAAGAGTTTTCGGATGTCCAGCTTTGGTTCATAAACCAAAAGAAAAAAGAACTAAGCTTGACTCCAAATCTATTGAATGTGTTATGGTTGGATACAGCACAGAAAGCAAGGCATACCGACTGTTCAATCCACGTGATGGTAAAATAGTGATCAGCAGAGATGTCGTATTCTTAGAAAATAGTCGAGTAAACATCAACGTACAATCTTCAGGAGAATTTTACTTTACCGATTTGTTGGAAAGTAACAGTAGTGATATTCAAAATCGACCAACTACAAGTTCTCGTATTAATGCTACACTTGAAGAAATTACCAATGTGGAAAATCCTGAATCAAGCGAAAATGGTGATGAAACATTAACAGCAAATGAATCTCAACCGGCTAACTCCGATACTGATGACGAGTACGTAGATACCGATTGGCCGTCAAACAGTGAAAATACGGAGACAGTGTCAAATTGGAACCCAAATCCATATGAAGCACAACAAATTCAAGTAACGGAGAATATTCGTCGATCAGAAAGCATAGCTAATCGCAATCAGCCGTCAACAACATTTTGCGCTATGGAATATGTGTCAACAGATCCACATAATGTTGTCGAAGCATTGTCATCCGACGATTCAAGAGAATGGAAAATGGCCATGAAGGAAGAAATGAATTCTTTGAAATCAAATAATACATGGGTGTTAGTTGATCTTCCGCCTGGGAGTAAAGCAATCAAGTCGAAATGGGTGTTCAAGACGAAATGTGATGCATTTGGCAACCCATCACGATGGAAGGCAAGATTATTTGCTAAAGGTTTTACCCAGCGTGAAGGAATCGACTTCAAAGAAACATTTTCTCCCGTAGTAAGATAAGAATCGCTAAGGTACTTACTAGCGTTAGCAGCGAAACACGATTTAATAGTTCACCAGATGGATGCAGTAAGTGCTTACTTAAATGGAAACCTAATAGAAGACCTGTATATGCAACAGCCTGAAGGGTTCGATGACGGATCAGGAAAAGTTTGCAAGCTCATCAAATCCATCTATGGTTTAAAACAATCTGGCCGAGTATGGAATGACACCATAAATGAAGAACTTGTCAACATGGGACTTGTCCGGGGAGATGTCGATCAATGCATATACTACAAGGTAGAAGATGATCAAATGTTGTACGTCGCTATATATGTTGACGATGTCCTCATATTTTCAAATAAATTGAATGCTATTACGTCGATCAAGAAAAAACTCTCCAGCAAATTTAAAATGAAAGATATGGGTGAAGCTTCATCAGTGCTCGGAATGAGGATAACCAAACGTGAAGAAGGTATCAAAATCGATCAATCGAAATACATATCAGATGTACTACACCGTTTTGGAATGAATGATTGCAACGCCTCATCAACACCAACGGAAAATGAAGTCGATTGGAAAACAAAAACATAGCCGGTTGTAGATTGCCGATCGTCAAAATTTCCGGCCCAGGCAATTGGATGTTTATTGTTTGCTGCACAAATATCACGCCCCGACATTTGTTATGTGGTGAATGTGCTAAGTCGCTTTGGCAATAATCCGGGCAAAGCGCACTGGGAAGCAGTAAAACGTGTGATGAGATATTTGAAAGGAACGATAGACCAAGGCCTTGTTTACAAAAAGAATTTAGAAGAAAATATTATAGGATACTGTGACGCAGATTGGGCCGGAAATTTTTACGATCGGCAATCTACAACCGGCTAGGTTTTTGTTTTCCAATCGGCTGCAATTTCCTGGACGACCAAGAGGCAAAAAACCGTTGCATTATCATCCACTGAAGCAGAGTTTATGGCGATTACTGCTGCAATACAGGAATCTGTGTGGTTGAAGCGACTAGAACGTGAACTTAATCCCGCCAGTGATATCAACATGATCTTGTTCTCTGATTACAAAGGAGCTATTCAAGTGGCAAAAAATAATAACTATTCAACAAGGACAAAACATGTAGACATTAAGGCGAAATTCATAAAACAAAAGATTGACATACATGAAGTAACTTTAAAGTATCTATCAACAAAAGAAATGATAGCTGACGCGTTCACTAAGGCTGTTACACCACTAAAGATAAGTTATTTTAAACAAAAATTTGGTATACAATAGAATAATATATATTTTCATATTTTATGTATATCGTTATTTTCATATATAACATTTAATGGTACTATAAATTACAGAAATGCATCATTCAGGGAGAGTGTTGTGAATTGAATGAACATTTCCATATACTTTAGTATTAAATACTCTGATAATAAATTTCCCTTTCCAACATAGTAGGCTTAGTATTTATGTTTGTATCGTATAAAACATTTTCTGTATTTTTTCATTAGTTTCAATAAACGTACTCAAACAACAAGAAAAATTCAAAAGTTTTTTATTTAATGTGAAGTACAATCGATACAATTAGGTTCTAAATAAAAAGTCATTCAAATGGCCTCCACGACTTCTTTTGCAGGAACGAATCCGATGAACCCAATTTTCGAGCACTTTTTCCGCTAAATCAAGTCGTATGTCATGAATGGCATGTTCAGTATTGACTTGTAAAGCTTGAAGAGAGTCTGGTTTATTTCGAAAGACCAATGACTTCAAAAAACCCCACAAGAAATAGTCTAATGGTGTTAAATCACAACTTCTTGGATGCCATTCAATATCACAATTTCTTGAAATAATCGAATATCCAAACTTTTCTCGCAACAATTCAATTGTTTCATTAGCTGTGTGGCACGTAGCCACAATCGGTCAATGGCAAAAAGATAGCTCTTAACGAGAGCTAAAATATTGCTCATGGGTGTCTAGGTCGTAGGTCGACTGGAAAGTTTTTTTTTTGGATTTAAAAAAATGGTCTTAGCATCATGTACAAATGTGAACGGAAAGTTTATTTTTGCTCTAGCTCCTTCACGGTACGTCGGATCGGGAATTGGTCAATGGCTAAAAGATAGCTCTTAATGAGAGCTAAAATATTGCTCATAAGTGTCAGGTTCATAGGTCGACTGGGACGTGTTTTTTTTTTGATTAAAAAAATGGACTTAGCGCACGAAAAGTTGCAATTGGAGAACGGTTATTTTGATAATAAAACTGAATAATTTCTAAACGTTGTTCTTGCGTAAATCTCTCCATGATGAAATTGTAAACACTACTGAATGGAATGATAAACAAATGATATTATTAAACTTACAAAAGATGTTCACCAAAAATGCATCCAAAGAAATCTTAAAATTAATTTCACATGAATTCATAGAAATATTTTTAGAGAAATTTTGTATTGAAATAACACATACGGATGTGGATTTCGAATTGTGAAACAGTTATAACGTGTAAACTAATGGCGATATTACTTTCATTCTTTTTGTTGATCATTGCTAATTCCCTCATCTATCGCAGACGTTTTTCTTGTATTTTTCCAATTTTTATATTTCGCGATATTCGATATATTATATAATTGTTCAATTAAAAATTGTTTTGATTCGGTAAATGCGTTTGTTCTAGGACTGTAGATTTAGTTTTCTTAATTCCGCTGAAAATTATATTTTATAAAAATGTTTTAAAATTTCGCGGCCTTTGATGAAGTTAATTTACAGCAGCGGATTTTGCTTGTTTATATTTTTATCTTGATCTGCGGTATCTACTTGTTTATATTTTTATCTTCGTAGGACGTAAAAGACGTTGACGTGATCGCAAAAAAAAATGTACTCCAAAATTAAAATGTTGATTTTTGCCCATACACCCATATCATCCACTGGAGAATTAATCACATTGTAGTGACTATAGGGTCTTCAAAAATGTATACGGCCATTGTGGTCAGGATTGGCCTAGGGCCGACCTTTTATGGAAAGGATACTCATCTTGGACTTTGGTAAAGGAAATTAGTTAAATCATACCAAATAAATGAACCAAATATAATAGCAGTTGCCAATAAAAATTATATGAATAAAAAATGCACTTACCTCAATTAAACCGCAAGCAGATCTGGAAGAAATAGTAAACATTTTTTAATAATCTTCCATATTTTCTCTCTGTGTATCAGCACAGTATATGTGTAGTAAGTATTAGAATCATTAAATTATACCATTGATTGTAATCTACACGAATTATTGACTACCATATAATTAATATAGCTCAAAAGGCGTTATTCTTTACGCACTGTGGCATAATTGGCAGTCATACTCAAACTCCGGGGTGTATTTGCCGCTGCTATAATTACATTTGCACTTAAGTACATACATATATAAATATCTAATGCGTGCGTGTGTATGTGCATTTTTGAATATAACAATCAATTTTAGTGCATTCAATTTTAAAAATATTTCATAATTTGCGTTAATTTTGTTTTATTTTTTCCGAACCGAAACCGCCTCTTTTTGATCGCCGCATTTAATTACAATATTTGAGTCGAACCAACACAAAGAGCAACAACAGAACAAAGTCACAGCGAAAAAACAACGTATTAAAGTATTGCAGTAAAAGTGTAAATTTTTTCTAAACGCATTTTTAATCACTTAAGTCCGGTTGGACACTGGAGCCTAACATGGTTAAACAATTTGGCTAGATTCACAGCCGAATTGACACAAGTGTTGCAAACTATAGGTGGCTGTCGCAGAATGGATTCGTTATTTCGTGTTTTTCTTGGACCAATGAAATATACTGTGACTTTAGTATAAAATAAGGGCTCAGTGGTCTACTCTAGTTTAGAGGAAGACCTCAGAGGTCGACTCTAGTATAGAGGAAGACCTCAGAGTTCGACTCTAGTATAGGGAAAGACCTCAGAGGTCGTCTCTAGTATTGAGGAAGACCTCAGAGGTCGGCTATAGTATTGAGGAAGACCTAAGAGGTCGACTCTAGTATTGAGGAAGACCTCAGAGGTCGACTCTAGTATTGAGGAAGTCCTCAGAGGTCGACTCTAGAATAGAGGAATTATAGAGGAAGGCCTCAGTGGTCGACACTATTATAGAGGAAGGCCTCAGAGGTCGACATTAGAATAGAAGAATTATACACGGGGCAAAATAGCCTTTTTTGATATGTTTGAATCGAAAGATAATATATTTGGAACACAAATTTTTAAATATTATATATTTCCTAGCAAATACATTTTATTTGAAAATCAACCAAATTTATTTGAAACGCATATATTAATATATTACAACAAAATATATTTGCAAACAAAAATTCTCAAATAAAATATGTGTTTAAATACAAATATAATTATTGTTTAGGAATTTCTCCAAATATATTTTATTTAAAAATTTTTTCAAAACTTTCGTTGACTTTTTCGAATTCCAGATTAAATTTTTCCTTGGTTCCGGGATTATCCTCCCAGCATTAGCTTCTGTTCTTAATCAATAATGTTAATACAATTTATGAGTATTTTAAGCCATCATTAGTTGTCAAAGTTGTCTAAGTAATTTATATTGATCCAGTATTATACGATTTCAATAATTATTTCACAAACATTAACAATTTATAAAAAAACTAACACTGAATTACTGAAAAATTTAACATAACTTATGTATTTTCTGAATACTTAAATGCAAATACATATTTGTTTCGGAAATAATGGCCCCAAATAAAAATATATTGGGATATAAACAAAGATTTGTTTAGAACAACATCTTCCCAAATATATAATTTTGGTGTGTATCAAATATTATATATTTGGAGTGTGCCATAAAGATATATATGTTTCAAGCCGAATATGTTTGGGACAATTTACTACAGAAGCGATTTTTTTTCAGCGTGTCGAGGAAGGCCTCAGTGGTCGACTCTATTATAGAGGAAGACCTCAGAGGTCGACTCTAGTTTAGAGGAAGTCCTCAGAGGTCGACTATAGTATAGAGGAAGACCTCAGAGGTCGAAACTAGTATAGAGGAAAACCTCAGTGGTCAACTCTATTATAGAGGAAGACCTCAGAGTTCGACTATAGTATAGAGGAAGACTTCAGAGGTCGACTCTAGTATAGATAAAGACCTCAGTGGTCGACTCTAGTATAGTGGTCGACACAGTGGTCGACTCTAGTGTAGTGGTCGACACAGTGGTCGATTCTAGTGTAGAGGAAGACCTCAGAGGTCGACTCTAGTACAGAGGACGCCCTCAGAGGTCGACTCTAGTATAGAGGAAGACCTCAAAGGTCGACTCTAGACCTCTGAGGTCGACTCTAGTATAGAGGAAGACTCTAGTATAGAGGAAGACCTCAGAGGTCGACTCTAGTATAGAGGAAGACTCTAGTATAGAGGAAGACCTCAGAGGTCGACTCTAGAATAAATGAATTATAAAAGAAGACCTCAGTTGTCGACTCTGTTATAGAGGAAGACCTCAGAGGTTGACTCTAGTATAGAGGAAGTCCTCAGAGGTCGACTATAGTATAGAGGAAGACCTCAGAGGTCAACTCTAGTATAGAAGAAGGCCTCAGAGGTCAACTCTAGTATAGAAGAAGGCCTCAGAGGTCGACTCTAGTATAGAGGAAGACCTCAGTGGTCGACTCTAGTATAGAGGAAGACCTCAGTGGTCGACTCTAGTATAGATGAAAACCTCAGATGTCGACTCTAGTATAGATGAAGTCCTCAGAGGTCGACTCTAGTATAGAGGAAGACCTCAGAGGTCGACTCTAGTATAGAGGAAGACCTCAGAGGTCGACTCTAATATAGCGGAAGACCTTAGAGGTCGACTCTAATACAGCGGAAGACCTCAGGGGTCGCCTCTAGTATAGAGGAAGTCCACAGAGGTCGACTCTGTTATAGAGGAAGACCTAAGATGTCGACTCTATTATAGAGGAAGACCTCAGTGGTCGACTCTAGTACAAAGGAATACTTGTGTTAGACTCTAGTACAGAGCAAGACCTCAGTGGTCGACTCTATCACAGAGAAATCCCTCAGTGATCGACTCTATAAAAACACTGCTGATTACACGTCCACCGACTCTAACCTATTGATGCTTGTCAATTCACGCACTTGCTGTGCTGTGCTGTGCCTCTTAATGGCGGTCGTTCCATGGGAATTTACGACACTTTTCGGAAAGCCATCAATTCTCCAAAGTCTATTTTGCAAATCAATACAACGAGAACATGCTGAGCCTCTCTCAGCACCATCGAATGTATGCATATGACCAGCGACCGACCGATCGATCTACTGACGATCCAACGACCAATCTGTGTTTCAATGGGGCTCCATAGTCAGCTGTTGCACAAGTGTTTCTGCTCATTGCATTTTGCGCCACTTTGCGTCGAGAATTCGGTCCAATTCGCTAAATCAAAACGCCCATTGTATTTATGCAGTCGATTTCAGTTCAGTTTTATTCAATTGTTTCCAGACAACTTTTGTTTCATTCTTTTTAAGTCATTTTCGACAATTTTATGAATTATGTTTGCATATATTAATTTTGATGTTTTGTGCTGTTTTTTCATTGGGTGCTCTTACGTTTGTGAACTGGGTTCGTTTCGTTTTGGCCAAAGCCATGGATGGCTGAGGCTATGATTATACTACAGCCATGGTTGGCCGCAGCACAGCTCCGCTCGTGCAATTGTCGTAGACACCAAATGTCGGTGGGTAACCTTAGGCCTCAACATGATTTGTTTATGGTCACAGATAGACGGGCGGACAGACAGACGGATGCACAGGAGATGTGAACAAATATAACTCAAACATATGTATGTGCAGAGGGGGTTCCGTTTTGGTTGTTAACCAAATCTCCCATCTATGTATAATCTGGAGCTAAAAGACACCTTCTCTGTCATACATCTCATAAATTGAGATCATAATCTTATGTTATCTAATGACTGTTGTCTCATAGATAGCAAATGTCTGTTTATGGGATGGTCAAACCAGAACGAAAAAAAAATCGCAGTCGTCTTTGAAACACCATATTTGGCAAAATCGGAGGAAAACGATGTCAATCAAAAGTGGATGTGATTGGATTTTGATTCACAGATACATAATAAAAATAATTGATTCACCGATACATAATAAAAATAATTGAAATACTCGTAAGTTTAATTCAATGCATATTTTATGGTGGTTTGTATCTAATAAAATGATGCAACTAAAAGAGTATATATTTTGCTTTCATCTTTCATCAAGGTAAATATATAAAAAGGTTTGAATCAGACAAAAGATTTGGCTAGTGAATGTATATCCTAAACCACAAGGCGTTATAGAGCACTGTGGGTTTGTGGTTCTTTTTGTTTGCAACTACGAGTAAAGTAGCCGATATGAACACATAGTTCATTACACCGACCGAATTAGAATTAATGCCTGAGTAGGTTTCACGCAAAAACGATACCTATACAAGTTCGACGCTGGAAGTGTTATAAATAAACGTATCATAAAACTTACGGGGTATACTAAATTTGCATATCCGTTTACAACACCTTGAAATATTGATATGAGATTCTATAAATCATATAACTATATTCTAGATCATCGTATAAATCATAACGACTATAAGTATGGCTAGGCCGAATCTTATATACACTGAAAAAGATAGTAATAAAATAGTACGAGTAATAATTCAATCAAAATTGTCATTAAAATAATGACGACACATTCTTAAATTAAGTGTGCGACCTCGGCATCAATTCAATCACAATTTTCATTAAAATAATGCAAATGTACATGTTTTTGTACGAAATTTTCCTTAATCTAATGTTGCTTGAATTTTAATTAATGACTATCTAATCATTAGATTTGTGCACGCACTTCTTTAAGTGTGCACCTTTAAATTAAAGAACAAAATCTTTATTTTTGTGAAAATCCGCATTATTTTCAATACTATTTCAATACTTCTAAGGATTTTCTACATTAAAACAATGACATAGACATGTTATGGTTTTAAAACCGAATCGGACCTTATTGGCAGTATGAGATATTTAAGTAATAAATTTAAGGCTATGCTCTCCTTCGAAGAAATGTTGTCACGGTAATAAATTTTATGACAGTTACCATTATTTTTAAGAATAAATTAACTCTCCCTGATGGAGAATTATTGCTATTTTTTAATGTTTGAGTCAATAATTGTTATAGAATGCTAGAAGAGCTTCCCTCTGAAAATTGAGAGTAAATCTGTCGTTTGTTATCTTTTAAGTCGTCACACTGTGTCTTCAGCGCAAATCTTACATTTTAAGACAACATTTTTTCTGTGCAGTTATTGAGAAACGATACACTGAAAAAAAAATAGTAATAAAATTAATTATGACACATTCTTAAATTAAGTATGCGGCCTCGGCATTAATTCAATCACAATTTTCGTTAAAATAATGAAAATTTACTTGTTTTTTACGAAATATTCCTTAATCTAAAGTTTTTTGATTTTGAATTAATCACTATGTAATCATTAGTTTTGTGTACGCCCTTCTTTACCTGTAAGCCTTTAAATTAAAGAAAAAAATCATTAAATTTGTGACAATCCGCATTATTTTATGTAATATTTCAATACTTTTTAGGATTTTCTACATTAAAACAATGACGTATCCACGTCATATTTTTAATGCCAAATCGGACTTAATTGACAGTATGAAATATTTGAGTAATAAATTTAAGGCTGAGCTCCCCATAAAGGAAAGGTTGTCTTGGTAATACATTTTATGACTCTTGCCATTATTTTTAAGAATACATACTTTTAAATTAACTCTCTTTCTCCGAGAATTATTCTTTCTCTCTTTCGGAGAATTATTCTAGCTCTCGGAGAATCAGAAATGTTTGTTAATGTGCGAGTCAATAATTGTTATGGAATGTTGAAGAGCTCTCTGAAAATTTCAAGTAACTCGTCGTTTGTTTTCTTTTACGTCGTCAGTTATTGAGAAATGATAGAAGCAAACGGTTGTGGTTTTTTTCGTCGCGGATTGAAAGAAAACGAAATTGCTGGAAATATGTAAGTAGACGTACGTGTACATACAAAAGTGTAATTTTATTTAAATATTTTTTACTTTTCCATATTATTCCTTTAATAATTTCATTATGGGCAGTAACAGTTATTTTTGCTTAATGAAAACACATATCTGAAACAAATAAAAATAAAGCGTGGACATAAATAGATTGGCAAATCGCATAGCAGCAACAAAAGAAAAAAAAGGGATACATATATATATATAAAAATGGTGTGAAAAATGTATAGTAATTCATCAATTGAGAACGGCTGGACCGATTTGGCTCAATTTTTTTTTCAGTTGTTCGTATTTGCCAGGAGAAGGTTGTTACGAAAGAAAATTTTGGGAAAACCCTCCGGAAAAGTCGGAAAATTGGGAAAATCGAAAAATGCTATTTCTTGCGAGATTCCTACTGTTCCTATCTACTACTCTCTTTTTGAATCCAATTTTTTTTATTAATTTTCTATTAAACAAAAAAGTTTTCTATTAAACATATGTACGCGTATGTGCTATTTTTCTTGCTGCAATTCATTCGAGTTTTGCGTATTGTTACACTGATTTCGCGTATCACATCGGCAAACGGTACAAGCATTACGATCAATTAAAATTCAACGCGATATTTATCAATTCGAACATTTTTTCAGATAATAAGATTGAGTATAAGAGGTAAGGTTATGTTATTGGATTGCGGGCATTGCAAAATCATAATTTGGGATGAATGCACGATGGCGCATAAACGAGCTCTGGAGGCAGTTGACCGAACGATGAAGGATTTACGACGTGATTTGAAACAATTTGGTGAGTCTATGATATTGCTGCCCGGAGATTTTCGTCAAACGCTTCCCGTCATCCCGAAATCTACTGCCGATGAAATTAATGCATGCCTGAAATCGTGGTCTTTGTGGCGGCATGTCAAGAAGTTGAAATTGACAACGAACATGAGAGTCGCGTTGCAGAACGACTCATCGGCTCTTGAATTCTCGAAACAACTGTTGGCGCTTGGCAATGGCCAAATTACTGTTGATGTTTCCACTGGATTGGTATTGTTCCCGGCAAATTTTTGCGAGTTCACATCGTCGAACGAGGAACTCATCACCAAAGTGTTTCCAAATCTCGATTAGATTAGTGAACGGGCAATATTAGCAGCGAAGAATAAGGACGTCAATAGCATGAATTTTATTATTCAAAGTAAAATCGAACTCGCTTGATGTGCCAGGAGCTCCGCCGCATAATTTACAGCTGAAGGTGGAATCGATCATATTCATGTTGCGGAATCTGAATCATCCGAAATTGTGCATAGTTCGCGGTTGTCCATTATTAAACTGATGGACAATGTGATTCAGGCGACGATCATCAAGGGAAAATTCAAAGGAGAGGAAGTCCTTATCCCACGAATTCCGATTATTCCAACTGATCTTTCATTCCAATTCAAGCGGATTCAGTTCCCTGTACGATTGGCTTTTGCGATGACAATCAATAAATCTCAAGACCAATCGTAGGAAGTCTGTGGAATTAATCTCGAATTTCCCTGTTTTTCGCACGGTCATCTGTACGTTGCCTGTCTTCTGTCTTCGTTGTTTGTTGTTTATCACATCGCTCTCTACTGATTTCGATTCCTTTTAAACAAATCGCATTAAAATTTTAACTATCTGTGTTTTATTATCACTCTGGAGTTTATCTGAAGGCGTTAAATTGGGGCGAGTCGAAGTTCGCCGGGTCCGCTAGTATGTATTATAAATTTTTTGTATTTCCAATAAAAATATAACAATTCCAATTTTTAAAAAGATAAAACGTTGTGTTTTTGAAGTTAACACTATAAATAGCATTAAACACATTTTCTATGAATATAAAATGATTTCAAAGAAAATGATTCATTAATAAGAGTAAAATTGTAATAAATACAATGTAAAGAATTTTCCATATATATTTTAAAAAACTATATTTAAATCCATGTATGCCTTAAATTAATGACTAGTACAATCTAACATCAAGGACGGACATTTTAAATTTTATTACGATAATGTTTTAAATTTTATGATATTTTACTACAAATAAGCACGTGTCAAATTTACGCCAAAACGTGCTTATTTTAAGACCAAACATAATTAGTTTTATAACACAAAGTTCTTGATTCTATGAAATGCCACCTCAAAACAAGTACTATTCATGTCTTTAAATTAACTATAAAACATTCTTATTTTTATTGCGATTGTCTTTGGCTCGAAATCATTGCCGAAATCTTAAACTTTACGACAAATTCATTGATTTTCAGTACGCTTTTTTTTTAGTGTATGCAATATTGTATGAGGTTAGGATTAATGATCGAAATTTCTTTCTTCTACGGTCCATCGTTTCAGAGATAATACATGCTTAACTAATGCGACGGCCACTTTTGCCACAATCACTAATGCTGTCCCGCCAATTTCTGCTGAAGATTTAAATAATTATCCCACTATAGTTTGTTCTCCTACCATCAACACATTCTGAGTTATTCGAATTTTATATAATGCCACGCCCACCTATTGTCTCCCGTCCACTTTTGGTGAAAGTACTAATACTTACAATCCAAATTTCGTTCACCCTGCGGTCAATAGTTTCTGAGATAACAAATGTTTAACTAATGCTACGCCCACTAATCCGATGCCTCCCATTTTTATTGAAGTTTTAGAAAATAACTCCACCAACGTGTGTTCCAAATGTCGTTCTTCTAGGGTCAACACTTTTTGAGATATTCTTATTTTAAGTAATGCCACGCGGTACGTAAAGCAGTTAAGAAAATGTGTCTTATTTAACAAATAGTAATTTCGAGAAAAATCCTTGAAACAGGTAACTTTGGAGCTCTGTATCACCAAAACTACAATGAAATTTGAAAAATTAAAAATGCCATAAAATTGGTATTCGTATGTAGAATCATTGTCCCAAATTTCATTTAAATCAAAAGGGGTCATTTTTAAAATGTTTTTTTTTTGTGATTAATTTCTTTTGGAATTACCCATAGGTTAAAAATGTTTCCTTCATAAGGGTATTTTAATTACAAAAACATTTTCGCCATTGTTTATTTTACAAAAATCCAAAAATTTATGGGGATTTGAAATTTCAAATAATTCAGAAAATTTATTTTTTGTGTTTTACGAAATTCTTATTGCCATTGAACGGCTGAACAGATTTTTACAATGTTAACGTCATTCAAAAGAGAACATATTGACGGAACATTTTTTATGGATTTTTTATTTGCATTTTTTCGAAATCATAAAGCTCTGTTCATTACGTGGGTGAACAATGATACGTAAGTAATGCATATTTTCGCCACTCCAGGCGAATACATTATGTTATATTTTCGGAACTTATTTCAGTTAATTTCTCTAATTAGGATCAATTTAATGATTAATATCATAATCAAACTAACCATTGTCCAATTACTTTCAGCCAATGGATAATTCGGCTGAATGAATTGCCCATTATCGGCTAAAGATAATTGGATAGGCTTAGCAGGTCACACGGTTGTTGTAACCATTTATTACTTACTTCCAGTACTTTTTTTGATCTTTTTTCGCTCTGTTATGGATTTTTGCACAAATTGGCCCATTCAATTTGATTTTGTGTCACAAGCGGATTTCCACTTAAATCGAATGACTAATCTCTGAACATTTATTTGTCTTGTTCGTTGGGATAATTTGCACAGACTTCACAGATTTTTTTGCGGGCAATTTTTTCTTAGCCGCTTCAACTTTTGTTCTGGTCTTCAGCTTCAGTTTGGATTGTTGGCTGCGATCACACATATATTGTTGGTTGGCGGTATGGCAGTATGGCAATATGTTAATAATATGGTTTATTGACCACTACAGCTACCGACTGCTGCTGCGAATAGGCCAATTTTTTTCAGTCAACCTCAGCCGCAGCCCAAGCGGCAGTATCGATTCGTTTTGTTGCGTTGCATTGCATTGTGACTTACAGCGTTTCGATGGCAATTAAATTAAACAGTTTTGGATTAAGAGCTATGAATGAATGAATGTCTCAGAGTTTGAGCCATAACCACCATCAGCATCACCGAGCACCACACCTTGTTCGGTCGCAGTAGAGCTGAGTGTCAGTCAGAAGCTTTGGCCAATAATGTGAATGGGTCATTCCATGTCTTAGGATAGAGAAGAGATAATCGATCTCCTTTTGTTTGTGGTGTAATATTGTTGAATTCATAAATAATAGAGGACATGACAAATGACAGGGCTATAGCTACACTCATATCAAAATGAAAAGGCTGTGATTAGTAGGCAATATGAATAATTCTATAAATTTTCGTTGAGATATGATTTACATTTCTATAACCATAAAAATTAATCGGTATGAATTGCCTTCCACAAGTTCTATAAACTATTATGAGAATAGTCGTAGGAGTGTTTATAGAATATTTGTTAAAGTCATACAATATGGGCAAATTCAAAAGGGAAAATGTTGCACATTCAACAATGTATTTTACGAATGTGATGTTATTGATTACATTTTGGGAATTGATATTATAAAATGAGTTGGCAGTATAACTTTTTCAAAATATTGCCAACCACTATCGACCCGTTTCAACAAAATTTCCCTCAGTGTGTTCCGCTGTAATGGAATAACCCATATTAGATGCTATAGTTTATGTTTTCCTTGAAAAAACATTTTTCCATTATGTTTTGCTATTTGAAACAATTAGAGAAATACTTTGGTGTAATCATTAAAAATGTATTGAAACAAATTGACATTTAATCGAACGAATTAGATTTCGAAAGTCACCTTTGGACCAAATCAATTACTCCGCCGGGAATTGAGAGAATTTGACTTGAATCACATGATCTACAAATGTCGGTAATTATACAATTTATCGAGAGTAACAAATCAAGTTAGACGACAAAATGTCAAATGGAAGTCATATTTGAAACAAGAATTGTTACTCATACGTATATATTTGCGGCAAACTAAAGATCACGAAATTGACAACCGCAAAATGTGTTGAAAGCGTAATAAAAATAATTAATAAACACACCTCGGCGTAAGTAATAAATCAATTAGAATAGTTGGTAATAATTGTGGAAAATTATATGCCACAAATGAAAATTTAAATTTACTAAGATTTTAAAGACTTTGATAATATATATATAGATAATAAAATCATAACATTTAATTTTATTGGAAATACCAAAGCGAACTTGTCAATTAAAACCATTTTTAATTAGATTTATTTATTGAATGTTTTCACATTCGAATTGTTCAGCTTTTTCGATCAAAGAGAGGTTTTTGTGGTGTATTGGAAAAGATAAGACACTGCGCTCTGAAAGCCATGTAAACACATACCCTTATACGTATTTCGATCCTGTGCGGGGATATCATCAGAGGGTCTTATACATGACACACAGTGTGAGCTTGTAGTTGTGGCGATCATCACTTGTATATATACCAATCTACAAAGAAATTTGCGTATAGGAATTATGTACCTACGAAGCGTACAAGTCACACAGCCAAAGCTTTAAGCGAGACTTAAATTCACCACCCATGTGACTGGTAAGGGTTGCCAGTTCGACACAGTTGTCTCTACACCAATCGCCAGGTAGATGGCGTGGATTCTGAGATTAGTTGGACGATTAGAAAGACTTTACTACATTTCAGTAAGCATAGTATATTTTTGAATATCAAATATTTTATGTTATTATTTAGAATTCATTAACACTACGTGTTGAAGATGAGCAGCTTCTTTCTAATTGTATTTAGGCGGGCTGATCCTATTATTTAAATGTTTTTAGAAGTTTTTTGTTAATGATCGATTTAATTTTTAATTAGATTTATTTATTGAATGTTTTCACATTCGAATTGTTCAGCTTTTTCGATCAACTCTTCCTTTCGAAAGAGAGGTTTTTGTGGTGTATTGGAAAAGATAAGTCACTGCGCTCTGAAAGCCAAAGAACTGGCAACCTTTACCAGTCACATGGATGGTGAAAATGGTGAATTTAAGTCTCGCTTAAAGCTTTGGCTGTGTGACTTGTACGCTTCCTTCGTAGGTATATAATTCCCATATAAAAATTTCTTTGTAGATTGGTATAGATACAAGTGATGATCGCCACAACTACAAGCTCACACTGTGTGTCATGTATAAGATCCTCTGATGATATCCCCGCACAGGATTGAAATACGTATAAGGGTATGTGTTTACATGGCTTTCAGAGCGCAGTGTCTTATCTTTTCCAATACACCACAAAAACCTCTCTTTCGAAAGGAAGATGTTGGTTCATGGATCAAGAAACTCTACAATTCTAAATTTCAAAAGGATTGGATGTAAAATACAGCTTTTATAGGACTAAAGGGCCAAATCGGACGAAACATATATATGGGAGCTATAGCTAAATCTTAACCGATCTTCTTCAAATTCGGTAGTGTTGGTTCATGGATCAAGAAACTCTACCATTCTAAATTTCAAAATGATTGAATGTAAAATGGAGCTTCTATAGGACTAAAGGGCCAAATCGGACGAAATATATATATGGGAGCTATATCTTAATCTGAACCGATTTCAACCAAATTAAATAGCGATCTTAACAGCTGCGAAATACTCTAAACTGCAAAATTTCAGAACGATCGGAGTGAAATTGCGACCTGTTGTCGACGAACAACTGTACATGGACAGACGGACGGACGGACAGACATGCACTGTGGTACAGAGTATTATAAATTTTTTTCACGGCAGATGTTTGTAACACCTGAAAATAACACAGCTAGACCCACCTTAAAATATACCGATCGACTCAGAATCACTAGCTGAGTCGATTTAAGCATGTCCGTCCGCCCGTCTGTCCATGTAAAGTTGTTCGTCGACTAAAGGTCGCAATTTCACCCCGATCGTTCTGAAATTTTGCAGTTTAGAGTATTTCGCAGCTGTTAAGATCGCTATTGAATTTGGTTGAAATCGGTTAAGATTTAACTATAGCTCCCATATATATGTTTCGTCCGATTTTGCTCTGTAGTCCTGTAGAAGCTGTATTTTACATCCAATCATTTTGAAATTTAGAATGGTAGAGTTTCTTGATCCATGAACCAACACTACCGAATTTGAAAAAAATCGGTTAAGATTTAGCTATAGCTCCCATATATATGTTTCGTCCGATTTGGCCCTTTAGTCCTATAGAAGCTATATCGTTTTGAAATTTAGAATGGTAGAGTTTCTGGATCCATGAACCAACATTGCCGAATTTGAAGAAAATCGGTAAAGATGTAGCTATAGCTACACCACACTGTGGTACAGGGTATTATTTAAGTATAAAATGTTCCAAAAGTAAATTTATGTAAACAATTTATACATGAATTACAAAATTTATATATCAGAGTTATTCAATATTACGAGAGTGGTGTAGGGTATTATATAGTCGGCCCCGCCCGACTTTAGCCTTCCCTTACTGGTTAGTTATACGGATGGGAAAAAAGGCCGTTGACCAAAATTTTAAAATTCAACACCCTCCAACTCGATCTCGTTGAAATTTTGTATCACAGTTACTATCCAATAGGACTAAACATCCCAATCAGAAGACATCAGTTTTAACACGTGGCATGAAATCCGCCATATACAAGTTTAAGCTATAAAGGATTCAATACTTTACTAAATGTTAACTTTTTGTTCCAGAAGAAATGAAACAATTTGACCCATCTTCATATATAGCCAGAGATAGACGGAAATATTTCATTAGAAGTCACTTGGTCACTCCTTTCGAGTGTTATTGTGCCTGGTGCACATAGACAGACGGACAAACGGACGGACATTGCTCAAGTGACTTAAAATTACCAAAAACAGATTTCGGCCAAAAATATATAAGATCTTAGGTCGCTCCTTTGATATGTTACACTTTTGGACCTCCTCCACTAAAGTATTAAATAGAACCAAATACGGACCTTCTCTTGGAAATTAAATATTAAGGGATTTTCGTTTTTGCATTAAAAGTGGTTTGTCAATCACAAAGATATAATAATATATGGAAAATATCGAATTTTTCCGAAGACTTTAGGCCAAAAAATTGTAGTGTACCACTCAGAATTGACCGCCCTACGTTGCTCAAGCGGAACAGTCGCCACATGACCAGTTTTGCCGAAGAAACAGGCTACCATTTGCTTCGAAGTGCTTCTTCCACGAACAACTTTCGTTGGATTTGGCTCGTCTTCGAAGACCCACACGGCCGATTGCTGTTTTGTTTCGGGCTCACACGCATAGATCCAAGATTCGTCACGTGTGACGATCTTATAAAAGTATTTTGAACCACCGCGATCGTATTTTTCAAAATTTCTTTGCACCAATTGACACGAGCCTTTTTTTGAGCGATAGTCAAATTGTGCGGGATCCAACGAGAACAAACCTTTTTTACGGCCAGGTGTCCATGCAATATAGAATGTATGCTGGTGGAAGAAATGCCCAAGGATGCCTCTATCTCTCGGTATGTCACATGATGATCCTGCATTATCAGTTCACGCACGGCGTCAATGTTCTCTCGCACAACGGCCGTTTTTTGACCACCTTCACGACCTTCGTCTTCGAGCGAGCGTCTGCCACGATTAAATTAATTAAACCAGTTTTCCACAGTGCTATAGGATGGTGCTTCATCGCCATACAAAGATTTAAGTTCATCGATGCACATTTGTCGTGATAATCCACGTCGAAAGTTGTGAAAAATGATGGCACGAAAATGTTCACGAGTTAATTCCATTTTTTTGCCAAATTGATTTTTTCAAGTCACTGTAAACAACACAAATGATGATCGTACGTCAAAACGTTCTGAATACGTTTATGCTAAAAAATGCCAAACTTTCCAATAAAAATGCCAGATGGCGCCAGGCAAAACTAAGTGTTGCCTAGGCAGACATACATATATATATATAGCAACCCTCGTATTATAATTTTTTTGCAAATTTTTTAAAATGTTATGAAACTTCCCATCAAAAACCGTATGTACATATCATTACCACTTGCATTATTAGGTAATCTATATACAGGGTTTTCCAACAAGATGTGTTATTTTGAATCACCCGGTATTTCGGTAGCTGTCACTTGTGAATCTTTTATTCTTTGACACTTGACAAGTAGAAACTACGCCATTACTAAAAATGGAACGATACACGACCATCCAATGATACAAAACGATCAAAAAACGATACGAACGATACAAAATCATCTTGACTGATGAGGCCCATTTCCACCTCGGTGGCTACGTCAACAAGCAAAATTGTCGCATCTGGGCTCGGAAAACCCAAGGGTTATTGTTGAGAAGCCTCTCCATCCTCAACGTGTGACTGTTTAGTGCGGTTTATGGTCCGATGGGGTCATTGGACCTAACTTTTTCGAAAATGAGGTTGGATCAACAGTTACGGTGAATGGATTGCACTATCGAGAGATGATTAATTTTTTATGGTGGGAGTTGGATGGTATTGATCTGGACAACGTTTACTTTCAACAAGACGTCGCTACGTGCCACACAAGCAAAGAAAACCATTGCTCTGTTACGGGAAAAGTTCCCGGACCGTGTTATCTCTCGAAGAGGAGATCACAATTGGCCACCGAGACCATGTGATTTAACACCTTGCGACTTCTTCCTTTGGGGCCACGTGAATGATAAGGTCTACGCCAACACCCCAGCGTCGATTCAAGACCTCAAAGATAGAATTCGTGAGGCTATCGAGGACATAGGGCAGCCACTTCGTGATTTTTTTTTTTGTTTTTATTTATTATGTACAAAAATATTAAAGATACAATTCAATAAATTGTCTCAGCGCCTCCAGGGCATTATTGAGACCAGCTAGCAAACCATTTTCGAGTTTATACATAATATAACAATTTTATAAAATAGTTACAAATACTATCAAAATTTCATTATTTTCTTACAATATATAATTGTTTAGATTAGAAGCATTTCCACATTGTTCAACAAATAATCTTTTACGTTCCTTTTAAAACTTGAAATCGAACTGCACTCTTTTAAATGCTGGGGTAAGTTGTTGTACTCCAAACATCCCGCAAATTCTATGCGTTGTTTTGTTTTTTCTAATCGACATCTAACCATCCTTAGATTCCAGTTATTTCTTGTATTTATTACATGTTTATTCGTTCGAAAATGTATTGTATGGTGTCCAATATTTTTTATTACTTTATAGACATATTAGTAATTGTTTTTTATATAAACCATAAACAGGTAATACTTTCTGGGCCACATCTCTGTATAGTTGCAACGTAGAGTATCTTTCTGGTAGATTGTATACTATTTTCAGGGCTTTATTCTGTATAATTTGCAAAGATTTTAAATCAGCATTCCTTTTAAATCCATAAATTTGCACAAGGTAATTTAGGTGGCTTTGTACAAGGGACTGGTAGATATCATATTTCACTTGTTCATTCATTTTATTCTTGAATTTGTACAAAATACCTAATACTGGTGTAAGCTTGTTCTTTATATGCTGTATGTGCAGTTTCCAACATAAATTACTTTGAAGGTTTATACCCAAGTATCTAATATTGTCCACTACAGAAATTTGTTTACCATCAACCAAAATGTTACATTCGCCTTCATTTCGATGTTGCTGAGGCCTAAATCGAACTAGTTTTGTCTTATTCGCATTCAGTACTAGTTTGTTAATTCTGGCATATTCACATATTAATGCTGCATCATGTTCCGCATGTGTTTTTAAAATCAAATTATGTTTATACGGGTAGAATAAACATATATCATCAGCATACATGAACAACTTCCCATATAACTCAAGATTGCTGATATCATTAATGTATATTTTGAATAGCAAAGGTCCCAAAACACTTCCTTGTGGAACACCATAAACAACATCAGAACAAGAGCTGCTCGTTGCATTTATCTGAACAAATTGCTTTCGGTTTTTTAAATAGCTGTAAAAAAAGTCCAAGTAGTTTCCACGAACACCGTAATACGACATTTTTTCACACAAGATGTCATGGTCAACTAAATCAAATGCCTTTGAGAAGTCATAAAACATACCACCAACTCCCGAAAATCCATTATCCAACCCATCACAAATATAATTCACCACATTGACAACTGCTTCCTCAGTTCCACTTCCCTTCTGGAAGCCATACTGGTTCTCACATAATAAGTGTTCTCTGGTCAGAAACATCGAAAGCTGAGAATATAAAATTTTCTCGAATATTTTATCCACAACTGATAGGATGGCAATTGGACGATACTGCTCAAAAGAGTTCGCTCTTATCTCTTTGGGAATTGGAATTATTTTTTGTATCTTCAAAATATCTGGATACATGGAATTGTTAATCGACACATTGAAAATATGTGCTAAAAATGGGCTTAATTCATTCGCGCAATGGATCATTGTTGCAGGAGTTATATTATCGTGGCCGCTACCTTTGTTCCTTTCCATAGCAAGTATTAAGTTCCGCATTTCCAATTCAGAAGTAAAATTAATTATGAAACTATTGTGATGACGTCGAAGTGTCCTGAGTGCATTAAAGTGATCAACAGGGTCTGTATATATTTTCTGTTTTAGCTCATTTACCGAGTTAATGAAAAATGCATTGAACTTATCAGCCTTAACAATAGCAGACGATATGTACTCATCTCTTTCATCTTTAACTATTATTTCCGACTTCGTATTTCTTCCGAGATTCTTATTTAAAAATTGCCAACATTTTCTTGGTTGGTGCTGTATTTTAAGCAAATTTTCATGGAAGTAAGAAACCATTGAACGTTTTGAAGCTATTTTTATAACTCTGCTTATTCTTTTTAACGTCTCTTCAACTTCAGCAGTTTTCATCTTTCTCCTTGTCTGCGGCAGCTTCTTCTTGAATTCCAAATTTCCATTTATCCATGGAGTTAATTCATAGCTCTGTAATCTTTTTTTCCTTGTTTCAGTTGTGGAAGTCGAAACAGCATTTGAAACACATGTCAGTAAATGGGCCATATCATCAGAAGAATTTACATTGAAACTCGACCATTGCAGATTTTGACTAAGCAAGTATTTCACTCTTTCATAATTGCAATGACGCTGCACAGTTTCTTTATATTTATCTTTCTTAGTAATAGAATCTAACTGGCAAAACAATAAATTGTGATCCGTTATATCACATTCAATGACATCTATGTTTATGTCACAACTTAAATTACCATAAGCATGGTCTATTGACGTACTGCTGCTAGGGCGGGTTACACTATTGTGACAGTTTTTAAAACAGTAGCAATCAAGAAGATTTAATAAATCATGAGACGCTGAATCCAAATTTGAATCGCCAACGAAAAAACAGGGCATTCGCCCAAAACGATTGAACATAATTTCCAAAAAGTCGAAAAATATATGTTTATTGCATTTCTGGGATCTATAAAATGATGCTACTTTTAGTTTTTTTCCGGAAAAGGTTTTCTTGTGTAATGTCAAGACAATTGCATCAATGTAATTTTTGCTCTCACAAAAATCAACAGTGTATGACATGTTATCGCGGATATATATTGTTGTTCCTCCATGTCCATCTCCTCTACAACAGTGAACAGAATTATACCCAGGAATATTGTATAGTTGTACGATATGTATATATAGTTTCACTATGGAAAATTTGATGAAAAGGATATGGTCCTGTAAGCGTGGTCGTGGTGGCCATTTGGTTTTTCATTACTAACGGCATACCTTCCTCTTTATTATGAAATCATCTCAATCTCAAAAAATCATTTCATCATTTATCTCAAAAAATTGAATTTTTCTTTGAATACCAAAATAACACCTCTTGTTGGAAAACCCTTTATATAAAATTGTTGCGTGACTAGCTGACTGACTGATCATCGCCCAGGCCAAACGGCTGAAGCTAGAATCATGAAATTTGGTGGGAGGGTAGCTCTTGTGACGTAATCTACAACCAGGAGCGATTGTTTGAAAATTTTAGGGACACAGTGGGACAGAAAGTGGTAAATATGATACCACCGCCAACTTCAACGCCAGAATTAGAATGGTGAAAATTGAAGCGTGGGATGTCGTTAGGACAACGGATCGGGGTAGTCAGTTTTTTTTTGTAATCGTACTTTTCGGGACACAGTGGTGCCAAAGGTGTAGGGTAGGGTACAGTGGTTTAAAAATGTTAATACGGTCCCATGGTTCTAGGGTAGATTTTGTAACATAAACTAGAGATCGGAAGTGATTTTTGGAAATTCTAACGTTAAGAGGCACAGTGGGGCAAAACGGATTAATTATGATGCATTGGGCAAAAATTAATCAATCTGGCAAAATTGGAACTTAAACTTGAGATGTGAAAAGCATAGTGGGTCAAAAACATTAAATACTGTATAGTGGGCAAAAATGGTACAGTGGATAAAATGTGATTAAGTATGGTAAAGTTAAGGGTTAAGTATGGTAGAGTGGGGACAAATTTTTAATATGGTAGAGTACGACAAAAAGACAAAAGATACGGTAGAGGGGAGCAAAAAGGATTAAATATGGTACAGTGTGGCAAAAAAGGGCCAAAAGGGGGTTAAGTATGGTAAAGTGGTGAAAAAGTGTTAAATATGATACAGTGAGACAAAAAGGGTTAAATATGGCGCAGTGGGGCAAAAAGGGTTATGTATGGTACAGTGGGGCAAATATAGTTAAATATGGTAAAGTAGGACAAAATGAATTAAATATGGTACAGTGGGGGCAAAAATTTGTTAACTATGATACAGTGGGGCAAAAAGGATTAAAAATAATATAGTGGGGCAAAAAAGATTAAATATGGTACAGTATGACAAAAATGGTTAACTATGGTACAGTGGGGCAAAAATGTGTTAAATATGATACAGTGGAGCAAATAGAATTAAATATGGTACAGTGGGGAAAAGTGTTAAATATGTTACAGGGAGACAAAGGGTTTAATATAGTACAATGGGACAAAAAAGGGGTTAATCATAGTACAGCGTGGAAAATATAGTTACAAATAGTAAAGTGAGACAAAATGGTTTAAAAAGCGTTACCTCGGAAATAGTGAGGCAAAAATGTGTTAACTATGGTACAGACAAAATGGGACAAAAATGATTAAATATGGTACAATGTGACAAAAATGGTTGACCATTGTACAGTGGGTGAAAAAGGGTTACATATGGTACAGTGGGGAAAAAATGATTAAAATGCTACAGTAGAAACAAAATGGTTAAATATGGTACTGTAATATAAAAAGGTGCTAAATATGTGCAAAATCATAGATCTAGGCAGAGATGGCAACATCTGGAACATAAATATGAGATAAAATGTCCTTTGTTCAAATGTTATGATTTTAGTATTATGATGCAGAGTGGCTAAAAGGTGTTAAATAGGGTTGAGTATAGCAAAAAGGGTTAAATGTGGTACAGTGAAGCAAGAAGGGTTAAATATGGTATAGTGGGGTAAAAAATGGTTAAATACGGTAAAGTGTGGCAAAATGGTAAATGTGGTAAGTGGGGAAAAAGTGTTATATATAGTCCCAGATATGTATACAATTTCATACTTTAGAAGAACAGTGGAATAATAAAATATTGAATTAAGTTACTTAGAGCAATGATTCATAACTAGAGTGCGATGCTTCTATGTAAACCGTGGGAAAAAAGTTAAATAAGGCACGGCATGGTAGAAAGTGAAACGTGTCACAGATAGGGGTCATAAAGGGTATAATACGGCCCACGGTTGTGAATATGGCTCTTGGAATATAAATTATGATTTCTCTAAATGCACACTTTAATTGGCACTGTTGGGGCAAAAACGATTAAATGTTGTGCAATGGTGCAAAAATGGTAAATTATGACACATTGGGTTGAATGAATAGACTGAAAATGATCAAATATGATCCCAGTGGCAATTGTAAGTCTTGCAACCTAAACTAGGCATTCATTTTACCTTTTTATACCCTTCACCACACTGTGGTACAGGATATTATAACATTGTGCATTTGTTTGTAATACCTATCGTTTATTATACCGATCGACTTAGAATCACTTTCTGAGTTGATTTAGCTATGTCCGTCTGTCTGTCTGTGCATGTATTCTTGTAATCAAAGTACAGGTCGCAATTATGGTCCGATCTCGACGAAACTTTACACATATATTTTTTGGCCCAAGGACGATCCCTATTGAATTTGATTAAAATCGGTTCAGATTTAGATATAGCCCCCCAACATATACGTTACCCCCGATTTGGCATGTAAGCGCTGTAAAAATGTTATTTTATATCCGATCAGTGCGAAATTCGGCAAAAAGAGGTTTCTTATTACATGAAGGAATACTGCCAAATTCAGAGAAAATCGGTTCAGATTTAGATATAGTCCCCATATATATGTTACCCCGGATTTGACATGTAAGCGCTGTAGAAATTGTATTTTATATCTGATCAGTGCGAAATTCGGCAGAAAGAGGTATTTTTACATGAATGAGTATTCAGGGAATCGGTTCAGATTTATATATAACCTCCATATATATGTTCCTCCTGATATGGTTTCAAAGCGCTATAGAAGTTGTACCTTACTTCCGACCATTAACATTTTCCAGAAAGATGTTTCTCAATTTTGGAACGGATATTGCTAAATTTAGCGAATATCGGTTCAGAATTAGATAATATGTTCCTACCCATTTACCAATTATTCCAAATTATTATCGCAGTGACCCTTAACGCATTGTAAGGGAGGTGCAGGGTATTATATAGTCGGTCCCGCCCGACTTTCTGCCTTTCCTTACTGGTTTAAAATACAAATAAAGCCTATTTTTAAAATTTATGGATTATGAACAAATTCCAATGATTGTTGCAATTCCGATAAGAAAATTTTCCTATTTCTTCATTTGTTTCGAACGATATTATTCGAATTCAATTAACATGTTTCCAGAATTTGATTGAAACTTAAAATAATCCAAGTTAATTTTTTTTAATAAAGACTTTACGCGCCCCCCCTATGCTTCGCTACGGTCCCCAGGGGGCCGCGGACCGCCATTTGAGAAGCTCTGACTTAAGTTATTGCCCTCGGTACTATACAGAAGATGAACTACATGGCCTTAAAGTGGACTACATCGGGTATAGAATATTTACTTAAATTCGTGTTATTTTTGTTTTCTTTTCCGTTTTATGTTTTCTGCTGTCTGTGGACCACAAAATGTAAACCTAAGAGATATTTTATAAATTTTATAATATTTTTATAAATATTCTGACCAATATTTCAATGCATTGCAAATGGAATGATAGCCTTTACCCATACCATGGAAAAATATGATAAAATTGTTTCTGATAATTGTATCTACAAAGTTTTTCAAATAAGAGCTCTTCATTTTATTCACTCTTTTTGTCCTCCCAATAAAACGTGTAATTTCATAAAGATTTACGATTAAAAGCAAAAGCCCACATTTTTAATTCGGTTTTGGTATTTCATGGAATTTGTAATAGTATTTTTGTCTTTTTTGATAACTCATCAACATAATTTGCCAAAATTACAGCCAATTTTGGCTAACAAACTGAAAACAACTTCAAATCGCCACTGGGCTGAACATTAATAATTTGGTGGAAATTTCAATATTACATTTACAATAGAGTTGCGCAAAAATAATTACCATTAAAACAAACAACCAAATATGGTGATTCATTTTAATACGGCACCGAAATAAATATTCAATTCAAAGCGTTTTCCACAAATTTAGTAAAACGACTTCCTTAAACCGGACCATTTTTGTTTGCATTAATAATAAATCCATACGAGAGCACATAATCGTACATACATTATAAGTTCCTTGGAAAAACAAAAACCCCACCTGAATATTTTAAGTTGCAAGCAACAAAAAACAAAAAAGAAACCCGAATTAAAGCAATAAACAGATCATCATGTGATTTTGTCCAAAAGTTGCAAGCAATTCAAACACTCTAGACTAACTTCTCGAAAGGGGATACAATGTACGAGTATATTGGAGACAAATAAAATACATAAAGTAAAAGTGATTTTATTTCTACAGTTGCGCTAACTTAGATTTGTCTTTTCACTCCAAGCTAGAAACAGCAGCCAGCAGCTAGCAACCGCAGCAGCTTTTAGGTTTCTGGATTTGCACTTCGTGGTGGTGATATCTAAGGCGGCAGCAGAAATATAAGCCAATTTCCAGCTGACACCGGTTACTGAGCTCCGCTGCAACGTCTAGAAGTGGTTGATGTTGCCGGTGCGGCTGCTGCCGCTGCCTCTGCCAATGCAGCCACACTTTATAGATTTCTCATAAAATTGGTTACTTCATTTTGTATTGTAGCTTAGAAAAAGTTAAACATAATTTTTCGGCTATAAATACTATCGGCAATTGGAACAAGTTATCCAAAACCCAGTTAGCTGTGTCGGAATAAAGAACTATCAGTTTTTCTCTAAAAACCCCAGAAATAAATCCTTAAAAAATAAAAATGTTCAAGTTTGTAAGTAAATGTGAAAATATAAAAACAAATAACAAATAACTAAAAATACAAAAAAAGGATAAGACAATGCAGCAAAAAAATCTGTACTACTTATTGCTGCGAGCAATGCTGTAATTAACAAAAATAGTGAACGTTAAAAAAAAATATCCTTAGCCGAAAGTCCTTTGTTATGGATAAAACAGTTTAATTGGATACATTAAAAGTTTTCATATGAACAATGAAATAAATATACATTGAATTGGTGCTATTCAGAGCTGAAATTGTTTATATGTGTTCCGTCATAGATACATTGACTAAATCGATATTTTTCCTAAAACTGACAGATTTGCAATTTAAATTAAAAACAACATATGTCCACACATCATGGACAATTTCATACTGCGAACAATACAAATACAAAAAAATATATTAAAAAATAACCGAAAAGGGCTCAGTTTGTAATTATCTGCTTTTAGAAATAACTTCAATATTTCACTAAGGCGAAACAAGGAGGAGCGGGACAACATGGCCCGTCCTCGAACTTTAATCATGTTTCGACAAAATATGTAGAAAACTGGAGAAAACATTCAAAATTTGTTATTTCGTCACAGAATTTAAAGTACCAACCAGACAAACGAAGGGAGAGAGAGAGACGGACTGTCTCAAATCACTAAAAATAAATTTCTTGAAATATACTTGGCGACATAGGTCACTCCATTTAATATGTTCGGTTTGTGACAAAAATCTATTCACTTTAAAATAAGAGCAATGGAAATTCCATTTGAAATTCAAAAAGGGCCAAGTGAAATTGTGAAGGATATTTTTTCTGGAAAATACATAAGTAGAAATTCAAAACATATCAATTGATATTTAAAAAATATTAATTGTAAATAAAATATAAGCTTAAAATTAAAAACATTTTATATGAAAGTCAAAATTCAAAGAATTTCAGATCTATTTAAAATTTCGAATCTATTAAATTTTTTAACTCAAATAATTTTTACAATTTGGAATGGAATATTTTGAATTTTCAATTTACCTTTTTTAATTTTAAATAGAATTGGGTCAGAACTTTTAATATTAACCTGTGAAATTTTATTTTGACTAAAAAGTTTATAAAAAACAGTAATCTTTAAACCAGTAATTGGATTTTTGGGGACTCAATATTTGTAAAAGTTATGTACGAAATACTAAGGCAGGGCTGGTTTTATGTAATTTTTCTTCTGCAAAACACAGCGTATAAAATTTCATACAAAGGATTTTAAAATTCATATGTGAAAAGCAGAAGAAATATGATCAAAATTGCCAGATCAACCTTAGTATTTCGTACATAAGTTTTACAAAAATCCAATAACTGTCACTGGTTTGTGATAGCCCCTGTGCCACCCTTTTCTTAAATTAATGTTTTTAAAAAAATTCGAAAACAAAATATATATATTTTTTAAAAATTCCGCAAGAGTATTGTCAGTTATGTTCTCTTACAAACGACAGAAACCTTGTAAAAATCGGTTATGCAGTTCAAGAGCAATTACTAATTTCTTAAAAACCAAAAATGAATTTTTTTAAATTTTCTAAAATTTAAAATCCCCCATAAAATTAAAAAAAAAACATTTTTTTCAAACAATAAATTATAGCGAGATCTTATATTACCATTTAGCAACTATTTAAAAACTTTTTAGTTAATAATAAATGTGATAGGTCAATATTAAAAATTCGGACCCAATTTTAAAATCTTAATTATGTTTTTATCCCCTCACCTTAGAGAGGAGGGTATATATCATTTGCTACGAACCAAAAGTGTAACACATCGAACGAGTGACCTAAGACTCTAAGTATGTTCGGCGGATATTCGTTTTGGGTCATTTTAAGTCGAATGAGCAATGTCTGTTCGTCCTTCTGTCTGTCTGTCTGCTACTGGCTGGTGCGTTAATTTAAAAATGGTGGTTTAATTTAAAAATGAGCATTATTGTCAGACTCCTTTTGGTACCTCCCACAAAAATGAACTATTTTGTACCAAAAGTTACCAGCATATAACTTTAATACCAGTGCATACAAATATTGGAAATTTTTTACGGCGTTATGCTTTAATAGTACCTAGAGTCCTGAGAAAAATGGGCGTTAAGGCCCGACCCTTTTGGTACCTCCCACACAAATGGACCATTTCACACCAAAAGTTAACAGCTTAGAACTTAAATACCAGTACAGACTTTAAAGTTATTAAAATCAATTTAATTTGATAATAATTTAAATAAAACAACAACAACAAATAAATTTACTAGTATTTTTTTTAGGCTCAAAGTGAGGGGATTCATTAGTCGGTTCATCAGCCCTATAATGAATAGCTTCTGCGGAACGAACAAGAAGTATTACTCACTTCGGTCATGTTAAGTTAAAAATAATCACGACAGATAATGTATTTACGAAAGCCGCTTGTACTATAAACCAAAGGGGTCTCTTTTTCTAAAAATGTTTACATATCGATACCTCCATTCTGAACTATGCTAAGTGCAAAAAGGTAGTTTTTCTGAAGAGGCAATTAAAGTTTTATGATTTTTTTAAATTTGTGTGGAATTCCTTTATAATGCAAATCGAATGCCCTGTACTGTTTTGGGCAAAACTTTTGATTGGATTGACGGATAAATACTAAATTTTGACTGAATATAATTTGGAATATTTAGAAATTAAAAATGCAATCTCCCTAAAAACATGCTAAGTCGACTTAGCATGTTTTAGAATGGAGGTATCGATATGTATATAGAGCTCGTCAAGTTATATGTGTGTGTGGGGGTATGCTCGATTGTGGTTCAATCTGAAGTTAGATGTTCTTACTAAACTCAAGAAATCTATATAATCTTACCCTAAAGTCAAATGAGAGTGGTTGAGAGAGTAAAATTAGATTTGCATATTGATGGTTTTCACTCTCAAAGATTGATGTAAGAATTTTCTTTTTAATATACGACATATACAATTTATTTTAATGTTTAAAAAATGTTTATTGATTTCTAGTACGATATTATATACTTTTTATAATCATTTCGGGGATACGTTTTTTAATGTATTCCATTTTCTACTTGATTCAAGAATAACTAAGAATGAACGTAATTAAATTTTTACGTATAATTTCAGCCAAAAATAATAATTTCGTTCTTAAATTAAATTTTGCATACAATAATTTTTATTAAAAGTGGGTCATATCAGGGCACGTTTATACACGGAGAAAAAAATATGCTAAAAATAAGTTTGGACGCAATCATATATATGTTTGGGACGGGCACAATCATATATATGTTTGTGGGTAAACATATTATGTTTGCACACAATCATAATATGTTCGGGGCAAAATTCTAGCATATTAAAAAACGATATGATTGTGTCCTAACATATTTTTGGCAAAATAATATATTAGAACATATTTTTTAGAGTTTTAGAGAGTATTACTCTCTGAGAGCCCAATTATATGACTCATAATTTTGTGCAAAGAAGAGTAATATGTATATGGTAACCGTGTGTATGAGGAGGAATGGCACCGACACCAAAGGGTATTATTATTATTTGATGATACATACTCGCCCGGTCGAGTTTAAGGTCGGGTTTTTTATTGAATATGTGTGGTGAATGTCGAATTCCAAGAAATTAGTTGTAGTTTTAACACGTACAACAAATTCAAAATAAAAGAATGAATATGATATCAAAGATGTATTGAGGTTATTCATTAAAAAACACAATTATTTTGGTGCAAAATTTATTTTTTTTAAAAAGGGATGTATGTTACTTCAAAATGTTTTATTTACAAAACGTTCTATAATACTGACGCTGTTTTATTGCCCCACATAAATTATTTTGCCAACATACATATGTACTTTGAACCAACATATGTTCTTTGAACAAACACACTCCCGCACTAACAAATTGTTTTCATCTGAAATGACCCCGGGTACAGTAGTGAAGAGTGCACTGTACTATTGAAGTTTTGCCTTGCTCTGCACATTGCACAAATTCTTTTAAAGAGACACAACTCAAAATTAAGTAATTTTCAGAAAACTCAAAAACTATTCTGCAGCTCATGAACTACTTTTCAGAAGCAAAGTGTGTATTACTGTTTGTTGTTATTGTATTTCTGTATTTGACGTAGTGAGTGACGATTTACATTAGGTTACTTGTTGCTGTGAACCGTTATAGTTTCATGAAGGAGCGAGAAGAGTAGAAGAGATACAATCATATATATGATTACATACAATCATATAAATGTTTGCATACAATCATATACATGATTAAATACAATCATATATATAATTACATATAATCATATACATGATTACATACAGTCATATATATGTTTGGACATAAGTATATGTATGATTACATACAATCATATATATGTTTGCATACAATCATATAAATGTTTGGTAACATTACCGCTACCCCAAACATAATATGTTTGGGAGCTGCTCCAAACATATATATGATGCCTGCAAAATATGTTTGGGACAATATGTTACAGAGGCCGTTTTTTTCCTCCGTGTATGTATAACCATCTTATGAAGGTCCCTGTTGATTTGATAAGATTGATTAGAGAATAAACTGTTTACCATTTTGGATAAAATTTATGCCGTTAAATTTAATGTTGCCCAGAGCCACTATTGATCAAAATAGGCTGCATCGGACTACGTTTTCATATAACCCCCATATGACGGTTTTTTTAACCGTTCTGCCTGCAATGTACAAATTACGACTTTTTAAGAAATTTGAAGTAAGTAGGCAGGAAAAGTGAATCTGTAAAAGTTCAACATTTAAGAAACTGACATGAAATTTTTTGCCATTTTTTCTGTAATTTTAAATTTGCATATGTTAGCTTAGGTCAAAATATTCTACGATATATGATATGGGTCAGCATTATTACACTATTGCTCAAAATATCTTGTTCTTTAGGACGAGGTTACTTTATCTTTATACCCTCACTTTAGTGTGAAGAGGGTATATATCATTTGCTACGAAAAAATGTGTAACACATCGAAGGGGTGATCTAAGACCCTAAGTATGTTCGGCGGATATTCGTTTTGTCCGTCCGTCCGTCTGTCTGTCTGTCTGCTGGCTGGTGCGCACGATAACTCTCGAAAGGAGTAACCGATTGACTTCAAATATGGTACGTGGTAATATTTTTTTCTATCTCCGGCTATGTTCGAAGATGGGCCATATTGGTCCACTCCTTCTAGTACCTCCCCCACAACGTGTTAAACTGTTGTGAAATATTCAATCATAAATAACCGCTACACTACTTATTTGAATCTTCTGAAATTCCACACATAGCATTAGTCTATTAGTCGCTACCATCTCGAGAAAGATGGGCCAAGTTGCTACGCCCCTTTTGGTACCTCCCACACAAATGCACCATTATGCACCAAAAGTTAACAGCTTATAACGTTAATACCAGTGTATAAAAATACTTGAAATTGTGTACAGTGTAATGCTTTTATAGTGCCTACAGTCCAGTGAAAAATGGTTGCTATTGCCACGCCCCTTTTTGTACCTCCCACACAAAGGTACCATTTTGCACAAAAAGATAAAAGCTTACAGCGTGAGTACCAATGCACGAAAATGCAACAACATTTTGCACAGTGCAACGCTTTGGAAGTGTCTATAGCCCTGTAAAAAATGGGCGTTTTCACATCGCCCCTTTTTGTACCTCCCACACAAATGGCCAAATCATACCGAAATTTAATATCTCATAAGGTTAATATATTAGTGCAAATAAACGCATATAATTGGGCACAGTGCAATGTATTAAAAGTATATACTATTCAGCGAAAATATGTTTATTTGATAAAAAACTTCTTTTACCTCCCACACAAATTGACAGAATAATTCGTTTAATATTCCATATTACATTACTCACAAAGTGAGGGTATACCTTAGTCGGTTTACCCGACTGAAACTTTCTTACTTGTTTTTTTAGATTATTGTAATTTTTATTGAAAGGACTTTTAGCTTTAGATTTTAGTTAAAATTTTATTATTGCTTCTGAGTTTTTATATAATAGAGTAGTTTAAATTTTAGTATCGCAAAATAATAGGTTTAACATCAAAAAGTTTATTAAAGATCCAATTTTTGACAGTGTAAAACCAGTGGTAATACTTTTTTATCATAGATAGTTTTTTACAGCACAATTTAATGTTATCCCTTTTACTCCTTTCAGGTTCTTGTCACCTTGGCTCTTGTTGCTAGCGCTGTTGCCGCTCCTGGTTATTTGGGTGGACTCGGTGGTCACGGTTATTTGGGCGGTCTCGGTGGTGGTCATGGCTACTATGGCGGTCCTGCAATTGCTGCAGCTCCTGCCATCTCGTATGCTCCTGCCGTCACTAAAATTGCCGCAGCACCTGCCATCTCCTATGCTGCTCCAGCTATTGCTCATGGTCCAGCTATTTCTTATGCTGCCCCAGCTATTACCAAAATTGCTGCTGCTCCCGCTATTTCCTATGGTGCTCCTGTTGCCAAAGTAGGCTATGCCGCTCCAGCTATTGGCTTGGGTTATGGCCATGCTTTGGGCGGTTATGGCGGTTTGGGTTACGGTCACGGTTTGGGTTACGGACATGGTGTCGGTTTGGGTTATGGCCATGGCTGGTAAGAAGCTAGAGAAGTCGCAGAAATTCGTTGGCCGTTGGATGTTTGAACAACAGTATTTAAATATTTTGGTAAAAAATCAATAAATTAAAAAAAGGTAGGAAGAGGCAACATTTGTGGAGTGTGGAATGATAGAATGTTTGTTTTTTGTTTATTTGTTATTTTTTTTAATTTGTTTATTATGTAAAAATTTCCTCGATTTTTCAAGTTCTAAATAAAAAATTATTATTATTAAATTAAATATAATATGTTGTTATTTTCGTTGAATTGCCGAGGTATGTATGTATGTATTAACGAGTCTTAGAAATGAGAAAAGAAATAAAAAACTATATAAAATGAAACTGTTGTACAAATTCTGAATAGTACCTAAACGCAATGATGAATATTGTCGTCAGAAAAGAGGAATGGTTAATCATCATTTTTAAAAATTTTACAAGAGAAGCAATAAACTAAATAAAATGAAATATTTTAGCATAACTTGAGACCCATTTATTGATTCAGGAAAGATTTAAGTAATCCTAAATTAAGTATTTAAATTAAGTATTTATCTTTCAAGATATTGCCAACATTTTAATAATTATCAAATAAAATCCCCATAAAACAATCTAAAAATGCACAATTGTTTTTTTTATGATTATACCCTACACCACACTGTGGTACAGGGTATTATAAGGTTGTGCATTTGTTTGTAACACCCAAAAGGAGAAGAAATAGACCCATCGTTTATTATACCGATCGACTTAGAATCACTTTCTGAGTCGATTTAGCTATGTCCGTCTGTCTGTCTGTCTGTCCGTCTGTCTGTCCGTCTGTCTGTCCGTCTGTCTGTCTGTCCGTCTGTGCATGTATTCTTGTAATCAAAGTACAGGTCGCAATTATGGTCCGATCTCGACGAAACATTACACATATCTTTTTTTTGGCCCAAGGACGATCCCTATTGAATTTGGTTAAAATCGGTTCAGATTTAGATATAGCCCCCATATATATGTTACCCCCATTTGACATGTAAGCGCTGTAAAAAATTTATTTTATATCCGATCAGTATGAAATTCGGCAGGAAAAGGTTTCTTATTACACGAATGAACTCTGTTAAATTTGGAAGAAATCGGTTCAGATTTAGATATAGCCCCCATATATACATTGCCCCCGATTTGACAAGTAAGCGCTGTAAAAACTGTATTTTATATCCGATCAGTGCAAAATTTGGCAGAAAGAGGTTTCTTATTACATGAAGGAATACTGCTAAATTCGGAGAAAATCGGTTCAGATTTAGATATAGCCCCCATATATACGTTACCCCCGATTTGACTTGTAAGCGCTGTAAAAATGTTATTTTATATCCGATCAGTATGAAATTCGACAGAAAGAGGTTTCTTATTATATGAATGAATACTGTTAAATTTGGAAGAAATCGGTTCAGATTTAGATATAGCCCCCATATATACGTTACCCCCGATTTGACATGTAGGCGCTGTAGAGACTGTATTTTATATGCGATCAGTACGAAATTCGACAGAAGGAGGTCTTTTTACATGAATGAGTATTCAGGGAAGATCGGTTCAGATTTATATTGATTGTTCCTTTTGATTTGGTATCAAACCGCTATAGAAGTTGTATTTTACTTCCGATCATTAAAATTTTCCAGAAAGATGTTTCTCAATTTAGGAACGAATATTGCTTAATTTAGCGATTTTCGTTTCAGAATTAGATAATATGTTTCTACCCATTTACCAATTATTCCAAATTATTATGGCAATGACCCTTATCGCATTGTTAGGGAGGTGTAGGGTATTATGCCTTTCCTTACTGGTTTTATCATAAAGTCATGAATTAAATGACCTCATGAATTAAAAGTTGTAGCTAATTTAGTAGGGTTTTAACATTAAAAGTTTCTTATCATTGTAAAATTTAAAAAACAAACTTTAAAATCTAAAAACTGATATTTTGGGGTTTATTGATGTCTAGCATCAGAATCTATGCATTAAAAAAGAAACCCTAGAAAAAAGTTTGGTTTTGTTGACCGGTGTTATTTAAAAAGTAGAAGCTAACACAGTACAACACATCAATTCTGAGAATTGGACGTGAAAGAAGCCCCAAAAATATGAACTTCTGCATCATTCGTTTAATTTTAATGGCCATTCGAATTTTTTTGCTCATGGCGGATTTTTAGCACTTTTTCTATATTTTTTCTCGGTGTACCGTACGGAATATCTCTTTTGTCTCTGCAGCAAAGTTGTAGATATTGAATAGGAGAAACCTACCCGAAAAAAGTGCACCCAGTGCCTTAATCAATCGGTTACTCCTTTCGAAATTAATCGTGCACACCAGCCAGACAGACGGACGGACATTGCTTAAATGACCCAAAATGTTTTTTCGCCAAATATTTTTGGGGTCTCGAAGGTCAAGACTTCGTTGTGTTACACTTTTGGCCCACAATAAATGATATATCCCACGTTCACAATAATGGGGATATTAAACATTATTTTGTTGAAATTCTGTTATTTCTACAAAAATGGCTATAATTTCTACATTTATACAAAGATTTTATTTCAAATAGGCATTGCTACCTTGGTTATGATGCTAGCTTTCCAAAATTTTAACCAGGGCTGTGGAGTCGAAGTCGGCGTTGCTTTGGCTGCTTTCATGAAAGTATAGTTTCCAATAAATCCATTGTATATTTTTAAAATATTTTGTATAAATATATGAATGGACACATATAAGAATGAATATGTTTGGCCCGGAATATAATTGATTCAGTACATTTTATACAATCGATCTCGGAGTCGTAGCCGGAGTCGACACCGAAATGAATTTTGCAAAATTATCTAATTCAACTATTTTCGCGATCAACAATTTTGATTGGTATGTATGTACCAGGGCTGTGGAGTCGGAGTCGGGGAAATTTGCCCGGAGTCGGAGTCGAAAAATTATGGTTTTCATAAAGTTAACCACACTATCAAGTTTTTATGTAAAACGGTTTTAGAAAAGCTCTACTTATAGTTGTATTTATTTGGCCGAGCGAAGCCTACTATCTGATACCGTACAACACCTTGTTAGAGCAGAATAAGCTCAGATATAGTAAATATAACCCTATATATCAAAATCTAAACAGAATTTGTCAAAATGCGACAATATGCGTTCTTGGAAAAATAAATTATTCCCTACTAAATTTAAAAAATGATTGAATGTGAAATACGGCTTCCATAACGTTACAAGCCAAATCTAAAGAAACATTTATATCTTAGGGGCCATATCGACCTGAACCGATTCTCTCCAATTCGAATTGGTTTCCTCCCTAGTGTGAAATAGTTCCTATTACCAAATTTTAGCAGGATCGTAGTGAAATTTCGACCCGTACTTAACGAACAACTTAAGATGAACAAACGGACAGCTAGTGATTCTGAGTATAACGCTATATTTTAAGGTGTGTATAGCTGTAGCATTTTTTACAAATCTGGAAAAAAAATAAATTTATAACTTCCTGTACCATAGTGTGGTTTAGGGTGTAATAACTGACGAATAAACTGGTTGCCTAAAGCGAACATAATTTCCAAAATTTGCCATATATTAAAACGGGGGCAGTGATTGATGAAAAGTTTATCAAGATTCCATATTTTAAGAATTGTCATATTAGTTGCAACTTAATTGCTGGTATTGAATACCTACTTTTTTGCGTTTTTTTAACAAAGCTATATTTTTATTTTCAATAGCATGAACTCAGATCTTAGTAAAAATATAATTTCAGAATTTATGTTATTTAACTGCCGGAGTCGAATGATTTTAAAATTGGACTCCGGGAGTCGGAGTCGAGTAGTTTTGGCTCGACTCCACAGCCCTGGTATGTACATAAACATATTTATACAAAATAAGTTAAAAAATAATAAAATGTATGCATTTGAAAGTACAATTTCATGAAATTTCCAGAAACAACGCCGTCTCCGACTCCACAACCCTGATTGTAACACATATTTTTTTTGTTACAAATTCTTTTTGCCTGCAAATGTCTAAAGGCCACTTTAAAGAAAATCGTTATAAAAAAATTACCATACATTTTTTTTATTATTTTTTTCGTGTTTCGGTCACTATATTACACCAGAAAATGTTATACACAGCCCTTCGACACAAATTTTGTAAACTAGTGTTATCATCTTGTTTCTCATTTTGTTAATTTCAAAATATAAATTTTTGGAAAAACTAAATTTTAATTAATATTTAAATATCTATCGCTTCTAGATTTTTGTTGCCCAATTTCTAATGTTTAAATCTCTCATAGTTTTGAACAAAAGGTTATACCCGTTATTAGAGCACGAAAGTTTTAAATTGTTTTAAATAAAATATATTTGAAGAACTTTCTTAACAATAATTTTATTTCTTTGTAAACATGTATTTTGTTTGAGAAAGTTACATAGTTCGCAAAAATATTTCGTTGTAATATATTAACATATGCGCTCCAAATAAATTTTAATGATTTTCAAATAAAATTTATTTTTCAGAAATATATAATAATATATGCATAAAAATCTCTGTTCCAATTATATTTACTTTATATTCAAACATATCAAAAACGGCGATTGTGCTGCGTGTAAGAACACAACGACGTATGAATTCCCAGAAAAATATTTGTACACACACGCTGAAAAAAAATCGCTTCTGTAGTATATTGTCCCAAATATATTCTGCTTGAAATATACAAATGTTTAGGGTACACTCCAAATATATAATATTTGGCACACACAAATACTATATGTTTGGGAGGATATTGTTCTAAACAAAAATATGTTCCAGTTCTAATATTTGTTTATTTGGAAGTAATATTTCCGAAACAAAGATTAATTTGTATTTATGTATTTTGGCAACGAATAAATGTCTTAATTTAAAGACAAGTTTTCTGTTTTTCGGAAGCTATGTTTGTAAAATGCAATTAAAACTTAAATCGTAACTATAAATTGCATTGATGGATTGACAAAAAATGATGTATTGAAATATTTATAAATTAAAATTTTTGATGTGAAACAAAAGCTAATGCTGCTAAAGACATCTTTAACTATAAAGTTTAACACGAAATCTAGGAAAAACTAACTAAAATTCGAAAAACATAGCAAAGTCTAAAAAATCTTTTTTTAAATAAAATATGCTTGGAAAGCTTCTTAAGCAATAACTTTGTTTGTGTGTAAACACATATTTTATTTGTGAAAGTCAGTTTGCAAATATATTATGTTCTAATATATTAATATATTCGTTCCAAACAAAATTTCTTGATTTTTAAATAAAATTTATTTGTTAACAAATATAAAATATTTAAAAAAATCGTTTCCAAATATATTTTCTTTCAATTCAAACAAATCAATAATGCAGATTTTTCCCCGTGCAGTTACGTATGAGTACGATGATTAAATTGACAAGATTTTGACGACAATGTGCTGGCAAATTAATTAAAAATATAAAACCGTGAAATTGTTGAAGCACATTGCCAATTTCTCAATTTAATCATTTCTCTCAGTGTACAAATTGTGTACCGAATTATTGGCTTTATTCAGACAATTGTTGATGTTTATCCATATGTATATCTGTAGATTTCAAAGTTTCTGCCATAGTGATTTTAACCAAATATAATAATGCATAATCTAATTATTATATTCGATCGCCTCAATATTAGTTAGGAAATGGCGAGCTACACAGTTGTGACAGGTGGTAACTTTTATGTAGCTGCCGATGGAACTCATGTCAACAGTTTGTATTAATTATTATATTTTTTATATGATTGACAATTTTGCGCCCAAAAGTATGCTGAACCGTTCCTTTTAATTACAGCAACAAGCATTATTTGTACAATTATTTCATTGATGGATTGTATAAATAAAAACAAGTATGTACTATTGACATTCGGGCAGTCACAATCTTATGTACCCGCATTGAACGGTATACGAGTATTAGGGAAAATTGGTAATTTTTGTTTCAGTTACTACTAATAACTGCATAAAGTTTAGGAGGGGTGCCGTCTTGTCTGAATAAAAGGTCTGAAGTTGTGGAGTTCACTTGATCAAATCTTTAAAATGCAAAACTTAACTACTTTAAAAACTAAATAATTTAAGAAATTAGCTGAAAATTTTAGTTAAGCATCGATTTTCTGAGAAATGGTCTCATTTTATTCATAACTGATCCCACTTTACTATAACATAATAAAAATAATATAATTACGCGTTTTTCGATGCTTTCAATTCTTTCTTTCTTCAAAGTTATCGCGAACCAATTCAGGTAAGTGGTTCTCGACTTGTGGTTCAACCTCTTTATCTTTGCATATCGGGGTTTATCGCGAGAACTACAGTCAATTAAATGAAACCCCCCTTTTATGCTGATAACTGTATTATCCCATTTATCCAAATCGATAAGCGCCGCAATCCATAATAATATATATTTGGATTTAGATATTATTATGGATTTATATTATATTCTATACTTATATAAAAATCTATATATATAAAAGAGAGTGTCTGTTTGTGGGTTTGTTTGTATATTTTTTCCGTATAGACGTCTAAACGGCGGGACCGATCACCTTGAAATTTTCACAGAATGTCCATGTGTAGGGGTACTGAAAATAGGGTACTTGAATTTTCGATATATCAAGTGGGCGTGGACCCGCCCATATGGGTCCAATTTTGATATTGAGCATTATTTTTAGCTAGAGTGCTGAAATTTTGTGTGTTTGCATTTAGGGGCAGATTATGTGAATTTTCCAAAAATGGGCGGAATCGGACCAATGGGCGTGGCCCCGCCCATATAAGCCAAATTTTGAAATTGAAATATTGTCTACAATTCTTTAGCGAGAGTTCTGCAATTTTGTGTATATATATCTAGTGACAGTCTACGTGATTGTTCCAAAAATGGACGGTATCGGACCAGTGGGCGTTGCCCCGCCCATATAGGCCAAATTTTGAAATTGAGATATCTTGCGCATTTTGTTAGCGATAATGCTGTAATTTTGTGTACATATATCTGGGAGGAGTCTACGTGTTTGGTCCAAAAATGGGCGGGATCGGTGGCCCCGCCCATGTATTCCAAATTTTTGAATTGTGATATCTTGAACAATTTGTTAGCGTGAGTACTGAAATTTAGTACATATGTATCCGGTGGCTGTCTTCGTTATTGGTCCAAAAATGGGCGGGATCGGACCAATGCGCGTGGCCCCGCCCATATAACCCAAATTTTGAAATTGAGATAAATTGAACAATTTGTTAGCGTGAGTGCTGCAATATAGTGCATATGCATCCGGTGGCAGTCTACGTTATTGGTCCAAACATGGGCGGGATCGGACCTATGGGCATGGCCCCTCCCATATAAGCCAAATTTTGAAATTGGGATATCTTACACGATTTGTTAGCGAGAGTGCTGAAATTTTGCGTATATGTATCTGGTGGTAGTCTATGTGACCGGTCCAAAAATGAGCTGACATTTTGCGTATGTGTATCTGGTGGTAGTCTACGTGACCGGTCCAAAAATGAGAGGGATCTGACAAATGGGCGTGGCCCCGCCTGTATAAGCCAAATTTTGAAATTGAGATATCTTGGACAATTTATTAGCGAGAGTGCTGCAATTTTGTGCGTATGTATATATCCGGTGGCAGTCTACGCAATTGGTCCAAAAATGGGCGGGATCAGACCAACGGGCGTGGCCCAGCCCAAATGTTGAAATTTATATATCTTACACGATTTGTTAGCGAGAGTGCTGTAATTTTGTGTATATGTACGTGGTGGCAGTCTACGAGATTAGTCCCAAAATGTGTGGGATCGGACCAATGGGCGTGGCCCCGCCCTTATAAGCCAAATTTTTAAATTGAGATATCTTGCACAATTTATTAGCGAGAGTGCTGTAATTTTGCTATGTATCTGGTGGCAGTCTACGTGATTGGTCAAAAAATGGGCGGGATCAGACTAATTGGCTTGGCACCGACCGAGTGAGTCAAGTTTTGAAATTGGAATATCTTGCACAATTTGTTAGCGATAGTGCTGTACTTTTGTGTATATGTTTCTGGCGGCTGTCTACGTGATTGACCCAAAAATGGGCGGGATATGACCAGTGGGCGTTGCCCGGCCATATAAGTCAATATTTTATATTGAAATATCTTGCACAATTTGTCAGCGAGAGTGCTGTAATTTTGTGTTTGATATATCTTGAGCAATTTGGTAGAGAGATCAATTTTTATTGTGCATACATATTTGGTGTCAGTCTACACAATTAATCCAAAATTTAACGGGATCGGAAATCTGAAGTCTGGGGCAACGAAGTGGACCGGGTCCAGCTAGTATAATATATATATGAAATATGTGTAGAAGAAAACAGTAAACTGTTTCTTTTAAACCAAATATCCTTCCATCTTGAAACTTATCTTAAAAAAATATGAAGAACAAAAATTAGGTGCATTTCGAGATATTGAAGGATTAAAATCATTTTCGATTTCTAATGTCCTTCGACAAGGACGATCATTTTTTAAATTATTAGTTTTGAAGTACGAAAGTAACTGGCTACTCTCGTTCTTCAATGACACTAAAATCGTTGAAATCGGATAACACGTTATTAAGTTATACTCTGATGAATTCAGGGTCCTTTAAGAAAAAAGTAGAGAGGAGACTAACTTTGGGACGCTGTGAAACAAAAGTCATAGCGAATTTTGGCTGAATATAGACATCATACAAATGGTACACACTTGGACATTACGTTTACCAAATTTTATCAAAATCGGAGGGGGTCGTTTTAAAAAGTGGGTCGACTGCCGTTGGAAAATTACCCGTTTACAAATTGTGGTAATTGGGCTGAGAATCAACTGGAAATTCAACCAGATTTGTATTGTCAAATCTTCTTTAGCGATGAGGTTACGTAAACAAGCAGAATTGTTTTTTTTGTAGAGAGCACAATCCTCATGAGACTCTTGGGACTCAATTACATCCCGAAAAAATCACTATTGGGTGCAGATTACATGCCAAAGGTGTCATCGACTCATTTGTCTTTAAATCCGAAATCGTATCCGACATTAACGTGAGTGGCGAACGATACAGGCAAATGATTCGTGATTTTTTTTATCCCACATGTCATGGCAAATTATTTAGAGGATAAATGGTTCCCCTCGTTCGTATTATTTGACACCTTTAAACTTCTCTTTGTGGGGGTACGCTTGTCTATGCCGACAGGCAACAATTATTACACAAGGGAACAAGGTATTTGTTGATTAAGAACTGAATGTTGTTTTTAAGGTTATTTGGAACGCTGATCCCGATTATGCACATGGTTTTTTTTCTATCAGCTCAACTTTTCGCGATATACCGATATGTCAAAAATGAAGGCACTTCCACTACATATTTTGGAATATTTTGAAAACGGTTCACCATATTCAGTTCAGAAAAATATCCAATACTCGTCAATAAAACTATGTTTAAGCCGTGCTTTCATTGCTTTTAAATATGCCCAATTATTTCAGAGATATCGTTGAAGTTTTGAAACAAAAAAATCAACAATTTTATAAAAAAACAAATAAGAAAGTTCGGTCGGGTAAATTAATGATTCCCCTCACCTTGAGTCTCAAAAAAATATTAGTACATTTATTTATTATTTTGTTTTATTTAAATTACTAGCTGGACCCGGTCCACTTCGTTGCCCCAGATTGAGATTTCCGATCCCGTCCATTTTTGAACCAATTACGTAGACTGCCATCAAATGCATATTTACTAAATTACAACACTCTCGCTAACAAATTGTTCAAGGTATTTCAATTTCAGAAATTTGCTTATAAGGGTGGGGCCACGCTCATTGGTCCGATCCCAACCCTTTTGGGCCATTCACGTAGACTATCACCAGATATATATACACGAAATTACAGCACTCTCGGTAAAAAATTGTGCAAGATATGACTCTCAATTTCAAAATTTGACTTATACTCCCGTAGGCAGGGCAACGTCCATTGTTCTGATCCCGCCTATTTTTGGTCGAATCACGTAGACTGTCATCAGATACATATACCCAAAACTGCAGCGCTCACTTAAACAAATTGTGCAAGATATCTCAATTTAAAAATTAGGCTCCTATTGGCGGTGCCGCCCTTTTTTGTGTAATCACGTAGACTGCGTGAGATGCACAAAATCACAGCACTCTCGCTAACAAATTGTGCATGATATCTCAATTTCAAAATTTGGTTTATATGGGCGGGGCGAGGCCCATTGATCCGATCCCGCCACTTTTTAGAACATTCACGTAGGCTATCATCAGATACATATGCACAAAATTACAGAACTATCGCTAAACAATTGTGTAAGACATCTCAATTTCAAAATTTAGTTTATATGAGCAGGGCCACGGCCATTGATCCGATCCCGACCCTTTTTGGACCAATAACGTAGACTACCACCAGACATCACTCTCGCTAAAAATTGTGCAAGATATGTGTCTCAATTTTAAAATTTGGCTTATATAGGCCGCCAATTTTTGGGCGAATCGCTAAGACAGTCATCAGATACATATGTCCAAAACTGCAGCACTCTCGATAATAAATTGTGCAAGATATTTTAATTTCAAAATTTGGCTTATATGGACGTGGCCACACCCATTGGTTCGATGCCGCTCATTTTTGGACCAATCACGTAGACTATCACCAGATATTTATACACGAAATTACAGCACTCTCGGTACAAAATTGTGCAATATATCTAAATTTCAAAATTTGGCTTATATGGGGGGGTGGGCACGCCCATTGTTCTGATCCCGCCCATTTTTGGACCAATCACGTAGACTGCCACTATATACATATACACAAAATTGCAGCACTCTCGCTATCAAATTGTGCAAAATATCTCAATTTCAAAATTTGGCTTATATGGGCGGGGCCACGCCTATTGGTCCGAACCCGCCCATTTTTGGACCAATCATGTAGGTCGCCAACGGATATATATATGTACAAAATTCCAGGTCTCTCGGTAACAAATTGTGCAAGATATCACATTTTTTAAATTTGGCTTATATGAGCGGTGCCACTCCCATTGGTCCGATCCCGCACATTTTTGGAAAAATCACGTGGACTGCTACCAGATACATACGAACAACATTACAGCACTCTAGCTAACAAATTCTGCAAGATATCTCAATTTAAAAATTTGGCTTGTATGGGCGGGGCCACGCCTATTGGTCCGATCCCGCCCATTTTTTGACCAATTACGTAGAATGCCACCAGATACATATACGCAACATTGCAGCACTCCCGCTAGCAAATGGTGCAAGATATCAAAATTTCAAAATTTGGTCTATGTGGGCGGGGCCACGCCCATTGGGTCGATCCCGCCCATTTTTGGACCAATCACGTAGACTGCCACCATATACATATACATAAAATTTCAGCACTCTCGCTAACAAATTGTGCAACATATCTCAATTTCAAAATTTGGCTTATATGGGCGGGGCCACGCCCATTGGTCCGATTCCGCCCATTTTTGGAAAATTCACATAATATGCCACTAAATGCATACACACAAAAGTTCAGCACTCTAGCTAAAATTTTTTCTCAATATCAAAATTGGACCCATATGGGCGGGTCCACGCCCACTTGATATATCGAAAATTCAAGTACCCTATTTTCAGCACCCCCTACACATGTACACTCTGTGAAAATTTCAAGATGATCGGTCTAGCCGTTTAGACGTCTATACGGAACAAACAAACAAACCCACAAACAAACGATTTGCCACGCCCACATTTTCCCCGCCCACTATTTGCAAAATTTTTTTTCCCAAAACCATCTCAGACCAAATAGCTTTCAAACAAAAGAAAAAATTTTAAAATCGGTCCAGTGGTTTAAGCGTCTATAAAACACATACATACATACATACATACATACATACATACAAACATTTTTCCATTTTTATATATATATGCATTTAATAACTTTAAAGCATGTACTGGTATTAAAGTTAAAATCTGTTTACTTTTGGTACAAAATCGTCCATTTGTGTGAGAGGTATCAAAAGGGGCGTTCCAATAACGGTCACTTTTCTCTGGACTCTAGGTACTATAAAATCATTACACTGTACAAAATTAAAAGTATTTATATGCACTTGTAATAAAGTTAAAAGCTCATAATTTTTGGTACAAAAAGATCCATTTGTGTGGACCAAACGGGGCGGGCGAAAATCTCCAAGTTTTCTCTGGACTCTAGGTACCATAAAAGCATTACACTGTACAAAATTTCAAGTATTTGTATGCACTTGTATTAATGTTATAAGCTATTAATTTTTTGTACAAAAAGGTCCATTTGCGTTAGAGGTACCAAAGGGGGCGTGCCAATTACGCCCATTTTTCTCGAGGTAATAGTGACTAATAAACTAATACGATGTGTGGAATATCAGAGGATTCAAATAAGTAATATAGAAGTTATAAAATAATCAATATTTCACTAAATGTTAACCCTTTGTGGGGGAGGTACTAGAAGGAGTGGACCAATATGGCCCATCTTTGAACTTAGCCGGGTATAGAAGAAAATATTACCATACCAAATTTGAAGTCAATCAGTTACTCCTTTCGAGAGTTATCGTGCGCACCAACCAGCACACAGACAGACAGACGGACGGACATTGCTCATTCGCTCATTTTTAAAATGACCCAAAACGAATATCCGCCGAACATACTTAGGGTCTTAGGTCACTCCTTCAATGTGTTACACTTTTGGTTCATAGCATATAATATATACCCTCCTCTCTAAGGTGAGGGGATAAAAATAAGACATGCTTTCATTGCTTTTAAATTTGCCCAATAATTTCAGAGACTCATAGTTGCGCAAACAATTTGACAGAGAATAAAATACTAGACCACCAACAGATATCAAGCGGAACAGAAAACAAATGTTGTGCTACATTTAAAGATTTGGTGCTAAATAGGAGCTCATTAAAATATATGTTCGTAGTTTAAAAATTAAGACGTCTTTAGCGTCAACTCTTTAAAAGTATAAACATTTTTTTCAGTGGATTCTCCATTATTGGGTTGAAGGTTTTTTTAAATGTGTGTATGCTTCACTTCATCATGTAAACTGCATCTGTTGGCGTATTGGTTGAATTATTTATTTGATTTTGTCAACAGCTTTAAGTCACGTCAACAATGTAACAACATTTAATTAAAGGTTTTAAGAAATCTAATAAAAATTGATAGCTGTACCGCCGAAATGTTCTATTCTTCTGATACTGCCAATTAAATTGATTGTTGCCTTAGAGCAATAATCCACAGCGCTTTATATTTACATATGTCGATTCTTTAGAAAGTTGTTGCTGCAAATTTTCCAAAATACTTCATTTTATCAAATTTTATAACATGTAAATACGAAAGAGTATAATAAAATTAGCAATATTTTTCAGCTATATATACGGTTGACATCTGAAAAAAGATAACAAACTCAAGTTAGCTTTGTCAGCAAACAGATCGTGATCAGTGTTCTAAACCTCGAAAACAGACCTGCAATCAAAATGTTGAAATTTGTAAGTAGAGAACAAATAATTAATAAAGGATAATGAGTCCCGTTTGTTTATATCAAGGCGTAAAAGTAAACGAGATATATTATTTACTAGTTCATAGTTAAAATAATATATATAAATTTTACGGCAGCATATTTACTATTTCAGAGGTTCTTTGAATACAACGTTTACAAGTTCAGGATCAACAATTTAATTTTTTATTTATTTTCAAGTAAATAAAATATGTTGTGACTTCTGCAAGTTCCATTGCATGTTTTAAAGCCACAGCTAAATGGAATAAAACTACTTCAAAGACGGTCCTAGTATTGCCTGCGAACTATGAAAGTGATAAAATAATTATAGATCTGCGTGTCAACGTAGACAAGTTCTATTTAGAAACCTTCCAAAATATTGTTATGAGTAGAAATCTGGGATCTGATGTCAGAACTTTATCGATTATGTTGCTTGACAGAAAATGTACAGAAATCGTTACTATAACTTTAATAATTTTTTCCAAATGTTTATGACGTTATTATTCTTAATTAATATTCATTAATTTTTATTCGAATTCGGTCCTAGTATAGCCTGCGAACTTTGAAAGTGAAAAATAATTAGAAACCCGCGTATCGAAGTAAACAAGTTCTACAAACATTCAAAAATATTGTTATGATAAGAGGCCTTGGATTTAATGTCAGAACTTTGTCGCTCCCTCTCCCTCATTTTTATTTCTGACAGAACATTTACAGAAATTGTTTAAAAAGGTTAAATCATTTACTTAACGTGTTTTTTTTTTCAAATAATTTTTTTTTCGTTAAAATTCATAAATTTGTATTATTTTCCCACAGGTCCTTGCAACCTTAGCTCTTATCGCAAGCGCTGTGGCGGTTCCCGTTTATGTTGGTGGACTTACCCACAGCTATTTGGGCGGCCATGCTATCGCTGCAGCCCCCGCCATCTCCTATGCCAATTCGTATACTGCCCCGGCCGTTACCAAAATTGCTGCTGCTCCCACCATCTCCTACGCTGCTGCTCCTATCGCTAAATTGGGTTATGCTGCTCCCGCTCTGGGATTGGGATATGGTAATGGTTTGGCTTACGGAGGTTTGGGATACGCTAATGGTTTGGGCTTGGGTTATGGTCATGCCTGGTAAATTTGATTTGAGATTAATGTACCAAACGATCCTTAAACAATCTATTGAATTTTTCCGTTATAAATACGAGAATTGTAGAATTGAGCATGAAACGTGAAGCATATGTAGAGCGGGAATTATTTCTGTTCTATTTAAAGTATTTGTTATTTTGTTATAATATTGTTGTAAAGCTTTCCTCGATTTAAAATAAAATATTATATTTGCTGAATTAAAACATCTTGGGTTGAATATTTTTTGTTTCAAAATTTTAAACCATTCAATGTTTAATATTCCAGATTTGTGCATTTGTTTGCTGCTGAAATAATCTTAAAATCGTATTCTAATTATATTATTCATAGATGAGTACTTATGATATGACGAAGCTGACTACGCCGAATCACAACGAAATTCTTTCTCAAGAACAATAACACTGTGAGTTATTCTAAATCTTAATCGATTTTCTTCAAATTCGGTAGTGTTGGTTCATGGATCAAGAAACTCTACCATTCTAAATTTCAAAACGATTGGATTTAAAATACAGCTTATATAGGACTAAAGGGCCAAATCGGACGAAAGATATATATGGGAGCTATATCTAAATCTGCACCGATTTCAACCAAATTTAATAGGTATCTTTACAGCTGCGAAATACTCTAAACTGCAAAATTTCAGAACGATCGGAGTGAAATTGCGACCTGTAGTCGACGAACAACTTTACATGGACAGACGGACGGACGGACAGACATGGTTAAATCGACTCAGCTAGTGATTCTGGGTCGATCGGTATACTTTAAGGTGGGTCTAGCTGTGTTATTTTCAGGTGTTACAAACATCTGCCGTGAAACAAACTTATAATACCCTGTACCACAGTGTGGTGTAGGGTGTAATGACACTTCAGGAAGTATTTCTCACAAAGCATCCGACATCCCCGCTCATCCTCTTACCCCTGAGAATCTCTCTCTTGGATGATGTATTTGACAAAAAGATTTCTTGTAAAAAATTACTATAGCATCCCACAATACACTTTTATGACAACCCTATCGTTTTTATCCCCTCATCTTAGAGAGGAGGGTATTCATTTGCTACGAGTCAAAAGTGTAACACACCAAAGGAGTAACTTAAGACCCCAAGTATGTTTGGTAGAAATTATATTTGGGTAATTTTAAGTAATTTGAGCAATGTCCGTCCGTCTGTTTGTCTGTCTGTCAGCTGGCTGTTACGCACGATAAACGACGGATTTGAACACATTATATGGATCAATAGCCGTAGTAATTGCACTGCGAACGCTGCACTATTTTTAGACATATGCGGATCCTATTTTCCTCATAAAATGCACCACAAAATCACATGGAGTTCTCGGGACACCCGTTCTATCATTGAAGGACAAATTGATCACATTTGTATTAGCAAGAAATGGCTTGAAATTCTACAAGACGTAAGGACAAAGCAAAGTGCCGACATAGCTTCTGACCACTTTTTGGTGATGGCAGAAGTGAAACATAAGATGAATAAAATAAGAAAACCACCATCATATGCCAGTCGAAAGAGGCACAATCTTAACAAGCTCAATAACGAAGAAGTCAGAGACGAGTTTATCTTTGAAATAATGAGTAGAGGTGAAGAAATAAGCCAGGATCCTACACAAAACCAGATAGCCATAGATCAACAATGGAAAACCATTAACACAATGCTGTATCACACAGCAGATGTGATTATAGGCTATCCACACACCAAGTTAAGAAATGGCTAACATCAACTTTCTGGTCACTAGTAGAAGAGAGAAGACTAGTTAATATAAAAATGCTAAACACAAGCTACCCGGTCAAAAGGGAAGAAGTCTGCAAGAAGCACAAGGAACTTATAAAGAATGTCAAAATCTTGCTGCAGAAGGCGAAACGGCTAGCAGAAAAGGCGACTACAAAACCGCTTTCGATGTTATAAGATGACTTTCGAAGTGGTAGGGTCATAACAACGGTGGAGCAGCAACTGGTTCGATGGACCCCCAGTTTAAAAGCATATGGAACTCTGTATTATTGCAGACTAGTCGAAAGAGAGTTTAATTATAAAAATTCCAAAAGAAAGTGATCTTAAAGATTGTCACAACTGGCGAGGTATTGCACTAACCCCTGCAGTAAGCAAAATGTTTAACAAGGTACTATTATTATTGCACTAATCCCTGCAGTAAGCAAAATTTTCAACAAGGTACTATTAAACCGCATATCCACCCCAATCGACCGAAACTTGCGCAAAGAACAAGCTGGCTTCCGCCTGAACAGATCATGTATCGATCACATCAACAGCCTTAGGCTAATAGAGGAACTATGCAATAAATTCAACTCGACATTGCATCTCACATTTATCGATTTTGAGAAAGCATTCGATACTATCGATCGAAATGCCATATGGAAGGCTATGATGAGCATAGGAGTGCCAATAAAAATCATAAACTTAAAGAATCAAGCGCAAGAGTCATACATAACGGAAATACCAGCGAACCTTTCAACACATACATACACAGGTGTGAAGCAAGGCTGTAGGAGTATACTATCTCCCATCCTCTTCACAGTGACCAATAATGAGAAAAGTAACAAGTGTAAACAGGGGGATTAATGAAGGTTAAATCATCATCTCGATTATCTTGACTACGCCGATGATATCGTGCTATGCTGCCCGCAAATGCCTCACTTTACCATAACTTCCAATCCCATAGAAAGTGTTAACAAATTCAGCATTAGCATTATAACTCCACAGGGAGGGACCCTTGGCTGGGGCATAGCCTGAGGAAACAATATAATGAAATATGCCATGCAACTCTCGAATGGAATCCCCAAGGCACACGGAGACGCGGTAGACCAAAAAACTCCTGGGGGCGAACAATCTACAACGAATCCGGAAAATCTTTTAATGAATTACGTTCTTCAGGTAAAATAGACAACATTGGAAATTATACATAAATAGTATATGTTCCTAGTGGAATACGGCAATAAATATATAATACTCGTATACATATATAATCTTTTTTGGGATTCCAGGTGAGGGAATTCTTAATTCGGTTTACCCGACTGAATTTTCTTATTTTTATACCCTACACCACACTGTGGTACAGGGTATTATAAGTTTGTTTCACGGCAGATGTTTGTAACACCTGAAAATAACACAGCTAGACCCACCTTAAAGTATACCGATCGACTCAGAATCACTAGCTGAGTCGATTTAACGATGTCTGTCCGTCCGTCCGTCCGTCCGTCCGTCTGTCCATGTAAAGTTGTTCGTCGACTACAGGTCGCAATTTCACTCCGATCGTTCTGAAATTTTACAGTTTAGAGTATTTCGCGGCTATTAAGATCGCTATTGAATTTGGTTGAAATCGGTTCAGATTTAGATATAGCTCCCATATATATCTATCGTCCGATTTGGCCCTTTAGTCCTATAGAAGCTGTATTTTACATCCGGTCGTTTTGAAATTTAGAATGGTAGAGTTTCTTGATCCATGAACCAACATTGCCGAATTTGAGGAAAATTGGTTAAGATTTAGCTATAGCTCCCATATATATGTTTCGTCCGATTTTGCTCTTTACTCCTGTAGAAGCTTTATTTTACATCCAATCATTTTGAAATTTAGAATGGTAGAGTTTCTTGATCCACGAACCAACATTGCCGAATTTGAAGAAAATCGGTTATGATTTAGCTATAGCTCCCATATATATGTTTCATCCGATTTGGCTCTTTAGTCCTGTAGAGGCTGTATTTTACATCCAATCGTTTTTATACCCTACACCACACTGTGGTACAGGGTATTATTTAAATATAAAATGACTCAAAAGTAAATTTATGTAAACAATTTATACATGAATTACAAAATTTATATTTCAGAGTTATTCAATATTACGAGAGTGGTGTAGGGTATTATATAGTCGGCCCCGCCCGACTTTAGCCTTTCCTTACTGGTTTTAAATATATCTTTTTCTACGACTTTTGATATATCATTATTTTTGAAGTGGGATATACAAGGGTAAGAGGATGAACAGGGTTGTCGACTGTTTTCTGAGAAATACCTCCTAAAGTATCTCCTTTAATTTGTTCTTTGACATGGAAACCTTCTGTAATAAAGTAAGGACTGAATTTACTAACAATGGGGTTTATCCAGCAAACTCTGTAGATAAATACCATATATATAAATACAAAAGAGCCACTCGGTGATTTTTTACAAGGAATCTTCTTGTTGAATACATCTCGCTAAAAAGCCTTCAACTTCTACGACTCTTGTTATAACGTTATTTTTATAGGGAGATTTTCAGTGGTAAGGAGATGAGCGGGGTTGTCGGGTGTTTTGGGAGAAATACTTCTTGAAGTGTTTCCTTTATGTTGTTCTTTGATATGGCACATCTATTCCGAAGCCTTATATTCTAAAATTGTGTCTGAGTTTAATAACCACTTTGTTTACCAGGCAAAATTTGTGGCTAAATATCTCGAAAACGCGATTTCACGGGAAAAAACGGCTAATGCCGAAATTATGCGGGGTAATTTATTTAATCGAGGATACATTTTTAAAGTGCGTTCGCACAAACAGTGTCACACAATTCCGGCTTTGCGAATAATCGCCCGAAAGATAAAAGTGAATAATCACTCAAAAAATTTGACAACAAATGTTGGGCGTTTGTTCATTCTTGTTTGGTATTCATAATGAATAATCGCCCAAATGTAATATAAAATATAGTCCCAAAAAAAGTTTTTTGGCAGTTATTCATTTGGTTAACTATGCGAGTAAGTACTTAGAAGTTTGAATACATTTGAAAATTGATATTTTTATTTTAAAAATCGAATTTTTTCGGTACTCTTTATTCTTATCTTATTTGACACATTGGTCAGCGTATCCGGCTTTGGATATACCACAGAGGAGAAAATCTTTATCGATTTTCTACTCTGTGCCTATCTGTGGAGGTACAAGAACTACGGCCACATGAGACTATTAAGGTGTAGTGCTAAGGTAAGGAACAAAAGGAACTGCATCGCTATGACATCAGCCAGAGGTGAATGGGTTGCAGGCTACCAGAAATAATGGCAATATTCGGTAACAGGCTGAGTTGCAACTTAGCGGTTAATACTGGCATTTTCATTTACTCCTACAACCAGGCTGTCATCAATCTCTGAAGACAACATCCCTAAATTCACAAACAGCTCTCGACTGCCGCAGATCTCTTAACTAAATGGCTGAGCAGTTTAGCATACACCTCATATGGGTGTCAGGGCCGGGAAACTGCAACGCCGATGAACTTTCTAGGAAAGGGACGACATTACAAATTCTCAAAGAATTTGCATATACTCGTATTGTTGCGCCACTATGCACGTGCAAGCTTTGGCTTAGGCAAGAGGCAATCAGGCATTCCAACGAAAGATGGACAGAAATCGGTACCTGCAGGGTAGCTAGACAAATCAGGTCAAGCTCTGATGCGGCACTGCTTTATCGTCGAACACGCCAAAAGATTGGGTATTGACTCCAATGACTTTTGCAGAAGCTGTGGAGATAAGGAAGAACTGGAGAGCATTGAGCACTTGCTATGCGACTGGGTCGGCCTTTCTAGGCAGCCTAACATAACTTTCCAGTAGCGATATTCGTACTATCGATAAATCTGTATATGAAACAGGTTGGTTTCGATGAGGGGTATTTCAGTCCGTGGTAACACTAGGGATCTAAACTGGTCTATGTGAGCTTGTAAAAAAATACGGCTGCCACCCTAACCTAAACCTAAAACTAGGGCAAATACATTTATTTGAATAAATAAATACATATGTTTTCCTTTCGTTGCAAAGTGTAGTATAATCAAGCGGCATCTTAATAGCCTACTGCTAACATGATTTAACAATTTCACACATTTTTTTTAATATAAAATTTCCTTCAGCCGCATTAACCTACATTTGATAAAAACACAAAATTAAAACCATTTTTAACAAAAACAAGTTATTAACTCGAATAGAAATTGGAATAAACATATTTCATCAACGCTAAGTAATGTGAAGAAATAGCTAAAAATCTCGTTCAAATTAGATTGCATTTAGCAAGATTATTATAAAATTAAACTGAAATATGTTCCCATAAATAAATCAACCAAATTTGGGATCACTTTTAAAAATACAATTAAAATAATTTAAATTGTTTTCAGAAATGCACAGACAATATGACAAACACATACAAAAACTGCAGACTTTTTTTGTATGAATTGACATTATACGATTACATTTCTGTACATTTATACAGTAGTTTTGTATAAAAGCATTTTGTTTTTCATGGAAAAAAACTCCACCTGAATTTTATCGCTCAGAAAATGATGTCAGAAAAACAACAAAAAAAAACTTGCATTGATCTTCATGCAATTTTGTCCGAAAGTTGTTGCCTTCATTGAAACTCCACAAAACTGCAACTGGAGACCAATAGCCACAGTTCGCTGAAGTTTTTGTATTAGTAATACATTGTTTGGGACGAAAAAAAAGTAAAAGTATTACTGTTTCAGTTAACCAATGCGTGAAACAGCGTCAACAGCTGATTTTCGGGTCTAGTTTGTGATGCTGTTGTGCGCAGCCGCCACCAACCAACTTCTAATGTGGCTCATACATATGTACATGTCGTTTGATTGTAGCAGCACTGGGGCTGCAGCATTTCAGCACACCTTTAGATTAGAAGTAGGCCTTCTGAGTGATGCGAACGACAACGACTGCGGCCGCAAGATTTTATAGATTTTTCGTAAGATTTTTCTTTATTTTCATTTTACGCACGCAAAAGGTATGCACAGATTTTTGCGAGTATAAATACTATTGGCAATTGGAACAAACCGTCCAAACCTAAGTGAGCTTAGTTATAATAAAGAACTGTTCGTGTTTCTATAGGCACGAGAATAAAAATCCTTTAAACAAAATGTTCAAATTTGTAAGTGAAATATAAAAGGACAAATATGAAAAAAAATATGAAAAATTGTGACATCATATCAAAAATAAAAAACACATTTATCCGAAAGGATAGCAATAATTGTGATTTGATAAACTAAAGTATATAAATATTATAAAAATTGGGAAATGGTATTAATAATAGAGGATAGTGAAATATATTATAATGAATTCGGTTTTTTGAGAATTTAAATAAAAACTTTTTCTAAACGAGTAAAATGTGGGGACTTCCAAAAACTGATGCAACACAATTTAATTTGAATATAAATTTCGGAATATCAAAAACATGCAATAATTGAAAGAAAATCGATGATTGAATAGTCTATGTTTTTAATTTTAATTGATAAGTATTTTATTAATACTTTTCGTAGTAATTAAAACCATGGATATTAAATTTAGTTACAATTCTCTAAACAGATTTTTAATCTATTTAAGAGTTTTAGAAATATCTAATTAATTCTGATTATAAAATACTTTTCAAAGAAAATTTTAAACATATATTAAATAAAATAAATAAGAAAACTGTTTTCGAATTAACTGACATACATTAGCACTTTATGAGAAATTCAGGGATCGGCATTCAAAGTGTTACAAATCCAAAATGCAGTAAATTTGTCAATTTAATTTTTTTTTCGTATAAACACTTTAGTATAACGTAAAAACTTTTCGAGTTTTCAGAAAACAATCGATGTAGCCACGTTTATCGAGGATAACACAGTGCGACAGTCCAAAAACCAAAAAACGCGATACTATTTTTCTTGTAGGTCTTGGCGAGTAGAACAACATTTGTTCTACGAAATTTGCCGGACACACCCAAAATCCGGATTTACGGGTAAAAAAAAACCATTTTCTTGCCTTTTTTCACTTGAATTTTTTAATTATTAACCGATTTTCAATCTCTAAAAGAATTTGGAAAGAAGAGGATTAGACCTTTCGAACGATGTATGTATTTTTTGCAGCTGTAGATACTGGTTTATTTGTCCTACAAACACATTTTCTTCATTTTAGTCGGTCATTTTCTAGTTTAGACAATGTTTTTACCAATTATATTGTGAGATAACCGTACGATTAATTAATTTACATATATAGTATATTTTATAAGGAAAAAATTCAACAAGTCTCTTAAAAATTCGTTTGCAATTGACGACGTTATTAAGGTTTCATTAAAACAAAATATACATTCGAAAGGTCTAGTTCTCTTCTTTCCAAATCCTTTTAGAGATTGAAAATCGGATAATAGTTAACAAAGTTATAGGCTTTCTAGTGAAAAAAGGCAAGCGAATCGGGTTTTACCCGTAAATCCGGGTTTTGGGGGTGTCCGGGGAATTCCAAAAAAATATTCGTGTTTTACTCGACAAGTAAATTGAGTTTATTTTGTCGCATTTTGTAATAGCATTGAGTCAGTCCTTCTGTCTGCTACACGCAGCGCGAATGTGCCTTAATGTTATTTTCTACCATTCTCGTCGTAGAGCAATCTTTGGGGCGTTGACCGTCTCATATTTATATACCATCAACTTAGTGGAGGAAGCTATACATCACTTGCTACGGGGAAAAGTGTAACACTTCGAAAGAGTGACCTAAGACCCTAAGTACTTTAAGTAATTTGAACAATGTCCGTCCGTCTGTTTGTCTGGCTGGAGCTCACGATAACATTGGAAACGAGTAACGGATTGATCTCAAATTTTATATAGGCAAATATATAGGGTTTTCCAATAAGAGTGTTATGTTTTCTTTGAAAAACACACTTATTATTAAGGAAATTCAAAAGTTTTTTTTCAATGTGAAGTGCAATCTATACAATTAAGTTCTAAATAAAAAGTCATTCATTCAGGAACGAATTCGATGAACCAAATTTTCGAGCACTTTTTCCACTAAATCAAGTCGTATATCATGAATGGCACGTTCAATATTATTTTGTAAAGCTTTAAAAGAGTCGGACTTATTTCGAAAGACCAATGACTTCAAATAACCCCACAAGAAATAGTCTAATGGTGTTCAATTACAACTTCTTGAAGGCCATTCAATATCACAATTTCTTGAAATAATCGAATCTCCAAACTTTTCTCGCAACAATTTAATTGTTTCATTTGCTGTGTGGCACGTAGCCACAATCAGTCAATGGCAAAAAGATAGCTCTTAACGACAGCTAAAATATTGCTAATGGGAGTCAAGATCGTAGGTCGACGGAAAAGCGTTTTTTTTGGATTTAAAAAAAAATGGGCTTAGCATAATTTTCAAACGGTGAACGAAAAGTTAATTTTTGCTCTAGCCCTTAACGGTACGTCGGATCGGGAATCGGTCAATGACAAAAAAATAGCTCTTAACGTGAGCTAAAATATTGCTCATGGGTGTCAAGGTCATATGTCGACTGGAAAGTGTTTTTTTGGATTTTTAAAAAAATGGACTTTGCGCAAGTTGCAATTGGAGAAAGATTATTTTGATAATAAAACTGAATAATTTGTAAACGTTGTTCTTGCGTATATATCTCCATGATGAAATTGTAAACACTATTGAATACAATGAAAAACAAATGACAGATCATGACATATTACAAATGGCCGAAACGTCACTTCAAAATCATATGAAATATCGTTCCAAATTCCATGAACCTATTATTACGGAATGATGTGGAATTTCACCACACTGAAAAAAATTTCGTAAAATTAATAAAAAATGCTCCAAAGACGTCATTAGTTTCTAAAATAAGTATATTTTGTACTTAAATTCAATAATATTAAGTAATTTACTTAATTTTAAGTACAATTTCTTAATTTTAAGTACAAAATTTACTTATTTTGAAGTCTAAGGACGTCTTTGGGGCATTTCTTGAATTTTATGCCAAATTTGTTTTCAGTGCAGGCAAACGAAAATGGCTTAGTTGTCTTAGAATTTTACGACGATCCATAATATACATATACAGTTTACCCTATGGCAGAAGCTATACAAATTAGATTTTTTTTAATATAACTAAAATTGGCCATATGGTTTGTCTCAGTGGGTATATCTTTCGAAGTTTTTCTATCATATATCAATTTTATTATAGCAAATTATTTTATTTAATTGCAAATGCAGATAATTCCGGAAAAGTATAAGATAACATACAAAATTAGGTATAACAAGTTTTTGTAGACTAACCCCCAATTTCACAACCTCCGGTAAGAGCTAACTCACAGTTAAGAAATTAAAGTTTCATACAATTTGACAGCTATAACTGTATGTTAGCTCTAACTGTAGGATAATTGGCCGTAAGATTACTTTAAAATCGTCTCCTATTTTTTATTAGAATTATTTGTAAACTCTTTTTTTCAAATTTTAGGAAATTTGTTTCCTACAAATAGGAGAAAATTGTAAAATGTCGTATTCTTTTAGGTTCAGGACGCAGCTTTAGAACAGCATTCACATTGATATTTGCTAAAGTTGAAGTCTTTACAAACTTAGGTAAAAACTAGTGATGTCGATCGGGAATGAGTTTCTCAAATCCTGGGAATCGGGATAGAGAAAACTATAATCCCGGTATTCTGGGATTTTTTCTCGGGATCCCGGTGTTTTTCGGACTTTTTAAAATATAATTTTTTCTTCGCAAAAAACGTTGAAACTAATTTGGTTATCATCATAGACCTTCTCATTGTCTTGATAGGACTTTTGCAAATATCTATATCATCATTTAGCTTTTTTGTTAAGGATATATGTCCGCTAGTTTCTAATTCTTCAGCTTAGAAATCGTTGGACTCAATATGAATTGTTGGGATCTACACTAGCCTTAAAACGGCAGATTAAAGTAGATAGTTCGTGTTTACTAAGGCGCATGTCTAAATTATTATCCGTACCAGATTTTAAAGATGGTTTCAAATTTAAAAGACTCGTGTTTATTGTTCTACGCTCATGTATTATTTTACGAAGAGACATAATTATTCCATTAATTAATATGGATTTAATAGAAGATATCTCCTTCAACATAAATGACAGCGCAGCATCTGTTTTGTACGGATTCATATCACAACGACATAACGCTTCTACAGTTACTTTTTTTATAGGATTTAAAACACGTATTATTGCCGTTAGCAAAGACAATTTCTTTAGAATTATAAATCGAAATTTCCCGGTATTGATCTTTAAAAATTCCTTGATTTACGAAATCGGGATTTCCAGATCGACATCCCTAGTCAAAGTAAAATACTTAAATAACCCTCTTAGAACAAAAGTTATGAGCGTTCGAATGCAAGCACTCTTCGATATGTTTTGCCCAATTTCTATGTAATGTTAAAATATGCATATCTCCCATAGTCTTGAAGATTTTACCCCGTTAACATTTCCACCAAGTTTCATCAAAATCCGGGAGTCGTCATTTTGAGGCCCTGTAGCTCCGCCCTCCATGACTCACAAAGTTCTGTCACTCTTACTATACGTTGATTCGTAGCAAATGAATTCTTTGAAGGAGAAAATTTGAGATTGCATACAATTAATAGCTAGTAATGTACAAATACAATCTCTATTAACAAGTTATCAATCCTTTACCCTCCGATGTTGGCAAAATTTGGTATTACTAGCCTAGTCGGTAGTCGCAGATGAATTTTTAACACTAAAGTTGGAGCAGGTACTTACGTGTACGAGTATATCATTTCCTACGGCCCAAAATTACACATCGAAAGAGTGACCTAAGACCCTAAATACATTCAGCAGAAATTCGATTTAGGGCATTTAAGTCAATTGAGCAATGTCCGTCCGTCTGTCTGTCTCACGAATGGAGTCATAGATTGACTTTATGTAAATTGAGTATGTGGAAATATTTGTTTCCTATCCCAGGCTAAGTTCGACGATGGGCGTTATTGATCCAATCCTTCTAGTACCTCACCGTCAAAGTGTTAAAATTTGGCGAACTATTGATTCTCTAATAACTTCTTTACTTCTTATCCGAATCTACTGAGATTCCACCCATAGTAACAGTATGCCTGACGCTATCATCTTAAGAAATATATGTGTAGTTGCCCTGATCCTTTTGGTACCAGCCATACAAAGGGACCATTTTGTACAAAGAGTTGGTGATATCTTTAATATTATGACATACAAATGATTGGAATGTTATGAAGACTAATGAATTTACAGTTCCTTAAAAAAATTACGTTATTGCCACGCACATTTAGGTATCTCCCACAGAAAATGCATTACTAAGGCTTCCTGATAACATATCCAAAATTGATCTGATAGGGAATAAAGATGGAAAGTAGCCTTTGTTAACAAATGTAGGAATTTCCTTTATGTTTTGTTTGAAATTGAAAACGGAATATTTTGCACGTAATTATTTTGGTTCAGACCATTTAAATCATGCTTAGGTGTTAGTTTTTGATTTGGAGATGTGACACAATTGACCGAAAAGATTGTTTTCTAAACAAAAACATTTTGTTTTCTTTCTCAGATCCTTGTCACCTTGGCTCTTGCCGCTGGCGTTTCCGCCACTCCTGGTTATTTGGGCGGTCTCGGTGGCCACGGCTATTTGGGCGGTCTCGGTGGACACGGCTACTTGGGCGCTCCTGCCATTGCTGCAGAACCTGCCATATCGTATGAAGCCCCAGCCATTTCTTATGCCGCTCCAGCTATCTCTAAAGTAGCTGAAGCTCCTGCTATCACCTATGCAGCTCCAGCTATTTCCTATGCTGCTCCGGCCATCACTAAAGTAGCTGCTGCTCCCGCCATTTCTTATGCTTCTCCAGCCGTGTCTTATGCTGCTCCAGCTGTTTCTTATGCTAAAGTTGCTGCTGCTCCTGCCATCTCCTATGCTGCTCCAGCTGTGTCTTATGCTGCCCCAGCTGTTTCTTATGCTGCACCAGCTATTGCAAAATATGCAGCGGCTCCAGCCATCTCTTATGCTGCTGCTCCAGCTATTTCATATGCTGCACCAGCCCTTACAAAAGTTGCAGCTGCTCCTGCAATTTCCTACGCTGCACCAGCTCCGGCTCTAAGTTTGGGCTACGGTCATGGTTTGGGTTATGGGGGCTTGGGTTACGGCCATGGTTTGGGTTATGGCCATGGTTTGGGTTATGGTCATGGCTGGTAAGTGGGAAGAATCGAAAGTCTACGATTGTGTAGTTTTTAAGCTTTTGCGAAAAAGCGACATTTCTAAATAGCGCGATTTAAAGCGTCGTTTTTTTATTATAAATTATATTTGTATAATTTTATAATTATATTATATTATATTATATTATGTTGTAAAATGGTCCTCGATTTTGAGTGTGCAGTAAATGAAAATATATAAATATATATAAATAGTAACAAATAATAATAAATCGTTGTTGTTTTAATTGAATGTCTTAGATTTTAGCCTCAGAGCGTTTGGTTTTGGAACAGAAAACACAGAAAATTTGTACAAGTGAATGAAATAATTATTTATATCGACTAACCAATGCCTGCTATTCGCTTTTAAAAAATTATTTCATACAAATGTTGCCCTCAGCTACGTTTCAGGTGGTCCACACTAAAAGTCCAATTTGGGCACATGTTGTCAATGTTGTCTTCTACACGCAAAGAAAAAATTCGTTTCTGAGAAACTGAAATTCTTTTGGTCAGAACAAAAAATTGCTTACGCGAAATAAATTTCTGTCACAACAACGAAATTTCAGTTCCGGCAAACTAGAATTGTAGTTGTCTAATATTTCATTTCGCAGAATCGAATTTTTTCTTTGCGTGTAAGGCAGTAATGATGGTTAGATTGTCACTATAGACGAGAGACTTCACGTGGGGTCCAGTCGCACTAACGAGGCGGCTAATTAACACTCCTAACCTTAGCCTCCCAATGTAACACCCCTGACTAGCCTCCTAATAGGTTCACGGTATCGCGTGCAGTGTGGCTTTTGGCACTGTCCACTGTTTGTTAAAACCACTTATTAACCAAATCCAATTCTTTTATTTTGGGAAAACCAAAAGTCGGTGATCATCCAACGGTACCTTTCTTCAATGACATTAAAGTTACTAATTTTGAAATACATTTATGTATAAAACCAATTCATTTTAGTTCATTGGTCCAGTTTTGTCTTTTCTTTATGTAAAAAAACACAATATTATAATAATAAAACATACTTCTTCATTTTATTAAGATATAGAATTAAAAAAAAATCTAACTAAGAACTTTGATCTTTCATAAAGTTTAGAGTTATACAAAATTTTAAAAAAATATGTCTTTTTTCTAAATTTAAATTTTTAATAAGATCTTTAAATTAGTTCAAACAAATAAAACATAAAATTAAAGACAAACAATACATTTGTTTTCAAAACTTATAAAATAAATGAAACGATTCGTGTTAGTGGTTATTGCGTATGAGATGTATGTATGATATTTTATACACATAGACTTTAAGACCTCCGGGCTAATTTAGGGGTTTCCACCACCACCATAGCCGCCGCCACCTTTGCCACCACCGTAACCACCGCCGCCGCCACCTTTGCCACCTCCGTAACCACCGCCGCCTCCGTATCCGCCACCGCCATGACCACCACCTCCGTATCCACCTCCACCGCCACCATGACCACCACCTCCATATCCTCCGCCTCCACCACCTGCGCCGTATATTACCTTAACCACTGGTAAGACTTTATAAACAGGAGCTGCTACGTAGCCACCACCTTCACCGCCACCTCCACCGCCTTTACCTCCACCGCCGTAACCACCGCCACCTTCACCTCCGCCTTCACCACCACCACCTCCACCTTTACCTCCACCTCCGTAACCACCACCACCTCCACCGCCATGGCCACCACCACCTCCTCCATAAGCAATGTAATAACCGCCTCCACCACCTCCATGACCACCGCCGCCATATCCTCCTCCTAGATATCCTCCTAAGGATATGTGACTGCTACATAGAAGAGCCAGGGCCAGGATGCACTAAATGATCAAAATAGATGAAGATATACTTAAAAAGGATTATGATTTGGATAAATGATTATTGTATAGTTTTGATTAATTTGCAACGCTCACACCTGATTAAGGATTAGGTTTTGATAAAATCCATTTTAAAGCAAGCAAATTCGAGTAAATCGATTAAAGTATTCCCTCACATTGTGAGAAATGTAATTGTATGGTATTTGATAAATTGTGTGACAGATACCAGACAAATGTGACAGATAAACAGACAAATATCACTCATTCTTTGTCAGACTATAGTCATTGGAAAATTGATCTAAGATGCAAAATATGACATTTAGATGATTGCTACAAAAGATAGGGAGAAATTACGTTCGTAAAGATTTTTCAGTTATTGTGGGGAAGAGTACCCGAAATGACTTGACAAATATGGCAATTTTGAGCTACACTCTACCACATTTCAAGAGTTTGTGTGCTCTGACATTAAGTTTTTGATACGATTTCGCCCATTTATATGTGAGGTACCAGAAATTCGGTGTGGAAATTACGCCCATTTCTCACAGAATTGTAGATAATGTAGACTAAAAGCATTGCAACGGTCTGCGTTATTAATTTTTGTTACAAAATAGTCCCTTTGCCTGGGAGGTACGAAAAGGAGGCATGGCAATTTTAACGATTTTTCTTTAGCTGATAGCTATGAAGAAACTAGTACTATGTGCGAATATACAGAGAATAAGGAAAATAAAATAGCAGTTATGAAGGATTTACCTATTTTACAGTTTGTGGAAGGACTTAGCAAGATAGAAGAGACATTTGTATCACATATACAATTTAAATGCAAAAGGTCAATGCTTTCCAGAGTTATCGTGAGAACAAGCCAGACAGAGGGACGGACATAGCTCCAATGATTAAAAAATGTCCTGAAACGCATTTCAGAGGTTGAGCATTTGATGTGTTACACTTTTTTTCCTAACACGTCAAGGACTCAAGTACGGTTCAGTCTTCTAGAGACGATTTTATAAAAGACTTTAGGAATCCGTACTTTTTGGGCAAAAAGAGTGACAAGAATAGAACATTAGGTAAACTATCCTAGCGATGAAGCTATAATAGAGTGGTACTTTTGAAAGTAATTAGAGGGCAAAAAGTAGTTTTATGTGTAGGGAAAAAATAATATTTGAATTTTTTTGAATGCGCACTATTATTGGGATGAAAAGGAAAAAAAACAAGTAAGAAAGTTCAGTAGGGTAAACCGACTTGTGAATCCCCTCACCTTGGGTCCCAAAAAAAAATCGTAAATTTATTTTTTTTGCATTAATTATAATATTATCAATTTAAATTGCATTCAATAACTTTAAATTGCATTCAATAACTTTATATTGCATTTAATAACTTTAAAGTATGTACTGGTATCAAAGTTAAAAGCTGTTTACATTTGGTACAAAATGGTCCATTTGTATGGGAGGTACCAAAAGGGGCGTGCCAATAACGGCCACTTTTCTCTAGAATCTAGGTACTATAAAAGGATTACACTATACGAAACTTCAAGTATATGTATGCACTGGTATTAAAGTTAAAAGCTGTTAACTTTTGGTACAAAAAGGTCCATTTGTGTGGGAGGTACCAACGGAGGCGTGCCGATAACGCCCATTTTTCTATGGACTCTTGGTATAGAAGCATTATACTGTACAAAATTCCAAGTATATGTGTGTACTTGTATTAAAGTTATGAGCTGGTAACTTTTGGTACAAAATAGTCCATTTGTGTGGGAGGTACCAAAAGGAGCGTGCCAATAACGCCCATTTTTCTCTGGGCTCTAGGTACTATAAAAGCATCACACTGTACACAATTTCTAGTATTTGTATTAACTGGAATCAAAGTTATAAGCCGTTAACTTTTGGTGCTCAATGGTCCATTTGTGTGGGAGGTACAAAAAATGGAGTGGCCACTTCGCCCATTTTTCTTGAGGTGTTAGCGACTAACGAACTAATACTATGTGTGAAATTTCAGAAGATTCGAATAAGTAGTATAGAAGGTATTAAAGAATCAATATTTCACTAAAAGTTAACCCTTTGTGGGGGAGGTACTAGAAGGATTGGACCGCTATGGCCCATCTTCGAACTTAGCCAGAGATAGAGTGAAATATTACCGCATACCAAATTTGAAGTCAATCGGTTACTCCTTTCTAGAGTTATCCTGCGCACCAGCCAGCAGACATACACACAGACAGACAGACGGACGGACGGACATTGCTCAAACGACTGAAAATTACCCAAAACGGATTTCCGCCGAACACACTTGGGGTCCTAGGTCACTCCTTTGATCATAGCAAATGATATATACCCTCCTCTCGAAGGTGAGGGGAAAACAAAATGTTACATATTGTATCATATTCAGGAAATGAACGGGTTTTTGTGTTTTCTATTTGAAGTAAAAATCAGATAATGAATACTTTCGTATACGCATTTCCGGGAATAGAAAAGAGACCCAAAGTATGTATGTTTGACTCTCCAATAAATAACAGTGGTCGACACTATTTTTGGGTCTGACTTCTAAGTGTAAAATGTTGGTTTATAATTTGTTACTAATAAAGTGAAACATAATTTCGTTTGCCAAAGTTTGTTTTTCTGGAAATTAAAGCAAATTTTCGAATTTCATGAGAAGGCAATGTTTTCCTCGCTACAACTTTTTAAATTATGCATTGATTTTCTTCGCAATGGTCTCATTTTATTCATGACCGGTCAGACTTTACGATAAACTCCTAAAAATATAACAATTGTGCATTTTAGGATATTTTTTTAAATTACACTGGTCAACATTTTTTTGCGGCACTGGGTTTCGCAGCCGATTTGGATATATAACATAATACAGTTCTTAGCCTAAAAGGTAGTTCCTTTGAATTAGCTATTGTTCTCGCAATACATCGCGATTTGCAAAAACAGAGACGTTGAGACACATATTATAGCATAACTCGAGAACCATTTATAAGAATTAGTTCGGGAGATCTTCAAAGAACCCAATATTAAGTAGCCTCCAACTTCATTTAATTCAATTGTATCGTCGAAACCGCTCAACAATCTTAAAAGTTTGTCCCAAAAAATCCTATTTTATGAGAAAATTTTAATAATAAATAGATAAAGGCGTAATAAAAACATCGAAAAATTATCAATTAATAAATTTTTATTATTTTATCATAAAATCTTACAAGTCATGAATAAAACTAAACCATTCTGTAGGAAATCGAAGCCCAACTTCAAAAATTATATGTAAATTAGAAGGAAAGAGAAACGTTTTTTATGCGATTTTCTGTAATATTTTTGATCGAGACAGTGTCTTCGATACCAGTTAAGGTGAAAATAATTTCGGGGAAGATTAGATAATTTCACCACAACTTTTTAAGTTATGCATTGAATAGTGTCTATTCTATTCTTCGGAATAGTGTCATTTTATTCATGACCTATCATCAAATATTATATTTCAGAATTTTCCCATGTTTTTATTAGGCGTTTATATAAAATTTATTAACATTTTCTCCAAAAAAAAAATAGGATTTTTAGCACTATCTTGTCGAAACCGTTGAACGAATGAAAAATATGTATTAAAAGAAGTTGAAAGCTACTTAATTTTTGATTCTTTAAAAATTTCCTGAACAAATTCAGATAAATGGTTCTCGCGTTATGCTATAATTTGTGTCTCAATCTCTTTATTTTTGCAAATCGCGATTTATCGCGAGAACTAGAGCTGATTTAAAGAAACTGCGTTTTAGGCTAAGAACTGTATTATCCTATATATCCAAATCGCCTGCGAAACCCCATGCCGCAGCAAAAAAATATTTTTTTATTGAGCTGTGTTATTAGAATTTTCTCAAAATATAGGATTTTTCGCAATATTTTGTAAGATTTCGTCGAAACCGCTAAACGGATAGAAAATTGCATTGTATAAAGTTAAAGGCTACTTAATTTTGAATTTTGTATACCATAATATATGCCATACCATTGTATGCCATAATATGTGATTTAACCTATTCTCTTTTTCTCTTAGCCTAATGGGTTGCTTCTTTGAATTATCGTGATAAACCATGATATCGAATAAATAGAAAATAATAGAACATTTTAATAATTTTCAAATAAATAAAAGTCACATAAAACAATAAAAAAAATGAAAAATTGTACTATTTTTTGATATCGTAAAGTCTGATCATCGGTCATGAATTAAATAAGACTATTCCGAAGAAAATCGATAAATAATTTAAAAATTTGTAGCTAATTTAGTAAGAACTTAACTTCAAAACTTTCTTATCTAAAGGGTTTTCCAACAGGAGGTGTTATTTTGAATAACTCGGTATTTCGGTAGCTGTCACTATTGATGCCTTTATTCTTTGACATTTGACAAGTAGAAACTACGCCATTACTAAAAATGGAACGATGCACAATTCAACAATGCAAATTATTAAAATTCGAAAAAACGAAAATCATCGATAAATCATCTTGACTGATGAGGCCCATTTCCAGCTCGGTGGCTACGTCAACAAGCAAATTGTCGCATCTGGGGCTCGGAAAACCCAAGAGTTATTGTTGAGAAGCCACTCCATCCTCAACGTGTGACTGTTTGGTGCGGTTTATGGTCTGGCGGGGTCATTGGACCTTACTTTTTCGAAAATGAGGTTGGATCAACAGTTACGGTGAATCGATTGCGCTATCGAGAGATGATTAATGATTTTTTATGGTCGGAGTTGGATGGTATTGATCTGGACAACGTTTACTTTCAACAAGACGGCGCTAGGGAAAAGTTTTCGGACCGTGTTATCTCTCGAAGAGGTGATCACAATTGGCCACCGAGATCTTGTGATTTAACACCTTGCGACTTCTTCCTTTGGGGCCACGTGAAAGATAAGGTCTACGCCAACAGCCCAGCGTCGATTCAAGACCTCAGAGATAGAATTCGTGAGGCTATCGTGGACATAAGGCTGCCATTTTGCGATTTGGTAATGGACAATTTCATGAAAAGGATATGGTCCTGTAAGCGTGGTAGTGGTGGCCATTTGGCTGATGTTGTTTTTCATTATTAACGGCATACCTTCCTCTTTATTATGAAATAAACATCCGATCATTTATCTCAAAAAATAGCATTTTTCTTTGAATACCAAAATAACACATCTTCTTGGAAAACCCTTTATGTAAAAATTACAAAACCAACTTTAAAAGCTAAGAATAGATATTTTGGCGGTTTTTATGTCTAGCATCAAATATTAGTCATTAAAACAGAAACCCAAGAAAAAACAAATGGTTCAATATTGCTAATTATCAATCCCAAGTTAACTGCAGCTATAAAAAGTAGTTGTATCAAATTTTAGTTATCTAGCTCAGTTACTGTAGACTTTAGCATGATTACAAGAGACGTATGGACAGATGGTCGTTTTTTATACAAATACTTCAAAATTTAATTTTTCTAGAAAATTTAATTGAAATTAAATTTTTCTAGAAAATTTGGTTGAAATTTAATTTTTCTAGAAAATTTCGTTGAAATTAAATTTTTCTAAAAAATTTCATTGAAATTAAATTTTTGTAGAAAATTTCGTTGAAATTAAAATTTCACGAAGTTGCATTATTTTACAAAAATTTCCAAAAAAAATTAATTTCAAGAAATTTTGTAGAGAAATGCAATTTAAAAAAAAATTCTAGAGAAATACAATTCAACGACTTTTCAAGCAAAATGCAATTAAAAAATTTTACAGCAAAATGCAAATTTGACAAAATTTTCAAGAAAAATTTAGTTTTATCGACATTTTTTTTAGAAAAATTAGAATAAAACACCATTTTTTAGAATAATACATACAAATTTGACAGAATTTTCTTCAAAAATTCAAATTTAAAGGCATTTTTAAAAACAATTCAATTTCTAGAATTTTAGTACATAAATTGAATTTTCTGTCAAACTGCAATTTTCATAAATTTTTTAGAACAATTTTTCTAGAAAATTTCGTTGAAATTGAAAAGAAAGAAAATACAGTTCAACTGAAATTTTAACAAAATTTTGCAGAGAAAAAGGCAATTTCAAGGAAATTTTTTAGTTTCAAAGGAATTTAGTAGAAAAATTTGATTTACAAAACATTTTTTAGCAAAATACAAATTGGATGGAATTTTCTTGAAAAATTAAAATTTGAAGCAATTTAAAAAAAAAACAAGTAAGAAAATTCGGTCGGATAAAACGACTAATGAATCCCCTTACCTTGAGTCTCAAAAAAATATTAGTAAATGTATTTATTTTTTTGTTTTATTTAAATTATTATCAATTTAAATTGCATTTAATAACTTGAAAGTATGTACTGGTATTAAAGTTCAAAGCTGTTCACTTTTGGTACAAAATGGTCTATTTGTGTGAGAGGTACCAAAAGGAGCGTCCCAATAACGGTCACTTTTCTCTGTACTCTAGGTATTATAAAAGCATTACACTGTAAAAAACTTCAAGAATTTATATGCACTGTTATTAAAGTTAAAAGCTGGTAACTTTTGGTGTAAATTGGTCCATTTGTGTGGGAGGTACCAAAAGAAGCTTGCCAATAACGGCCACTTTTCTCTAGACTCTAGGTATTATAAAAGTATTACACTGTACGAATTTCAAGTATTTTTATTCACTGGTATTACAGTTAAGAGCTGTGAAATTTTGGTACAAAAATGTCCATTTGTGTGGGAAGTACCAGAAGGGGCGTGCCAATAACGCCCACATTTCTCTGGACTCTAGGCACAATAAAATCATTACACTGTACACAATTTAGAAATATAAGGTATTAAAGAATCAATATTTCACTAAAAGTTAACCATTTGTGGAGGAGGTACTAGAAGGAGTGGACCAATATGGCCCATCTTCGAAATTAGCTTCAAATTTAGTACCGCATACTAAATTTGAAGTCAATCGGTTACTCCTATGGAGAGTTATCGTGTGCACCAGCCAGCAGACAGACACAGACGGACAGACAGACGGACGGACGGTCGGAAGGAAGGACGGACGGAAGGACGGACGGAAGGACGGACGGAAGGACGGACGGAAGGACGGACGGAAGGACGGACGGAAGGACGGACGGAAGGACGGACGAACGGTCGGAAGGAAGGACGGACGGAAGGACGGACGGAAGGACGGACGGAAGGACGGATGGAAGGACAGACGGAAGGACGGACGGAAGGACATTGCTCAAATGACTTAAAATGACCCAAAACAGATTTCCGCCGAACATACTTAGGGTCTTAGGTCAGTCACTCCTTCGATGTATTACACTTTTGACTCGTAGCAAATGATATACATATACCCGCCTCTCTAATGTGAGGGGTTAAAAAGGCAATGTTTAGCACATTTTGTTACAAAAATATTGGAAAAACGCAATAAATTAGATATGTTCTTGATATGCAATACTTTAATAGATTAATTTGCAGCTGAATAATGTTTTTCTGTTTACTGAAACTCAATTTTTATGACATTGCGTATACGCAACAAACCCCTTAAAAAATAAAATCAGACTTTCCAACAAATTATATAATTACTTGGGGTACAAAATTGTATATATAATTCAATATTACTGCGATTTCACAATTTGAAGATATATCTTCAATAACAAATTGTGTTTTAATTGAATACGTTTACCCTAACATGTTCGCACTACACTTATATGCATTTTTTTTATTATTATTTGCTTTTAACAAAATACTTACCGGCTTCATTATTTTCATTATATGTATTTCGTTGACTTGAAATTTCCGAAGAATCACAAGGTATATTGTCTTTTTTTCTCTAGTACTATCTGATAACTGATACAGCAGCGAACACAATTCGATATGATACCTTTGCAAAGATAGCATACCGTTTTTATACTCTGAAAAAACTAATTACAGATTTCCGAAAATATCGAACAAATTTCACAACAAAAATCGGCAGTAATTTTGTTACAGGAATTTTCATTTGGATGTTTTCGTGTAAAACAAACCACCAGTAATTAACTGCAAAAAATGCATGCGAAATAAAAATCACAAACAATAAGACAATTTACACAGCAATTAAAACCAAATGAGTCTGAGTCTGAGTTGCTTGGCTAAATGGAATCCAGAGTAATGAACACCTGTAGCCCCAAAAAGGATTTCCACCTATATTTCACTGTTCACAAAACCAACCGCTCAGTAGTTTTGCCATTGATTCATTTGGTTTATTTACGAGTTTCACTCCCTATTCTGCCATTAGCAACAAACACCTATATGACAGCCTCTCTCTGGATGATGGAGAGTATATTAGTTATTGCTTTTATGGAAAAGTCCAAAAAGCATCATGAAATAAAAAAATGCAGGAAGGAGTCCCTTGCACAATTAGGAGGAGGAGATTTAATTCATTTTTCGATTTATTGTATAATCTTTTGTTGATTTTCATTTCTAGGGCAAACTTATCATGTTAATCAGCTAAAACACTTAATGTCTGCCTTTAATTGAAAAATACATAAGAATTTAATAGTTTTTGAACAAACAAGTAAGAGCTATAATAAGAATCTTATATAACCCCCCACAATGGATTGCATTCAATTAAATAACCGACAAAATCTTTGCAATGCAAAAGAAGCAAAGCATGGACCAATATAACATTTTGTAACAAATTATTTTAAAAGCTGCAGAGTTCAGACCAAATTGTTTACAAAAGTGTGGCATGTATGGCTTATCAAAAGATATTTATGAGCGACCTCTACACGGGGCTTTACGAATTGGGCTCATGTTTCGTTGAATGGTAGGTAATTAAAAGCATTTAAGTCTACCGACCCAGAAGTGATATAAAAACCAGTAAGGAAAGGCAGAAAGTCGGGCGGGGCCGACTATATAATACCCTACACCTCCCTAACAATGCCAAAAGGTCATTGCATTAATAATTTGAAATAATTGGTGAATGGGTAGGAACATATTATCTAATTCTGAACCGATAATCGATAAATTAAGCAATATTCGTTCCTAAATTGAGAAATATCTTTCTGGAAAATTTTAATGGTCGGAAGTAAGGTACAACTTCTATAGCGCTTTGAAACCAAATCAGGAGGAACATATATATGGAGGTTATATATAAATCTGAACCAATTTTCCCTGAATACTCATTCACGTAAAACGACCTCTTTCTGTCGAATTTCCTGATCGGATATAAAATACAGTCTCCGTGCTTACATAGCAAATCGGGGGTAACATATATATGGGGGCTATATCTAAATCTGAACCGATTTGCTCAGAATTTGGCAGTATTCTGTCATGTAGAAAGAAACCTCTTTCTGCAGAATTTCATACTGATCGGATATAAAACAACATTTTTACAACGCTTACATGTCAAATCGGGGGTAACGTATATATGGGGGCTATATCTAAATCTGAACCGATTTCCTCCAAATTTAACAGTGTTCATTTATAAAATAAGAAACCTCTTTATGCAGAATTTCATACTGATCGGATATAAAATAAAGTATTTACAGCGCTTACATGTCAAATCGGGCCTAACATATATATCGGGGCTATATCTAAATCTGTACCGATTTTAACGAATTTTAAAGTTTCGTCGAGATCGGACCATAATTGCGACCTGTACTTTGATTACAAGAATACATGCACAGACAGACAGACGGACTTAGCTAAATCAACTCAGAAAGTGATTCTAAGTCGATCGGCATAATAAACTATGGGTCTATTTCTTCTCATTTTGGGTGTTACAAACAAATGCACAAAATTATAATACCCTGTACCACAGTGTGGTGAAGGGTATAAGAAGTAAAAGCGTAAAGTTCGGCCATGCCGAATCTTATATAGTATATATAATATATACCCTCCACCATGGATTGCATTCAATTTTATTACTATAAATTTGATTTGTATACATTTTATTGAAGTGAATTCTATCCAAAATATAAACAAAATGCAAAGTTTCAGCTAAATTTCTTCGAAAATGTGGTGTTTATGGCTTAAATAAGCCTTTTCGGGAGCGACATCTATAGGTGGACTATGTCAAAATATTAACTGATTTCAAATTTTTTTACTGCGATGAATTCTTGTCTTAATTAAATGCAAACTGCAAAGATTCAGTTAAAATGCTTACAAATATGGTATTTACGGCTTAAATCGTATATGTTTGGGGCGACCTCTATAGGGTGACTATAACAAAATATGAACCGATTTGTAAAATTTTTTGCTTTGATGAATTCTTGTCAAAACAGAATACAAACTGCAAAGTTTATGCTAAATTGCTTTAAAAATGTGATATCTATGGCTCAAAACCCGTATTATGGAGATACCTCTATAGGGGAGCTATATCAAAACATTGAACGATATGGCCCATTTGCAATCCCAAAGAACCTGCAACTATAAGAAATATTTCTACCAAATTTGATCAACCTAGCTCTATTATTACGAACTGTAGCGTGATTACAACAGACGGACGGACATACGGACATGGCTAAATCGTCTTAGAATTTTACGACGATTAAGAATATATTACTTTATGGGGTCTCATATCAATATTTAAAGGTGTTACAAACGGAGTGACAAAATGAGTATACCCCCCGTCCTATGGTGGAGGGTATAATTATGAGTTTTTTAATTTCGGTACTATTTGATTCATTTATGTGGAAGGTGTGTGAAGGCAAGATTCAATTTGAATCGGAGGTACCAAAAAGAGCAGGACAAATGCAGCAACTTTTCTCGATTAGAAAGCGACGAAGAAATTCCTAATAAGTGGAAATACACAAAAGATTCGAATAATTAGTATAGAATAAAAAAAACATATTACAACAAATCTTAAACATTTTTGTGCCTAACTTCGAATTTAAACTAACTCCCCTCTCACCCAGGCAACGGACAAAATACGAGGGCGGTCCCAAAATTATCCGACCTGACATATAGTTGGCAGTAGTAGGTTGAGACAAATTATTTTCGTGAAAAGTGGCAAATGGTTCGGCAGAAAAAGATTTACCAGCAATGAAGAAGTGAAGGTTGCGGTTGATGGCTATTTTAAGGAGCTAGACAGTTCTTAGTACTATAAAGAGGGTATCGAAACTATTGAAAATCGCCGGAAAATGTGTATTGAGCAAAAAGGAGATTATGTTGAGACATAAATAAAAACCAGTAAGGAAAGGGTAAAGTCGGGCGGTGCCGACTATATAATACCCTACACCACTCTCGTAATATTGAATAACTCTGATATATAAATTTTGTAATTCATGTATAAATTGTTTACATAAATTTACTTTTGGGACATTTTATACTTAAATAATACCCTGTACCACAGTGTGGTGTAGGGTATAAAAACGATTGGATCTAAAGAGCCAAATCGGATGAAACATATATATGGGAGCTATAGCTAAATCTTAACCGATTTTCTTCAAATTCGGTAGTGTTGGTTCATGGATCAAGAAACTCTACCATTCTAAATTTCAAAACGATTGGATGTAAAATACAGCTTTTATAGGACTAAAGGCCAAATCGGACGAAACATATATATGGGCTCTATAGCTAAATCTTTACCGATTTTCTTCAAATTCGGCAATGTTGGTTCATGAATCAAGAAACTCTACCATTCTAAATTTCAAAACGATTGGATGTAAAATACACCTTCTATAGAACTAAAGGGCCAAATCGGACGAAACATATATATGGGAGCTATAGCTAAATCTTAACCGATTTTCTTCAAATTCGGTAGTGTTGGTTCATGGATCAAGAAACACTACCATTCTAACTTTCAAAATGATCGGATGTAAAATACAGCTTCTTCAGGACTAAAGAGCAAAATCGGACGAAACATATATATGGGAGCTATAGCTAAATCTTAACCGATTTTCTTCAAATTCGGCAATGTTGGTTCATGGATCAAGAAACTCTACCATTCTAAATTTCAAAACCATTGGATGTAAAATACAGCTTTTATAGGACTAAATGGCCAAATCGGACGAAACATATATATGGGAGCTATAGCTAAATCTTAACCGATTTTCTTCAAATTCGGTAGTGTTGGTTCATGGATCAAGAAACTCTACCATTCTAAATTTCAAAATGATTGGATGTAAAGTACAGCTTCTACAGGACTAAAAGCAAAATCGGACGAAACATATATATGGGAGCTATAGCTAAATCTTAACCGATTTTCTTCAAATTCGGCAATGTTGGTTCATGGATCAAGAAACTCTACCATTCTAAATTTCAAAATGATTGGATGTAAAGTACAGCTTCTACAGGACTAAAAGCAAAATCGGACGAAACATATATATGGGAGCTATAGCTAAATCTTAACCGATTTTCTTCAAATTCGGCAATGTTGGTTCATGGATCAAGAAACTCTACCAGTTTAAATTTCAAAACAATCGGATGTAAAATATAGCTTCTATAGGACTAAAGGGCCAAATCGGACGAAAGATATATATAGGAGCTATATCTAAATATGAACCGATTTCAACCAAATTCAATAGCGATCTTAACAGCCGCGAAATACTCTAAACTGCAAAATTTCAGAACGATCGGAGTGAAATTGCGACCTGTAGTCGACGAACAACTTTACATGGACAGACGGACGGACGGACAGTCAAATCGACTCAGCTAGTGATTCGGAGTCGATCGGTATACTTTAAGGTGGGTCTAGCTGTGTTATTTTCAGGTGTTACAAACATCTGCCGTGAAACAAACTTATAATACCCTGTACCACAGTGTGGTGTATGGTATAAAAAATCCCAAATTTGTTGTGTTTTCTTTCTTAGGTCGGCTAATTTTGGGACCGCACTCGTAGCTATATCGAGAATAATCGGTATATATTCTGCCCTAATATTAACAAAATTTTTGGGCAAGGCCGGGAAAATTTTTATTTTTTTTATTTATTTATTTATTTTATTTGAAACTTTGCAACTAGTACAACAAGATAATAAAAATCGTATACATTACAGTACTGGGTAATAATTTGTGCAACAGAATACTTGACATTATTTTGAATTATAATTATAAAATAAGAAGTAAAAATCATAAAATAATAAATTAATACAGACTCTTATTATTAACGGATCAAAAAATTAAATTAATTTGAATTTAAAAATTAAATTTACAAAATGCAGATGTCTCGAGGTGAGAAAACTCTTAGGAGTGAATAGTTTTTTGTAGCACTTTGTTAGTAAAGGGTGGTTAAATTGTAAGGGCCGATGTTGAATGTGAACCACACCTAAACGTCAAGTTTTTTTCTGCATTTCATTTGACATTTCTCAATTTCAGACTAACTCAATTTGAGCCATGGAAAGATACACAATCGAGCAACGCGTTAAAGTTTTTTAAGCCTTTTACGAAAATGGGCGTTCAAATCAAAATGCATTTCGTGCACTTCGTGATGTTTTTTTGATCAGCATAATCGACCAAATGTGTCCACAATCGGGAGAATTGTGCACAAATTTCAGCAAACAAGCAAAATTGCCGCATTTGGGACGAAGAGCAACCTGAAGAGATTCAAGAGCTGCCACTTCCCACGCATCAATCAATGGATTTCTTGAGAGAACACTTCGGTGAGCAGATAATTTCACGTTTTGGGCCAGTCGATTGGCCACCAAGATCGTATGATATCACACCGTTAGACTTTTTCCTGTGGGGATATGTAAAGTCTAAAGTTTATGCGGACAAACCCGCTTCGATTCAGGACTTGGAGCAAAACATCACGCGTGTCATTCGCCAGTTACCAGCCGAAATGCTCGAACGAGTCATCGTAAATTGGACTCAACGGATGGACCATCTGATACGTAGCCGCGGCCAACATTTGATAGACATAACCTTCAAAAACTAAATGCCAAAGAATTTTCTTTCAAATGATAATAAACATTCCCCATTCAATTTGAATTTTCTCTGTTTATACCCTACACCACACTGTGGCACAGGGTATTATGACTTTGTGCATTTGTTTGTAACACCCAAAAGGAGAAGAGATACACCCATTGTTTATTATACCGATCGACTTGTAATCACTTTCTGAGTCGATTTAGCTATGTCTGACGTCTGTCCGTCTGGCTGTCTGTATATGTATTCTTATAATCAAGTACAGGTAGGAATTATGGTCCGTTCTCAACGAAACTTTGCACATATATTTATTTAGGCCCAAGGAGGATATTTGGTTAAAATCGGTTCAGATTTACATATAGCTCCCATATATATGTACCTCCGATTTGGCATATATGCACTGTATAAACAACATTTTAGAACCGATTTGTACAAAAATTTACAGAGAGTAGTCTCGTGAAACACTCAGAGACAATACAAAATTTGGGGGAAATCGGTTCAGATTTAGATATAGCCCCCATATATATGTTACACCCGATTTGACATGTAAGCGCTGTAGAAACTGTATTTTATATCCGATCAGTACGTAATTCGGCAGAAAGAGGTTTCTTATTACATGAAGGAATACTGCCAAATTCGGAGAAAATCGGTTCAGATTTAGATATAGCCCCCATATATATGATAGCCCCGATTTGACATCTAAGCGCTGTAGAGACTGTATTTTATATTCGATCAGTACGAAATTCGACAGAAAGAGGTGTCTATTTTACTTGAATAAGTATTCAGGGAAAATCGATTCAGATTAATATATAACCTCCATATATATGTTCCTCCTGATTTGGTTACAAAGCGCAATAGAAGTTGTACTTTACTTCCGATCATTAATATTTTCCGGAAAGATGTTTGTCAATTTAGGAACAAATATTGCTTAATTTAGCGATTATCGGCTCAGAATTAGATAATATGTTCCTGCCTACTTACCAATTATTCCAAATTATTATCGCAATGGCCCTTATCGCATTGTTAGGGAGGTATAGGGTATTATATAGTCGGCCCCGCCGGATGTTCTGCCTTTCCTTACTGGTTTTTCTTTAAAAAAGTATGGAACCTCGAAATGGATCACGTTATTTATAGACTTTCTGCAAATAGACACTGTTTTCTTCGTTAGGATGCTAGCGTTCAAAAAAATGGAACAAACATTTTTTTGACCATTTTTCCGTTTTGTATGGTTTTTTCGGGGCAGAAATAAAGGGTTTTTTGAAAAAAAAAATTAAATTGTTTCTAATTATTTTAATGAGAGCTACTAAACTCCTGTTTCTGCGTAAAAGTGATGTTTTCAGTATTTCTAACCTCCATAATTCTTTAATTTAAATGGAATCCCGGCATTATCAAGCTTACACTTCAAAAAAATATGGTCCAAATACTTCAATAAAAATTGGAATTTTAGAAAACAAAATTTAAAAAAAAACTTTACCATAATTTTTTTTGGGGTCACGAACAAAAAAAAATTATTTGTTGCATAGTGTAACTAACATCTGGAAAAATTTTTTGTATTTTTTTCGCCAACTATAAAATGTTTTATTTAAAGTTATACGTATCATCAGTAAAACTCAGCAGCAATATAACTTTCTTTGGAGCACATTTTTCTAGTGCAAATCGCTTTTATTGCAAAATTATATGTTTATAATCAATTTACAAAATTTGCACTTATTTAAGTAATATTCAAAATAATTATCGACTATTAATGAATCGTCATGTGTCTATATCATTATGTGTAAATGTACAATATGGTTATTTACAAAATTCATTTTGGTTAGTCTGGAGGATGTGGAGCTAAAGACTACAAATTATATAAATTCGTTGAACTTAGAGAATAAATGGATGTGACTTTGATTATTTGGTAACGTCAAAACAAAAATATGTATGTAAATATGATATGAAAACAAAACCACAAAACTTCGGGTTTTGTTACAGGAAATGTATTCTCTCTTACAGAATCCTGAAAATGCACCTCCAGTGCCACTTACCAGCCATGACCGTAACCACCATAACCATGACCACCATAACCTCCTCCATAGCCATGACCGTAAGACAGAGCATAGCCACCACCATAACCATGTCCGTATCCACCATAACCTCCTCCATAGCCATGACCTCCATAACCACCATATCCGCCATAGATGACAGGAGCTGCAGCCACTTTGACCACGGGGGCAGCAGAAATGGTCTTCGTGATGACCGGTGTAATGGTCTTTGTGATAACCGGTTGAGCGACGACTTTCTCGATAATGGGAGCGGCAACAACCTCTTTGACCACTGGCGCCGCAATCACAGCAGCACCATAGCCGCCATGACCATATCCACCGCCGTAATAGCCATGTCCTCCGCCGTAATAACCACCACCATGGCCATAACCGCCATATCCACCATAACCACCTCCGTATCCACCGAGGAATCCGGCCAGCGAAGACTGACAGCTGCAGAGAAGAGCCAGCGCGAGCATGCACTAAATTAAGAACAAACGGGAGTTGATTAAAAGATTTTTATTTATTTATTTATTTATATGAATTACAATACAAAGTAAATTTATATTCTAATTTAAAGGTCCAGGGAAAGGCCGGGTTACAAAGACCATATGGCTAAATTTTGCAGCGACAGACAAGAGCCTCTGGTGGGAATCGAACCCACGACCCCCAAACTCATAGGCGAGTACGCTACCAACTCACCTACTGGGGCGCTCAAAGATTAAAAGATACTTTGAACTTTAAGAGTAATCTAAGTACAAGAATGCATGCACAGACAGACGGACAGACGGACGTAGCTAAATCAACTCTGAAAGTGATTCTAAGTCGATCGGTATAATAAACGATGGGTCTATTTCTTCTCCTTTTGGATGTTACAAACAAATGCACAAAGTTATAATAGCCTGTACCACAGCGTGGTGTAGGGTATGAAAATGTAATTAAATATAAAAATAATTTTTGACTGACAAATAATGATGCATTTTTTGAATCAAAAAATATTATCGTTTTTTTTTTAATAAATATGATTTAGTTATCCGCAGACTAAGAAAGATGAAATTTTCGGTAAAATGTTTTGTTGTTATTTATTGTTGGTCTGTGCTTTTGTTATTTAGTCAGAATTTATTTGGTTCGAGACCATATGTTTCAGTTACTTTCTGTCTATTGCAAAAAAGTAATAGAAATAGTAAATTAATTTTCTATAAAAATTTAATTTTGATTAAATTTTCTACAAAAATTTAATTTCGATTAAATTTTCTACAAAAATGTAATTTCGATTAAATTTTGTATAAAAATTTAATTTCGATTAAATTTTCTATAAAAATTTAGTTTTGATTAAATTTTCTATAAAAATTTAATTTCGATTAAATTTTCTATAAAAATTTAATTTCAATTAAATTTTCTATAAAAATTTAATTTCGATTAAATTTTCTATAAAAATTTAATTTCGATTAAATTTTCTATAAAAATTTAATTTTGATTAAATTTTCTACAAAAATTTAATTTCGATTAAATTTTTTACAAAAATTTAATTTCGATTAAATTTTCTATAAAAATTTAATTTTGATTAAATTTTCTATAAACATTTAATTTCGATTAAATTTTCTATAAAAATTTAATTTCGATTAAATTTTCTATAAATTTAATTTCGATTAAATTTTCTATAAAAATTTAATTTCGATTAAATTTTCTATAAATATTTAATTTCGATTAAATTTTCTATAAAAATTTAATTTCGATTATGTTAAACTCCGCGCCAGAGTAGCGGGAGTTAAAAAAAAGAAATACACAAAATTTATTTATATTTTTTATTTAATTTTATTATTTTATTTTGGCCGTGAGCCGTAGCGGTTTGGTAGTGTGCCATAAGCGGGTGAGTCGTGAACTAATTCAATGTCACAGCGACGGCGTTGCCATCACTGAGATTTTACTTCCAATCATTGTCGATAGGAGCGATGCCGTCAACAACGAATCAATATAAAATCTTGGGGGGCGCTAGTTGGAGATCAGCTGTTGACACTTCAACAGATTAAATTTTATATAAAAATTTAATTTCGATTAAATTATCTATAAAAATTTAATTTCGATTAAATTTTCTATAAAAATTTAATTTTGATGAAATTTTCTAAGAAAATAAAATTTCTTGAAATTTTCTTTAAAAAAATAATTTTTATGAAAGAGTTAACTCAATTTGAGTTAAATTTCTATAATGATTTAATTTTGATGAAATTTTCGGTAAAAAAATATTTTCGATTAAATTTTCTACAAAAATGTAATTTCGATGAAATTTCTGCAAAAATGTAATTTCGATGAAATTTCTGTAAAAAATTAATTTTGTTGAAATAAAATTTAAAAATTTAATTTCCGTGAAAGTTCTGTAAAAATTTAATCTTATGAAACTTCGAATGAAATTTTCTATACAAATTTAATTTCGATGAAATGTTCTATAAAAATTTATTTTGGATAATTTGCTATAAAAATTTATTTTCGATGAAATTTTCTATAAAATTATTATTTCTGTGACATTTTCTGAAAAAATTCAGTTTCGTTGAGTTTCTGTGAAAATTTAATTTGTTGAAATTTTCTGTAAAAATTTAATTTGTTGAAATTTTCTGTAAATATTCATTTTGATTAAATTTTCTCTAAAAATTAAATTTGGATGAAATTTTTGTAAAAATTTAATTTGGATGAAATTTTTGTAAAAATTTAATTTGGATGAAATTTTTGTAAAAATTTAATTTGGATGAAATTTTTGTAATAATTTAATTTGGATGAAATTTTTGTAATAATTTAATTTGGATGAATATTTTGTAAAAATTTAATTTGGATGACATTTTTGTAAAAATTGAATTTGGATTAAATTTCTGTAAAAATTTAATTTGGATTGAATTTCTGCAAAAATTTAATTTGGATTGATTTTCTGTAAAAATGTAATTTTGATGAAATTTTTTACAAAAATTTAATTTGGATGAAATATTCTGTAAAAATTTAATTTGGATGAAATTTTCTGTAAAAATTTAATTTGGATGAAATATTCTGTAAAAATTTAATTTCTATGGCATTTCTGTAATTATTTTCGATGAAATTTTCTATAAAATTGTATTTCTATGTAATTTACTGTAAAAATTGTATTTCTATGACATTTTTTGTAAAAATTTAATTTGTTGAAAAAATTTAATTTCGAAGAAAAGTTCTATAATAATTAAATTTTGGTAAAATTTTTTGTAAAAATTCAATTTGGATGAAATTTTCTGTAAAAATTGAATTTGGATAAAATTTTTTGTAAAAATTTAATTTGGATGAAATTTTCTGTAAAAATTTAATTTCGATTAAATTTTTTGTAAAAATTTAATTTGGATGAAATTTTTTGTAAAAATTTAATTTGGATGAAATTTTTTTAAATATTTTAATTTGGATGAAATTTTTGTTAAAATTCAATTTGGATGAAATTTTTGTAAAAATTTAATTTCGACGCAATTTTCTGTAAAAAAATTTATTTCGACGAAATTCTCTATAAAAATTTAATTTCGACGAAATTTTCTATAAAAACTTAATTTCGACAACATTTTCTATAAAAATTAAATTTCGACGAAATTTTCTATAAATAAAATTTTCTGTACACATTTTCTATAAAAATTGAATTTCTTTGAAAATTTCTGTTAAAATTCAATTTATATAAATTTTCAGCTAAAATTGAATTTTGATGAGATTTTTGTAAAAACGTAATTTCTATAAAAATGTAATTTCAATGAAATTTAATATTGATTAAATAGTATAAAAATGTAATTTCGATCAAATTTGCTATTAAAATGCAATTTCGACGAAATTTTCTATAGAAAAGAAATTGGACAAAATTTCAATAATAATGCAATTTCGACGAAATTTTCTATAAAAATTTTATTTCGTTGAAATTTTCGTAAATTTATTTTCGATGAAACTTTTAGTAAAAATTTAATTTTTGTGCAATTTTCTGTAAGCATTCAATATTGATGAAATTTTATGTAAAATTTAATTGATGAAATTTTATGTAGAAATTTTTGCTGAAATTTTCTTTAATTTAATTTTCTGTAAATTTTGTTTTTTGTAATTTCGATGAAATCTTGTGAATATATATATGAAGAAAAAATTGGTAGCGTCAAACAACTGGAATCGTCGTTTTTTTTGACAAGGATACCGACAGAGTGGTTTTGTTAACCAAATTTTGGTTACTCTTTATATTATGTTTGGCTGTCAATTTTTGAGAAACTTTGCAGAATAACTGAACTACTGAATACGGATCGACATAGTTCGTGGACGAATAGTTACATTATTTGGTCACTGTGGATGATTTTGTGCACAAATTATATTTAGGATTACATTAGCAGCATATCAATAGTGAAATAAGAAAAAAAAATTGTGGATTTCACTAAACAATATTTGAAAATTTGTTCAGTACTTTAATGACGAAATCCATTAGATGGAACCAAAAAAAAACAATTTTTCATTTTATTGTTCTGCTCGAACTGAATATTCAAGAAGATCCATAACAACTATATATGATGCAAACATTTATTTAGTAGATATAAGACCTTAAAGCTTTTTATCTGATCTATGTCCTTCTGACTTTTTATGTTACACAGGAACACCATTAGTTTCGTTAACTTCGAAACGAAATTAATGGGTAAAAACTTATCACATTTTTATTTTATGTTATTAAATATTTTGTTACGATGTTTTAAAACTTCCTGCAGCTACTATACCCGATTATCACTGATCATTTATTTGAAATCCTTTTGTTCTTTTTATTAATTACTCCTTTTTCCAAGGACTTACCAATTTAAACATTTTTATTTTAAAAGTGTTGTTTTTTGGTACAATAAATCACTACAGTCGTTTAGCGTTTCCGACAATTCAACCGCTTCACCGAATATCCTGTTTAATCTCTGTTACAATGGAGGCCACAATGTGATGTGATAACTATCATTGAATGTCAGGTGGTTTTTATACCGAAAACCACTCATAGAAAATAAATAACACATCACATATTGACATTTTTTTTCATTTGTTACATTTTTTGAGGTATGCTCGTCCGTCTGTCTGTCTGTTATATGTAATAACAACAGTAACGATTAATTAACAGTAAAAATTGCTAAATACTACGAAAGAAAAGCCTGTGAAACAACTAAACCACCAACAAATAAAAACCAGGTGAATTGCATTTTAAATCTTCGAACTGATATTTCCAGTAACCATCGACTACCACCCATACCGAGTCATAAACCAGAAAAGGATTTAAGCCTATTTGTATTGATGTATGGTCTATTGTGGATTCCGCTTTATTGTGACTTGTCTTGACTGGATTCGGCTGTGAGACTATTCGCATAGCTTAAATCGAGAAAAAAGGAGTCGTGTATCCAAAATCAGCGAAAGTGTAACAACAAATGCGTTTTTCCACATGAAAATCGGGCAGGAAAGCGACTACAATGCCTTAATGTTTTGCATTGTTGCATGGATGGCTCGCTCTACATGTGTGTTAACAACAGGCTGGACCACTTTTTTCCCCAACAGTGGATCCACCAAAAGCTATGGAGGTAATGCCACAAAAAATCATTGCTATTGAGAAAACCATCACAACGACGATTATTTAATAGGAGGACACATAATTTTACATCATCGCCGGCATCGTTTTCATAGCGATCGTTGGCGTTGCCGGTATTTGCGAGGCTTTGTATATCCGTCAATCGGCCGTCCGTCCTTTCGTCTCTCTGTCCAGCACCCCAGAGGAAGACCACTATCCAACATTTGCAGCAACATGTTGCCAACCGGCAGACTAGCTGATCGACCTGGTCATATGGATTAGGTTAGTGATGTGCGGTTTGACTCTGTGTTTGCCACAACTTGATTTACCGCCAACAATGGCTGGAGTCACAATTGAAAAGTGTTTTCAATTTCACAGACACCCAAACGGAGACCGACTGTGGGACCAACCGACCCGATCTCATTCAACAGATTAGCGCCAACAATAGATTTTCATTGAAGAACAATCGATAGTTGTGTGTTTGATGCTTCCAATTCACTGTGACCTTTCTATGGGTGGATAGAGGATAAAGAGCAACAAAACAAACGACGAAACAAAAATATTATTTTGGCATTTTAGAAGGGATTTCTAAATGTCATTCATCATTCCTTGATATGAAATAAGAAAGGACATACATAATACTTTTTTACTAAACAAGTGTTTTTAGATATGATTTATAACAATTAAGCTATATTTAAAATAGAGGGTATGAAAGTTTAAGATTTCGAAATGGTTTTCGTTTTTGCATTCACAAAACTATAGTCTTCCGGACAATGGAGCCGAGTGTGCACCGGTGATTTCAGGAACCAGTGTCGACTTTTCATCAGCTCACTTCGGAGAAATGTAGCTGCTTCTGTAGCTAATTTTGGCCGCCGGGATGATGATATCAGAATGCCGCTATACATTGTAAAGCGGCATACCAACACTGTATGCCGCTTTACAATGTATAGGGTAACCCAAAATTACCAAAGGGATTGGAGTTCACTATAACTTTTTATTTAAGACATAATTTTTATTATTTTTTAAATAAAGTTTTTGGACAATCCGTAAAAGGTAATAAACCTGCATGGTTTTCTATCAAAATTAAAAAAAAAATATTTGGCGAAATTTTCACATTTTAATAACAAATTGTATCAAAAGTTAAAATTTCGATAAACTTATAGTTATGACAAAATATTTAGAATATAGAATAATAATAAACATTTTGGGCGAAATTTTTATAATTTATAATTTAATGACAAATTGTATAAAAAGTAAAAATTTCGATAAACTGTATTTATGACAAAATATTTAGAATATAGAATAATAATAAAAATTTAACGAAATTTATAAAAGAAACTAATTTTTATAAAAACGAAATTTCAATAAATTCTCTTATAGCGTATTTTCGATGAAATTTTTTATAGTTACAATTTCGACAATATTGTCTAAAAAAAATTTCCCACCAAATGCAATTATCATGAAATTTTCTGGGAAAAATGCAATGCCGAGGAATTTTTTTTAGCAAAATAAATGTTCTAAGACATTTTCTAGAAAAATACATTATAGACGAGATTTTTTGAGAAGAATGCAATTTGGACTAAATATTAGGTATATACATATTTGGTCAACCTTTTATATAGAACTAAACTTTTCAAGAATTTGATTTGAAAATTGCAATTTAAATAAACATTTTGAGAACATTTCGAGAAAAAACATTTTGAGAACATTTCGAGAAACAAATAAATTATTTATTTATGTTACTGCAACAAAATTTGCAGGAAATATGCAATTTAGACAACATTTTCTAGCAAGAAACAACTTCGTCAAAAAAGTTTAAGAAAAAATAATTTTGACATAATTTTCTAGAAAAAACTAATTTTAATTAAATTTTCTGAAAAATTAAATTTCATAAAATTTCTAATAAAAAGTCATATATGAATTTTTTTTAATTTTCGAGTATAATGAATTTTCTTAAAACTTTCGAGAATATGCAAGCACGACGACTCAATTTTTGACAAATTTTTCTACAGAAATGCAAATTCGATGACATATTCTAGGAAATTGGAATTTCTATATGACATTCTAGCAAAATGCAAAAAAAAATTAAAAAATTATATTAAAATAAAATTTCGAAAAATTTACCAGAAAGTTAAATTTTCCACAACTTGTAATTAAGACAAAATTTTGTATGAAAATGCAAATTTAACGAAATTTAAAGAAGCTAAAATTTCAGAGATTTTTTTTAAATATGCAATTTCGAGAAAAAATTAAAAGCACTAATTTCAACGAAATTTTCTATAAAAAATAATTTTCCTACAAAAATAGATTTTGGCGAAATTTTCTATAAAATTTCGATTTTTCAATAACAAATTGTATCAAAAGTTAAAATTTCGATAAACTAGTAGTTATGACGAAATGTTCTATAAACAATATTTGGGCGAAATTTTCATAATTTATAATTTAATAACAAATTGTATTAAAAGTTAAAATTTCTATAAACTTGTAGTTATGATCAAATATTCTAAAAAAATAAAAATTTAACGAAATTTATAAAAGAAACTAATATTTTGAAGATTTTTATGAAAACGAAATTTCGATAAATTTTCTTATAGCGTAATTTCGATGAAATTATCAATAGTTACAATTTCGACAAAATTATCTAAAAAAAAATTAATTTTAATTTTTCTTTAAATGAAAATTTGACGAAAAAGGAAATTTCGAGGAAAATTTCCCACAAAATTTTTTCCAAAAATTTTCTGAAAAAATGCAATATCGAGGAATTTTTTTTAGCAAATTAAAATTACGAAGACATTTTCTAGAAAAATACATTTTCGACGAGATTTTTTGAGAAGAATGCAATTTGGACGAAATAATAGGAATACATAGTATGTTCAAAAAATTTGCGAATTTTGTTTTTTTCAAAAAGTATTTATTTATTCATGAATATCTATTTTGTCCCCTTCAAAGTAGTTCCCCTCGGATATAATACACTTCTGCCAAATGTTTTTTCCAATCCTCGAAGCACATCAAATAATAATTTTTTGTGATCTTGTTCAGCTCCTCCTTCGATGCCGTCTTTATCTCCTCAATCGTGACGTAGCGTCGTGCTTTCATGGGCCGTTTCAGTTTTGGGAACAAAAAATAGTCACAGGGGGCTAGGTCAGGGGAATACGGTGGCTGCGGCACCATTACTGTGTTGCTTTTGGCCAAATATTCGCGCACAAGCAACGATGTGTGTGCAGGTGCGTTATCATGGTGCAAAAGCCAGTTTTTGTTCTTCCACAAATCCGGGCGTTTTTGGCGGATTGCTTCGCGCAATTTGCGCATAACTTGCAGGTATTATTCTTTATTGACCGTACTACCCTGTGGCAAGAACTCATAATGCACCACGCCCCTGCAAACAAAGAAAACTGTGAGCTCGGGCGTCCGGCACGCTGTTCGTCCTTCGCATCTTCTCGGCCCTCTAAGAACATTTTGTACCACCGATAATCGTTGCTTTGGTCCAAGGTAGCATCACCATATGCCACAGCCAACATTCGGAATGCGTCAGCGCACTTTATTTTGTTTTTCACACAAAATTTGATGCAGATTCTTTGATCCATTTTCTGAAATAGACAAAAATCGAAGACAAGTTAAAACACATCCAAGCACAACAGCTGTCAAAAATTAACTAAACATGCAAAATGGCCGGCCCTGTCAGCATAAGTAAGGGACATGAGTACCAACATAACGCAACAAAAATATCAAAAATCAAATACACGAAGCCCGCGGAAATTACAAATTCCCGATATTTTTTGAACATACCTCGTATGTATCTGGTGGCAGTCTACGTGATTGGTCCAAAAATGGGCGGGATCGGACGAATGAGCGGGATCGGACCAATGGGCGTGGCACCGCCCATATAATCCAAAATGTGATATCATGCACAATTTGTTAGCGAGAGAGATGGAATTTTGTATATATGTATCTGGTGGTTGTCTAGGTAATTGGTCCAAAAATGGGCGGAAACATACCAATGGTCGTGGCACCGCCCATATAAATAGACTTATCTTGCACAATTTGTTAGCGAGAGTGCTGTAATTTTGTGCATGTGTATCTGGTGGTAGTCTACGTGATAGGTCTCAAAATGGGCGGAATCGGAGAATGGTCCCGCCCATATAAGCCACATTTTGAAATTGATATATCTTCCACAATTTTTTAGCGAGAGTGCTGTATTTTTGTGCATATGTATCTGGTGGTAGTCTACGCGATTGGTCAACAAATTGGCGGAAACGGACCAATGGGCGTGGCCCCGCCCATATAAGTCAAATTTTTGAAGTGAGATATTTTGCACAATTTTTTGGCGAGAGTGCTGTAATTTTGTGCATATGTATCTGGTGGTAGTCTACGTGATTGCTCCAAAAATGGCCCCGCCCTTATAAACAACCTTTTGAAATTGAGGTATCTTGCATAATCTGTTTGCGAGAGTGCTGTAATTTTCTGTATATGTGACTGGTGGAAGCCTACCTGATTGGTCTAAACGTGGCCCCGCCTATATAAGCCAAATTTGAGCTAAATTGCACATTTTGTTACCGAAAGTACAGCCTACGTGATAAATTTCAAAATAGGCGGGATCAGACTAATGGGTGTGGGCCCTCCCATGTATAAAAATTCAATAACGATGACTTTTCTGAAAATGTAATTTTGGTGAAAATTCTTCGAAAAATTTAATTTTGATAACATTTTCATAAAAATGTATCTTTGATTAAATTCCTAAAAAAACAAATTCAGGAAATAATCAGTAAATCAATTTCGACGAATTTTACTATAGTTACAATTTTGACAAAATTATCTACAAAAATTTAATTTTGATGAAATTTTGTTTAGAAATGAAAATTTGTAATTTCGAGGAATATTTCCCACCAAATGCAATTACCACAAAATTTTCTGAAAAAAATGCAATATCGCGAAAATTTTTTAGCAAATTAAAATTTCGAAGACATTTTCTAGAAAAATATGCTTTCGGCGAGATTTTTTGAGAAGAATGAAATTTAGACGAAATATTAGGAATATATATATTTTGACAACATTTTATATAAAACTAAACTTTTGAAGAATTTAATTTAAAAATTGCAATTTCAATAAAAAATTTGGAAAAAAATGGATTTTCAGGGAACTATTAACCTTTCTATTTATGTTATTGCAATGAAATTCGCAGGAAATGTGCAATTGAGACAAAATTTTCTAGCAAAAAAACAACTTCGACAAAAATTATCTGGAAAAAAATATTTGACATAATTTTCTAGAAAAAGGTAATTTTGATAAAAATTTCTGGAAAAAATGCAAAAAAATTAAATTTCTTGAAACTTTCGAGAATATGCAAATACGTCGACTCAATTTTTGACTAATTTTTCTACAGAAATGCAAAAAACCAAGTATAACCAGTAAGGAAAGGCAGAAAGTCGGTCGGGGCCGACTATATAATACCCTACACCTCCCTAACAATAACGATAAGGGCTATTGCGATAATAATTTGAATAATTGGTAATTGAGTAAGAACATATACTCGTATATGTGGCTATATCTAATTCTGAACCGATATTCGCTAAATTAAGCAATATTCGTTCCTAAATTGAGAAACATCTTTCTGGAGAATTTTTTAATGATCGGAAGCAAAGTACAACTTCGATAGCGCTTTGTAACCAAATCAGGCGGAACTTATATATGGAAGTTACATATAAATCTGAACCGATTTTCCCTGAATACTCATTCATGTAAAATAGAAACCTCTTTCTGTCGAATTTCGTACTGATCGAATATAAAATACAGTCTCTACAGCGCTTAGATATCAAATCGGGGCTAACATATATATGGGGGCTATATCTAAATCTGAACCGATTTTCTCCGAATTTGGCAGTATTCCTTCATGTAATAAGAAACCTCTTTCTGCCGACTTTCGCTCTGATCGGATATAAAATATAGTTTCTACAGCGCTTGAATTTCAAATCGGGGTTAACATATATATGGGGGCAATATCTAAATCTGATCCGATTTTCTCCGAATTTGGCAGTATTCCTTCATGTAATAGGAAACCTCTTTCTGCCGAATTTCGCTCTGATCGGATATAAAATACAGTTTCTACAGCGCTTGAATTTCAAATCGGGGTTAACATATATATGGGGGATATATCTAAATCTGAACCGATTTCCCCCAAATTTTGTACTGTCTCTAAGTGTATCACGAGACTACTCTCTGTCATTTTTTGTACAAATCGGTTCAAAAATGTTGTTTATATAGTGCATACATATATGCCAAATCGGAGGTAAATATATATGGGAGCTATATGTAAATCTGAACCGATTTTAACCAAATTCCTGGGGCCTAAATAAAGATATGTGCAAAGTTTGGTTGAGATCGGACCATAATTGCGACCTGTACTTTGATTACAAGAATACATCTACAGACAGACAGACGGACAGACAGACGGACATAGCTAAATCGACTCAGAAAGTGATTACAAGTCGATCAGTATAATAAACAATGGGTCTATCTCTTCTCCTTTTGGGTGTTACAAACAAATGCACAAAGTCATAATACCCTGTACCACAGTGTGGTGTAGGGTATAAATATTGCGGCGAAATTTTCATAATTCATAATTAAGTAAAAAAATTATATGAAAATAAAATTTCGAAAAATTTACCAGAAAGTTATAATTTCGAAAAATTTACCGGTAAGTTAAAATTTCGACAAACTTGTAATTACGACAAAATTTTGTATGAAAATGCAAATTTAACAAAATATGCAATTTCGAGACAAAAATAAAAGCACTAATTTAAACGAAATTTTCTATAAAAAAGAATTTTCCTACAAAAAATAGATTTTTGCGAAATTTTAAAAATTAACATTTGACGTAAAAAAGCAATTTCGAGAAATTTCCTAAAAATGCAATTACCATGAAAATTCTGCAGAAATGCAATTTCGATTAATTTTTTAACAAAAAATAAATGTTGGCGAAATTTTCTATGAAAATTAAAATTTGACGGAAAAAAACAATTTCGAGGAAAATTATAATCAAAATTTTTGCAAAAATGCAATTTCCATAAAAATTTTCTTCAAAAATGATAATTCGACGAAATTTTCAATTAGTTGAGATAACATTTTTTTAACAAAAAACGCAATTTTAAAGAAAAAGTCAATCAACTATGCAATTTTGACTAATTTCGAAAATTTTTGGGCGAAATTTTCACAATTTTAGAAAAATGTATTGTCGTAGAAAATTGCACTTAAATTCCCTTCACATATGACAAAATCTTATATTAAAAATGGAAAAATTTTACGAAATTTCATAAATTCACTTCCCATATGACGCAATTTTATATAAAAATTGAAAATTTTTACGAAATTTAAAAAATAAACACATATTTTGACTATTTTTATAAAAATGCAGTTTCGAGGAAAAATTTTGACGAAATTTTCTATACTAACGAAATTCATACGAATTTTTCTCTGAAAACTAAATTTTCTGTAAAAAAAACAGAATTTTCTATAAACATGAAATTTACTATGAAAACTAATTTTTCTATAAAAAAAAATTTTCTATAAAAACGAAATTCTGACGAAATTTTCTATAAAAACGAAATTTTGCAGATTTTTTTATGTCCGTACAATTTTCACTAAAATGTATACAAAAATTCAATTTCGACGAAATTTTCTATAAAAATGCAAGTTTGACGAAATTAAAATTTAAATTCCAAAAATTTCTATAAATAAAATAATTTTATGAAAATGTAACCAAATTTTTATAATAAAAGTTATTATAATAACATTTTTATAGAACTAAAATGTTGACGATATTTTTAAAAAATTGCAATTTCAATAAAAAAATTCAAAAAAATAATTTTATTGAAATTGAAATCTTTAAAAATTTTTGAAAATGTCAATTTGGTGAAATTATATTCAATCTTAACGAAATTTTCTAAAAAAATTAATTTAGACAATTTTTTTTAGAAAATTAAACATTAACATAATTTTCTAGAATTTTCAACTTTAACACAATTTTGAAGAAAATTAAACTTTAACACAATTTTCTCGAAAAATGGCAAAATCTTTTAAAAAATAAACTTTTCAGGAAAATATTGTTAAAAATACGATGCCAACCTTGAAAACTTTTAGAATTTATTAGATTTTTGTTGAAATTTTTGTGAAATATGCAATTATGATTTCGATGAAATTTACTAGAAAAATTCTGGTAAAATTTTATATCGACAAAATTTTCCAGAAAAATTTAATTTCGATTAAATTTTCTGAACAATTTTACTTCGATGGAATTTTGTGTAAAATACAATTTCACAAAATTTTTAAAAATACGATGCCAACCTTGAAAACTTTTAGAATTTATTACATTTTTGTTGAAATTTTTGTGAAATATGCAATTATGATTTCGATGAAATTTACTAGAAAAATTCTGGTAAAATTTAATACCAACAAAATTTTCCAGAAAAATTTAATTTCGATTAAATTTTCTGAAAAATTTTACTTCGATGGAATTTTATGTAAAATTCAATTTCACCAAATTTTCAATAAAAAATCAAGTTTGAAGAAAATTTTAAGTAAACAACTGATGAAGAAAAGTTGTATGGAAAACTTCAAGATAACTTCAGTAAACATTTTGTAGTAAAAAATCTACGTTTTAGTATATAATTAGTATAATATGTGGTATATTTGAAAGTACCTAAAAAATAATTAGCGAAACCGCAAATTTCAGTCATATTTTGCATTCCTTATATTTTGTCGACAAGTGCATTTCATGATTTTTTAAGGATTTCAGTTAATCGCTCATAATGACAACGATTAAGATGCTCATTTCTGTAATCCCAATGCAATAGTTGTAACAACGGAAGTTACACATTAGCAGGTACATTTGTGCATGTATATATATACATATACCACCCAATTAACCATCATCATTTAGACCCAATTAAATTTACGTTGCAGCAACAAAGCGAGCCGCATAAGTGGGGCAGTTTGTTGCAGCAGAGATTGAAAAACATACATATGTCATAAGACCGTTTACTTTTTCAGGCATTCATTCATCTATTCGAAGCGACGATTCGGTGATTCGTTCAAGCCACACCAGACCACCACTTTCATATTTGTTTTGGTTTGTTCGATACCTGACGGTTTTGGACTGATTATTGTGTAATGTCGTTTATTTTGTTTTTTTTTGTCAAATGTTGTATTTTCGCTCTAATCCAGTTGTGGTGGACACACCACTGGTGCTATATGGATATGGATTGGGACATGGACGTGGTTGTGGACATGGACGTGGATGTGGATGTGGACATGCTCCTCCACACATATGTATACATAAATACAGATGAAATACAAAGACTTGTTGTGTAGTATCATAAATACGCTTTGCTCCGATCCGATTCACTTCGTGCGATAATCTTAATGTAATAGATGTCGGCCGCGTCGCAGCCATCATCCATAAGTGGAGGAACAATTCCATTTTGTATGATTGGCTGCCAGCCATGGAGTTCCACTCGCAGTTTGCGGCAGGAATACTTGTGCCTCATAGACGTGTGTTAATAATCTGCCATCCATAAGTACGATTACTCGTGTCTGTCTCGTCTCGTTTATGGTAATACATATCTCTCGTTTTATTTTGATTTACTTCAACAATAATGTTTATTTATGTTCCAAAATACGTATATGACATTAATGGATTTTTATGCGTCCAAAGTATTTTTGTTGGGGGGGGGGGGACGAGATTTATGTTGCTATTTAATTTAGGTTTTTGAAATTTATAAAAAATGTCCATACATAAATGTAAACTAGTTCATTTGCGTTATTACTCGTATGTAGAGGAAAGTCAAAGTTCAAATAATATACGAGACATGGAGAATAGAAGGGACATTCAGACATTTATGGCGGTGAGTAAGTGATACATTTAAAATTTCCAATTGAAAATATGATTAAGTTTAAAAATATTTTTTACAAAACATTAACTGGAACTTACGAATATAAGCAAATATTGTTATCGTTTACATACCTGTAAAAAAGAGGAAAAGATTCGTTAATATTATATTTAAATAATAACATTTAATAATTGTACAGTATTGTACCAATTGCAGAAATATATCATGGTGGAAATAACTCTTCGGAATGAAAAAAAATGTGTTCCACAACCTCTATATTATTTGATGAATACAAAAATTCAAATGTTCGCAAATGTACCCGAAGAATTTACACTGTGAATAGTCAGTTTGTCTGAAAAGTATATTTCACAGTGCACAACTAGAAAACAATTTTAATTATATATTAACGCTCAACATTCGTCATATATACAAATACTTTTATTAAATTCGGTATATAAAGTCAAATTTCGTGAATATCGCTTTTATGTAAAAATATATTTTTTAGAAAATTTTTTTAGGAATAATTCATAAAAATTGGTCGATAAAATAGTTTTTTTGTTTCGAATATCCAGTATCATCAAGAAAAAATAAGGCCTAATTGGATAAAAATCCAATTGCGACAAAAATTTGTATAAAATGAATTTTTTGAATAAAAATTAATTTTTGAAATAAAAACGCATTTTTGGAATAAAATGCATTTTTGGAATATAAATTCATTTTTTTAGAATCTGCAATTTCGACAAAACTTTCTGCAAATGAAATTTTGATGACATTTATACAAATGCAGAAAATTACAATTGCTGCAAAATTTTCTAACAATGCAATTCGAACGTAATTTTGTAGACAAATGAAATTCAAATAATTTCAGTACAATTTTCCATAAAAATGAAATATTGACCAAATTTTTTATAAATATGCAAATTTGACAAATTTTTTTTTCGAATATCCAGTATCATTAAGAAAAAATAAGACCTAATTGGAAAAAAATCCAATTGCGACAAAATTTTGTACAAATGAATTTTTGGAATAAAAATTTATTTTTGGAATAGAAATGCATTTTTTTAGAAACTGCAATTACGACGAAATTTCTGCAAATGAAATTTTGACGACATCTTCTAGAAAAATTTAGTTTTGAAGAAATTTTAAAGACAACTTAACTTTGATGACATTTTCTATAAATAAGCAAATTCCACAACATTTTATATACAAATGTAGAAAATTGCAATTGCTGCAAAATTTTGTAAAATGCAATTCGGTACAATATTTCATAAAAATGCAATGTTGACCAAATTTTCAATAAATATGGAAATTTGACGAAATTTTTTTTCGAATATCCAGTATTATGAAGAAAAAAGAAAGGCCTAATTCGAAAAAATCCAATTGCGGAAAAATTTTGTATAAAATGAATTTATGGAATAAAAATATTGAACAAATTTTCTATAAATATGGAAATTTGACAAAATTTTTTTTTCGAATATCCAGTATTATGAAGAAAGAAAAATAAGGCCTAATTGGAAAAAATCCAATTGCGGAAAAATTTTGTATCAAATGAATTTATGGAATAAAAATTAATTTTTGGAATAAAAATAAATTTTTGGAATAATAACGAATTTTTGGAATAAAAATGAATTTGTGGAATAAAAATGAATTTTTGGAATAAAAATGAATTTTTGCAATAAAAATGAATTTTTGCAATAAAAATTAATTTTTGGAAAAAAATCAATTTTTGGAATAAAAATAAATTTTTGGAATAAAAATCAACTTTTGGAATAAAAATCAATTTTTGGAATAAAAATCAATTTTTGGAATAATAATGAATTTTTGGAATAAAAATGAATGTTTGGAATAAAAATGAATTTTTGGAATAAAAATGAATTTTTGGAATAAAAATGAATTTTTGGAATAAAAATTAATTTTTGGAAAAAAATAAATTTTTGGAATAAAAATCAATTTTTGGAATAAAAATCAATTTTTGGAATAAAAATGAATTTTTAGAATAAAAGTGAATTTTTGGAATAAAAATTTCCGGTATCATCAAGAAAAAATAAGGCCTAATTGGGAAAAAATCCAATTGCGACAAAATTTTGTATAAAATGAATTTTTGGCATAAAAATGGATTTTTGGAATAAAAATTAATTTTTTGAATAAAATAAATTGTTTAAAAAAATGAATTTTTTGAATAAAATGCATTTTTTAGAAACTGCAATTTCGCCGAAATTTCTGCAAATGAATGTTTGATGACATTTTCTAAAAAAATTTTGTTTTGAAGAAATTTTAAAGACATCTTAACTTTTATGACATTTTCTATAAATAAGCAAATTCCACAACATTTTATATACAACTGCAAAAAATTACAATTGCTGCAAAATTTTCTAAAAATGCAATTCCAACGTAATTGTGTAGACAAATGAAATTCAAATAATTTCAGTACAATTTTCCATAAAAATGCAATATTGACCAAATTTTCTATAAATATGCAAATTTGAATTTTTTTCGAATATCCAGTATCATCAAGAAAAAATAAGGCCTGGAAAAAATTCAATTGCGACAAAATTTCGTATAAAATGAATTTTTGGAATAACAATTTATTTTTTGAATAGAAATGGATTTTTTTAGAAACTGCAATTTCGACGAAATTTTGACGACATCTTCTAGAAAAATTTTGTTTTGAAGAAATTTTAAAGACAACTTAACTTTGATGACATTTTCTATAAATAAGCAAATTCCACAACATTTTATATACAAATGTAGAAAATTGCCATTGCTGCAAAATTTTCTAAAATGCAATTCGGTACAATATTTCATAAAAATGCAATGTTGACCAAACTTTCTATAAATATGGAAATTTGACGAACTTTTTTTTCGAATATCCAGTATTATGAAGAAAAAATAAGGCCTAATTGGAAAAAATCCAATTGCGGAAAAATTTTGTATAAAATGAATTTATGGAATTAAATGAATTTTTGGAATAAAAATGTTGACCAAATTTTCTATAAATATGGAAATTTGACGAAATTTTTTTTTCGAATATCCAGTATTATGAAGAAGAAATAAGGCCTAATTGGAAAAAATACAATTGCGGAAAAATTTTGTATAAAATGAATTTATGGAATAAAAATGAATTTTTGGAATAAAAATGAAATTTTGGAATAATAATGAATTTTTGGAATAAAAATGAATTTTTGGAATAAAAATGAATTTTTGCAATAAAAATGAATTTTTGGGAAACAAATGAATTTTTGGAATAAAAATGCATTTTTTTAGAAACTACAATTTCAACGAAATTACTGCAAATGACATTTTCTAGAAAAATTTTGTTTTGAAGAAATTTTAAACTTTGATGGCATTTTGTATAAATTAGCAAATTCCACAACATTTTACAAACATTGCTGCAAAATTTTTTAAAAATGCAATTCCAACGTAATTTTGTTGACAAATGAAATTCAAATCATTTCGGTAACATTTTCGAAAAAAATTCTATATTGACCAAATTTTCTATATACTGTATATGCAAATTTGACGAAATTTTTTTTTTCGAATTTCCGGTATCATCAAGAAAAAATAAGGCCTAATTGGGAAAAAATGCACTTGCGACAAAATTTTGTATAAAATGAATTTTTGGCATAAAAATGGATTGTTGGAATAAAAATTAATTTTTTGAATAAAATAAATTGTTTGAAAAAATGAATTTTTTGAATAAAAATGCATTTTTTAGAAACTGCAATTTCGCCGACATTTCTGCAAATGAAAGTTTGATGACATTTTCTAGAAAAATTTTGTTTTGAAGAAATTTTAAAGACATCTTAACTTTGATGACATTTTCTATAAATAAGCAAATTCCACAACATTTTATATACAACTGCAAAAAATTACAATTGCTGCAAAATTTTCTAAAAATGCAATTCCAACGTTATTGTGTAGACAAATGAAATTCAAATAATTTCAGTACAATTTTCCATAAAAATGTAATATTGACCAAATTTTCTATAAATATGCAAATTTTAATTTTTATCATCAAGAAAAAATAAGGCCTGGAAAAAATTCAATTGCGACAAAATTTCGTATAAAATGAATTTTTGGAATAACAATTTATTTTTTGAATAGAAATGGATTTTTTTAGAAACTGCAATTTCGACGAAATTTTGACGACATCTTCTAGAAAAATTTTGTTTTGAAGAAATTTTAAAGACAACTTAACTTTGATGACATTTTCTATAAATAAGCAAATTCCACAACATTTTATATACAAATGTAGAAAATTGCCATTGCTGCAAAATTTTCTAAAATGCAATTCGGTACAATATTTCATAAAAATGCAATGTTGACCAAACTTTCTATAAATATGGAAATTTGACGAACTTTTTTTTCGAATATCCAGTATTATGAAGAAAAAATAAGGCCTAATTGGAAAAAATCCAATTGCGGAAAAATTTTGTATAAAATGAATTTATGGAATAAATTCTATAAAATTTTTAATATTGACCAAATTTTCCAAAAATATGCAAATTTTACGAAAATTTTTCCCAGAAAAAATCTATTGACCACGAAATTTTCCAGAAAAATATATAGGAAACTAACATTATAAAAGGGGATTTTGACGAAATTTTCAAGAAAATACCAATTTTGATTATATTTTCTTAAAAATTCAATTTTTTGGAAACATTTTTATAAAATTCAATATTGACGAACTTTTCTAGAAAAAATCTAGTTGTAACGAAATTTTCTAGAAAAAATTTTAGCAAACCGAAACTTCACTAAAATTGAAAATGCAAATTTGTCTAGAACAATTTAGTTTCGACAAAAATTTTCCGGAAAAATAAAATTTGGACACAATTTAACGAAAAGAAAGAAAAAACCTAAGAACATAAAAATTTTGACAACATTAAAAAAATTAATTTTGACGAATTTTTCTAGGAAAATCCAATTTTGATTTTCGAATAAATTTAAATTTATATTTTTCTAAAAATGCAATTTTCATGGCTTTTTCTAGAAAAATGCAATACTGGCAAAATTTTGTATAAAAATACTTTTCTCGAAAAAAAAATAGTTTAACGAAATTTGCTTGAAAAAAAAACTTGTTTCGGTGAAAATTTAACAAACAAAATGAAATATGAACAAAATTTCAAGAAAAATGTGGTTTAGAACAAATTTTTTTTAGAAAAATGTGGTTTAGAACAAATTTTTTTAGAAAAATTGCAGTATATTACAATTTACAAAAAATTTTCTAGAAAAATTTAATTCGAAAAAATTTCATAGAGAAATACAATTTCGACGTTTTTTTATTAAGAAACATTTTTTCTATAAAATTTCCTAAAATTTTCTAGAAAAAGAAAAATTTTCTACATACAATTTGAATTTTTTTTTGGAAAAGTTCAATTTTATAGAAAATATTAAATTTGGCCAAATTATAAAAAAGCGATTTCGACGAAATTTTTACAAAAAATTCGGAACATAACAATTTCCAAAAATATTCTAGAAAAATACAATTCAAACAAATTCTAAAGAAAGCCACAATTTCATCGAAATTTATTATATATAAAGTATGCAATTTTTTGAAGAAGAAATCTAGTTTCGACGAAATTTTACAGAAAATTTTAATTTAGACAATTTTTAACAAAAAGAAAGAAAAACCAGTAAGGAAAAACAGAAAGTCGGGCGGGGCCGATTATATAATACCCTACACCTACCTACCAATGCGAAAATGGGCATTGCGATAAGAATTTGGCAGTGTTCATACATGGAATAAGCAAACTCTCTCTGTCGATTTTCGTACTGATCGGATATAAAACACGGTTTCTACAGCGCTTAAATTATTAACTCTGAACCGATTTTCCCCGAATTTGGCAGTGTTCATACATGTAATAAGAAAACTGTCTCTGTTAAATTACGTACTGATCGGATATAAAACACGATTTCTACAGCGCTTAAATGTTAAATCGGGTGAAACATATATATGGGGGCTATATCTAAATCTGAACCAATTTTCCCCGAATTTGGCAGTGTTTATTCATGTAATAAGAAAACTCTCTCTGTTAAATTTCGTACTGATCGGATATAAATCAAGATTTCTACAGCGCTAAAATGTTAAATCGGGTGAAACATATATATGGGGGCTATATCTAACTCTGAACCGATTTTCCCCGAATTCGGAAGTGTTTATTCATGTAATAAGAGAACTCTCTCTGCCAAATTTCGTACTGATCTGATTTAAAATACAGTTCCTACAGCGCTTACATGCCAAATCGGGTGAAAAATATATATGGGCGCTATATCTAAATCCGAACGGATTTTCTCCGAATTTAGTAGTGTTCATTCACGAAATAATAAAACTCTCTCTGCCGAATTTCATAAAGATCGGATGTAAAATGTGGTCTCTACAGGGCTTGGGGACTAAATCCAAATCTGAACCGATGTTAACCAATTTCAATAGGGATGGTCCTTGGGCCAAAAAAGAGCACTATGCTCAATTTCATCACAATCGGACCATAAATACGACCTGCACTTTGATTACAAGAATACATGGACAGACGGACAGACGGACAGACAGACAGACGGACATGGCTAAATCGACTCAGAAAGTGATTCTGATTTTCAATTTTCAAGAAACAAATTCGATTATATTTTCCTAAAAATGCAATATGCTTGAAATTAAAATTTCGATTTTCTTCAATTTCAAGTAATATTTTGCTAAAAATTCCTGACGATATTTTTTATAAAAAAACAATTTTGACGAAGTTTTCTAGAAAAAAATTTAGATTAACAACATTTTCTAGAAAAAAAAATTATTTCGATGAAAATTTTGCTAACAAAATAAAACATAAACAAAATTTCAAGAAAAATGTGGTTTAGAACAATTTTTTTTAGAAAAATGCAGCATATTACAATTTACTAAAAATTTTCTAGAAAAATGCAATGCGAAAAAATTTCCTAGAAAACTGCAATTTCCACGATTTTTTGTCCAGAAAAATGCATTTTTCTATAAACGCATGCAATTTTGGTAAATTTTTTGGAAAGTTCAATTTAGACAAAATTTTTTAGAAAAGTGAAACGGAATTTTCGAGAAAAAAATTAAATTTTGTCAAAATATCAAAAATCGAATTCGACGAAATTTTTTGCGAAAAATGCGGAACATAACAATTTAAAAAAAAATCGAAGAAATTTTATAGAAAACCACAATTTCGGCGAAATTTATTAAATGTAGGCAATTTTGATGAAATTTTTTTCCAGAAAAAATCTAGTTTCGACGAAATATTACAGAAAAATTAAATTTGGACAAATTTTAACAAAAAGAAAGTAAAAAAATCAGAAAATTCAAATTTAGAAAAAAAATCTATATAAATTCCAAAAAATTAAATTTCTATGAAATTTTCTAGAAAAAAAATTTAGTTTCGACGGAAATTTTCTAGCAAAATTAAATTTGGTCAATGTTTTGATATAGCTTCCCGTATAGAGGTCGCTCCAAAATACGGTTTTTGATCCATAGATTGCTCATTTTTAACGCAATTTTGCCAAAACTTTGCAGTTTGTATTGTATTTTGACTTGAATTCATCACGAAATTTTCCAAATCGCTCATCTTATTCTTTATAGTCACCCTATATAGGTCGCTCCAAAATAGGCTTATTTAAATCATAAATACCACATTTTCTAAGCATTTTAAGCGAATCTTTGCAGTTTGTGTTTTATTTAGACAAGAATTCATAACAGTAAACATGTTTTAAATCAGTTCATATTTTTTTCTAGTCCACCTATAGATGTCGCTCCCAAAAACGCTTGTTTAAGCCATAACACCACATTTTCTAAGCAATTTATCTAAAACTTTGCACTTAGTATTATTCTATTTTGGCAAGAATTCATCTCAAAAAATTTAGTCAGTTTATATTTTGTTGTAGTACCACATTTTTAATATGAAGAGTTTGGTTAAAGAGTTTGGGGCGTAAAATTTGACTAATTTAATATTTGCTTCAACAATAGTTTGAAGATTTGCTCCATATCAAAGATTTTTCCAGTATGTAATGGGTCAGAATATTTAATATCGACCAAGGTAGTTTATTTTTGACAAAAAAATTTTTTTGATCTTAAATATCCACGTACATACGTGGATATTTAAGATCAGAGCAGCGTCCACCCCTTCGTTTAAATACAGGGTTGAAATGTTGCATTTTTGAAACGTGCAAGTGCTAAATTTTTTACAATCTCTGTCACCATGCATAATTTTTTTACAAACGAAAACAGAAAGGCATTTTTGGGGCGAAAGCAGGAAAAAATGTTGCATTTTTGGACACAACAGAAAACACTATAAATTAAATTCGAGGGACTACATTTTCTAATATTTCAAGTCGATGGGGCAACATTTTTTCCACAAACGAAATCGACATCAAATATAAATAATTACGACATTAATTAATGTATTTTCTTATGTATAAAGTTATAAAAACGCAAAAATATAGAAACATGAAAAATTCGGAACAAATCCTGACACAAGCTGTGTTAAAATGTTTATGTACATATATATTTTTGGAAAACGAAAATGTTCCCTATATAAAACTTTTGAAATTAGTAATGTCAAATGTAGCAACGAAAAGGGTTTTTTTAATGGTATATAAAATTATAAAATAAAATTATAAAATAAAAAATTATCAAATAAAACTAATGTTCTACAAAAAAAATTAATTTAGTAGAGAAATACAGGGTTTTCCAACAAGAGGTGTTATTTTGAATCACCCGGTATTTCGGTAGCTGTCAATTTTGAAGCTTTTATTCGTTGACATTTGACAAGTAGAAACTACGCCATTATTAACCAGTAAGGAAAGGCAGAAAGTCGGGCGGGGCCGACTATATAATACCCTACACCTCCATAACAATGCGATAAGGGTCATTGCCATAATAATTTGGAATAATTGGTAAATGGGTAGAAACATATTATCTAATTCTGAAACGATAATCGCTAAATTAAGCAATATTCGTTCCTAAAGTGAGAAACATCTTTCTGGAAAATTTTAATGATCGGAAGTAAAATACAACTTCTATAGCGGTTTGATACCAAATCAGGAGGAACATATATATGGAGCTTTAATATAAATCTGAACCGATCTTCCCTGAATACTAATTCATGTAAAAATACCTCATTCTGTCGAATTTCGTACTGATCGGATATAAAATACAGTCTCTACAACGCTTACATGTCAAATCGGGGGTAACATATGTATAGGGGCTATATCTAAATCTGAACCGATTTCTTCCAAATTTAACAGTGTTCATTCATATAATAAGAAACCTCTTTCTGCGAATTTCATACTGATCCGATATAAAATAAAGTTTTTACAGCGCTTACATGTCAAATCGGGGGTAACATATATATGGGCTATATCTAAATCTGAACCGATTTTGACCAAATTCAATAGGGATCGTCCTTGGGCCAAAAAAAATATATGTGTAAAGTTTCGTCGAGATCGGACCATAATTGCGACCTGTACTTTGATTACAAGAATACATGCACAGACAGACGGACAGACAGACGGACAGACGGACATAGCTAAATCAACTCAGAAAGTGATTCTAAGTCGATCGGTATAATAAACGATGGGTCTATTTCTTCTCCTTTTGGGTGTTACAAACAAATGCACAAAGTTATAATACCCTGTACCACAGTGTGGTGTAGGGTATAAAAATGGAACGATACAGGATTCAACAACGCATTGAAATTATTAAAATTCGAAAATCATCTTGACTGAAGTGGCCCATTTCCACCTCGGTGGCTACGTCAACAAGCAAAATTGTCGCATCTGGGGCTCGGAAAACCCAATAGTTATTGTTGAGAAGCCTCTCCATCCTCAGCGTGTGACTGTTTAGTGCGGTTTATGGTCCGGCGGGGTCATTGGACCTTACTTTTTCGAAAATGAGGTTGGATCAACAGTTACGGTGAATGGATTGCGCTATCGAGAGATGATTAATGATTTTTTATGGTCGGTGTTGGATGGTATTGATCTGGACAACGTTTACTTTCAACAAGACAGCGCTACGTGCCACACAGGCAACGAAACCATTGCTCTGTTACGGGAAAAGTTCCGGACCGTGTTATATCTCGAAGAGGTGATTACAATTGGCCACCGACGTCTTGTGACTTCTTCCTTTGGGGCCACGTGAAAGATAAGGGCTACGCCAACAGCCCAGCGTCGATTCAAGATATCAAAGATAGAATTCGTGAGGCTATCGAGGACATAGGGCAGCCACTTTGCGATTTGGATATTTTGTAAATTATTTATTTGGATTTTTTTGTTCCTTCCTATTTAATTACTACAATAAATGAGTAAATATGTAGTTAACTATTTCGTTTTACATAAAATTAAAGTAAATCATAAAAATGTGTACACTATTTCTTCATGGAATTAATGGTCATCGTAACGATACTCTCAAAGTTTCTAAACAGTAATTGGATTTTTGGGGTATCAATATTTGTAAAAGTTATGGACGAAATACAGGGTGCGACAATAGTAATAACTCAATGTTCTTTTGCTGTAATTTGTTTTAAATATTTTTTTTAAGTTGGACACTATAAAAATTTAACAGAAGGGAGACCCTAAGGGTATACCTACATCGATCTTGCTGAACCCAGCGGTTCCAGCCGTTTTTTCTAGGTTAGCTCTTGTTTTCGCGATATTCGACCACAAAGTTTGCAAGGGAATCAGAGAGGTTAGTTACCTCGGAGGTGATTTTGAAGTGCAAGACTTCGGAATACACGCTTCAGTCCAAAGAACAAAATAAAGGGAACTCTTGGAGAATTATTTCTCTTCTTCTTCTTCTACACAAATACAATTTTTAGGAGATTTTCTGGATACATGCAATTTTGACGAAATTTTGTGTACATCATCTATATGCATTTTTTGCGAAATGTCCCATAAATGCGCAATTTTGACGATAATTTCTAAACAAATTTAGTTTCGAGCAAAAATTTCTAAAAAAAAATTAAGTTTCAAGGAAAATGCATGCAAAAATTTTACAGAAGAAAACAGCAAATAACAATTTCCACAAATTTTCTAGAAATTCCTTGGCCCGAGAACGAAATTTGCAAATTTATGAACATCTGTTTGAATATAAATACAACCCCATTTAATATAGAGTTATGAAAAGAGAAATGGCAGTTACACCCATTTTTCATGAATTTTTAGCGACTATTGTGTTAAGTTGCAGAAAATTCGGTTAAGTAGTATTACAACTGACAACATTTGAAATCAATAGATCACTATTTTCGAAATTTATCGTGCACACAGATGGACAGAGCTCTAATGACTTAAAATATCCTGAAATGGATTCTAACCCTTTAAAATAAAATACTAAGTTGAAGTTAAGCATTTTGGAGCCAACTATGAGTTACTCAATTTGTTTCCAAATCAGATCTCCTCATTTTATATTCTCAACCAATTTGCAAATATTTGATTTTTTTCAGTGTATAACAAAGTGCTTTATGAAGTGTTGACTTATCGACACACAATAATAATTTGTCCATTGAAGTGGTGGCATACGACACAAGTCAAATCGAAGTGGCAATTCCGTCAATAAAGTTATCACAAAACCCCAATTAATTTCCGCCAATTGAATGGGGAATTTAATGTCAATTATTGAGATAATGGCAAATGTTTTAATAAAAACCAGACAAGTGTTGGCAAAGCCCGATAGAAAGGCCAAGTCCCAATGTATACCGAAATAAATAAAACCAAAAGAGACTATTTGCATACACTTGGAAGTGGCCAACAAAATGGATGTTAATAAACTTGAACTTGGCCTGCAGAGATACGCTGGAACAAAAAAAAAACAGGTTCAAAAAAAACAAAAACACGACAAAACAATTATAATTAATGACAGATATAATAATTGTAATTTCTCGACAATTGTATTAAATACGCTTTATTTGTATAGTTTCATGATTTTTGATTGATGACTTAAATGAAATATATGTAATTTATAAATAGTTTTTAAGATGAACGGATGCTAATTAATTACATGAGATAAAATGGGGAGCATCTATGTTAGCAGCATTATTACCAATTAGGGGCAAAGGCTGGGGAAGAGAAGGCAAATTTGGCGGGAGCAGCAAAAGCTTGGTTGGGGTAAGCGAAATTAGCAGGGGCGGCAGACAAAGCCGGGGCTCCATAGGATGGAGCAGCGAAAGGGAGAGGAGCGCCGGCAGCAGGGAAGGCTGGAGATTGGAAGGCAGGGGCGGCAAAGTGGGTAGCAGGGTTAACAGCTGGAGCGGCATAGCCGGTAAAAGGATTAACAGCTGGGGCAGCGAAAGATTGACCAACAAAAGGTGTTGGTCCAAATCCATATTTGCCAGCAGCAGCAAAGGCAAGAGGTGAGGGAGCAGCAAAGCCAAAGTTGGCGGGGGTAGCAAAAGACAAAGGAGCAGGGGCGGGAGCAGCGGCTACAGCAGGTGCAGCAACTGGGGCAGAAAATCCGACCTTAGCAGGAGCGGGGGCAGCTACGGCCACTGGGGCGGCAGGTGCAGCTGCTACAGCGGGTTTAGCAGCAGGATAAGCCACGGAATGATTGATGGTATGGGCATTATAGGTTGAAGCAAAGGGAACAACGCCAGCCTGGGAAGAAGCGCACAAGGCAACGACAGCGAGGATCTGCAAGTAAAGCCAAAATTAAATTTCCCTCTTCAAAAAAATAAATTCGAACCCCTCAACTTACCACAAATTTAGCAGACATTTTATTAGTTAATGTATAAGGTTAAAAGGGATTAAGGGAAATGAAATTAAATGAAAATGGATGTGTTTAGTTGGATATCCAAACAGGTTATGATGATCTCTCCAAAGTCGACACTAGTTTTTATATTAATGAAAGAAGACAACTCGAATCGTAATCAATAGTCATCAATAAATCTAAACGCTTAAAACCTTTACAAAAATGCATTGCAATTGCCTTATTTTCAATCAGAGATATAACCAAAATAAAAAAACTAAAAAACAAAACAATTGACCACAATTATGACCACACTTTTATTTCTGTATGCGACTTTCTTTGCATACCAAATTGCTCGCATTATGTATCGTACTCGTATGTGTGTTCCAATGTAGCTCCTCTCTCTCTCTCCAACTTAAAGGTCTTTAACACAAATACCCACTCCTCCTCACCACTTAGTAGGCCAATTTATTCGCCGGCACGGTGACATGTAAACGAGGTTCAACATTGTAACACTTTCGTTCGATTTTTTGTACAGCCCACAAGAGCCTGTCCCCCGCCCCACGCCAACCCACACCACTTCTTGGTCTGCAATTGGTGTTGTTGTATAATTGCAAAAATTGCGTTTTCAATAAAGTCGCTCTTAACCTGCCCCAACACAACACAACATATTGGTTAGTACGACAACTACATATTTTATGAACCAAAACAACATTTCATAATACCGGAATGTTTATTAGAGTGGGTCGAGTTTGTTATTGATAAATGATAATATAGATTTATAGGCTTAAAATTTGATTTTATAACTCATGCAATAAAAAATCTTTCAGATCTGAAGTATAATTGCCATAAAAAATTCGGTAAACAGTATAGTGTTGATTTGTGTACCCTCCACATAACACAGTGGGGGGAATTAAAAAAAACAAGTAAAAGTGTTAAGTTCGGCTATGCCGAATCTTATATACCCTCCACCATGGATTGCATTCAATCTTTGGATATGGAGCAAATCATGAAACGATCCTTTTTGTTTAAGTAAATTATTAAAAAAACGAACGCTACAATTTTTAGGCCTCAAATTCTTTAGCCAAACTTCACCTGAAAAATGTGGTGTTTGCGGCTTGAAATAGCTTTTTTGAGAGCTACATCTACACGGGGACTACAACAAAAAAAATGCTTTTTGTGAAAATTTTATTGAGCTAAATTCTTGCCAACATAGAATACAAACTGCAAAGTTTCAGCTAAATTTCTTTGAAAATGTGTTTTTTATGGCAAAAATAAGCCTTTTTTTGAAGCGACATCTATAGGTGGACTATAACAAAATTTTGCCGTGATGAATTCTTTTCAATATATAATACAAACTGCAAATTTTCTGCTAAATTGCTTTAAACATGTGGTATCTATGGCTCAAAGCCCATATTTTGGAGCGACCTCTATAGGGGAGCTATATAAAAACATTGACCGATATGGCCCATTTGCAATTCCAAATAACCTGCAACTATATGAAATATTTCTACCAAATTTGATCAACCTAGCTCTATTATTACGGAATGTAGCGTGATAACAACAGATGGACGGACGGACAGACGGACATGGCTGAATCGTCTTTGAATTTTACGCCGATTGAGAATATATATACTTTATGGGGTCTCAGATCAGTATTTAGAGGTGTTACAAACGGAGTGACAAAATGAATATACCCCCCATCCTATGGTGGAGGGTATAACAAATGGAAAGAATTAACCACCGATTGGGACAGAACTTTGTACGCTAGTACAGGAAGTTGGTAGCACTGCTTTATTTGACAACCGATTTAACAACTGATAGCTGTTGTTTGTTTAGTTTGGTTAACGTTTCATCATGGATAGACTTACAAGTGAGCAACGATGTAATACTCTATCAAAATATGTATTGCGTTCGTCAAACTTTAAACTTCAGCGACGAAGCTTGGTTGAATAGGTACGTAATTACACAAAACAGATTGTAATTAAATTTAAAAACGACTCATACTTACTTACTTACATACTTAAATTAAGTTTGCGACCTAGGCTTGTGGTAGGAATCGCTCGATCTTGGTGGGCCATTACGTGAAATTATTCGTTCATCTAAAATTTGTTTGAGTAAATTAGTTGCCGCATGCACTGTGTGGCTTTGTCCTGTTGGTAACACTGTTGGAAACAAAAAAAAGTTTGGAGGTCCTTTATCGCAAAAATAACATAAAATGCTATATTTTTTCCGTAACAGATGAGCTATTCACAGTCAATGAAGACGTCAGTCAATGAAAACGTTTACCGTAAACGTATTTTCCTTTGCTGTACACAAACATTCTTTCTTTCCAAAATTTTCATAATTTACGTTTATGGTAAACGAGAAACGTTTAAGGAAACATATTGTTTTTAAACATGATCAGTGTTGCCGTTTTGGTCATTTCGGACCAAATGTGGGCAGAAAAAATTATAGTTTGGCAGATTTTGGGTCGTGCAAAATTCCTTTACAAATTATGGTTGGTTTAAGCAACAGACGGTGTCTGGTGTAGTTGGAGGACTCTTATGAAAAAGCTAGAATTATTTTACATTAAATGTTCTATATAAGCAATAAACGGTGACTTTCGCTCGACGATGTTATTTCAGGAATTTTTCAACAATTGGATTGTTTAAAATTGTATTTAATTTCGTATTACTATGAAGTATAAGTAATTTGTGCTGGTGGCATTGAAAAATACATGACTAGCAGGGTTAAATGATACTTTTTCTTTCTAACATATATCCTACCCGTTATAAATAATTTCCTTGTAATGGTAAGAAATTTCATAAAAAACGAACTGGTTAATAACATAGACATCGAAAATAAAAATAAAATCTATCACTTTGGCTTTTCCAAAATGTTCATTGGCAAAAAGGCGGAAAATTGCATTCAAATGATTTAACTCAATCGGAAAAACAGAAGTAACATCAGCTATTTTGGAATTTACATTGAATTGCTAAGTCAAATAGAAAAGGGAATCGATTTTAAAAATGAATATTTAAAGCTGTTAAAAATGACAACCCCCGAAAAAGTGCTTTCCAATTAAGATTTATCAATATTGCCACTTGTTAAGAAATTCCCTACGCTTGTTGACTGTGTCCCCGATTTGATTGTAACAGAGAGGAATTTACTCCGCCTTAGCTGTAATAAACTGTCCTCTTTTAGGGGAACAGTTTCCCTATAAAAAACCTGAAAAATGCTTCGCAAATTTTCAAGCTTCATTTTTAATTTATTATCACTTCCACACAGTTCCGCCGCCGCTGAACGTAAATTTTCAACCCATTACATTCATAAATAACTATACATATATCGTTTATGTTTCATAATTTCCTTTTTTTCTGTATAGAATAAATTGTACATAGAGTTTTTTAATTTTGATTGTTTTTTTAATTGAGCTAGATGTCAAAAACAATAAAAATTTAATAAATACAAAGGTCGAATATAAAAGCAATAAAAATATTAGAATTTTTAAATTATTAAAGAAGCACACATTATTTAAATACCGTTTGTAAAACCTCTAAATATTGATCTGAGACGCCGTCGTAAAATTCTAAGACGATATTGCCACCTCCGTCTGTTGTAATCACACAATAATTGAGCTAGATGAATGAAATTTGGTATAAGTAGATACTTCTTATAGCTGCAGTTAACTTCGGATTGAAAATGGGTAATATCGTTAAATTTTTTGATATAGCCCCTGTTCAAGTCCGTGAGACTTGAAAAAAACTAGAAAATAAAAAAGAAACTACTATTTTTTAAATTATCATTATATATGGCAGTGTGCCATCTTTATTGTTGCAGGTGAGTCGTGAACTAATTACATGTCACAGTAACAGCGTTACCATCACTGCGATTTGACATACAATCGATGTCGATAGAGGGCGATGTTGTTAACAACGAATTAATATTAAAACTTGGGGGCGCTAGTTGAAGATCAGCTGTTGACACTTCAACAACCCCCATATATATCATCTTCCCGATGATTTGACTTCTTAACGGCATAGAGACAACAAATGTCAACTAATCGGGCTGAACATTGGTAACTGGGGTTTATTTATACCCGGAATTCTTTATACGAACAAAAACCTGAAATTTCAACGAATTGGGCTGAAATTTGGTATAATTTAGTTTATTTGTACCCGAAACCATTCACATGCTATCCATGGTGGAGGGTATATTAGATTCGGGATGGCCGAACTTTTTTTTATAGACTATATACCTTTTTTATATGTCTATACTTTTTTTATTTGGGCAAATGAAGTCGATTTTGGTCATTTTCTGGAAAAATGTTGGGCCGAAAAAAATTTTACCAGCGGCAACACTGAACATGATAGAACATTTTAAAGAGAGTTGGGAGAACAAAGAGCGGTGGATTGAGGTCAGAAAACAGGGAAGGAAATGTCAGTCTTTAGTACTTTTCCACTTTCAAAAGTACCGAAGTACCCCCACGACCCTTTTGATACCATTTTCTTCAAAAGAGTGATTTATTAGGAGCTTTCGGATTTGATTAAAAAAACACATAAAATTTAGAGAAGTGTATGAAAATCTTTATTCGGGTCGTTAGAACGGTCTATATAATTAAATTTTTAACATAGGCACCGTCTTGTTGAAACCATATGTCAGCCAAGTCCAGCTCTTACATTTTGTCCATTAATGTGCAATAATGAAAATTTAGTCACATGATTCCGAATAGCAGCCTCAGACGGTCGCCCAAACTGACCATAAAATGGAAGAACTTAACCAAGCATACAATTTGTTAATAAAATTCAATAATGTGGAAGCGTTGTTTGTTTGTATGTCGATCCATGGTTAAAATATAGACCAAACTGAACATGTTACACGAAAATGGCCAAACACAGTGTTGCCAAAAAGAAAGTTGCAAAAACTTCACCCTTTATCTATTACTAGCTGGACCCGGTCCACTTCGTTGCCCCAGACTTCAGATTTCCGATCCCGTTAATTTTTGGACTAATTACGTAGACTAACACCAAATATATATGCACATAATTACATTGATATTTCTAACAAATTGCTCAAGATATATCAAACACAGAATTTAATTGGTTTATTGGCGGGGCCACTCCCATTTGTCCGACCCCGCCCATTTTTGGACCAAGCACGTAGGCTGCCACCTTATATATATGCACAACATTAGAGTAATCTCACTAATAATTTGTGCGAGTTATGTCAATTTCTAAATTGGGTTTGTATTGGCGGGGCCACGCTGATTGTCCAATCCTGCCCATTTTTGCATCAACCAAGTAGACTACCACCTAATACATATGCAACAATTGCAGCACTCTCGCTAACAAATTGTGCAAGATATGTCAATTTAAAATATTTGTTTATATGAGCGGGGCCACGCCCATTCGTCCAATCCCGCCTATATTTGGACAAAACACGAAGACTACCACCGGATACATGGCACAAAACTACAGCACTCTAGCTAACAAATTGTGTAAGATATATCAATTTCAAAATTTGGCTTATATGGGCGGGGCCACGCCCTTGGCCGATCCCGCCCATTTTTGGACCAATTAAGTAGACTACCACCTAATACATATGCACAACATTACAGCACCCTCGCTAACAAATTGTGCAATATATGTCAATTTAAAAATTTGGTTTATAAGGGCGGGGCCACACCTATTGGTCCGACCCCGCCTATTTTTGGACCAATCACGTAGGTCGCCAACTGATATATATAAACAAAATTGCAGTTCCCTCGCTAAAAAATTGTGCAAGATATCTCAAATTCAAAATTTGCCTTATATGGGCGGGGCCACGCCCATTGGTCCGATCCCGCACATTTTTGGACCAATTAAGTAGACTACCACGTAATACATATGCAAAACATTACAGCTCCCTCGCTAACAAATTGTGCAATATATCGTCGGCTTAATGCTATTTTGTTCCATACGCCATTTTGTATGATCGGAGAAAAACGCAATTTATTGTTTGAGTAAAAACGGGACTGAAGAGTTACACACTTTTTATTCCATAGGGTTGCCAACAGTATTTGTATTATTTCTATGCCATTATATTCAAAAATAAGCAAGTTATAACAATTTTTGTGCATGGCATTTTGGTCCATATCCACTTTTATTTTAATATTTTTTCGTATTTGTATTACATGGACCACAAAGAAAGTCGGTATGAAAGGAGAGTAATTTACATATTGTGATCGAAAGAACGTAAAATAGTGAGTAAAAAATATAAGGCGATAAAAAAATGGGGATATAGAACAAAAATATAAAAATTATTTCCCTTAAATCAGAGTTAAATCGATTTACCCTACCAAGATCTCGAAAACTAGACGAGATAGGAAAAAAAATATTGCAGATTCTGAAAGAGCATGCTTGAAACCCATATAATCAACTCCTAACTCCAAAAACGCAAAAATGGCGTATGGACCAAAATAGCATTAAGCCGACGATATGTCAATTTAAAAATTTGGTTTATAAGGCCGGGGCCACACCCATTGGTCCAATCCCGCCCATTTTTTGACAAATCACGAAGACTACCAACAGATACATATGTACAACATTACATCTCTCTCGCTAACAAATTGTGCCAGATATCTCGATTTCAAAATGTGGCTTAAAGGGGCTCTTCCTTTCGAAACATTTCGGGGGGCCCGGGCCCTCCCCGAAATGTTTTAAACATAGGCATAAACTGTTTACAATTTTCAAAATCAGTCAAAAAAATACGAAAAATATTTGGAAAGCCGTTAAAAAAATTAATACAAAAGCGTAAAAAATGGTAACAGTAAAAGTAATAACAACTAAAAAGAGAAAAGTGCATGGTTTCCTCGCTAAAACTTTTTAAATTACGCATCGATTTTCTTCGGAATGGTCTCAATTTATTCATAACCTTTCAGAGTTTACGATAAAATCACAATTATGCGTTTCTAGATGTTTTTATGAGGCTTTTATTTAAAAATTATTAAAATTTTCTCAAAAAATATGATTTTTTGCAATACTTTGTAAGATATCGTCGAAACCGCTGAACGGATGGAAAATTGTATGGTGCGAAGTTGAAGGCTACTTAATTTTGAAGTTTGTAAAGCTTACCTGAACCAATTCAGATGAATGGTTCTCTAGTTATGCCATAATATGTGGTTCAACCTCTCTTTTTTCTTAGCCTAAAGGGTTGTCTCTTTAAATTCTCGCGATAAGCTGTGATATGGAAAGAAATTAGTGGTTGAACCACATATGGTGGCATAACTCGAGAACCATTTATCCGATTTGGTTGAGGAAAGTTTTAAAGAATTAAATATTAAGTAGCCTTCAACTTCATATAATACCATTTTCCATCCGTTCAGCGGTTTCGACGATACACGAGTATTACAAAATATTGCAAAAAAAATTGATTTTTGATAACATTTTAATATTTTGAAAATAAAACTCCCATAAAACAATCTAAAGATTAACAAATGTTATATTTTTATGATTTTATCGTAAAGTCTGTTCATGAATTAAACGAGCCCATTCCGAAGAAAATCGATGCATAATTTAAAAAGTTATAGTTAATTTAGAAAGGTTTTAACTTTAAAACTTTCTTATCGATGTAAAATTTACAAAAAGATACTTTAAAAGCTAAGATTGGAGATTTTGACGTTTTTTGACGTCTAGAATCAGAATCTATGCATTAAGAACAAATTTTGTGTTTGTCGATCGGTGTAATTATTGGCTGGCTTTAAATTTATGATAACAAGATATGGCGAAACTTAAGTTAAAATTACATTTATGATTTCTTATCTATCTACCTTTTTGACATGTAGGTTGCAGTGATGGAATGAGTTTGCACAACCGTGTATGTAAATTTGACTTTATATTGGGTGTGGTAATAAGTAGTACGGGTTTGGCCATTACACAGAACTTATCACGGTATTTGCAAACGATTAACCTAGATATAATAAAGGCTTTCGAAATCATAAAATTGGCAACGACTAAATTAAGTGACATGCGTAGAAATTCAGATGCGGAGTTTGATAAACTGTTTGAAGAATCCACACAACTTGCAAGAAGTTTTGGAATAGAAGCTGCACTACCTAGAAGAGTAGGCACTCAAAAGTATAGGGCTGATATTCCTGGTTCAGATGCCAAGGCGTATTTTATGACAACATTGTTCATACCATATGTGGACGAAGTAATATCACATTTAAATAACAGATTTTCCGAACATGAAGCTATAATTACAAGTCTGTTTACGTCGTTCCGATACGAGTTGTAAATCTAATAAAGGAAGATTTCGAAGAAGTCACACTTTTTACAAAAACGATTTAAACCAGTAAGGAAATGCTAAAGTCGGGCGGGGTCGACTATATAATACCCTACACCACTCTCGTAATATTGAATAACTCTGAAATATAAATTTAGTAATTCATGTATAAATTGTTTACATAAATTTACTTTTGGGACATTTTATACTTAAATAATACCCTGTACCACAGTGTGGTGTAGGGTATAAAAACGATTGGATGTAAACTACAGCATCTATAGGACTAAAGGGTCAAATCGCACGAAAGATATGTATGGGAGCTATATCTAAATATTAACCGATTTTCTTCAAATTCGGCAATGTTGGTTCATGGATCAAGAAACTCTACCATTCTAAATTTCAAAACGATTGGATGTAAAATACAGCTTCTATAGGACTAAAGGGCCAAATCGGACGAAAGATAAATATAGGAGCTATATCTAAATCTGAACCGATTTTCTTCAAATTCGGTAGTGTTGGTTCATGGATCAAGAAACTCTACCATTCTAAATTTCAAAACGATTGGATGTAAAATACAGCTTCTATAGGACTAAAGGGCCAAATCGGACGAAAGATATATATGGGAGCTATATCTAAATCTGAATCGCTTTCAACCAAATTCAATAGTGATCTTTACAGCTGCGAAATACTCTAAACTGCAAAATTTTAGAACGAAATTGCAACCTGTAGTCGACGAACAACTTTACATGGACAGACGGACGGACAGATATGGTTAAATCGACTCAGCTAGTGATTCTGAGTCGATCGGTATACTTTAAGGTGGGTCTAGCTGTATTATTTTCAGGTGTTACAAACATCTGCCGTGAAACGAACTTATAATACCCTGTACCACTGTGTGGTGTAGGGTATACAAATTCAGCAAAATCTGTTTTAGCTGAAATAAGTATATGGATTGATTATTGGAAGCAGAAGAATGATAAGCCATCAAATGCATTAGATGATATTTCAGTTAGTGATGAGGACATGTTCCCAAGCGTTTTTACTGGCCACAATACCTGTGACAACAGCATCTGCTGAGCGAAGTTTCTCGACGTTAAGAAGAATAAAAACTTATCTCCGGAACAGAATGGAAGGAGAAAGGCTATCTTATCTGGCTTTGATGTCTATATACAAAGATGAAGTCAAAATCGATGAAATAATTTATATATTTCTTTCAAAAAATCGAAGATTACATTTTTAACTCTTACGTATTTTATTATAAAAAGTTTTACTGATCTCGTACTAAAGTACACATTTATATTTAGGAATAAAATTCGAATAAAAAACTAAGGATCTTTGTTGAACCGTGTTCAACAATTTTATTTAATTTTAAGATATACTGAATATTTACCTAACTGAATTTCTAAATATACAATGATTCTTGAATTCTAATGATTTATAATTAACGGTCGTTGTGACCATCATTCTTTAATTCCCATTTAGTTGTAAGCTAGTCTGTACCTGTGGCAACTCTTTATCCAATGATTGCTTCTTCTGAAAAGCTTTCACTCATTGGATAAAGAGTTTCCATCTTAATTCCTGATTCCAGTTACTGTGATGCTGAATTTCCCTAAAACCCTAAACTGCCTCTCTGTCGCTTTTCGTGCTGCCGCACAATTTTCACTTGTGCAGCAGCAACGAAAGCGGTAAGACCTGAACTCTCAAATAAACTGAACTGAATCTCACTGAAACTGCAACTCTTTGTCTTTTTATTTCTCTGGTTTTTCATGCATTTATAAAACGGCCAAAATCCTTGCAATTTTGGGAGTTTTATTAAAAGTAAAATACAGTCCGCTTACAGAAGAAGCCCCGAAATTGTACATGGTCCTTTCGAGCCGTCAAAGAACTGAAGATCGATTGATTGATAGTAAATAAATTGGATCACGTCCACCGCCTAATATCGTCAACTTTAACTTCAATTTATATCATGGAACAAAGGTATGTGAGTTTTTATTAAAATTGTGAACGGTTAGGGATTATTCGCGAACGGAGGAATACAGGTTTATATGGCAACCCGGTTTAATGGTTGAAAAGATACCTATTATATATATAGATATATATATTCATGTATGTACATCCGAAAGCTGTTTCTGAAAACCGAACTTGTAATAAAAAAGAAAAGATTTTACGTTTAGTTTCCTGATTAAGAGTAGAGTGCAAAAACTTCAAGTAGAAGTTCTTATCATCCGCTCTTACTGATTATCGCTCTTGTTCTTGGCTCATACTCTTTCTCGGTTTAGCCACAAGCTCGCGCAAAGTCATCTCTAACAACTGTTTCTACCTCTTTAACAAGAGTACTGCTTTTCACGAAAGCGGAACAACTCTTATATCTCTCTGTTGTAAACGCTTCACGAGCGTTTCACACACCGACACAGTTGTATGAAGAAAAACTTCAATCTGTCATCCGATTTTATTTAATCTCTTCGCTCAAGGAGACAGAGCTCTCTTCCAAATCTCTTTACAAAATTCACAATAAATTGTGTGTTATTACATAATAAAATTTTTTGAAATGTTATTCTGTAGCACACAATTTGCTTGTTTTCATTATTATTTCGCTGTTCAGCAACATACATAAAATACATGACAATTGCTATTTTAATTGAAAAGGGCAACCTCGTTTTCAAAGCTGCGTATCCCTGTGCGAAGAAAAAGTTCTTTTGGTTAGACTTGTTCGTTGAAAGAGCCTACCAGCCACAGAGATTGAAACAATCTCTGCTCTACACCACACTCTTCTCTATTACATCTAGTTGGTAGTCGATTTAATCTCTCACACACACGGTCATAAATCCAACTATTTTTTAGAGCTCACCAAACACAGAGATTGGAGCAATTCTCTTCATTTGATATCTCTTTGATAACACTCAATTTACACACAGAAATTGAGCCAGACTAACGTAGGCCGACCCAACCACAGCAATCAAGCATCGCATGCACAGTACCTACGCATTGATACGCTACAGTGACGGGGAGAGAGATCTCTGCGTGGTGTGTATACTCACACTACACTGAGCTGAACTTATTTATATTCCACTCACTGTAATCGCAGTAAGCGTCTAACGCATACACATTAAGCGGCCAACGCAGCTCTCCGCTCTCCTGACGCTGCCGAGCGAAGTATCTGCTGCATTGAAAGCACTCATACAACACAGCCACTTACCCGCAGCTCTGGCGGCCTGTCGTAATCTCTGCGGTATATTGAGATTGTATAATTTCTTAAAGAGAGGTCGTATCATTTCTTAAGAGAAGCGTACGCATACATCATAGTTGCTGCTCATCTCCTCAGGATTGGTGAGAGGCATAGGTTCGTCAAACAGTCATGACAACCACAGCCGGCATTTGAAGACAAATGCGAACAAGGCAACATCAAAGCATAATAAGGAAAAATTACAGAATATCACGAGAACGAAGATTAAGCCAGCCCAGCCATAGGGCAAATGTAAAAAAGAAATAGTTTCATTGAAAAATAGAAGATACAATTATTTGGTGGCCAGGAAAAGTGAGTCTTCGTTCCTGTGCTTCAGGCAAGTGGTTTGGTTATTTTGTTTGGCCGTAATAAACAAATTAGTTCGCTTATTTAGCAAGAAAGCGAGTGTTCCATCAAAGTTTGTCAGATAATTGCTATTAACCCCAGGAGGAGTGTTTGGGAAAAGTTCTTCCACATAAGGGATATTGCCACGACTTCATACCGGCAACGTGTTTTGGTTTGAGCACAGCGAATTACAGCAAAATAAGAAAGATAGCGATAAAGCAACCAGAAGGAAGGGGCAAAGCAAAAATCAACGCAAGTACAACATTCTAAAAGAAGAGGAATCAAGTCAGAGGAGCGGTGAAGAATTTTGACTAACGGTAGTGTCGATGGGTGAGTGTGTGTTGTTGTAGTCTTGGGTTATGGTTTTGTTTATTGGTCGCAAGTTAAGTGACAATAGTCAATGGTGCCTACATTAGAGGAAAAAAAGCGCTAAACTGCCGGGAACCATAAAGAAGACAAAGAACGCGTTCGTCGTGCAGTTAATTGTTCTATAAGTCAATACAACAACCGATGACCCTCTTTAAGTATTACACCTCTGGATTTAGGAAAATATTATAGGAGCACCAAAAGAACAATAAAGTCTAAAGAAATATACAATTTGCTTCTGTGGAAAATTTGTGATGCATGTCATACAAAGGGAAAAGAAATATACAATTTATTTTTGGACAAAAATTCTGTTAAAAAAAGAAATATACAATTGTCTTTAGTTAACGATTTGAGTCGCATGACATGAAACGGTCACTAACTGATGGGCCACATTTTTGGAGTATACTAAATAAACATTCAAGTGCATCAATCGAACCATTTTTTATCTTTAATATCGAACCATCATTTATGTGCGTACGAAGACGTGGTTGAGCAAGTTCATAAAATACTCGCAGCTCACCTGGCACAGGTGATTATGACAAATCTGTTATGGTCAACAAGAGTCATTTTATACAGTGCTCCATTGACACATAACACCTGACATATTGAAGCCGTTTTTTTACGTGAACATCGATTATTAATAAAAATTAGTTGTAGTACTCGGCTAGTGTATATGCTTAAAGGTTGCATTACTATTACTGAAGAGTTGCACATAGTTGGAAAAGTGTGAAAACTTTGATATATAAATATAACATATTTATTGATAAATTGTATACGTAAGCAATCGCAATATAAGAATACTGCCTATTGCAAAGGTTGTTACAAGTTTATACTTTAAAAAAAAAAAAAATTTTAACATGGTTTGGATATACAAATAAAGAACAACAATTCAAAACAATTTAATTAGTTGGCATTCAATGAAGTGTGTAATTTGTTGAATATCAAAATTGTTGGAAACCATATTCCAAAACGTTTTATATGCAGTTATTGAAACCGTTCCTCAACAGAAAGTTTCGTCGAGGAAATTATAGAACATTTCCACAAGGCAGCCCTGGACAATAGCCCAATTTTGACATAAAGGATTTACATTCAGCTACCTCAATTGCTCTTCAGCGGATATAGTACCTTGGTAAACATCGGTAGATCAATACTACAAACCAATCTGTAACGAAACGTTCATAATCAGCGGCTGTCCGATTTATTCAATAAATAGTTCATTACTGTACAGCTACTCGAAAATAATTACTTAGAGGGTTTAATAAAACATTTGCAATATTTGGTTTTCATTTATTAATGCAGTGCTAACAGCTGTATATATGTATACTTGAAAAGCGATACATGCTTCAATTAAATTACACAGCCTTTACCTATTAATTATTTACAAACTACACATCCTCAAAAGTTGTATGTACATACATGAATTTTGTTGATTTATATAGTACTTGATAATTGGACACTCTTTGGCGACGCCACATGTTTCTGATAGACATAAACATTGCTCGTGATACATACTACTAAAAACTGTGGATACCTAGAAGGTTGCCTACAGATTAAAAAAGAAGGAAACCCTTATCGTGTATAAATATTATTGATTTATATGTATATACTACGAAGAACTGTATACCGAGGAAAAATATCTGTCTTAAATACTTGAATTTTACCTACTTGTGGATTATTTGGGAAATGTATATATGAAGAGTGATATATACATAAAAATTCTACAGATTGTTTATATATAAATATTACTTATTTATATACATAAGTTAAAGTGTTGTGGTACGTTCTGGTTCTGTTCAAACTTATTAAAAGCTTTGTTCGTGTACGTATTAGGAGGTATCGGTGTTACACTGGTGCTTCCGTACTCAAAGAAAAATCGTAAAGAAAAAGAGTAGGCAAGTTTGAAGGAGAAATAGTGTTTCGCTTGGCTGTTCTTTGAACAATGTTGTGATTTGAAATTTTCTCGATAAAGCTGTCATGTTTCTATGCTTGTTATTGACAACAGATTATGTTCATTGAGAAAACTTACAGACATTCGAAACTGGAAAGTATACATATCACAAGACCTTGAATATCTAAAATTTCAAGCGCAGTTTCGTATCAGGTACGCCAAGTCTTCATCGGAACTCTCTAATGGTCTATACAGTGATTAGCTATAATTATATGAGTTGGTGCAACATTTGTGTTTAATAAATCCAGATCCTTTTCCCAAAATATTTTTATGACAACATTTTTCCATTCTCGATTTCGGTTCTTTCGATTTCATCTGTATAGTCATTAATATCTTCCACTAATGAAAACAATAGACCTTTGTCAGTGTTGGTTTACCGGGCCCTATAGACATAAACAAAATTTGTGTAATAGCGGATACGATATCCATTGGTAAAAGCATTTTTTATCAAGACGCAAATATATGTTACACTCGCACAAGATCCATTTTTAACAAAATTTAGCCAGAAGTAAATACTTTCGCCATATCTCCCAAATTGAATTGCTGATTAAGTTATAATATACTCAAAAGCTTAAATCACCCAACGTGAGTTTAAATAAAACGAATCTGTACCGAAACGTTTAATGTTTTGAAGAAAATCTGTTTTTTTATTTGGGTTTATTTTTATGGTCATCAAATCATCAGAGTTCGCTTAGACGTACCTGTGTCAGTCGTGGTAGTGACGTTTCTCTTAATCTGGATCATATTGTAGTCGTAGACTATCCGAACATCCATACCGGTCACTTTCGGTTTGAATGAATTTACTTTGACCGTGGTCAGTATCGATTTCATTCTTTCTGAGGTATCTCACATATTGTATACCGGTGTGTTTACAATATTGTAATTGAGACTAAGTTTAGAAAGAATTTGAATTCCCTCCCGTAAGAATCTGCGTCGTATTTTTACGAAATTAGAATTTATTTGGTACCACAAGAGTATTTAAGTCCAAAATATTCCGCCGTGAATATATTGGTATTCTTGCATAATCTCTTGTGTTTCTCTTCCGGGGAAAGATCTGAGAAATCGATTCTCATTACCCTTTGTTTTCTTCTCTCTTGACCGTAAAATCGAAGATGAGCTCGAAAAAGTTCGCCTTTCTCTCGAACGAAGTAGTTCTGTTCTGCTCAAACTTCCATGAGATTCCGGTTGAAGATCATACTGCTTCAAGCTTGCAGGTTGAGCTTGATGATTTGGAAAGGCGTTGGCGCCAACTTGTGAACATCTATGAAGCTGAAATGACATCAGATGACGTTGCGGGTACTGAAGACTCTCGCAAGTCAATTCATAGCATATTTTCGGAATCCTGCAGGTCCTACAAGAACTGCAAGGCCGCTATTCTTGACTTGGTGCAAATCGAGAAAGGGAAATCTGAGAAATCAACCACAAAGGAAAAATCAGAGTCCAGAATTAGTGATGAAGGGTTTTCGTTGAAGGTTCCGCCTTGCGATACCGAGCTATTCAGTGGTGGTTATGATAAATGGCCAAGCTTTCGAGACATGTTCTCTGCCATTTATGCCAAACATCCCAGATTGTCACCGGCCCAGAAACTGTTCCACCTGAGGGCGAAAACCCGAGGGGAAGCTAGTCAAATTGTTAAACAATTTGCTCTGACTGACGACAATTTTGAACTTGCCTGGGAATCTCTTCGCCAGAGATACGAAAATAGACGGATTCTCATAAACCATCAGTTGAGAAAAATTTTCGAAATTGATAGTGTATCTTCTGAAAGAGGCAAATCTTTGAGAAACTTACAATATACCATCAACAACTGTCTGTCTGTTCTGAGGACATATAACATAGCCGTTATCGCCTGGGATCCGTTCCTGGTATATTGGGTTTCTTCAAAGCTGCCAGAAGAGACATTGACTGCCTGGGAAAATTCATTGGATGACCACAAACAGTTGCCAACCTGGGATCAACTGGACGATTTCATATCGAAAAGGCTGAACATGTTGGAATCCATATCCGATATGAGAAAACCATCCACCTCGACTCCTCTACAGAAGTCACAAAATTATCATGCTAAATCTGAAGCAAATTTTCGACCTTGCAAGGTCTGCCGGCAGAACCATGCGTTGCGGAATTGCCACAAATTCAGAACATGGTCGCTCACTGAACAACGAAAATTCATCTCCGCTAACAAAGTTTGTGAAAACTGTTTGTCTTACGGACACGGTACACAAAATTGTCAAAGTGAGAGATTATGCCAAAAATGTCAACAGCCTCATCATACGATTTTACATCCTGAATCTGGTCACGCTGGACGTCAGAATGTAACTTCGGGGTCAAGTGGCCCAGGCTCCTCACAGAATCGGCGGGAATTGCAATCCCATACAGCATCATTCCATATTGATACCCAATATGATGAACAGCCGACTACGTCAGCTACCGCTAATGCTACTAGACCTAACGTCCAAAACTACTTTTCTGATTCCGGAGAAGGGACGGTCCTGCCGACGGCCTTGGTTGACATTGCACATCGCGGAATCACATTCACCATTAGAGTTTTCGTTGATCAGGGTTCCCAAGAGTCATTCGTATCGAGTAGGATAATAAATCAATTTTCGATTTCAACGACAAAATCCTTCACGAGGATTTCGGGTCTTGGTGGTACTGTTCTGGAAAACGCCACAAGAACCTGTCAGCTCACTCTGAAATCTAGAAAATCTGATTTTAAACTCAATATGAACGCAATCGTAATCTCAAGCCTTAACCACCTGATGCCGGCATCTCATACAAATATTACAGACTGGTCACATCTGGACCGTCTGGATTTAGCAGATCCGAAATTTTTCAAACCTGCACAGATCGACATGCTCCTTGGGAGTGATGTGCTACCTCTGATTCTGAAATCTGGAGTTCAAAAGAATGTCTGTGGAAATCTTTTAGCTCAAGAGACTGAATTCGGTTGGCTGATCAGCGGGCCACCCTCTGTTCGATCCGTAAACTCATTCGCGTCTTGGGTTGCAACTCCTGATTCGCTGAACGATGACGTGAAAAAGTTTTGGGAACTGGAGGAAATACCTGCCCACAAAAGTCAATCTGAGGATGATCTCTGGTGCGAAGAGTTTTACAAGGATACAACTAGTCGCCGCTGTGATGGGAAATACATCGTAAGGTTGCCATTCAAACAAAATTTGCCTAAGGACATTCATCTCGGTTCGTCAAGGAGATCTGCTCTGGGTCAATTTCTCAGGATGGAGAAAACATTAAGGAACAGCGCCGAATTAGCATCGGAATACTCAAACGTGCTGTCCGAATATTTAGAACTGGACCATATGGAGCCCACTACACAAACTGAACTCATTGAAGATTCCCGTTTTACCTCGTTTTACCTGCCCCATCACGCGGTGATCAAACCAGAGAGTAAATCCACCAAAGTTCGCGTAGTTTTCAACGCATCAAAGAAAACTAATAGTGGTTTCTCTTTAAATGATATTCTGTACATTGGACCAACCTTGCAAAATGATCTGATGAATGTCATTCTGCGGTGGCGCTTCTTCAAGTACGTCTTTAACGGAGACATACAAAAGATGTACCGCCAAATTTGGATTCATGAAGAAGATAGGCAATTCCAGAGGATTATTTTTCGGATATCTCCCAACCGCGAAATTGACGATTTTTGTCTGAAAACTGTGACCTTTGGGGTGAATTGTGCACCATATCTTGCAATAAGAACCTTGTTGCAACTAAGTGAGGACGGAAAGACGACTCACCCTACCGCAGCAAGCATTCTGGAAAGGCAAATATATGTTGATGATGTACTGTCTGGAGGACATTCAGTTGCCGAAGCGAGGTCGCATCTGGTTGAATTGATTGATTTGCTGAACTCTGCTGGATTCCCCCTGAAAAAACTTACTGCTAATCACTCTCAAATCCTCCACAACATGCCCCCGGAGGATCTTCTAGACGAAGATTTTCTCAAATTGGAAGATGCCAGTGAAACCAAGACATTAGGAATTCGCTGGAACGCGATGAATGATACATTCTTTTACAAGGTGTCCAATATTGCTGTACCATCCTCGCCACTAACAAAACGGAAAATTCTGTCAATAGTTGCGAAGATATTCGACCCAGCGGGCTGGCTAGCCCCAATTATAGTCGTGGCGAAGGTCCTAATGCAGCAACTCTGGATAGATGGCACTGATTGGGACGAAGAAATCAAGCCACATTCTTTCGAAAAATGGAATTTTTTCATCTCCAATTTTCACGAAATTGAAAATATAAAAATTCCACGATGGATCCAGTACTCGTCTGAGACCAAGATTCAAATTCATGGTTTTTGCGACGCCTCTGAGAAGGCATACTGCGCTTGCTTATACATTCGATCAACTTCATCGGAAAATGTAGTATCTTCCTATCTGCTGGCATCCAAAAGTAAAGTGGCCCCGCTATAAACTGTAAGTCTACCCAGATTGGAGCTGTGTGGTGCTGCTTTACTATCTCGCTTATTAAAATCTGTTTGTCAAAATCTGAGTTTGGTTGTTCCGGAAATCTACTTGTGGTCAGACTCCACAATCACTTTATCATGGCTCAGTAAACCTCCTTTTCACTGGAAAACTTTCGTGGCCAACAAAGTCTCTGAAGTACTTGACAATGTGGGGAATGTCAACTGGAAACATGTTCCAACTGCGGAAAACCCAGCGGATATTGGAACACGAGGGTGTACAGCATCAGAACTTAGCGTGAGTCAACTTTGGTGGCATGGACCGAAATGGCTCATCAAGTCTGCTGAATTTTGGCCCAAGCAGACAACATACAAAGATCTTTTGCTGGAGAAGAAAGTCACTACTTTTCAAATCCAGCTTCAATTGGAAGATGTGCTAGAGCGATTCTCGTCATTTGATCGTGCGTTACGAGTTTTATGTTACATGTTTCGTTTCGTTAGGAAAAGCCAGAAGCGCCCATGCGGTGACATGCAAACGAATCTGATAAATGCTCAAGAAATTTTATGTGTTAAACAACGTCTGCTGAAAATCGCTCAATCCTCCCATTACCCCGTTGAATACCAGGCTCTCGAAGCAAACCAGACAATCAGTTCGAAAAGCAGGCTTTTAACCCTGAATCCATTTCTCGATGAAAATAAATTACTTCGAGTAAATGGCCGTCTTGCTAACTCGGATATGAGCTACAATGAACGACATCCCATAATCCTGCCTGAAAATTCACGATTCTGTAAACTGCTAATCGAATATACCCATAAAATTCTGTTACACGCTGAGCATCAAAGTATGCTTCGTGCAATTCGACAAGAATTTTATGTCATCCGTTTAAAGAATGCTATACGCCACTGTATAAGAAATTGCAAAACCTGTGCAATTTACAAGCACCGAATCCGAGATCAAATAATGGCAGCTCTCCCCATTGAAAGATGTACCTTTTCGTTACCGTTCACCAACACAGGAGTTGACTTCGCTGGGCCCTTTGACATAAAATCTTCTCGATTGCGTAATGCTAAGCTTCTGAAAGGATATACTGCTGTATTCGTCTGTCTGTCTACACGGGCTATTCATTTAGAAGTTTGCTCTGAACTATCAACTGAAGCGTTTCTGGCTACATTCGATAGATTCGTAGGTCGACGAGGTTTTCCGAACAAAGTTTTCTCAGACAATGGGACAAACTTTGTCGGAGCCAATCGCACACTTACAACTGAATACAGAAACTTCTTGAAATTAGCTGAAAAATCTCTTGTCGAAAAGTACAGTCTGCATGGGTTCTCTTGGCACTTTATTCCCCCGCATGCTCCACACATGGGTGGCATATGGGAAGCTGGCGTGAAAAGTATGAAAACTCATCTGAGAAAAGTCGCAGGTAACATAAAATTTACATTCGAAGAGTTTTCAACCTTACTGGTCCGGATCGAAAGTGTTCTTAACTCTCGACCTCTTTCTCCCATGAGCGAAGATCCCACGGAATTGAACCCATTAACCCCAGGACACCTGCTGAAGGGAGCTGCATTAGTCGCCATACCTGAAGAATTCTCGGAGAATCTTTCGCTGATTAATAGATGGCAACGCCTGAAGTTAATCCAGATCCATTTCGCTAAACGATGGAAATCCGAGTATATCTGTAACCTGCAACGAAGATATAAGTGGAAATCTGCGCAACAAAATCTGAAGGAAGACGATTTTGTCATTGTACAGGAGGATAATTTGCCACCAACTGAATGGCGACTAGGACGGGTGATTAAAGTTTTCTCTGGTACTGATTCTCGAGTTCGTGTTGCTGAAATCAGAACTCAGAACGGTACAATAACTAGGCCTCTCGTTAAACTTTGTATTCTTCCGAGTGCATAATCGATTTTTCATGTATAATACCTACCGTTCACATATTTAATTAAACTTACTCTCTAGCAACTCTCCTAGCCTCCCCAAGTGCCGTGTGTGCCATGAAAGACATTTCTTGAGCAACTGCACCAAATTTAAAAATATGTCGGTCCAAGAACGCCGTGACGTAGCAAAAGAAAAGGGGTACTGCTTCAATTGTTTGTGTGCGTCCCACAGTCGAAATTGGTGTCCGTCCCGGAAGACTTGTATGGTTTGCAACAACAACCATCACACATACCTCCATGTTGATGGCCAGAAGCGGAAGGCTCCCATGAAGCCACCCACGGTTAAGAAGGAACCTTCGCCAGAGCCAAGTACGATCTGTTGCCCACACCACCACCGTCACCATTCTCCCCCAACAACGTCCGCAGCAGCAGAGCGAAAACGGTTCGACCGATTCGCGTCAAGCAGAAACGATACCACACGACATCACTCACGTCGACGAGGATCTGCTGCGTCCAACTCCACGGCGGCATCCACCAGCAAGGCGTCAGCGGTGAGCGAACGCTTGAGCATCCGCCCGAGAATGCACATATTTATGCCCACTGCTCTAGTGCGAGTTCTCACCTCTTCGGGGCCAGAGAAAACGCGCTTGCTATTCAATTCGGGGGCGGCCCACACGATCATCGTGAGAAGTCTGGTTGAAAGGTTGGAATTACAGACGACAAAAAAGGACGGCAAGGAGTACTGCACGATCAACCTCCAGTCGTACCATGATTTAGCGGCCAAAATTCAAATTACCGGGGTGGTGAGGACTCAGCTAAATGCCACGTTGCCTGCTGTCACCACTGAGAAAAAACTGGAAGCGATTTACAACCATCTAGAAGATCTTGCTGATCCACACTTTTTCCAGCCGACCAATGTCGAGATCATGTTCGGCAACGACCAGATCTGCCGAACTCTGCGAGCCGGGCTGATACAAACTTCCTCAACTATGCCTATCGCCCAGAGCACCCTATTTGGCTGGACGATCTCCGGCGCATGCCACTATTGAGGTTGCAATACTGCAAGGGCGGCGGCATGTTGAACCGTGTTCAACAATTTTATTTAATTTTAAGATATACTGAATATTTACCTAACTGAATTTCTAAATATACAATGATTCTTGAATTCTAATGATTTATAATTAACGGTCGTTGTGACCATCATTCTTTAATTCCCATTTAGTTGTAAGCTAGTCTGTACCTGTGGCAACTCTTTATCCAATGATTGCTTCTTCTGAAAAGCTTTCACTCATTGGATAAAGAGTTTCCATCTTAATTCCTGATTCCAGTTACTGTGATGCTGAATTTCCCTAAAACCCTAAACTGCCTCTCTGTCGCTTTTCGTGCTGCCGCACAATTTTCACTTGTGCAGCAGCAACGAAAGCGGTAAGACCTGAACTCTCAAATAAACTGAACTGAATCTCACTGAAACTGCAACTCTTTGTCTTTTTATTTCTCTGGTTTTTCATGCATTTATAAAACGGCCAAAATCCTTGCAATTTTGGGAGTTTTATTAAAAGTAAAATACAGTCCGCTTACAGAAGAAGCCCCGAAATTGTACAATCTTAACTTCCATTGCCTACACAATAAACGCAATTTTTTAATTGTTTATCTTTGTTATGGAAAAAAAAGGTTGGCCGCCCCCCGAACCAAATTCCTGGATACGTCCCTGTCAATCTACAAAGAAATGTGCATATGGGAATTATATACCTACGAAGAAAGCGTACAAGTCACACAGCCAAAGCTCCAAGCGAGACTTAAATTCACCATTTTCACCACCCATGTGACTGGTAAGGGTTGCCAGTTCGACACAGTTGTCTCTACACCAATCGCCAGTAGATGGCGTGGATTCTGAGATTAGTTGGACAATTAGAAAGACTACTACATTTCAGTAAGCATAGTATTTTTTGTTGAATACCAATTTTTTTATGTTATTATTTAGAATTCATTAACACTACGTGTTGATGATGAACAGCTTCTTTTACACTTTTTTCCGTAGCAAATGATATATACCCCCGTATCACTAAAGTGAGGGTATAAAAAAAGAAATACATAATCCGTCCAATATTTCTGAAGGTGTTATTTTGGAATATCTCGAAAACTGTTCCACTTTTGACCATTCTGACTTCATATTCGGATTCAGCGTACAACTTTACATAAAGATTAGGCGTCGGATTCATTTAGTCCCGACTTTGATGAACATTTATGACACAGTGTTATTATTTTTAAAGAAATAATACCTTTTCAAGTTAAAAGTACCATTTTAGTACTTTTTCAGAAATCGAATTTTCCATCCCTGTCAGAAAATAGAAGAGCGTAAAACTGGGAAGAGCGTAAAATTGGGAAGAGCTTAAAAGTGGGAGAGAGTAATTATCGATGGTTGTCGTCATATGCCGAAAAAAGTAATTTGCCGAGAGGCGGGATAGAACTCGCGTCCTCATGGTTTTATATGTAAACACCACTGACCTACCTCGCGATTCATAGGCAAATCGCCTAATAACACTATGCAACAAAAAAATATTTTTTTTTGTGTCCGAGACCTAAAATTTTTTTTGTATCAATAGAGGCATTCTATTTTATGAAAACAAAACAAAATTTTTCTTTTATGGATACTTTATGGGGTCTCAGATCAATATTCAGAGGTGTAACAAAAGAAGTAACAAAATGAATATAACCCCACCCTATGGTGGGGGATATACAAATATTATTTGGATTACATATATTGTTATACCCTACACCACACTGTGGTTCAGGGTATTATGACTTTGTGCATTTGTTTGTAACGCCCAAAAGGAGAAGAGATAGACCTATCGTTTATAATACCGATCGACTCGGAACAACTTTCTGAGTCGATTTAGCCATGTCCGTCTGTTTGTCCATGTATTCTTGTAATGTATTGTCCTATTCTGATAAAACTTAGCACTATGGTCTTTTTTGGCCCAAGGACGATCCCTATGGAAATTGGTCAAAATCGGTTCAAATTTAGATGTAGCCCCCATATATATGTTACCCCCGTTTTGACATGTAAGCGCTGTAGAAACTGTATTTTATATCAGATCAGTACGAAATTTGGCAGAGAGAGTTATCTTATTACATGAATGAACACTGCCAAATTCGGAAAAAATCGGTTCAGATTTAGATATAGTCCGCATATATATATATGTTACACCCGATTTGACACGTAAGCGCTGTAGAAACCGTATTTTATATCCCATAAGAACGAATTCGGCCGAAATCAAAGTCAAAAATGAAAAAACGTAAAATTACGCTCTTAAATATCTTTGGTTCTATTATCGCGAGAATCACAATATTGGTATCGTTAGAAGCGGAGTAGCGAGTTCTAGCTGCACACATGAAAATGCTCCCGATTGAGTCAATGATGTCCGACATTTTCAAGAAAAACATGAGGTTATGTAATATCGCTCTAGCTCACTGGCGGCTCAAGATAAAGCCTACATATATTAGGGGGATATTCATTAAACAAAACAAGCTTTCATTTGAGATGCGGACAACCGCAATATTTTTTTTTTGACCCGGCCTAATATATATGTTTCACGCGATTTGATATATAAGCACTGTGGAAACCGTATTTTATATCCGATCAGTACGAAATTTAACGGGGAGAGCTGTCTTATTACATGTATGAACATTGCATATATATGTTACACCCGACTTTCTGCCTTTCCTTAGAGGTTTTCTAATAGTGAATCGAGTTCACAGTTCAAATTTACATTATATTTATTTGTATAAGTCGATGTGTAATTTTGCTAATTAAGCGTAAAGAGCTATATTTACGACTTTGGTGTCTTTGGCGACCCACACTGAAATTTTCAGGCAAAAATTTTCATACAATGTTTTAATCCTTAAATGTCCTTTTTGAAAGGACTTTTTTTGATTTTTTTGAAAAAAGGGCCAAATTGACCAATTAAGAAGGGAGCTAGAGGGTTAAGATCTTTGGCAAAAATTATCCTCATAAAATTCCACTATCTAACTCTGACAATAAAAAATCTTTCAGACATTAAGTTACAGCATTTTTTTCGTTTAGTGTAATGCTTCTTTCAAAAAAAAAAAAATGAAATCTTTGAACCACTGTTTGTTCTACAAAAATAATCTTCTTAACATTCCCTTTCAGAATTATGGAGTCGCTCTGCTGCACCAATTATTCCATAGGTATCACGACTTTAAATTTACAAAGTAAGAAAGTTTCAGTCGGGTAAACCGACTAACGTAGAACCTCACTTTGTGAGTAATGTAATATATCTGTGGTCACAAGGCATAACAGCATATCTCGAGTTATGCTCAAACTGTGTTATTAATGCAATAATGTTCCCCATCTTCGATTGCATATTGTGACACATTTTGGTGATGATCCCTCGTTTAGTTAAATATATAAGGCAGCATATCTGACTGTGTCACTACATTACAAATGGATTATTATATCGATTCAAACCCCTTAAATTTCTCTCCTGAAAACTTTCAAAAACAGACATATGCTGTTATGCCTTGTGACCACAGATATAACTTTACACTAACTAGTCTGTCAATTTCTGTGGGAGATACCAGAAGGGATTTGACAAATACACCTATTTTTCTGTAAACAGTATTTTCTTTAAATACATAAGCGTTTTGTGCACTGGTATATTATCGTTCGAGCTATTCAATATTGGTATGATTTGGTCATTTTGTGTGGGAGGTACAAAAAGGGGCGTGGTGATAACGCCCACTTTTCACAGGACTGTATGCACTATAACAGCATTATAGTGTACAAAATTTTAAGTATGTGTATGCACTGGTATTAAAGTTATAAGCCGTTAACTTTTGGTACAAAACAGTTCATTTGTGTGGGAGGTACCAAAAGGGGCTGGACAATAATGCCCATTTTTACCGGACTATAGGCGCTACAAAAACATTATACTATACAATATTTCAAGTATTTTTATGCACCTCTATAAATATTATAAGCTGTTCAATTTTGATGCAAAATGGTCTTTTTGTTAGGGAGGTAGAAAAAGGGGCGTGGCAACTTCGCTCATTTTTTCTCGAGGTGTTAGCGACTGATAAAATAAAAATCGATGTGTGGAATTTCAGAAGATTCTAATAAGTTGTATAGATGGTATTAAAAAATCAATATTTCACTAAATGTTAACCCTTTGTGTGGGAGGTACCAGAAGGAGTGGAACAATATGGCCATCTTCGAACTTAGCCGGAGATTGAACACAATATTACTGTATACCAAATTTGAAGTCAATCGGTTACTCCTTTCGAGAGTTATAGTGCGCACGAACCAGCAGACAGACAGACCGACATTGCTCATTCGACTTAAAATGATCCAAAACGAATAACCGCCGAACATACTTAGCGTCTTAGATCACTCCTTCGATGTGCTACACTTTTGGCCCGTAGCAATTGATATATACCCTCGTATCACTAAAGTGAGTTTATAATTAGGACATTGAAGAAGTAGTATACAATTCAGTAATGAAAAACATTATTTCCTTCCGTCAAGGATATTTTTCATAATGGAAGCTACAATCTCAATTAATAATTTGTTCTCTCAGATTCTGTTTGTCGTAATTATTTTCGCATAGCCTCTACAAAGTACCTTTTGGAACATTCAATTGTTTTTTTCGGAAATGTCGATTTCCAGGGCTAAAATGTGATGACGGCATTCACTTATATCGGAAGTTTTCACATTTGGAAATAAACTTTCTTTTTTTGCATCATTTTATAATTTTATGAACATGCAAAGTGAATCTTTTCCAGTCTCACTAAATAAACCTCGGCGGCTATGTTTCAGCTTCTTTAACTTCAATCTGGTTTCGTTGCCCACTCTAATAAACTGTTTACAGTAATTTGGTTGAAAGCAATATACAGTTTAAAGTAAATAAAGTGATTTCAAAGGTGTCGTTTTTTATTTTGAAATATCATTATTGAGTGTTGATAAACATATATTATTGATTTGGATCATGAGTTTTTTTTTATAATACAGCAGAGCTCATTAATTTATACAGCCTTCAGCAGTTTAGTAGAATATTTAAAAATAATTTATTAGTAAATTCTAATTAGTATTAAGTAGCTCGCAAATACAAATTTAAAATTCTAAAAAAAATCCTAATGGAAACAAGTAATAATTTTTGAGCGTAATATTTTTAATGGACAAATATTCATTCAACTTTTCTTTTTCGATGTTTTTGATAACCTATACGCCATACTGTGTTACGCCAAATATAGGGTGCCATAGGATTCACGAAAGATTTGATCTAGATACAACTTGTGTGACAAAGTGCAATCGAAAAATGTGTTCATACGTACATATATTTCGTAGTGCATTAACAATAGCTGGTTGCAATTTTCAAGGCACTTGATGAACTTTTTTCGGGCATTTTTTCTCCTATTCAATATCTACAACTATGCATCAGACACAAAAGAGAGAAAAAAAATATATAAAAAGTGCAAAAAATCCACCTTGAGCTAAAAAAAATCGTATGGCCATTAAATTATTAATTGAGCCTACTTGACTAAACGAATAATGCAGAAGTATTAATTTTTTGGGCTACTTTCACGTCCACTTCTCAGAATTGAGCCCTAAAATCATGAGTTGTACTGTGTTATGATAAGTTTTTGCACCTAAGACAGAATTTATATGCATGAGTAGGGCTGTAAACAAAGTAATAATATGATGCTTGTGAAAATATGAGTGCGTCGACATTAACATTTTCTCCAACTTCCTCCCAAAAAAATGCATTTCATAGGCTCTATACCCCCACAAAGAAATTATTTTCAGAGTAAAAAAATTTAAGACAATTACTACCTGTAATTATTTATTCGTTTCATTAATGTTGATTTTTAATTTATCTCACACAAAATGCCTGCAGTCTCAAAATCAAAGTATAGCTTTATAGACGTTCGTTCCTGGAGAACCAGACAGGAACGAATGAAAGAAATTATTTTCAGAGTAATAAAATTTAAGACAATTACTACCTGTAATTCCTACTACTATTTATTCGTGTGTTAATGTTGATTTTTAGTTTTTCTCACGCAAAATGCCTGCAGTCTCAAAATCAAAGTTTAGCTTTATAAAGTTCGTTCCTGCGTAAAGAATTTTTTCGGTGTGTGCCGGCTTTGTGTGGAACACTTACATACTTATTGGTAGAATACCGAGTCTTTTGGCCATAATATATTCGGAATGTTTTATGACAATGTCTGGCAGTCGCTCTGGCGTTTCGGGGCACCATCAAAATAATATATTTATATGCACGACATGTTGTTTTGAATTTTCAATTATCCATCGGCGAATTGAATTGACTGTGGTGTCTGGACATAAAAAACGAATTCGAGCGAATGTATGCGTTTTATGTATTTTCAAATATTGCGTGCAATCGATACTCACCACCAGACCGACCAACAATTTTGGTGTTGACAACGTTTTTATTTCGAATTACAGTATTTCAGTGATTTAGTCTCTGGGGGGAACAAAAAATTCCAAATATCGTAAACAGCTGTTGTTTCCTTGTGGCGAAAAGAAAAAGTGCGTACAATAGATCATACACCAACAATTCACCACCTGAAGCCACTGTAGTGTAGTTTTTAATTTAATGTGTATTGGATGCAAAAGTGATTGGAAACGGATGAAATATTTATGACATACAAAACAAGGGAATGCATGTAAAATGCCTACAAAAATTGGAAATGCCTACAAAAATTTGCATTTGCACATTTAAAGTATAGTGTGAGGTAATGGGTTTTTAATAGATTCTCGTGATGTGTTTCGGATATCAGTTTAATATAAAATTGGAGCAAATCGACATATTATGTATTAGCACAACTGTCCGCAACAAAGGTCATTTGATAGTAAAACCTATGGATGGGATAGAAATTAAGGACAGGGTTAAATGCGTTGGTTTTAAAATTGAATTACACTTCTAGAGTTAATACAATTATTTCATTTTTATTAACATAATAAACAAGTAAGGAAATTTCAGACAAGTAATCACACTAAAGTATACTCTCACGTTGAGTGTAATGGACTTTATGGGAGACAGACATGTGGGAACATTTTGCTCAGTCCTTCGCCATTGCCAACGTTTTCTGAAGTACAGAATAGGAAAATATTAGATTATTTCTACTCAATTTTTAGGGATGTTGTGTTCGAACGAAATTGTGAATCAAAAGATTTTTGACAAATAAGTACACCCATTTTGCGATGAACAGTAGACACTTCAAAGACATCGCACGGAAGCTTCCAAAAGACGCTTGGCTTTAACGCCCATTTTAACTGGACTGTAGGTATTTAAAAGCATTATTCTGCACAAAAGTTCAAGTGCACTGTTATAAAAGTTAAAACTTTTGGCAGACGGACGGACGGATTAACAGGGGGACGGGCAATCATAAAATGTCTTAAAATGTATAAACGAATGTGTTCAGTAAAATAATTTAAGTAGATTGACTTAAGTAGGCCAGAATGAAAAATTTCAGCCTAATAGTCTGCAATATTTAATATTTATGACTTACATAAGCATACAAGGGTAAAATATACATTTGCCGTATGTTTCAATCGAAAGAAAATATATTTGGAATCAACATTTCTAAATAAAGGGTTTTCCAACAAGAGGTGTTATTTTGGTATTCAAAGAAAAAATCCATTTTTTGAGATATATGATCGGATGTTTATTTCATAATAAAGAGGAAGGTATGCCGTTAATAATGAAAGACAACATCAGCCAAATGGCCACCCCGACCACGCTTACAGGACCATATCCTTTTCGTGAAATTTTCCATAACCAAATCGCAAAGTAGCTGCCCTATGTCCTCGACAGCCTCACGAATTCTATATTTGAGGTCTTGAATCGACGCTGGGCTGTTGGCGTAGACCGTATCTTTCACGTGGCCCCAAAGGAAGAAGTCGCAAGGTGTTAAATCACAAGATCTCGGTGGCCAATTGTGATCACCTCTTCGAGAGTTAACACGGTCCCACGAACTTTTACCGCAACACAGCAATGGTTTCGTTGCTTGTGTGCCACGTAGCGCCGTCTTGTTGAAAGTAAACGTTGTCCAGATCAATACCATCCAACTCCAACCATAAACCAGTAAGGAAAGGCAGAAAGTCGGGCGGGGCCGACTATATAACACCCTACACCTCCCTAACAATGCGATAAGGGTCATTGCCATAATAATTTGGAATAATTGGTAAATGGGGAGAAACATTTATCTAATTCTGAAACGATAATCGCTAAATTAAGCAATATTCGATCCTAAATTGAGAAACATCTTTCTGGAAAATTTTAATGATCGGAAGTAAAATACAACTTCTATAGCGGTTTGATACCAAATCAGGAGGAACAATCAATATAAATCTGAACCGATCTACCCTGAATACTCATTCATGTAGAAAGACCTCCTTCTGTCGAATTTCGTACTGATCGCATATAAAATACAGTCTCTACAGCGCCTACATGTCAAATCGGGGGTAACGTATATATGGGGGCTATATCTAAATCTGAACCGATTTCTTCCAAATTTAACAGTGTTCATTCATATAATAAGAAACCTCTTTCTGCCGAATTTCATACTGATCGGATATAAAATACAGTTTTTACAGCGCTTACATGTCAAATCGGGGGTAACATATATATGGGGGCTATATCTGAATCTGAACCGATTTTCTCCGAATTTAGCAGTATTCCTTCATGTAATAAGAAACCTCTCTTTGCCGAATTTCGCACTGATCGGATATAAAATAACATTTTTACAGCGCTTATATGTCAAATCGGGGGTAATGTATATATGGGGGCTATATCTAAATCTGAACCGATTTCTTCCAAATTTAACAGAGTTCATTCATGTAATAAGAAACCTTTTCCTGCCGAATTTCATACTGATCGGATATAAAATAAAGTTTTTACAGCGCTTCATGTCAAATCGGGGCTAACATATATATGGGGGCTATATCTAAATCTGAACCGATTTTAACCAAATTCAATAGGGATCGTCCTTGGGCCAAAAAAAAGATATGTGTAAAGTTTCGTCGAGATCGGACCATAATTGCGACCTGTACTTTGATTACAAGAATACATGCACAGACGGACAGACAGACAGACGGACAGACAGACAGACAGACAGACAGACGGACAGACGGACATAGCTAAATCGACTCAGAAAGTGATTCTAAGTCGATTGGTATAATAAACGATGGGTCTATTTCTTCTCCTTTTGGGTGTTACAAACAAATGCACAAAGTTATAATACCCTGTACCACAGTGTGGTGTAGGGTATAAAAATCATTAACTATTTCTTGATAGCGCAATCTATTCACCGCAACTGTTGATCCAACCTCATTTTCGAAAAAGTAAGGTCCAATTAACCCACCGGACCATAAACCGCATCAAACAGTTACACGTTGAGGATGGAGAGGCTTCTCAACAATAACTCTTGGGTTTTCTTGCCCCAGATGCGACAATTTTGCTTGTTGAGGTAGCCACCGAGGTGGAAATGGGCCTCTTCAGTCAACATGATTTTTCGATGATTTTCGAATTTTAATAATTTCAATGCATTGTTGAATCGTGTATCGTTCCATTTTTAGTAATGGAAAAGTTTCTACTTGTCAAATGTCAAAGAATAAAAGCTTCAAAAGTGACAGCTACCGAAATACCGAGTGATTCAAAATAACACCTCTTGTTAGAAAACCCTGTATAATATATATTTGTGAACAAATACATTTTATTTGAAAAACAAGAAATTTTATTTGGAACGCATATATTAATATATTAGAACAAAATATATTTGCGAATAAATAAAATATGAGTTTACCCGCAAACAAAGTTATTGTTTAAGGAGTTTTCGAAATATATTTTATTTAAAAAGGGATTTTACAACTTGGTTGACATTTTCCACTTTTAGTTTAAATTTTTCCTAGATTTTGTCTTATACTTTATAGTTAAAAATATCAAAACAGCATTAGATTTTGTATTGTGGCACTAATTTTTAATTTATACCCGGGGCAAAATCGCGTTTTTTGATATGTTTGAATCGAGAGAAAATATATTTGGAACACAATTTTTTAAATATTATATAAAGGGTGGTTAAATTGTAAGGCCCGATGTTGAATGTGAATCACACCTAAACGTCAGGTTTTTTTTCTTGCATTTCATTTGACATTTCTCAATTTCAGACTAACTAAGTTTGAACCATAGAAAGATACACAATCGAGCAACGCGTTAAAGTTTTTTAAGCCTTTTACGAAAATGGGCGTTCAAATCAAAATGCATTTCGTGCACGTCGTGATGTTTTTTTGATCAGCATAATCGACCAAATGTGTCCACAATCGGGAGAATTGTGCGCAAATTTCAGCAAACCGGGTCTGTAGGAGATGTGAAAACACCTGAGCATGCTCGCCCAGTTCGTTTGGTGCGGCTTATGGGCTGGAGACGTCATCGGGCCATACTTCATCGAAATGAGGCCGGTCAGGCAGTAACTGTGAATGGTGTTCGCTATCGTGAGATGATAACGAATTTTTTGTGGCCCGAATTGGAAGATATGGATGTGGACAATATGTGGTTTCAACTGGACGGTGTCACTTGGCGCACAGCTAACGAAACAATGGCTCTTTTGCGCAACAATTCAATGGCCGCCAAGATCATGTAATTTGACACCGTTGGACTTCTTTCTTTGGGGTTATTTGAAAGAAAAGGTTCCGCACCCGTCCAGATCTCACCAATGTTCCTTAAAGCGCAGCGGTAGCGACCCTGATATCAGCCTGCTTCGACACAATTGGGATCTGGTAGCTCCTCAAGAACATCTAAGAAAAGAGAACATAGTGCGTACTCTCTCACACTCGCCTTGCCCTCTCCCCCTGCTGATAACCGCCAGTATAAACCTGTCCTTAGTAACGTCGGCGAAGGACCGAGGAGCAGGATTACCACTTAACCTATTGGTACTTGTGGATGCCGGAGGTCCATGTGGAGAGTGCAACTTCTTAATTGGCTGCTGCGTATGCAAATTGATGCGGTATCCTGTTATTTAGGAATACTCCGTGTCATCTTTACGGATTCTTTCTGCTTGTTAGTTAGAGATGCAGGGTCAGCTTTCTCAAGTCTCTTAAGGATCCTGAGAGCCATGCTCCGATCATTACTATTCCTCTTTGAAGGACGGGTATGCTTACCATAGGAAACCGAAGTACCAGGTAATGCTGCCGCCTTAGAAGAGGTCTTTGGTTCACTTGGCTTGTTTAGTTTGTATCCTCGTGTATTTTTTGTAGTTGTATCGTTATAAATTCTAGTATTCGTAGTGGTATCGACTAGTTGTTGTTGTAGTGTGTCTGTTTTTATTAGTTTAAAGGGTTTCATATAGGTCCCACCAGTGTGGGGAGTAGCTTAGGTCTACAACGTCATTGCCACCAAAAACGTGACAAGGACTGAATCCTTGCTGAGGCGTCCAGGTATCAGCAGAGGCAGTTATGGTAACCCTTGACTGCGAACCGAAAAGTTCGATGAGCACGGTACGCATAACACTCCGGGAGTACAACCACTACTGTTGGGGAGAAACATGGCCACCAAAGCATAGCACCGGTACTGTGGCAAGGACTGGGTAGCACAACACACAGAGCTCTGTCTTCATGTATCGATGTGCCAAAATAGGAGTAATTGCAGAATTATTAAATTGGTAGCAAGCAGTATTTGGTCATAATTAAGATAAATTTTAAATTTGGACCGAATCGCGCCGCGGATCTCGTATTCCCAAACTATTCCGGGTACTAAAAAATTCACCAGACTATAACACTGTATTGAAGCATTGTATATTTATGCAATTCAACACGTCATAATATTTCATACACATCAGTTGCGGTGCAAAATTTTGACGAAATAGAGGGAGTCCTTTTGGTACCTCCCACAGAAAGGGTTCAAAGGACTTAATGGTAAATATATAAAGAAAGCTCAATAGTGGCACTAAATTTCGACCAAAGTTTATAAAGCGTAATAGGTTTGCTGTGAGCAAATGTGTTCACAAATTTGGGAGGAATCGTTTCAAGATTCCTCGCGACAGCCCCCTAGAAAATCTTAAAGGGAATTTTGCGTAGAATACAAATATGGTGGAAAACAGTACATGTCAAACGCCAGGCACGTAAACCAAAGTGTTTTTGGGTAATATATTACAGTATTGTTTAGGTTTAAAAGCTTTATTTCTCAGAGGAGTTTCCTTCGTTGACTTCTAAAATAATATTATTAATTTCGTTAAAAATGTTCAGCAAAAAAACTCATAAATTCGTTTAAAGGGCACTTGCTATGTTACTCTTATAAATATTGTCAATGTAAAGTTTTTAGAATTTAGAATAGATCAGATTTTATTGTAAGGTACGTCATTAAATCTTTGTTTGTGTTGTTTAGACTACTTTTCCTAATATAGAACAAGCCAGCCTCTTTGATAATTTTGTGACTGGCTCCTCACACAAAAAATGTTATGTTAAATAAATATTTTCGGAAATAAAATTTTGAATATTTATATACCTACTAGCTTACCCGTTGCGCTTCGCAGCCCCCATTTTTATCTATTTTCTGTTTAGGGTACTCTAAAATAGGTATACCTCTTTCTTTCAAAATGACATGGTAATTACATATGGTGCAAAATGAAGAAGATTTGATTACTTTTATATATAAAATACGAACCCTCGTTTCACTTCTAGTTTATGTTCCAAGAGTTACCCTGACATCATGGTACAATATTTATCTCTTTTCCCACAGTACCTCTGGTAGCGTTAGCAACTTTCCCCTTGTTTATGTTCCAATACCTACATTCACACCCTGGTACAATATAAAACCACTGTGTCTATAACGGTACGAATTTAAAAATCGAAAGTAACCACTTTTTGTACATTATTTTAAAATGATAATTGATATTTCAAGATCCAAATTCGCAAGCTTAGGTGGTATTTCAACATTTTTGTCCCCTATCTGTGCCATTTATTTAACTTTTCCCCCACGGTTTAAGTAGCAGAACCTATTTGGAAAAAAAACAATTTCTTAGCTTTGGTTTATGCTGTAAGAGCTACCTTTGCACTCAGGGACCACATTCAACACCTTTTGCACCACTGTTCCATATTAAACACTTTTTATTACACTGTTCTTTTAAAGTACGAATTTTTATACATATCTGGGACTATTTTGTTCCCTTTTTTCCCCACTTACAACATTTAACCATTTTACCGTATTTAACTTTTTTGCTTCACCGTACCATATTTAACCCTTTTTGCTCCTCTAAACCATATTAACATTTTTTTCCCCTCTGTAACATGTTGAACAATTTTTGCTTGCCCCAACTGCATTATATTTTTAACCTTTTAGACCACAGTGCTACATAATTGCAGTGCATCATAATTTTAACCTTTATGCACCACAGTGCTACTAAAAGCATACGATAAAAAAAATTCTTATTTCATATTTCACTTACCCTCTTCCCTGCATCCATCTTTTTACCCACTGTACTAAATGTAGGCTTTTTGACCCACTGTGCTATATTTAACCTTTTGGGTACACTGAATCAAATTTAACACCTTTTTGTCCTACTATATTGTGTCCACTATATTTAACCATTTTTGCCCCACTGTACGATAGTTAACACATTTTTGCCCCACTGTTCCATAGTAAAAGCTTTTCGCCCCACTGTACCATACTTAACCCATTTTGTTCCACGTTACCATATTTTACTATTTGTGCCCACTGTAACCATTTTTGTCATACTGTACCATAATTAACCATTTGTGTCCCACTGTACCATTCTAACACATTTTTTCCCCCACTATTCCATAGTTAAAGCTTTGTGCCCCACTGTACCATATTTAACCCATTTTGTCCCACGTTACCATATTCAACTAATTGTGCCCCACTGTACTATAGATAACCCTTTTTGCCCTACTGTGTCATATTAAACCCTTTGTTTCACTGTACCATGTTTAACAGTTTTTGCCCCACAGTACCACATTTAATCCTCTTAGCTCCACTGTACAATATTTAACACAGTTATGCCCCACTGTCCTGTATAGTTAACCATTTTTGTCACACTGTACCGTATGTAACCCTTTTTGCCCCACTGTATCATAGTAAATAAATTTTTGCCCCACTGTTCCATAGTTTACGCTTTTTGCCCCACTGTACCATTTTTAACCCATTTTGTTACACGTTACCATATTTTACTTGTTGTGCCCACTGTAACCATTTTTGTCATACTGTACCATATTTAACCATTTGTGTCCCACTGTACCATAGCTAACACATTTTTTCCCACTGTTCCATTGTTAAAGCTTTTTGCCCCACTTTACCATATTTAACCCATTTTGTCCCACGTTACCATGTACCATATTTATCCCTTTTTGCCACCACTGTGTCATATTAAACGCTTTGTCTCACTGTACCATATTTAACAGTTTTTGCCCCACTGTACCATATTTAACCCTCTGTGCTCCACTGTACAATATTTAACACATTTATGCCCCACTGTATAGTTACCCATTTTTGTCACACTGTACCATATTTAACCCTTTTTGCCCAACTGTATCATAGTAAATACATTTTTGCCCCACTGTTCTATAGTTAACGCTTTTTGCCCCACTGTTCCATTTTAAACCCATTTGTCCCACTTTACCATATACATATAACTATTTTTACCCCACTGTACCATACTTAACCCTTTTTGCACAACTGTGCCCCATTCAACTCTTTATCTCACTGTAAAAAATGTTTACCCACTGTACCATATTTAACAAATTTGTGTCTCACTGTACCGTACTCGTATTTAAAATGCATCTCCACGCTAGCGTACTTAAACCTTTTTCCCCGACTGTAACATATTTAATTATATTTTCTCCACTCCACTATTTAACCGTTTTTGACCACAGTGCTCCTAAAACCATATAAACTCTTCATATCTCATGTTTAAGTTCCAATTTTGGCAGGTTGTTCCCTTTTTTCCCCATGCTCCATAATTAACCCGTCGTGTCCCACTGTGCCTCTTTAAGTTAGAATTACTAAAAATCACTTCCAATCTGTAGTTTATGTTCCAAAAGTTACCCTGGAACCATTGATCCTATTTGACATTTTTAAGCCACTGAACTATATTTTACACTTTTTGCCCCACTGTGCCCCGAAAACTACGAATACAAAAAAAAACTTAATACCCCAATCAGTTGTCATAAAGACACCCCTCGCTTCAATTTTCGGGTTCAAATCCTCGTTGGATCGAAATAAAAAATAAATATGTCTATAAAAATAAAATTAAAATATATTAATTATTTTTATTTTTTTCATTTTTCTACCTTGGTGAAAAAATCAAAAATGAAGGCATTCTATTTTCAACAATTCAGAATTAGTTCCAGAAGACTCACCCCTTTATCAAAGGAATTGGTTAGGGAAGCGGGTGCGCACAAAGCTGCTTGATTCCCCACTCGATTACTTTTTCGGAATTTTTTTTAATTGCTTTAATTATTAATATATGGCAAAAATAGTGATTTTTACGATTTTTTTCCGTTGCCATACAATATTTAATAATTTTTATTTTCGGCATAAAAAGTGTCGTATTAAAAGCTATTTTTATCCCCTCACCTTAGAGAGGAGGGTATACACATTGAAGGAGTGACCTAAGGTTTTGGTTCATTTTAAGTCGAATGATCAATGTCCGTCCGTCTGTCTGTCTGTCTGTCTGCTGGCTGGTGCGCACGATAACTCTAGAAAAGAGCAACTGGTTGACTCCAAATTTGGTATGTGGTAATATTTTTTTCTATCTCCATCTAAGTTCGAAAATGGGCCATATTGGTCAACACGTTCTAGTACCTCTCCCACAAAAGGTTTACATTTAGTGAAATATTGATTATTTAATAACTTCTATACTATTATTTGAATCCTCTAATATTCTACACATAGTATTAGTTTATTAGTCACTATTAACTCGAGAAAAATGGGCGAAGTTTCCACGCCCCTTTTGGTACCTCCCACACAAATTGACAATTTTGAACCTTAAGTTAATAGCTTATAACTTTATTACCAGCGCATACAAACACTTGAAATTTTGTACAGTGTAATGGTTTGATAGTGCCTACAATACAGTGAAAAATGGGCATTATCGGCACGCTCCTTTTGGTACCTCCCACACAAATGGACTTTGTACCAAAAGTTACCAGATTATAACTGTAATACCTGTGCATACAAATACTTGAAATGTTGTACAGTGTAATGCTATTATAGTACCTAGAGTCCAGAGCAAAATAGGAGTTATTGGCAAGCCCCTTTTGGTACCTCCCACACAATTGGACCTTTTTACACCAAAAGTTAACAGCTTATAACTTTAATACAAGTGCATATAAATACTTGAAAGTTTGTACAGTGTAATGCTTTTATAGTACCAAGGTTCCAGAGAAAAATGGGCGTTATTGGCACGCTCCTTTTGGTACCTCCCAAACAAATAGACGTTTTTGTACCAAAAGTTCATAGCTTCTACTTTTCTAATATTTGTTTGGGACTCAAGGTGAGCGGATTCATAAGTCGGTTTACCCGACTGAACTTTCTAACTTGACATTATTTTCAATAATTATAACAAAAAAAATATTTGTAGTTAAAGAATTTATATTAACATATAAAATTGATTATTTTTATATGTTATGATGCTTTATATTTAACCAAAAAATATTCGAAAATTAATGAATACTCTGAGAGTTTCATTGCAGGAACGAAATAGCATTAACGAATCGGCTTGGTCATGCAACAAACAATTTTTCTGCCTATGTATGTTTTTAAATTTTTAGGATTTTTCTTAAAATCTGCTTGTTTTATTTAAAAGCGTCTTTAGAATAAAACTCATTTATTTTCAAAAATTTGTTATAAATTAAAAAGTCTTTGGATTTTATTTATTTGCTATTATCTAAAATATATGATAAAAAATAAATGAAAATAATGTTAAATAAATAAAAAATACTGCCATAAAATAATAACAAACTAATTAACAAAACATTTCAATTTCTTTGGTATTCAAATATTATGATGAGTTAACCGCACTTAGCAGACGGTCCTCGTTCAAATTACACTCACACACAAACTCTTTTCACAAAAAACAGTCCAATTGTGGCCTTTTGCATGCGGCCGGGCACATTTGAAAGCAAAAGGGAACCTTTTAGAAAAGGGAATGGTGGTGATGATGATGAGGAGCCACAGCCAAGGGAGCGGCATGCAGATGAGCATGATGATGGTGGGGAGCAACTATGGCCTTGGCCAAATGGGCGTGGGGAAAGGCATAACCAACGGAGACATGGTGGGTGGTGGTCTTGGGTCCAGGAATGGCACGGTATGAAGGAATGTGAGCGGCAAAGGGAATGGGCTCGAAGACGGGAGGGAGGAATTTAGTGACTTGCACAGGAGCGGGTAAAATAGGGGCGGGAGCGGGCAAAACATGGGTATGTACTATGGGAGTGGGAGCTGGAAGCCAATGGGCATGGGGAGCTGGTAGAAGGGGAGCCGGAGCGGGAAGGTATTGAGCAGGGGCAGGTAGTAATGGGGCGGGAGCGGGAAGCAGAGGAGCAGGAGCTGGCAGAAGAGGAGCGGGAGCTGCTACTTCATGGAAATGTGCGGGGGGGAATACTGGAGGGGCTTGATGGAAGTGAGTTTGTTGGACTTGATGGAAGTGGGCGGGTTCCGGCAAAACCTGTGGGACATGGTGGAAATGTGCGGGTGGTGGAAGTACTGGTGGTGCCAAGTCAATGTGGTCAGGTACTCCGTGAAAACCATAAGGCAGCGAAGGCTTGGCCTGAGCCATCATAACCGCCAAAGCCAATAGAACAAAAGCCTGGAAGGGTTTTTTTTATAAATATATGTATATATGAGGGGAGGTATATTCCAATGAATTACTTACCATTTTAAAATGCATCATCCTGCTTGAGATTGTGTAAAAGTATCCCCGGTTTAATTAAATGTTCAAATCCAAAGACAACTGTTTGTCTATGCAAATGTTGAGTGGAACTAATGCATAATTAATTTTCTGTCAACAATTTATACAAATTGCCACAAGCGTTATGCAAATGTCGCCCAGCAATAATTTTATTTCTTTCATAATTTTCTTGATTAATAATCGCTTGTAATTTCGATGGACATCGGTGGTTCCCTTGCGCTTGCAGTTCAAATGACGCAGGCGCCTGCGCAACTTGGTTTACAAGTGTGTTTGACCATTTTTGGTTAGCCTTTTTGGGCCACCACATTTGGGTGTGTAGCACCACCGCCACCGATTACCTTTTTTTGTCTAGTTATTAGAGCTTCTTTGACTCTATTGCAATTGCCTCAAAGTGGGAGCGACCGGCAGGCGGACAGACAGACAGACAGACGGACAGACAACCACCAACCGCCCGTTTTACTACCAGGTGTATTATATTTCGATTGGTAAGTGCGTGGCGGCTATAATTTGCTTAAAATCGACTGTGAAATAAGTCGTGACTTAAGCAGAGGCATTGCTGCCGTTTCTGGAGGAGCCGCAATGTACAAAACTCAAGTCGACGAGAATTGGTCATAGCAACATTTAGCTTAATGCGCTATGTTGCCGCATTTTTTTTTTGCTTTGGCTTACATTTATGGACTTTTAGGTTAATAACCCAATTAAATGGTAGGTAGACTTCATATATTTATTTTTTTAATTTGCTATTTGCCTGTGTAATTGTGTTAAATCGCTAAAAAAAATTATGCAATGCATTGACTCTATATAAGTAATTATTATATAAGAGTTATGTGCTGATACACTAATGCTTACACTCATACACACCCTCAGTTCCTATTCCTATTTCCATATGAGAGTATGTCTAGCGTTTAATAATAAAATTCAATGCTTGTTTAGCGACCTTGGTCAGTAATTGAGGTTAGTTCAGAAGAATTGAAATGTTCATTCAGAAAATTATCAAGAATTATTCTCATGAAAGAATTAGTCTCATGAATAATGGGACCAATGTAAATATTTATGCATTCTAAGGAACACAGATATATTTGCCTACATACATATATATGTTTGTATATCAGAATATCAGCTTAATTAGTTATAGCGAAAAATAAAGCAATTTTAAAAAAAATATTAGAATTATATTGTAAAGGAATATTCGTTTGAATATATAAAAGCGACATTTTAACAGCGAAATGGTAATGTAAACAAAAAGAAAATGCTCCGAACTTTAATCAGAACAAGTAAAAACAGTCGGATAAACCAACACTTTGTGAATAATGTAATATATATAACATTACACTAATTAATCTGTCATTTTATGTGGGAGGTACCAGAAGGAGTTTAACAAATACAACTATTTTTCGGTAAACAGTAGATTCTTAAATACATTGCACTGTGCTGAACTATAAGCGTTTATGTGCACTGGTATATTAACGTTACGAGCTACTTAATTTTGGTATGATCTAGTCATTTTGTGTGGGAGGTACCAAAAGCGGCTGTACAATAATGCCCGTTTTTACCGGACTATAGGCGCTACAAAAACATACAAATACATACTGTACAAAATTTCAAGTATTTTTATGCACTTGTATTAAAGTTACAACAGTTATATTTTGATGCAAAATGGTCCATTTGTGTGGGAGGTACCAAAAGGGGCGTGGAAACTTCGCCCATTTTCTGGAGGTGATAGCGACTAATAAAATAATACAATGTGTAGAATTTCAGAAGATTCTAAGTAGTAGTATAGAAGTTATTAAAGAATATGACCATATAATATGACCCATCTTCGAACTTAGCGGGAGATAGAAAAAATATTATCGTATACCAATTATGATGTCAATCGTTTACTTCTTTCGAGAGTTATCGTGCGCACCAGCCAGAAGACAGACAGACACACGGACGGACGGACATTTATCATTCGACTTAAAATGACCCAAAGCGAATATCCGCCGAACATACTTAGGGTCTTAGATCACTCCTTCCATGTGTTACACTTTTGGTCCGTAGTAAATGATATCTACCCTAGTATCACTAAAGTGATTGTATAAAAACTTATATTATTAAATTTTAGCCCGTTTCAGTGGGATTTTTTAATTTTGTTGGTTAAAAAATCAAATCTAGAGTGACCTTTGTAGGCGGCTATATCAAAACATGGTCCTGTATTGATCTTTGTTATTTAATAATTCTAGCTGGACCCGGCCCACTTCGTTGCCCCAGACTTCAGATTTCCGATACGGACAGTAGGAATCTCGTTAATCTATTCGTAGGTACGGACAGTAGCAATCAAAAATTGGCTTATATGGGCGGACCCACGTCCCCTCAATCAAGAACTTATAAAGCCTTTGTCACGCTCTAGGCTTATCTGAACATTCCCCGAAAATTTCATCAAAACCAACCCAGCCGTTTTAGAGTCTATACGTAACATACACACATCGATTTATATATAGATTTAGATATCCGATCGCGTCCATTTTTGAACCAATCACGAATACTGCCACCAAAAACATCTCCATAAAATAAGAGCACTCTCGATAAGAAATTGTGAAGATATCTCAATTTCAAAATTTGGCTTTGGCCCATTGATCTGATCCCGCCCATTTTTGCACTAATCACGTAGACTGCCACCAGATACATATAAACAGAATTACAGTACTATGGCTAACAAATTGTGCAAAATATCTCAATTTCAAAATTGGCTTATATGGGCGAAGCAACGCCCTTTGATCTAATCCCGCTCATTTTTAGACCTATCACGTAGTCTTCCACCAGATAAATATACACAAAATTACTGCACTCTCGCAAACGCATTGTGCAAGATACCTTAATTTCAAAAGGTTGCTTATATGGGCGAGGCCACGCCCATTGATCCGATTCCTCCCATTTTTAGACCAATCACGTAGACTACCACCAGATACAAGATATCTCAATTTCAAAATTTGACTTATATGGGCGGGGCCACGCCCTTTGGTCCGATCCCGACCATTTTTAAATCAATCAGGTAGACTACCACCAGAAACATATGTACAAAATTACAGCACTTTCGCTAAAAATTTGAGCAAGATAAGTCAATTTCAAAATTTGGCTTACATGGGCGGTGCCACGCCCTTTGGTCCGATCCCGCCCATTTTTGGACCAATCACGTAGACAGCTACCAGATACATATGTACAAAATTACAGCACTCTCGCTAAAAAATTGTGCAAGATATCTCAATTTTAAAATTTGTCTTATGTGGGCGGGGCTACGCCCACTTGATATATCGAAAATTCAAGTATCCTATTTTCACCACGCCCCACACATGTACATTCTGTGAAAATTTCAAGAAGATCGGTCCAGCCGTTTAGACGTCTATACGGTACAAACAAACCAACAAACAAACAAACACAAATTCTTCTTTATATATATAGATATATCGTTAACTGAAGTGCAAAATTCCCTAACTATCATTTTCATTATTTAAAAGGATAAGGAACAAACTCTGTAAAATGGTTACTATTACCAATTTTTTCACATTACGCTATGCAAAAGAAGTCGAAGAGCTGTGCGTAACATTATCTGGTGTAATAAAAAATAACATACTTTAAATTAAATGAAATTATAACGACTGCAAATCTTAGAAATGACCTTTATGTGAAAACACAAGTTTAGTAATTGTAAGAGTTTTCCAACAAGAGGTGTTTTTTTGGTATTCAAAGAAAAATTAAATTTTTTGAGATAAATGATCGGATGTTTATTTCATAATAAGGAGGAAGGTATGCCGTTAATAATGAAAAACAACATCAGCCAAACGGCCACCACGACCACGCTTACAGGAGCATATCCTTTTTATGAAATTTTCTATAACCAAATCGCAAAGTGGCTGCACCATGTCCTCGATAGCCTCACGAATTCTGTCTTTGAGGTCTTGAGTCGACGCTGGGCTGTTGGCTTAGACCACGTAGCCCCTAAGGAAGAAGTCGCAAGGTGTTAAATCACAAGATCTCGGTGGCCAATTGTGATCACCTCTTCGAGAGATAACACGGTACGGAAACTTTTCCCGTAACAGAGCAATGGTTTCGTTGCTTGTGTGGCACATAGCGCCGTCTTGTTGGAAGTAAACGTTGTCCAGCTCAATACCATCCAAATCCGACAATAAAAAATCATTAATCATCTCTCGATAGTGCAATCCATTCACCGTAACTGTTGATCCAACCTGAGTTTCGAAAAAGTAAGGTACAATGACCCCGCCGGACTACTAAACAGTCACACGTTGAGGATGGAGAGGCTTCTCAACAATAACTCTGGGGTTTTACGAGCGACAATTTTGCTTGTTGACGTAGCCAACGAGGTGAAAATGGGACTCATCAGTCAAGATGATTTTGTATCGTTCGTATCGTTTTTTGATCGTTTTGTATCGTTCGATGATCGTGTATCGTTCCATTTTTAGTAATGGCGTAGTTTCTACTTGTCAAATGTCAAAGAATAAAAGCTTCAAAAGTGACAGCTACCGAAATACCGGGTGACTCAAAATAACACCTCTTGTTGGAAAACCCGTTAGTTACAATAATTAGAAAAAAAATGTTTTTTTTTTTAAAAAGCTTTTTGCTGGCACGAGAAAAGATATAAAAAATAGGGAAAAACGCCAAACAAAATCTTCTGTTCTACATTTTGGAAGCTAGCATCCTAACGAATAAAACAATGTATATTTGAAAAACTATGCATAAATGCAGAAACTATAGTAAAAATAACAGCATTTCAACAAAATTCTGTTCTTATGACCATTGTGAATAGGGGTATATATATCAGATGCTGTCAACCAAAATTTTATCACGTCGATGGAGTGACCTAAGAGACGCCAAAATTATTTGGTGGAAATCCGTTTTGGGCTATTTAAAGTCATTTTAGCAATGTTTGTCTGTCTGGTTTCACGATAACTTTCGACAGGATTAACCGATTACTTACAATTTGATATGTGTCACTTTTTTTTTATCTCACTCCTTCGAGTACCTCCCCAACAAAGGGTCAAAATGTTGTGAAATATTGATTATCTCTTAACTTATATACTACTATCCATAATATTTCACACATCCACACATAGTATTACTTTATTAATCGCTATCATCTTTAGAACAATGAGCGATGTTACCGCGCCCCTCTTGATACCTCTCATACAAATGGACCATTTTCCACAAGAAGTCAACGGCTTATAACTTTGATTCCAGCCCATAGAAATACTTAAAATTTTGTGAAGTGTAATGCTTTTATAGTACCTACAGTTCACTATGGGTAATTTTCCAGATTCTCTGGCCAAAACCTCTTAACGTTCAGTTAGCAATCTAAAATTTGTACACAACGACAGCCGCATATAAAAAATGCACTTGCAAGATGCAGTAAATAAAAATATTATATATATTTTTTTTACAAGAAAGACATTTTGAAAATTAGTACACATATATGGAAATACAAAAAAAGAAAAAAATTATTAAAAAGAATGCAGATTCAAGATGCAATTATGAATAAATTATACTATCATCATAAATTTATAACTTGAGTTGGTTGTCCTGGACAGTTTTCATTGCCGATGTCACAACTACTCTATCAATAGTGCCTCTTAAAATATGTTTAAATGGTAACTTTGATGATTCTCTTGTAACAATAATTATTTCATGTCTATGTTGAAAATATGTTAAAACGTTTCTTATTTTTGAATAAACTGTTTTATTTGTGGAAGTAGTTTTTAAGACAACCAATAAGACAGCTTTTATTCTATTACGTGCTGCCATAATCGTAGCACAAATCATAAAAGCAACATTATTCGGCGGCATCTGTTCTCTGAGATATATCTGATTTTTCGGAAAACGACTTGTTGGATGGCCACCTTTGTTTCCTGATTGATTGCGGAACAATTGTGTACATTTTATTCAACAACTTCAGTCCGAAGCCTATTCTCATTACAATTAAAAAAATAAAACCAAAAAAACGACCACTCTTTATACCCTCACTTTAGTGTGACGAGGGTATATATCATTTGCTACGGAAAAAAAGTGTAACACATCGAAGGAGTGATCTAAGACCCTAAGTATGGTCGGAGGAAATCCGTTTTGGGTCATTTTAAGTCGAATGAGCAATGTCCGTCCGTCTGTCTGTCTGTCTGTCTGTCTGTCTGTCTGTCTGTCTGTATGTCTGTCTGTCTGTCTGTCTGTCTGTGTGTCTGCTGGCTGGTGCGCACGATAACTCTCGAAAGGAGTAACCGATTGACCTCAAATTTGGTATGTAGTAATATTTTTTTCTATCTCCGGCTAAGTTCGAAGATGGGCCATATTGGTCCACTCCTTCTAGTACCTCCCCCACAAATGGTTAAAATGTTGTGAAATATTGATTCTTTAATAACTGCTGTACTACTTATTCGAATCTTTTGAAATTCCACACATAGTATTAGCTTATTAGTTGTTATCGACTCGAGAAAAACGGGCGAAGTCGCCACGTCCCTTTTGGTACCTCCCACACAAATGCACCATTTTGCACCAAAAGTTAACAGCTTATAACAATAATAACAGTGTATAAAAATACTTGAAATTTTGTACAGTATTATGCTTTTATATTGCCTACAGTCCAGGGAAAAATGGGTGCTGTTGTCACGCCCCTTTTGGTACCTCCCACACAAAGGTACCTTTTTGCACCAAAAGTTAACAGCTTATAACATTAAAACCAGTGTATGAAAATACTTGACATTTTGTACAGTGTAATGTTTTTATAGTGTCTATAGCCCCGTGAAAAATGGGCGTTATTGCCACGCCCCTCTTTGTACCTCCCACACAAAATGCCCACATCATACCACAATTTAAAGTCTCATAACGTTTATACCAGTGCACATAAATGCTTATAAGTCGGCACAGTGCAATGAATTTAAAGTATCTAATGTTCAGCAAAAAAAAAGGTGTATTTGATAAACCCCTTCTGGTACCTCCCACACAAATTGACAGAATAATTCGAGTAATATTCAATATTACATTACTCACAAAGTGAGGGTATACCTTAGTCGGTTTACCCGACTGAAACTTTCTTACTTGTTTTTAGATTTTAACATTTGCTTGATTTCACTACATTTATTTTTTAAATATGCATTGTAAGGATCCTCAGTAGCTCTAATATTCAATATAATTTCTTATTAAATGTATGGATGTATATATAAATATGAATATATATATATTATTTTTCCAAATTTTCAACAAATTAATAAATTGCAGCTACAGTTATGTACCTAAGAAATAATAATTTCAAAAAACAGCAAAATTGTACACCCCTATATTTTTTAAGGTGATTCTTTACACTTAATGTTCTAAATAATAATAAATACTTTTTGAAAAAATACAAAATTTGCGACATTTTTTGAACACACCTCGTATATAAAATTGTTGCGTGACTGACTGATCATCGCCCAGACCAAACGGCTGAAGCTACAATAATGAAATTTGGTGGGAGGGTAGCCCTTGGGATGGAGACGAACAATAAGACGGGATTTTTCGAAATTCGTACTATTACCCGCCACCAAATCTAAACGGCATGAGCTAGAATAGAATGAAATTTGGTGTGAGGGTTGCCCTTAAGAGGTCGACCCAGAAATTGACTGCATTTTTTAAAATCCGAACATTTACCCGCACAATGGGGCAAAAAGGCATAAATGTGGTACAACAGCCAAATCCAAATGGCAAGAGCTAAAATCGTGCAATTTGGTGTGAGGGTAGCCCTTATGATGTAGACCCAGAAATTGACAGGATTTTTCGAAATTCGAACATTTACGTACACAGTGGGGTAAAACGAGAAAAATGGGTTAAATGTACCACAACAGCCAAATTCAAATGGCAAGAGCTAGAATCTTGAAATTTGGTGTGACTATAGCCCTTATGAGGTAGACGCAGAAATAGACAGGATTTTTCGAAATTCGAACATTTACGTACACAGTGGGTAAAAAGGGAAAAATGTGGTACAACATCCAAATCCAAATGGCAAGACCTAGAATCGTGAAATTTGGTGTGAGAGTAGCTCTTGGGACGTAAACTAAAACAAGGACCGATTTTTTTTTTAAATTGGGGCACAGTGGGACTGAAAGGGATAAATATGGTACCACCACCAAATTTGAAGCCTAAAATTAGAATGGTGAAAATTGAAGCGATGGATGTCTTTAGGACAACGGATCGGGTTAGTCAGTTTTTGTTTGTATTCGTAGTTTTCGGGGCACAGTGGGGCAAAAAGTGTAAAATATGGTACAGTGGCTTAAAAATGTCAAACATGGATCAATGGCTCCAGCGTAACTTTTGGAACATACACAACATCGAAAGTGATTTTTAGTAATTCTAACTTTAAGAGGCACAGTGGAACAGGACTGGTTAATTATAGAGCATGGGGAAAAATAGAACAATCGTATTTAGTTTTAGGAGCACAGTGGTCAAAAACGGTTTAATACAGCACAGTGGAGAAAATATGATTAAATATGACGGGGAAAAAGAGTTAAGTATGCTAGCTTGGATACAAATTTGAAATACGGTACAGTAAGGCAAAAATTTTTTACAGTGAGATAAAAAGTTGAGTGGGGCACAGTTGTGCAAAAAGGATTAACAATGGTACAGTGGGGCAAAAATAGGTTAAAATTGGTACAGTGGGGCAAAATACGTTAACTATGGAACAGTGGGCAAATATGTATTTACTATGATACAGTGGGGCAAAAAGGGTTAAATATGGCAAAGTGTGACAAAAATGGTTAACTATACAGTACAGTTGAGCAAAGAGGGTTAAATATGGTACAGTTGGGCAAAAACTGTTAAATATGGTACAGTAAGGCAAAAGGTTTAATATGACACAGTGGGACAAAAAGGGTTAACTAAGGTACAGTGTGCACAATTAGTTGAATACGGTAACGTGGGACAAAATAGGTTAAATATGGTACAGTGGCAAAAAGCTTTAACTATGGAAAAGTGGGACAAAAATGTGTAAACTATGGTACGGTGGGACACAAATCGTAAAATATGGTACGAGTACAGTATGACAAAAATGGTTACAGTAAAATATGGTAACGTGGAACAAAATGGGTTAAAAGTGGTACGGTGAAGCAAAAAAAGTTAAATACGGTAAAATGGTTAAATGTGGTAAGTGGGGGAAAAAAGGGAAATAAAAGTCCCAGATATGTATAAAAATTCGTACTTTAGAAGCACAGTGTTTAATATGGAACAGTGGTGCATAAAGTGTTGAATGTGGTCCCAGAGTGTAAAGGTAGCTGTTACAGCATAAACCAAAGCTAACAAATTGTTTTTTTCCAAATAGGTTCTTCTACATAAACCGCGGGGAAAAACAAGTTAAATAAATGCCTAAGGTTGTGAATTTGGATCTTGAAATATCAATTATGATTTTTAAATAATGTACAATCGTGCAAAATTGGTTAATTATGACACACAAAGGGTTAAATGTGGCACAATGGAGCGATTCACTTTAGCTTTTTAAATTCGTACCTTTATATACACAGTGGGACAAACATGGTTGTATATTGTGCCAGGGTGTGAATGTAGCTACTTAAACTAGGGGAAGTTATTAACGTATGATCCAAAAAAATAATTTTTCAACGTTCAGTGGTACAGTGTGGAAAGGGATAAATATTGTACCATGATGTCAGGATAACTCTTGGAACACAAACTAGAAATGTAATAAGGGTTCTCATTTTATAGTATAAAGGTAATCAAATCTTCTTCATTTTACACCATATATAATAATCATGTCACTTTGAAAAAAGAGGTATAACTATTTTATATTACCCTAAACAGAATATAAATAAAAGATGGGGCCGCTTTTAATGAAACTTTCAGCACATTTTCATTTTGTTAATTGTAATGTCTGTGCTAAATTTTAACACATTCGGACCAAAAGAAAAAATTTCGTGTGAAAAATGCATTTGAGTTATATGGACGGTATTTGATAGGCGTAGCCGAAGTTTGATGAAAATTTATATTTTTCCTAATAGCGTTAAGAGAGTGCTCGGTGCCAAGTTTCATCATTCTACGAGCAATCCTTATGTTTTTTCCACACAAATGTATGAAGCCATTCCTACTGTGTGACGTGGCAATAGCTGTTAGAAGGACGTTTCTTGATACTCTCAGAGACATCCTACAGCAGGCAGTTCATACAACCGCAAGATGGGCTTCCGGTAATGGTCTTGGTGTTAACCCGACCTAGACGAAACTAGTTCTTTTCACAAGGAGAAATAAGGTACCACGAGTTACACCTGTCTCCTTGGGGGTATTGAAATGTCCTTTCTCTGAAAACGCAAAATACTTAGGTATTTTACTGGACAGGAAGTTGCACTTTTTTTCATAGCCAACATTTTGGAAAGAGCAAAGAAAGCTATGGTAGCGCGATATATACCTGTAAAACGCAATAGAAAAACGTTGGGGTCTGAACCCGCGTATAGTTAATTGGTTGTATACGGCAGTAGTCCGACCGATAATGCTGTACGGCATTGCCGTCTGGTGGACAGCTCTCTAGTAATCCACCTTCTGTGATAGTCAAGCTGCTATCAAGTACCTGGAAGTTGGAGATCTCTTAAGTCCCAGATCTCTTAACGAGAAAAATTCAATATTCACCTGATATGGGCGCAGGGCCACAGGGAACTACAAGGCAGATGATCATGCCAGACTAGCGACTACCTTACACGCTCCAGGGGAACTGCGACACGTTGGCATGCCTCTAGCGACCTGCAAGATATTCTTGAGAGATAGTGCACTTACGGCAACAAATGACTGGTAGTCAATAGTCAGGAACTGTATACAATCCATTCCCGGCCTAGACTCAAGATGCACCAAAGCACTGCTGTCGTTGTCCCCAACGGACGTCTCGTCTTATCGTGTCTGTCATGACGGGTCACAGTCTTATTGGAAGGGAGAGAGATTGAAGGTCTTGCATAATGACTTTTGCAGAAGCGGTGGAGATGAAAATAGAGGGGAAATGAATAGAACACCTTCGGTGTCTGTGCCCCGCTCTCTTTAGAAGGCGGAATACAACCTTAGTTAGCTAACATGGCTGATGTTGGAATACGCCAACTTTTGAGATTTTTAAGCAATCAAATTGGTTCAACGGTAGTGGCTAGGGATAAGTTATGTTAACCCTTGCGTCTCTGTAGTAACATAATGGACTGTATGGTCTAGGCTGCCACGCTTAAACCAACCTACCCTACTATACAAATGTTTCTACCGGAAAGTGATATTCTTAACATTTGTAACCCTCACAATTTCCATTAATTTAGAGGGCCACCGGCTTTATCGCGCTTCTACTACAAAACATATGGTCCAAATGCTATATTACACCAGAAAATGTGATGCACAGCCTTCGACAAAAAAAATTGTAAACTAGTGTTTTTATTATTTCTACGACAAGCCCCAAAGAGCATATGATTATATGGCTGCAGTTTTATGCATTTTTGGAATATGTATAGTATAGAATTCCCCAATTTTAAATTTAAATTCTCTGATACCTTTTATACGAGTATGCCATGTTTTTTCTTTCGCAATCGGCTGTCTGGTTAAGAAACATCAGAATTATTTCCACTTTTTCGTAGCCTTCCCACTGTGAGCTGCTTGGTCACAAAAAAATCTAAAAGACAAAAACAAAAGTGTGGTTTTGTTCGTCAGTCAGTTCGTTAATGAGCATTTTGGAAACCTCCTAGGTAAAAAGTATGCGCTATAGTAAGTGTGATTTCAAAGCGACCATCGTAGAAATCGACTGAAAGGTAGTAGTATAGGGTACCATTAAGTCATATATGCCGAAGGAACTCTCTTCATTGGACTTTATTTAATTATTTCTAAAAAAATGTGTAAAATGCGTCTCATCTATAACAAGAAAAAGAGTAAAAAACAACAAATCATTTCACTTTTATAATTATAATTTAATATTCATTTCATAACAAATAACAACAGTTAAATAATGAAGATCAACTTCATTAATACAAAATCCTCAAGTCCTTGCAAGGGAAATGCTTAACCAAGAATGGGGGCAGGAGCAGCGAAAGGAGCGGCGAAAGGAGCGGCATAAGGAGCAGCATAAGGGGCAGCATATGGAGCAGCGAAAGGAGCGGCATAGGGAGTGGCATAAGGAGCAGCATAGGGAGCAACAACCTTGGCGGGAGCGGCGAAAGCAGTGGGAGCAGCATATGCAGCTGGAGCAATAACCTTGGCAGGGGCAGCAAAAGCGGTAGGGGCAGCGACGGCAGCTGGGCCAGCTACATAACGGCTAGCGTATGGACCGGCATAACCGAAAGGAGCAGTGGTGTAGGAGGACAATGTACCATCATAGTTGTGACGGACATCGACTTGGCTGCTACCACCGGCAGCATACAAAGGAGCATTGGCATAAGCCACGGCGGGAGCTGCGGCAAAAGCAGTTGGGGCCAAAACACCGGCGGAGGCATAAGCCAAACAAGCGGCAAAGACAATGACCTTCAGAAGGAAACAAAAACAAAGTAATTGATATATTAAAACTCCTGCACTTGAATTGGGCGACAAAATTATTAAACTTACGAATTTGAACATTTTGAAGATTGTTTGCAGTCTAAGGTATAACTGTATAATGTCTATTTTGGGCTAAGTGTAAAGCTTTTATACTCAAATATTAAATTTTGTTTACCTTCTGCAAATAATTGAAGTGTATAAATTTACCACACGTGAGACGTGATTTGTAAGTTAAATAGAGGGCTAAATTGTTTTAGATCGCAAGTAATTGGAGAATAGGGCAAGTGCATACTTAGTTATGGGGACTTAGTTATGGGGACATGCATGTATGTATTAGAGTGCATTGCCAATTAATGTCTTGAACAAATATTACTAACTTTGAAGAGCATTTATATGTATATCTTATCTTTATATCCCAATTTTATTTTTAGTTTTGTTTTTATACCCTCACTTTAGTGTGACGAGGGTATATATCATTTGCTACGGAAAAAAGTGTAACACGTCGAAGGAGTGACCTAAGACCCCAAGTATGTTCGGAGGAAATCCGTTTTGGGTGATTTTAAGTCGAATGAGCCATGTCCGTCCATCTGTCTGTCTGTCTGTCTGCTGGCTGGTGCACACGATAACTCTCGAAAGGAGTAACCGATTGACCTCAAATTTGGTATATTGTAATATTTTTTTCTATCTCCGGCTAAGTTCGAAGATGGGCCATATTGGTCCACTCCTTCTAGTACCTCCCCCACAAAGGGTTAAAATGTTGTGAAATATTGATTCTTTAATAACTGCTATACTACTTATTCGAATCTTTTGAAATTCCACCCATAGTATTAGCTTATTAGTCGCTATCAACTCGAGAAAAATGGGCGAAGTCGCCACGTCCCTTTTGGTACCTCCCACACAAATGCACCATTTTGCACCAAAAGTTAACAGCTTATAACATTAATAACAGTGTATAAAAATACTTGAAATTTTGTACAGTATTATGCTTTTATAATGCCTACAGTCCAGGGAAAAATGGGTGTTGTTGCCACGCCCCTTTTGGTACCTCCCACACAAAGGTACCTTTTTGCACCAAAAGTTAACAGGCGTTATTGCCACGCCCCTTTTGGTACCTCCCACACAAAATGCCCAAATCATACCACAATTTAATGTCTCATAACGTTTATACCAGTGCACATAAATGCTTATTAGTCGGCACAGTGCAATGAATTTAAAGTATCTAATGTTCAGCGAAAAAAAGGTGTATTTGATAAACCCCTTCTGGTACCTCCCACACAAATTGACAGAATAATTCGAGTAATATTTAATATTATATTACTCACAAAGTGAGGGTATACCTTAGTCGGTTTACCCGACTGAAACTTTCTTACTTGTTGTTGTGCAAAATTGTACAATGACCCGGACAACAAGCAATAAAGACATTAATTAAAAATGTAGCAAATGTAGTCACAGTGAGCTCTTATGGCGATGAAATCAAATCGAAAGCTATGGAGCCATTTGACGATATAATTGCAGAACGTACAAGTGTTTTTATTTTCAACCCTGATTTTAGTGAAGAAGGGTTTATACAATTTCCTGTGAAAAATGTGTAAAATATCAAAGTACATAGTGACCTAAAACCTATATATAACGCGAGGTCCATTTCGAGGTTCCCTACTTATTTAAAGAAAAAACACAGAAAATTCAAATTGAATGGGGAATGTTTATTATCATTTGAATAAACATTCTTTGGCATTTCTTTTTTGAAGATTATGTCTATCAAATGTTGGCCGCGGCTACGTCTCAGATGGTCCATCCGTTGAGTCCAATGTTCGATGACTCGTTCGAGCATTCCGACTGGTAGCAGGCGAATGACACGCGTGATTTTTTGCTCCAAGGCCTGAATCGAAGCGAGTTTGTCCGCATAAACTTTACATATCCCCACAGGAAAACGTATAACGGTGTGATATCACACGATCTTGGTGTCCAATCGACCGGCCCAAAACGTGAAATTATCTGCTCACCGAAGTGTTCTCTCAATAAATCCATTGGTTGGTGCGATGTGTGGGAAGTGTCTTGTTGAAACCAAATGCCGCCGAGATTCCATTTCAGGCATCAAATAGTCGGTTATCATGGCACGATAACGGTTCTCACCGACATCATTTTTGAAGAAATATGGACCGATGATTCCACCGGCCCACAAATCACACCAAACCGTTGTTTTTTCTGGATGAAGTGGCAGCTCTTCAATCTCTTCAGGTTGCTCTTCGTCCCAAATGCGGCAATATTGCTTGTTTACATACCCATTGAGCCAGAAATGGGCCTCATCGCTGAACAGAATTTGGCTCGAAAACGTCGGATCTTCTTGGAACTTTTCAAGAGCCCATAGAGCGAAGCGATGTCGCTTGGGATGGTCGGGCGGCTTCAGTGCTTGTACAAGCTGTATTTTGTATGCTTTCAATATAGGATCTCGACGTAAAATGCGCCAAGTCGTTCCATACGTCAGTCCGAGTTGCTGAGAACGGCGCCGAATCGACTCTCCACGGTCTTCGTGTACACTCTCAGCTACGACCGCTACATTTTCTTCACTGCGTGCTGGACGTGGTATATTCGGTCGAATATTATCCAATAATGAATGCTGGGTCTCAAAATGGGTGATGGTGTGGCGAATAGTACGCTCAGTAGGACGATTATGTTGACCATAAGTTAAGCGAAGTGCACGAAACACATTCCTCACAGAACGTGAACTTTCGTAATAATGTTGAACGATTTGTAAACGTTGTTCAGGCGTAAGTCTTTCTATGATGAAATGCCAAACAATACTGAACAAAAATAACATGACAGCATGACACGACTCACACGTGATCTGTCAAAAAAAGACTATTGAAAAAGTATCTCCACTTGGATTACCCGTTATTTGTTGGAAATCTGTTTCAGGATACTGTAAATTATTATATAATTTCCCCTATCTCATGTTATGTTTGCATATGGGCCATATTAGCCCACTTCTTGTAGAACCAATTCCACAAAGTCTTAAGATTTAGGGAAATATTGATACCCTAATAATTTCTATAGCACTTCTCACATTTTTCTTATCGCTATCAGTTCGAGAAAAACGGGCAAAATTGATTCGGTCATTTTGTCAATTCACCAAGCAGCCAGACGGATTTCACTCAATTCGTTAAGCCCTTTTGAGTCCTTTCTCAACGTTTTAATGAGAATTAAGCAGAATTCGAGTTATTGTATAATTTATGTATTTTGCTAGTCATAGGGGACAATATTTATTGATATTAGTTTTTGACTTTATTAAAATAATTTTTTGGTTATTGTCTATGGAAATTACAAAGCTAACCAACAAAACCTTCTAATTATGAAACTTGTTAATTTGTCATAAATAACATTTTTCGCGATTTGTATGACGTTTGACATATGGTAAGATTTGATTGCACTTGTTTAGGCGTAAGGGGGTAGAAGCGTCGACGACTGCTTTGAGAGAAAGATTTCTTCAAATGTTCCCTTTATTTCGATCTTTGGCCTGAAGCGTGTATTCGAAATCACCAAAGAGATAACAAAGCTCTCTGATTTATTCACAAACTTTGTGGTAGAATATCGCGAAAACAAGAGCTAAACTAGAATAACGGCTAATATCACAGGATTCGATATGGTCGAAATAGGTATATCCATAAGGTTTCCTTCCTGTTACATTTTTAAAGTGTCCCTTTAGAGCACAGTGTTATTATCAATTTAAATATCATTATACCCTCAGTTTAGTGTAACGAGGGTATACATATATCATTTGCTACGGGCCAAAAGTGTAACACATCGAAGGAGTGACCTAAGACCGCATGTATGTTCGGCGGAAATCCGTTTTGGGACATTTTAAGTAATTTGAGAGAGCGGTACAAGAAGGAGGAGGACCCATCCTCAAACTTAGCCTGAGATAGAAACAAAATATTATCAAGTACTAAATCTGAAGTCAATCCGTTACTCCTTTCGAGAGCTATCGTGCGCTCCAGCCAGCAGACAGACAGACAGATGGACATTGCTCAAATGACTTAAAATAACCCAACACGAATTTCCGCCTATCTAGCTAGCTATAAGCTAATCTAGCTATCTTCAAGCTATTAGGAATTACTGGAAAACATAAAACCTGCCTTAAAATTAAGGTGTTGATATATTTCCAAATGAAAACTAGTAAGGAAAGGCAGAAAGTCGGGCGGGGCCGACTATATAATACCCTCACCTCCCTAACAATGCGATAAGGGTAGAAACATATTATCTAATTCATTTTTACAGCGTTTACATGTCAAATCGGGCATAACGTATATATGGGGGCTATATCTAAATCTTGACTGATTTCTTCCAAATTTTAAAGTGTTTATTCATATAATAGGAAACCTCTTTCTGCCGAATTTCATACTGATCGGATATAAAATACACTTTTTACAGCGCTTACATGTCAAATCGGGGGTAACATATATATGGGGGCTATATCGAAATCTGAACCGATTTTCTCCGAATTTGGCAGTATTCCTTCATGTAATAAGAAACCTCTTACTGCCGAATTTCGCACTGATCGGATGTAAAATACAGTTTCTACAGCGGTTACACGTGAAATCATGGGTTACATATATATGGGGGCTATATCCAAATCTGAACCGATTTTCTCCGAATTTAGCAGTATTCCTTCATGTAATAAGATACCTCTTTTTGACGAATTTCGCACTGATCGGATATAAAATAACATTTTTACAGCGCTTACATGTCAAATCGAGGGTAACTTATATATGGGGGCTATATCTAAATCTGAACCGAATTCATCCAAATTTGACAGTATTCATTCGTATTACAAGAAACCACATTCTGCCGAATTTCATACTGATCGGTTATAAAATAAAGTTTTTACAGCGCTTACATGTCAAATCGGGGTAAAATATATATGGGGGCTATATCTAAATCTGAACCGATTCTAACCAAATTCAATAGGGATCGGACAATAATTGCGACCTGTACTTTGATTACAAGAATACATGGACAGACAGACAGACAGACAGACAGACAGACGGACATAGCTAAATCGACTCAAAAATTGATTCTATGACGATCGGTATAATAAACTATGGTTCTATTTCTTCTCTTTTTGGGCGTTACAAACAAATGCACAAAGTCATAATACCCTGTACCACAGTGTGGTGTAGGGTATAAATATTAGGACGGAAACAAAGATTTTGTTTAGCACAACATCTTTCCAAATATAAATTTTCGTTTGTTCCAAATATTATATATTTCTAACGTACCCTAAACATATATATGTTTCAAGCAGAATATGTTTGGACAATATACCACAGAAGCGATTTTTTTCACGGTGTACGCCTCAGTATGCAACAAAAAAAATTTTTAGGGCTCGGACACAAACAGTTTTCTTTATTTTGTTGCATATTGATATTTATTTTACCAATATTATTTTTTTCGGAGTTTGCAGTAGATTTTTTTTCAAATTTATAGCAAAATAAAATCATTTTCCCAAAAATAAAATTTGTCCGGGAAATATACTGCTGAAGCTATTTTTTAATAGGGTAGATTAGATCAGATATTGTTAGACCATATCAGTTCTAAATGTTTTTTGCAGCCTACATTTTGCCACAGCCGGCGTCGGAGTCGGCGTTGTTTTAGCAAATTTCATGAAATTATACTTTCTGTTGAACTTTGTTTCAGCAACTAGTTTTAAGTTTTATAAATGAATGAATTTTGAATTACTGTTACATTAAGTTTTATTTCACTAAAAGCACTGAACCGTTAAATCCATAAGAATTACCCCACTATATTGCTCCATTTCGAATAGAAACCTTTCCCCAATAAAACTGTTCCACAAATAAACTGAAACATTGCCTTTTTTCTTTCTGTTTCTTTTGCCAGATCGGCAAACGTTATCAACCCTGTTAAAGTGCTGCAAATATACGACCATGACAGATTGTTAGGCAAAGGTGAATTGACAGTTCAGACGATTGCAAGAAAACATTACAATTTCATATATTTACAATATATTTTGTAAATATTTATATGCCGGATAGCCAATAAAAATACATTATGGACAGTGTTGCAAATAAAATGTTTTTCTGGCAATGGCGCCGTTGTCACATGCATAAACTTCGCACATATAACAATCTGCGAATTATCTCGCAATGACTTTTCTGCTAACGTTACAAAACAAAAATTGTATGTCCACGCGGTTGTAAATTCACAGGGTTGCATTTTTCCGCCATTTTTCTGGCAATGTTGTCCGATCTGCAAATCGTGTGTACTTACCTTAACATACAGTCCACTTCATAGAAGGAACTCCCCAATTTGTTCATGGTCCTTCAAACCAAAGATGATCCAGCGACCGGTGTTATAGTGTTGTGATGCTCAAAAATATATATTTTAATTGAAAAAACTGTGTGTCAATCTGCGATATGGTTTTACAAACCAATTTAATTTTTCGTCGTTGTATGGATTCATCACGTGGATCCTGCTTCAGGAGCCAACGGCGCACAGTGGGCTAAAATTGAAAAAAATGGACATAATTCTGCCATTTCAAAACCACTTATCGTATGGCGATGAAATTTTAGGTGTGTATACAAGAGGTGTTAGAGAGTTTAAAAACAGAACTTGGGCCCCCTATCTCATACAGGGGCGGAGCTACAGGGCCCTAAAGTTGACCACCTCGGGTATACAAAATTTTCATCGGCTTCTAACTATTGAATGGAGTGTCCGGTTTTAGTAGCGGTTGATACTCCTAGACATAAAAAATAAAAAACATTCCAAAAAAATGGTTTGTTTCATTTTTGAAAGCTGGTATCCTATAACTATAAAAACATTATAGAAAACTATAAAAACATTACAGTGTACAAAATATTAAGTATTTGTATGGACTGGAATCACAGTTATAACCCTTTAACTTTTTGTGCAAAATTGTCCATTTGTATTGGAGGTACCAAAAGGGACGTGGCAACTTCGCTCATTTTTTACGAGAATGTAGGTACGATAAAAATATTACACCCCACAAAATTTCAAATGTTTGATTTTATGTGCAGGAATCCAAGTTATAAGCCGTTAACTTTTTGTGCAAAATGGTCCATTAGTTTGGGAGTTACCAAAAGGGGCGCTGCAACTTCGCCCATTTTTCTAATGATAATAGCGTTTAATAAACTAATATTATGTGTGGAATTGTGAAAGATTCTTTGTAGGAGTATAGATGTTATGAGATAATCAATATTTCACTAATTTTTTACCCTTCATGGGGAGGTACTTGAAGGGGTGGACGAACATAGTTCATTTTTGACCTTAGTCTGAAACGGAAGCACATATTGACACATACCAAATTTGAAGTCACTCGGTTAATCTTGTCCAAATTATCGTGAGCACCAACCAGACCGACAGACTGAAGGACATTGCTAAAATGACTTTAAATGGCCCAATTTCCACTAAATATTCCTGGGGTCTCTTAGGTCACTCCATCGATGGTGTTACACTCTTGACCTGCAGCATCTAATATATACATACTTGGTCACTATATTCGGATATAAATCCGGATTATATAGAAATTCTCTTATTTTTACGAAACGAGCTATAACTTCTACATACAACCATAGGTTTTCTTCAAATAGGCATTCCTCCTTAGGATGCTTGCTCTAAAAATGGAACAAACAAAACAAACATTTTTTTAGATTTTTTATGTGTTTTCGTGCCGGCAAAATACAATTTTTTTTGAAAAAAATTTAATTGTTTCTAATTATTTTAACGACAGTTACTAAATTTCTGTTTCCACGTGAAAGTGTTTTAATAACATTTGTAGTCCTCATAATTTCCTTTAATTTTCCGGCTTTATCGAGCATATTTGACTCAACTTATGGTCCAAATACTAAGGGCAACTTTCAAGAAAATGGGAATTTAAAAAACAATATCATAAAGCAGTTTTTTAATATTTTTTTTGTGTTTAGGACACCATATTACACAAGAAAATGTTATGCACAGTGCTTCGACAAAAATTTTGTTTCATAGTGTTATCTGAATACATTTACGCAAAAATCCCGAAATCTAACAATTCCGACATAGGATGTTATTGCAGAAAACCACAAATGGGATTTTTTCGCAATAGCTTGTACGATATCTTTGGGATGAACAAAGTATATTTGAAGAATATAAAGGCTACTAAATTTTATGCTAAAATTTGTGGTTTAACCTAAATTTTTTTAGATGTTTATATTTGTTTTGATATCTATAAGCAGATCGCAACCAACCAATTGCTTTTAAGCTATTAAATCAAACGACATAAGCTTTCGTTTGAGTAAAAATTAATAAAAATATAGTTTTTGAAAAAAATGCAAAAACTGGTTTAAAATTGACAGAAAAAAATTGCAAACAATTTTTATGGCATTTTTTTTAAAGATCGAAGAAAAATCAGGAAAACGATAACATGGACGGTCCTTAACCGATCTGGTTGACTGTTTGTGTCATAACTACTATCCAGTAGGACTAAACTTGGCTCAAGTTTTATTTGCTTAAATTTCAGCCAAATCGGTTAACCTCAGTTTGACCTTTCTATGAAAGCTACATCAAAACATGGACTGATGTGTCTCATTGTCACTAGATACAACTAAGTACAATATTAATATAAAATTTCAGCGAAATCAATTGAATAATATGTTCTCTTTATATGGGGCGATATGAAAACATGAATAGGTATGACCTATTCTCAATAGCGATCGTCTCTAATCCAACAAATGCTTCTGTCCAAATTTGCATACAGATCGTTTCATATATGCAATCTGATAACCGGAATACTCGTATATGGACAGAGAGAGGGACAAACAAATGTCAAACCAGCACACTGTGATTTTAAAAATAAAAATAGTGTTGCAAAGTTCTTTTAAAAATTCTACTAAAGATGTATTATATGGAAACCATTAAAAATTATATATTTATTATCAATCATCCATGCTTTAAAATATTCTTCCCTTTCTGCTATCACCGATTCCAACTAAGCATTTCTTTCCAGTTCAACCACTTCAAAATAAAAACCGTTAAGAAGTATTAAACCTTATGGAAATGTAAGTGTCATTTACTTCTTCAATACATTAGGGAAAACGTCAAGGAGCCTTGCAAAACAATGTTGAACAAGAATTGCCAAAAAAAAGTTCCCACGATAGCTCATCATCCCAATTTTTGCTATCTAATCAATAATAATCAAACGCAACATGTGGAAATTTCCAATGGAAAATCCCTCAATTCCCAAGAAATACATCAAAAATCCCCAAAAATGGGATTTTTACTTTTAGTCCTATATCTTCGATATGAAAAGCCGCGCTCGGGATTCCCTTTGCAGTCGATTTTGTTACACCCTTATACAAATAAATAAAAAGAAAAATTTAACAATTTAGCTTTGCGATTGGAGAAAATCGATCAAACTTTTGAAATTTATGTAAAAAAAGGTCCAAATCGGAGAAGGGTGGCAACCACACCAATTAAAATTTTGGCTTCGGATTTTCTCTAGCAGATTCTGAAACGTCTCCTTTAAAATGAGTATAAATTTGATATACTTTGTGTAACAAACTTTTTCTACAAAACCTAAATACGATTTGAACTTTTTTTGCCAAAAAATCTCCAAAAATGAAATTTTTTCAAACATTTTACTTTATAGGGCCATAACTTTCTTATTTCTTCACATATCTGATCGATTAATTTTTCATGATATTATATATTTTATTGGCAATCTATAAAAAAACACGCGAACAAAATCGGTAAACTTTTGACTGAGATATTGGCTAAACTCGAAGGCAAAGTCGGCAAAAAAATGAAAAATTCAAATTTAAAATCCACATATCTCGGAAACTATTCAAGATATCTTCAACCTATAAAATGTTTATTGTAGGTCTGGTCTAGGAGTATCCACAGAAAAAAACCGGACACTCCATTCAAATCTTAGAAGCCGATGAAAATTTTGTATACCCGAGGTGGTCAACTTTAGGGCCCTGTAGCTCCGCCCCTGTATAAGTACCGAACTTAAACTCTCTAACACCTCTTGTATACACACCTAAAATGTCATCGCCATACGATAAGTGGTTTTGAAATGGTGGAATTATGTAAATTTTTTTTTTAATTTTAGCCCACTGTGCGGCGGTCAATACAAAAAAAATTAACAGGACATGACATCACAAACTAAAAGCATCACAATACGTAATAACCTGGATGAAACACCAAACAACCATCAGAAGCGGCGAAAACAAAAACTTTCACAACAATAAATAGCAGCTGATATTAAGAAATATGTAGGGGCCACAACAACAACTACTAGCCCAACATTATTACAAGGAATGAACAACATTGGAACCAAACAACAACAACAAACTGTCGAATCATGCTGACTGACATTGCACTGGTGCAAGGGGGGCGGTATGTTGAACTGTCAACAGCTGATCATTAACAGCAGCGCCCCCCAGTTGTTCTACTTCCCATTTAGCAACATCGCCGCCTATCTACATCGGTTGCAACTAAAAAATCTGTGATGGTACGCCGTCACTGTGACATTTTGGTAGCAAGTTCACGACTCACCCGCTTATGGCACACTGCCAAACCGCTACGACTCACGGCCAAAATAAAATAATAAAATTAAATAAAAAATATAAATAAATTTTGTGTATTACTTTTTTTAACTACCGCCACTCTGGCGCGGAGTTAAACACTTTCAAATGCATACATTTAGCATTTTTTTTTACATATTTTGTATTTATTTATTTATATGCAAACATATCAATGGGAATTTTTGATCGGGAGAATTGTTGAATTAGAAAGTTTTGCAAAATTCATCTAGGATTCGATTCCGACTGCGACTCCGGCTACGACTCCGAGATGAATTTTGTAAAATGTACTAAATCAATTATATTCCGGACCAATCACATTCATTCGTATGTATGTCCATTAGGGTAATCAAAAACCGCACCGGTTAACCGGTTAATCGGTTTCTCTTTAAAAACCGCCTATCGGTTTCCGGTTTTTCTGCTTTTTCGAATAACTCGAACCGTCGGTTTTTTCAACTCGGTTTATTCGACTTTTCATTTTTTTGAAACCATTATAAAATGATAAAGAAAATATTATTTTTGAAACAGGAACGAACCTACCTAAAATTTTGAAAACATCAATATAAAAACCGTTGACATCATTTGTGCATATCCATCGATTTCAAAATGCAGTTTTATATGTATTTATACTGTTTACATTGCTAACTTCTCTATTGACTTCGTCTCCATATTTTATCAAGGGTCTTATTGCGGTATAGAAATTAATTAACAATCCTTTCTAATTGAAATGTAGGTATAAATAAAAATACATATGTTCAGTTTCACATTTCGACAAGTTTTCATCTCTATAGTATGCTCAAGGCAGAATCCGCTACTTCTGATAATATTTATGAGGTTTCCATTCAGTTACGCCTTTTAGGGGCATGGACATCCCAGTCGTATATACAGGTAGTAAAATTATATGTACGCAATACAAAGTAGAACGCGGCAGTCTTGTACTGCAACATATGAACCTTAAACCCGGAATTTATGAATGGAATTTCTTATTAGTAAGTTAGTGTAATTCAGCGCCTTAAAGAGATAAGTCGATTTTCTGAAAAATATTACAAAGTTATATTTCGAAGTATGAGTAAAAGGCAAAGAACTTTTCAATGTGTAAATGATCCCGACAATTTCTGCTACATCTGCGGAATATATGTAATTAAACAAATCGACGTGCATTTAGTAAAATAATAGAAGAAATATATGTGTAATATTTTGGTATACGAGTTAAAAATATAAACGAACCGTTGACACCTAGTATTTTGTGTAATTTGTGCCATGTAAATCTTACTCGATGAAGTAGTGGAAGCATGCGGTAAGTGCTTTAAAATTAATGTATTACAATGTTTTGTGGAATAAAACGTTTTAATTTTAGACCTCACGTGCAATTTGGAATGCCAATGATTTGGATACAACCATTCGTTCACGATACGGACTGCTATTTTTGACTAAGCCTAATAACGGAAACATCATCAAGTTCAACTGAGTACTCAGCTCTGAGCGATTCAAGTTTGAGTCACAAGTCATCGCTTTTAACTCAGTTTCAACTCATTGATCTAGTGAGAGATTTGGAACTGACCAAATATAAGGCATCTGGGATGAAACAGTACAATATTTTGGCCCCAGATGTTAACATATCATATTATAGAGTCCGTGATATACCTTAAAAACAATTTTATACAACTGTGGATAACAGATGCTTTTGCAAGGACATTCCCGGATTGTTCGAGGAACTTAATCAAACATACAATTCAAAGGAATGGCAAATTACTTATTGACAGCAGTAAAGAAAGTCTGAAAGCAGTACTTTTACACAACGGAAATCAGAAACCTTTGATTCCCATTGCTCATGCTGTCAACACTAAGGAATCATACGAACAATGGCTAAATTGATAAAATACATAAAATATGAGCATGACTGGAAAATTTGTTGCGATTTAAAAGTAATTGGTATGTTATGCCTCTGGGATAGCCGATATTTTGCCACCACTGCATATTAAGCTGGGGCTCTTTAAACATTTTGTAAAAGCCTTAAGGAAAGATGGCAATTCACTCTCATATTTAAAAAGTTTATTTAAAAGTCTTTCTTTTCAAAAAATCGAAGAATGAGTTTTTGATGGGCCTAAAATAAGGAAACTGATGAAAGATGTGAATTTCGAATCATATTTCACGTCGGATGATATTGCAGTTTAAGCTTGTAGTTTTAAATTTCCTTGGATCCAATAAAAGCCCGCAATATGAAACAATGATTAATGATTTGTTAAAAAATTTAAGAAAAAATTGGTTAGAAATATATTTTTTTATATTTATGTATATAACACATATGTATGTATTCTTCCAACTTATTTTTCGCTTTATGTATTCCAACAGGTGTAAATATGTCCCTCAAAACTCATTTCTTGCATTCTTATTTAAACTTTTTCCCCGAGAATCTTGGCGACGTAAGTGACGAACATGGCGAAATGTTTCACCAAGAATTGAAGTCCATCGAGCGGCGTTACCAAGGGCACTGGGATGAACGAATGATGGGAGATTATATTTGGTTCCTCATTAGAGAAACCGATTCCGAAATCCACAAACGTCAACAAAGAACTCACAATTGCTTCTAATGAAACTTGTTCATGTAAATAAACTCAAATTTACATAATATAAATAAAAGTAATAAATATAATCGCTGCCTAACAGAAATTTAAGATTTTTTGAAATTCTCTTTCCTCTACCAAAAGGGCCATTATTTCTACATTTATCCATAGATTTTTCCATTCAACAATATTTGTGGTTTTTTATTTATGAGGTTTCCATTCAAATAGGCATTATTTTTTTTTTATTTTTTTTCTATTCTTTATGTTTTTTTTGTCCCAGGATTTTTTTTTGAAAAAATATACTTTTTCCAATTTGTTTAATGACTGTTACTAAACCACTGTTTCTTATTGAAAGAGATATTTCCAACATCGGTAGCCCACATTAATAGCTTCAATTTAACGTAAAAGTCGACCTGATCGGGCATATACTCCAAAAATTATAGTGCAAATACTAAGGGTACCTTCGACGATAATAGTATTTTTAATAAAAAATTATCCATACAAAAATTTTTGGTTTTGATTTTATATAACAGTATGCCACAATCTATACAAAAAATAATTTTTAGGTCTAGCACACAAAAAAAATTTTTTTGTTGCGTTTTTTTGTAATTTATCCAAATACATTATATTCAAAACAATTTTAAAACATTGTTGACTTTGGCAAATTTTAATTTTATATTTTTCTAGATTTTGTGTTAGAGAGGAGGGTATATATCATTTGCTACGAGCCAAAAGTGTAACACATCGAAGGAGTGACGTAAGTCCCCACGTATGTTCGGAGGATATCCGTTTTGGGTCATTTTAAGTCATTTGAGCAATGTCCGTCCGTCTGTCTGTCTGTGGGTCTGTCTGCTGGCTGGTTCGCACGATAACTCTCGAAAGGAGTAACCGATTGACTTCAAATTTGGTATGCGTTGATATTTTTCTCTATCTCCGGCTAAGATCGAAGGTGGGCCATATTGGTTTATTCCTTCTAGTACCTCCCCCACAAAGGGTTAACTTTTAGTGATATATTGATTCTTTAATACCTTCTATACTACTTACTCGAATCTTCTGATAATTCACACATAGTGTTGGTTTGTTAGTCGCTAACACCTCAAGAAAAATGGGCGAAGTAGCCACTCCCTTTTTGGTACCCCCACACAAATAGACCATTTTACACCAATAATAAACTGTATAACTTTAATACCAGTGCATACAAATACTTGAAATTTTGCACTGTATAATGCTTTTATAGTACCTAGAGTCCAGAGAAGTGGGCGTTATTGGCACCCCCCTTTTGGTACCTCCCCCACAAATGGACCTTTTTGTACCAAAATTTAACTGCTTTTAAATTTAATACCAGTGCATACAAATACTTGAAATTTCGTACAGTGTAATGTTTTTATAGTGCCTAGAATCTAGACAAAAGTGGCCGTTATTGGCACGCACATTTTGGTACCTCCCACACAAATGGACCATTTAACACCAAAAGTTAAAAACTTAAAACTTTAATACCAGTGCATATAAATCAGCGATGGGCACACACATAATTCAATATCATTTGTCTGCATTTGTGAGAAGTGCTCACGCTCTCTTTGTGCACTGCGAGAAATATTATGTTAATTTTCCAGCAAATTTCATTTGATAAAGAAAAAATAATGTCCGAAGCAAAAAGAAAACTTCAACATATTCTACACTTTTTTTTATTATTTCTTCTATTTAAATTTTTCGAGTGTCCAACTTTTTTTGGGTTCAGTGTATGTAAAAATGTTTAAATTTTGTATATGTTGTAAGCAATATTTATAGGTAAACAAAGAATGTCATATATGCTTCTACCATTATAAAAAAAGTTCATACGATTTTACGCGTGATAACGCATTTAGCGGAAAAATACAGCAAACAAAACATGTTGCTGCCATTTATCATACATTTTTTCTTTATGTGCACGCTAAGCAACAAGCGACGTGTCGTGTGAACTCTCATTCAACGTGTGTGCTCATATACAGGGCAAAAAATTAAAGCAAAAAATGTCGGAAATAACATAAAATTTTAGAAACAGTTTAGATTTGTTCGAATTGGCCACCTTTGGCACGAATTATGGCCTTCAAACGACCGACAAAGCAATCACACGCTGCACGAAAGTGGCTCTGCGGTATTTTGGCCAATTCCCGGCGAAGCGCCGTCTTGAGATGATCGATACTTTGGTATTTTTTAGTGCGAACCTTACTCTCTAAAATGCCCAGGCGCAAAAGTCCAACGGATTGAGATCCGGATATCTTGGTGGCCATTGTGCGGTAGAAATGAAGCGAGGAACCTCCTTTTTAAGCCATTCTTGGTTGACGCGTGCGATGGTGCTGAGTCCTGTTGGAATGTCCATGGTCTGCGGCCGAAATGTTTGTCTGCCCAGGGCTTCAATACTGTCTTTAGGACATTTTCCCGATAATATTCGGCATTTATTTTGACCCCATGGTCGATTAATAGGAGCGGGGAGCGACCATCGGCCGTTACGGCGGCCCACACTATTACCATCGGCGGCGCTTGAGTTCTGGTGGCTAATCGAAGGTGTACATTTTCAGCTGAGTCTTTGGCAAGTAAACCCGATAATTTTGTTTGTTCACAAACTGCTCAATTTGGAATGGCTTCTCATCGGATAAAACCAAATTCGGTAACTGGCCACTTTCGTGCAAGCGAAGCTACTCCGTGGCTCTTTCCAGTCTAACTTTTTTTTGTGCATCGGTGAGCTCTTGCACTTTTTGGAACTTCAATGTGTTGTATCCGTTCTCGCGATATGTTCAGCTCACTAGCAATTTTTCTACCACTGCGGCGTGGATTTCGATCAAATCTGGCCTTCACTTTTCGGATCATTTCTGGTGTTGTTACCGTTTTTTTCGTCCACTTTTTGGACGTGATGCAACACTGCCAGTATCACGGTAACGAGCAATGGAACGAGTAACAAAAGATTTATTCACATTTAAATGCTGGAGGGCTCTAACGATAGCCACTTGTGTTTTTCCACCCAAATATAAAGCAATCACACTATCACGCTTGAATTCCATCACGAATAACTTTTTTCTGAATGCAATAGATCAAAATGCTTTGTAAGTTTGTAAACAATAAAATGAATTGTCACTGAAATAAATCTGTCAGCTATCAGACTAGCGGTTTAGAAATGATAGTAACCTGAAGTTGGTTGCAATACATATCAACCACCCTGTACACGTGGTAGTGCTCTTGCCCATCGCTGATATAAATACTTGAAATTTTGTACAGTGTAATGCTTTGATAGAACCTAGACTAAAGGTGAGGGGATTCATAAGTCGGTTTACCCGGCTAAACTTTCTTACTTGTTTATTTATAAATAGTCCAATTGTCAATCCATCAATGCTATTTGTCGTTACTCAAGATTACTCGTATACGATTTAAATCTTAATATAATTTTTCAAACATATAAAATTTCTAAAAAATTAAACCCTAAATTTCTGAAATAACTGAAAACTTTCCTTTAAATTAATTAATACATTGCCAAAATATTTAAATACAAATTAATCATTGTTTTGGAATATTATTTCCAAATGAAAAAATGTTAGGATGAAAACATAATTTTGTTTAGAACAACATCCTCACAAACTTATTATATTTGTCAGTGTCAAATATTATATATTTGGAGTGTATCCTAAACATATGTATGTTTTCAGCAGAATATGTTTGGAACAATATACTACAGAAGCGTTTTTTTTTCAGCGTGTATATTTATACAAAATATTTTAAAAATACATAACGTATATTGTGGAAAGATAATTTTCATAAAAGCTGAGAAAACAACGCCGACTTTGACTCCACAGCCCTGGTTAATTTATGTCGCAAAATTTTGCATGTACCCACGCTAAGAAAAATATCGCTTCTGTAGTATATGTTCAAGAAACATATTATATTTGGGAAAAATTACTTTTTTCCTATAGGTAGGAAAACAACTTCTGTAGCCGATTTAAATATTTCCCCGTTATTAAAGATAATTTGCACCAAAACTCCGAATAAAATAATATTGATAAGAGAGATATTCCAACTTTTTTCCGGTATGTAAGTATAAAATATTTGCTCCAAAGTATATTTTTTTTAAATTTTGATCCCAAGCATATTTTGTTTCCTGTTTTTTTCTCCGTGGATAAAAATTGTTAACATCTCGAAGAATATTCAAAAATATAAAATTTTACTAACAATTTAATTTTTTTAATAATATTTTCGAATTTATTTACAAAGCATATAACAACAAATAACGACATTTAAATTATTGAAACTTTTTTATAAAAATGTCCTTGAAACTCATGTTTAAACAACGACAGGAGCGGGAGCGGCAACTCCAGCAGCATAGGCGGCGTAAGGAGCAGCGTAAGATGCAGCGAAAGGAGATGCGTAGGGAGCGGCGTAAGGGGCAGCATAGTGAGCAGCGTAGGGAGTAGCATAGGGAGCAACAACCTTAGCAGGAGCGGCGAAGGCAGTGGGAGCAGCATATGTTGCAGGGGCAACATATTTAGCAGGAGCAGCGAAAGCAGTTGGAGCAGCATAGGCAGCTGGACCAGCTACATAACGGCTGGAGTAAGGACCGGCATAACCGAAAGGTGTAGTGGTATAGGAGGACAAAGTTCCATCGTAATTGTGACGGACATCGACTTGGCTGCTACCACCGGCAGCATACAAAGGAGCATTAGCATAAGCCACAGCGGGAGCAGCAGCCAAAGCAGTGGGGGCCAAAACACCGGCAGAGGCATAAGCCAAACAAGCAGCAAAGACAATGACCTTGAAATAAAACGGGAAACTTAGTAATTTAGAGCACTGCACATGAGCAAATGACAAAGGCAATCAACTTACGAATTTGAACATTTTGAAGAGTTTTTTTTGTGATTGTTTGCAGTCGAAGGGGTAACTGTGTTATGCCTATTTTTGGATATGTTTAAAGCTTTTATAGTAAAACATTGATTTTTTTGTCAACTCGCGTTCAAACCATGAATGAACAAACAACAACAAAAATACCACATGTTAAACGTGATGTGCAATGTTAAATGGCTGATTGAGTTTAGTTCTTCTGCAGAGGATATTAGGGCATAACATAAACATATCACCCAAAGTGTTGCATCCAATGCAGCAAGAAGCGACGATTTATAGCCATTTTGAAAATGTGTAAGGCCAAAGATAGGAAATGGCGATTTGACAATTTTTCGCCTTAACTGACAATTTTAAGATATATGATATGTTTGAATCGGAATATTCAACACAAACTTTTTAATATTATAACGGGTTTTCCAATAGGAATGATATGATTTTAAAGTTTCGGCCATTTGTAATATGTCATGATCTGCCATTTATTTTTCATTGTATTTAGTAGTGTTTACAATTTCATCATGGAGAGATATACGCAAAGAACAACGTTTACAAATTATTCAAATTCATCAAGTCCATTTTTTTTTAAATAAAAAAAAACACTTTCCAGTCGACCTACGACCTTGACACCCATGAGCAATATTTTAGCTATTGTTAAGAGCTATCTTTTTGCCACTGATTGATTGTGTCTTCGTGCCACACAGCAAATGAAACAATTGAATTGTTGCGAGAAAAGTTTGCAGATTCGATTATTTCAAGAAATTTTGATATTGAATGAAACATTAACACCATTAGACTATTTCTTGGGGGGTTATTTGAAGTCATTGGTCTTTCGAAATAAACCAGACTCTCTTCAAGCTGTACAAGTCAATATTGAACGTGCCATTCATGACATACGACTTGATGGAAAAAGTGCTCGAAAATTGGGTTCATCGAATTCGTTCCTGCAGAAAAAGTCGTGGAGGCCATTTGAATGACTTTTTATTTTGAACTTAATTGTATCGATTGTATACATTCACATTAAATAAAAAACTTTTGAATTTCCTTATTGGAAGACCCTTATATAATTTTAGTGTGTAACAAATATTAGGCATGTTTTCGTTATAAGCTAGCACTTTTAGTATAGCACTTTGCAACGAAAACAACTGACTTCCACTAACTGGCACATAAGCAATAAGTGGCGGATTTTCACTATCTGGTAGCAATGGTGTCATGAGTTGCGAAGAAAGAACAGTGTGAAACAGACAAAAAAAATTCGTGAAAAGTATTTATAGTTCTATGTTCAATTGTTTACACTCTTTTGCAAATATTAAAATAATTTCCCATTTTTGTTCTTCTTCTTCCCGTTAATTCACAATAATTGATAAAATCTCTCCAAAAATGGGATGCCATATTGCTAAATATAGGGTGCCCAATCTGGCAACATCATACTCGATTAAGACATGAACACAAGCACCAAACTTCATCGGGAACTAATAGTGCTTAAAAGTGCTTAGCTCCCCATACAAATTAAGCACTTATGGTGTAACGAAAACACGCCTATTATATAATTAGAGTGTACCCTAAACGTATACGAGTATATGTTTCAAGCCAAAAACAAAGTAATTTTGAAATAAATTAGTTTTTAAGTTCATCATTGTGACCTTTAAGTACAATTGAGTGTACTATATATATTAAGGATTTTTTTGTGCAGATTTCCGGCGAACATTTTTACCGCAAAAAAGGCCTAAAAGTTCTGACTAAGACATATGTAACTGTATCAGTATAATTTTATTCGCATTATCAAATTACAGTCCAAATATGTCTGGCAACACAGGTTGCATCTCAAATTCGGAAATATATCAACATTATTATACCCTTTTCATCTTCCATACACCCAGGAAAAAAATTGGTTGGAATTCGATTGTAACAATAAAAAAATAGTACTAGCAACAAAAAGTATATTTCCTACACAGTGTGTCGGTTGTATTTACGAGTATATATAAATAGTTGAAACAATAATAATAACATGGATATGATCAAATAAAAATGCTTGCAACTAAATCGATGGTTGTATCAATCGAATTAAGATTGTTTTTTCATTGACCCTCAGTTATGATCGATTTTTGGTTGTGACAACCAATGTTTTATTCTTGACAACAGAAATGGTATCAATAGACCATTGATTAGTATGCCACGAATAATTGGTTACTACAACAGAAAAATTATTAATAAATAATCGTTTTTTGGTTATCCCAATAATTTCCCAAATTCAGAATAATTAAATGTACATAAATAAATCTTCAACATTTTGTTCAAGAACGGTATATGTAGTCAAAAATAATCTCGTATATAATGTGTGGAATGCAGAATATGTTGTGCAACATGTTTTACATAAATAAACCAGTAAGGAAAGGCAGAAAGTCGGGCGGGGCCGACTATATAATACCATACACCTCTCTAACAATGCTATAAGGGTCATTGCCATAATAATTTGGAATAATTGGTAAATGGGTAGAAACATATTATCTAATTCTGAAACGATAATCGCTAAATTAAGCAATATTCGTTCCTAAAATGAGAAACATATTTCTGGTAAATTTTAATGATCGGAAGTAAAATACAACTTCTATAGCGGTTTGATACCAAATCAGGAGGAACATATATATGGAGCTTTAATATAAATCTGAACCCATCTTCCCTGAATACTTATTCATGTAAAAAGACCTCCTTCTGTCGAATTTCGTACTGATCGGATTTAAAATACAGTCTCTACAGCGCTTACATGTCATATCGGTGGTAACATACATATATATGGGGGCTATATCTAAATCTGAACCGATTTTCTCCGAATTTGGCAGTATTCCTTCATGTAATAAGAAACCTCTTTCTGCCGAATTTCGCTCTGATCGGATATAAAATACATTTTTTACAGCGCTTACAGATCAAATCGGGGGTAACATATATATGGGAGTTATATCTTAATCTAAACCGAGTTTCTCCGAATTTGGCAGTATTCCTTCATGTAGAAAGAAACCTCTTTTTGCCGACTTTCGCACTGATCGGATATAAAATAACATTTTAACAGCGCTTACATGTCAAATCGGGGGTAACGTATATATGGGGGCTATATCTAAATCTGAACCGATTTCTTCCAAATTTAACAGTGTTCATCCATATAAAAAGAAACCTCTTTCTGCCGAATTTCATGCTGATCGGATATAAAATGAAGTTTTTACAGCGCTTACATGTCAAATCGGGGCTAACATATAACAGGTGGCGCAAAAGTAACCTTTCGATGTTATGTTAGACGCGATTGGCGGTCAGCAGCTAACAGCTGATGCACCGTCTGGACTTTGTACGGAAACATCTTCAAATCTTGTACCAAAATTCGCTATAGAGACCGTCGACTGATACCCATTTGCGTGGCACGTCGTCTGGTCGATGTCGACGGCGCTTCCATGACATCGTCGGCTACAGCAGCAATATTCTCTGCAGAACGGCTACTCCGGGGTCTGCCACGCCTGGCAGCATCTCGTGTTGTGCCAGTCTCTTCGAGGCGAGCGGCTAAACGTCGCAGTGTTTCACCAGAAGGCGTTGGACGGCCAGGAAATCTGTGCCAAAGTCACCGACCGATTATTGGTCAAATAAATAGTCAGCAATATTCCGCGTTCTGGAGCAGTGTAGCGTAACATTGTTTATTAACGTGTATTTCGCATGTGTTTACTACACAAATGTCAAAACAGAACTGACATTAGGGGCAAATCGCAAAATTTATAGCATTTTCTGATAGCAGGATTGCCATAATTGCGACCTGTACTTTGATTACAAGAATACATGCACAGACGGACAGACAGACGGTCATAGCTAAATCAACTCAGAAAGTGATTCTAAGTCGATCGGTATAATAAACGATGGGTCTATTTCTTCTCCTTTTGGGTGTTACAAACAAATGCACAAAGTTATAATACCCTGTACCACAGTGTGGTGTAGGGTATAAAAATATAAGCAACAATCATGAAATTGAAAGCACAGGGTTAAGCAATATTTGCATAAAAGTTTTGTGTTTTTTTCGTGTACTAAAATTTGTGTCAAATATTTCCACATCTCATAATAGTGATGAATTTGTAATACGGGATTTTTAATTTTGTTATGAATTGTTTGGTGTTTTGTTCAATAAATAAAATAAAAATTAACGAAAACTGTTTTTAATTAATTGTCGGTAGTATATGACTGACAAATTGTCAGAACAACCAATTTTTAAAACATTTGGTTGTGGCAACATACATCGGATCATTTTAGCCACCAATTTCGTAGTTGGCGCAACAAATATGATTGTTGTCAGCATAGATGCAGAAGTATACCACAACCAAAATGTTGGCTGCCCTGATGGAATCGTAGACAGAACTACCAAAATACTGTTGGCAAATTATTCGGTTGGCAAATAATTCGGTTGTGGCAATCAAACTGTATTCTGTGTGTATGAAAATCAACAGCTCATGACGATATCACTACTTACACCATAAACATATCCTACAGTTTAGTGGTACATTCCACACACAGGATCTGAATCTTAACAAAATTAAACTATTCAATGTCAACTCTAACAAGGTTACTGAAAGCAATTGAAATTTGATGCAATGTTATCTTCTGTGAGATATTTCAATCTCATACACTGACACATTATTTTTCTGTTAAAAGTGCACGAAGATACTACTAACTAGAGCAAATCATATGCTAATGCCCTATTCTGAATAGTGTAGTTGACACTAATTAAAACTTTTTTGTCTTCTTATTTACATTGCAGCTCACGTTTCGCATGTGGTATTTTATTTAAAACTCCAACAAATGCAATATTCATTCATTGTTTGAAAGAGCATTGACATAAAAAATGCTTTACTATAAAAGCTTTAATCATAGCCAAAAATAGACATAAAACAGTTACCCCTCCAACTGAAAACAATCCCAAAAAAAACTGTTCAAAATGTTCAAATTCGTAAGTTTAATGTCTTTGTCAATTGCACATGTGCAGTGATTTAAATTAACAAGTTTCCCGTTTTATTTCAAGGTCATTGTCTTTGCTGCTTGTTTGGCTTATGCCTCTGCCGGTGTTTTGGCACCCACTGCTTTGGCTGCTGCTCCCGCCGTGGCTTATGCTAATGCTCCTTTGTATGCTGCCGGTGGCAGCAGCCAAGTCGATGTCCGTCACAATTACGACGGTACTCAGTCCTCTTACACCACTACTCCTTTCGGTTATGCCGGACCCTACTCTAGCCGTTATGTAGCTGGACCAGCTGCCTATGCTGTCCCAACTGCTTTCGCTGCTCCTGCTAAATATGTTGCTCCTGCCACCTATGCTGCTACAACTGCCTTTGCCGCTCCCGCCAAGGTTGTTGCTCCCTATGCTGCACCTTACGCTACTCCCTATGCTGCCCATTATGCCGCTCCCTATGCTGCTCCTTTCGCTGCATCTTACGCTGCTCCTTATGCCACCTATGCTGCTCCCGCTGTTGCCGCTCCCGCTTCCGTTGTTGTTTAAACTACTTTGCCTAAGTCTCGAAATTATTGAAAAATATTTAAATGTTATTTCTTTGTAAATAAATACAGAAATGTAATGAGAAAAATTAACTTTGACAGTTTTATATAAAGGGAGATTTTTAAAGCGTTTCGTTTTGAAGAATTGGAGAAAACACAGAAAATGCTTACAAGCAAATGAAATATTTATCTGGATCAATAAAACAATGCCAACTACCTGCAGCTTAGCCTTGGGTTCATCTTAATGTCAAATTTTGGCACACATTTTCCATCTTTTCGTCCGGTATCTCGCAAATGACACGTGTAACGTGGAGTTCCCAGGCGGCTATAGTGGTTGGCTTGTCCTAAGAGAGTTTGACATTTTATTGGTATGATTCACTGAATTGGCATTTAGCAGTTGCGCTAACATTTGAAGTCATCTAAGCAATGTTCGTCTGTCTGTCTGTCTGGTGCGTACGATAACTATCGAAAGGATTAACCGATTAACTTCAAATTTTGAACGTTGTAATATTTAATTCTTACTCAGGCTACAACTTGGACAACTCTATCTGGTACCTTTCCCACAAAGTATTAACATTTGGTGAAATACTGATTATAATCAATGTTAGATAATTATCTAATAACTTCTGTAATAGTAGTCCTAATCTCATGTAATTCCACACATAGCAATAGTTTACACTATGCAACAAAAAAAAAATATTTTTGTGTCCCAGACCCTACACCACACTGTGGTACAGGGTATTATGACTTTGTGCATTTGTTTGTAACACCCAAAAGGAGAAGAGATAGACCCATTGTTTATTATACCGATCGACTTGTAATCACTTTCTGAGTCGATTTAGCTATGTCCGTCTGTCTGTCCGTCTGTAGACGTATTCTTGTAATCAAAGTACAGGTCGCAATTATGGTCCGATCTCAACGAAACTTTGCACATATCTTTTCTTAGGCCCAAGGACGATCCCTATTGAATTTGGTTAAAATCGGTTCAGATTTACATATAGGTCCCATATATATGTACCTCCGATTTGGCATATATGCACTGTATAAGAAACATTTTGTAACCGATTTGTACACAAATTGACAGAGAGTAGTCTCGTGATACACTTAGATACAATACAAAATTTGGGGGAAATCGATTCAGATTTATATATAGCCCCCATATATATGTTGCACCCGATTTGACATGTAAGCGCTGTAGAAACTGTATTTTATATCCAATCAGTACGAAATTTGGCAGAAAGAGGTTTCTTATTACATGAAGGAATACTGCCAAATTCGGAGAAAAACGGTTTAGATTTAGATATAGCCCCCATATATATGTTACCCCCGATTTGAAATTCAATAGCTGTAGAAACTGTATTTTATATCCGATCACAGCGAAATTCAGCAGAAAGAGGTTTCTTATTACACGAAGGAATACTGCCAAATTTGGAGAAAATCGGTTCAGATTTAGATATAGCCCCCATATATATGTTAGCACCGATATGACATTCAAGCGCTGTAGAGACTGTATTTTATATCCGATCAGTACGAAATTCGACGGAAAGAGGTTTCTATTTTACATGAATGCGTATTCAGGGAAAATCGATTCAGATTTATATATAAGCTCCATATATATGTTCCTCCTAATTTGGTTACAAAGCGCTGTAGAAGTTGTACTTTACTTCCGATCATTACAAAATTCTCCAGAAAGATGTTTCTCAATTTAGGAACGAATATTGCTTAATTTAGCGGTTATCGGTTCAGAATTAGATATATCCGCATATATTTGTTCTTACCCATTTACCAATTATTCCAAATTATTATCGCAATAACCCTTATCGCATTGTTTAAGGGGGTGTAGGGTATTATATAGTCGGCCCCGCCCGACTTTCTGCTTTTCCTTACTGGTTTTTTCTCATATTTTTGACGACTGTTACTAAACCAAAGATTCTACGTGAAAGTGATATTTGCAGCATATGTAGCCCGGCTCAATCAGGCTTATACTTGAAAAACTATGGTCCAAATACTAAATGTACTTTCCATGAAAGTTGGAATTAACAAAAAAAAATAAAAAAAAAATTACCATAAAAAATGTTTTTAATATTTTTTTCGTGTTTGTGACACCAAACTGCACCCTTGGACAACATTTTTGTTACATAGCGTTATCTGTCGTTTGAGAAAAATGAGCGAAATTGTTACATTTCTTCTGGTTCCTCCAAAACAAAGGGACTATTTGGAGCGAACAGTTAACAGCTTATAAGATTAATACCAATATGTAAATACAAATATTTAAATTTTCAGTACCAATACTCCGATGAAAAATTGGCTCCTCTTTTTTACTTCACGCACCAAATGGTGTAATCATATCAAATTTTAGTAGCAGATAGCTTCAATACCAGTGCAGATAAACACGTAAAAATCGGAACAGCGCAAGCCTTTGAAGTATCTTCTGTTCAGCGCAAATTAGGAGTATTTGCCAGCCATTGGAACACAGCTTCTCCATAATTTCTATAATAATAATCATTTGAAACAACTTTTGCCATGGTTATAAACTGAGAAATTGTTGCCACTTACAAATTTTTGGTATACCTTAGTCCGTTTATTCGACCAAATTTTTCCTATTTATTTAACAATAAAATTTGTTGGGGACTTATTGCCTTCGAAAATTTGTCTCACAAGCAAATATCCTAAATCTTTAGTACGGAAGACCTAAGATATAATTGTTGACACTTGTTTTATTTAAAGTTTCTATTAGGTGGTCCTAATAAGTTTATTCAAATGAACTTTTTTTATTTGTTTTGATTAAAATCAAATATTTATTAAACAATAAATAACAACTGATAACACATCGTGAGCAAATAATATACACAAAATCTACACGAGCTCACAAAACGTCTTAAGCTACAACGGGGGCAGGGGCGGCTACAGCGGGAGCAGCAACACCAGCAGTATATGTGGCATACGGAGAAGCATAATGAGCGGCGAAAGGAGTAGCGTAAGGAGCGCCATAAGGAGCGCCATAAGGAGCAGCATAAGCAGCGGTATAAGGAGCACCATAAGGAGCAGCATAGGGAGCAACACCAGCTGGGGCAACAAGCTTGGCAGGAGCGGCGAAAGTAGCAGGAGTAGCATAAGCAGCTGAACTCACAACCTTAGCTGGGGCGGCGAAAGTAGTTGGGGCAGCATAGGCAGCTGGTCCAGCTACATAACGGCTAGAGTAGGGACCGGCATAACCGAAAGGAGTAGTGGTGTAAGAGGACTGGGTACCATCGTAATTGTGACGGACATCGACTTGACTGCTACCGCCAGCAGCATACAAAGGAGCATTGGCATAAGCCACGCCTGGAGCAGCCGCAAAAGCTGTTGGGGCCAAAACACCGGCGGAGGCATAAGCCAAACAAGCGGCAAAGACAATGACCTTGAAATAGAAACGGGAAACTTAGTAATTAAGATCCGTTGACAAAGGCATTAAACTTACGAATTTGAACATGTTGATGAGTATTTTTTTTGATTGTTTGCCGTAGGAGGTGTAACAGTTGTATGTCTATTTTGGGCTCTAACTAAAGCATTTATAGTAAAAAATAAATTTGCCTAAACTCTATTCAAATCAATGCATACAAATTACCACACATGAGACGTGAGTTGCGTTTTCAAGTTGAAAGTATAATGAATTTGGTTACAAGCATTCGAAAAAAGGTATGAATGAAAAAAGTATATGACCCTAGAGTTTTAAAGTTTTTTAATTGTCATAACAGGTGTTTTGGAGTTAACTGAGAAGATATACGAGGGCGTTCATAAAATTTGGCGAAATGGCGTATAGATAGCGGCTGTAGTTTGAAACAAGTAAGAATGTTTCATTCGGTATACCCCCACTTTGTGAGTAATGTAATATGGAATATTACATTACTTAATCTGTCAATTTGTGTGGGAGGTTCCAGAAGAGGTTTATCAAATAAACGTAATTTTCGCTAAACAATAGATACTTTAAATACATTGCACTGTGCCGAATTATAAGCGTTTATGTGCACTAGAATATTAACGCTGTGAGCTATTAAATTTTGCTATAATTTGACCATTTTGTGTGGGAGGTACAAAAAGAAGCGTGGTGGTAACGCCCATTCTTCACAGGATTATAGGTACTTTAAAAGCGTTACACTCTGCACAATTTTGTATATTTATATATTAAAAACCGTTGTATTGCCATAAAAGAGTATTGTGGGCATAGTGATTTATTACATGGAATCTTTTTGTCGAATACTTTACCTAAAAAATCCATAGATTTCTACTACTTTTATATACATAGTTATTTTGTAGGGAGATAATCACGGGTAAGGGGATCTGCGGAGGTGGCTGGTGTTTTGGAAGAAATACTCCCTGAAGTGTCTCCATTACTTTGATCTTCAAGTCACAAGCACAGTGGCTAGAAGCGAAATTTTTAAAAATTTAAAAAAATTAAGAAAAATATATAAATATCTTAAGACCCACTTCCAATCCAAAGCTAATATGTTAGACAATTAATAGAAGTTAAAAATATAAAAAATTCGCAAAATTCAGAGAGTACAAACAATTTAAAAAATGGCATTTAAATTGTAAAACTTAAAAATCGCACACAAATTTTTTTTTAATATTTTTCGCAATTTCTTTTCTGAATAGTACCGAAAAATACCAACCAAATACCAAATACCAACATTTCAAAAAAATAATTTTCAAATCTGACCATAACTTAAGAAGTTATGACCACGAACCCGATACACAGAGTGATATATTAACAATTTGTATCCCCTCACCTTAGAAAGGAGGGTATATATCATTTGCTACGAGCCAAAAGTGTAACACATCGAAGGAGTGACCTAAGACCCAAGTATGTTCGGCGGATATCGTTTTGGGTCATTTTAAGACATTTGAGCAATGTCCGTCTGTCCGTCCGTCCGTCTGTCTGTCTGTCTGCAGGCTGGTGCGCACGATAACTCTCAAGGATTAACCGATTTACTTCAAATGTGGTATGCGGTAATATTGTTCTCTATATCCGGCTAAGTTCGAAGATGGACCATATTGGTCCACTCCTTCTACGACCTCCCCCACAAAGGGTAAACATTTAGTGAAATATTGATTCTTTAATAACTTCTATACTACTTACTCGAATCTTCTGAAATTCCACACATAGTATTAGTTTATTAGTCATTTACACCTCAAGACAAATAGGTGAAGTTGCCACGCCCCTTTTGGTACCTCCTACACAAATGGACCATTTTGCACCAAAAGTTAACAGCTTATAACTGTAACACCAGTGCATACAAATACCTGAAATTGTGTACAGTGTAATGTTTTTATAGTGCATACATTTCGGTAAAAAAAATTGGCATTATTGTACGGCCCCTTTTGGTACCTCCCACACAAATGGACCGTTTTGCACCAAAAGTTAACAGCTTATAACGTTAATACCTTTGCATATCTACAGTTCAGTGAAAGTGGGCGTCATTGGCACGCCCCTTTTGATACCTCCCACACAAATAGATTATAATAATGCAATTTAAATTGATAATAATATAATTAAAACAAAAAGATAAATTAATTTACGAACAATTCTTGGGACTGAAGGTTAGGGGATTCTTAAGTCGGTTTACCCGACTGAACTTTCTTACTTGTTTAAATATAGATAACTTCTGAACGAATTTTTGGAAAAATCTCAAAAAAATCCACAAAGCCTTTCTTCAGGTGTACTAAAAAATATAAAAACAAGTAAAAAGTTCAGTCGGGTAAACCGACTTATCACCTTGATTCCCAAAAAATAATAGTAAATTTATTAATTTTTTGTTTTAATTAAATTATTATCAATTTAATAACTTTAAAGTATGTACTGGTATTAAAGTTAAAAGGTTATCTCTAGACTCTCGGTACTATAAAAGCATTACATCCACTGTACGAATTTCAAGTATTTGTATGCACTGGTATTAAAGCTAAAAGCTGTTAACTTTTGGTACAAAAAGGTCCATTTGTGTGGGAGCAACCAAAAGAGGCGTGCCAATAACGCCCATTTTTTTTGGACTCTAGCTACTATAAGAGCATTACACTGTACAAATTTCAAGTCTTTGTATGCACTGGTAATAAAGTTATAAGCTATTAACTTTTGGTTCAAAATTGTCCATTTGTGTGGGAGGTACCAAAAGGGGTTTGGAAACTTCACCCATTTTCCCCGAGGTAATAGTGACTAATAAACTGATACTATATGTAGAATTTCAGAGGATTTAAGTAAGTAGTATAGAAGTTATTAAATAATCAATATTTCACTAAATGTTAACCCTTTGTGGGGGAGGTACTAGAAGGAGTGGACCAATATGGCCCATCTTCGAACTTAGCCGGGGATAGAAGAAAATATTACTACATACCAAATTTTAAGTCAATCGGTTGCTCCTGTCGAGAGTTATCGTGCGCACAAGCCAGCAGACGGATGGACATTGCTCATTCCCAAAACCAAAATGACCCAAAACGGATATCCGCCGAACATACTAAGGGGGTTAGGTCACTCCTTCGATGTGTTACACATTTGGCTCGTAGCAAATGATATATACCCTCCTCCCTAAGGTGAGGGGATAAAAATGGGTTCATATGTATTATTACTAGGGTGATCAAAAAACCGGTTATTTTGAAAATACGGTTTTCGGTTTCTTCGAAAATAAAGTTTACTCTAAAACCGGTTTTCGATTTAAACGAATATAAAAAACCGGTGAACCGGTTGTTTTCGGTTTTTTTTTAATAAAAATGCTTAAAATTTTGTTAGATGACGTAAAATAAGCGTAGTGCAAATTTAATTCGCAACCATATTCCAATTAAATTAAGATTTATTTGAAAATTGTATTGTAAACACTTCATATTTTTATACCCTACACCACACTGTGGTACAGGGTAGTATAAGTTTGTTTCACGGCAGATGTTTGTAACACCTGAAAATAACACAGCTAGACCCACCTTAAAGTATACCGATCGACTCAGAATCACTAGCTGAGTCGATTTAAGCATGTCTGTCCGTCCGTCCGTCTGTCCATATAAAGTTGTTCGTCGACTACAGGTCGCAATTTCACTCCGATCGTTCTGAAATTTTGCAGTTTAGAGTATTTCGCAGCTGTTAAGATCGGTTGAAATCGGTTCAGATTTAGATATAGCTCCCATATATATCTTTCGTCCGATTTGGCCCTTTAGTCCTATAGAAGCTGCATTTTACATCCAATCGTTTTGAAATTTAGAATGGAAGAGTTTCTTGATCCACGAACCAACATTGCCGAATTTAAAGAAAATCGGTTAAGATTTAGCTATAGCTCCCATATATATGTTTCGTCCGATTTGGCCCTTTAGTCCTATAGAAGCTGTATTTTACATCCAATCGTTTTGAAATTTAGAATGGTAGAGTTTCTTGATCCATGAACCAACACTGCTGAATTTGAAGAAAATCGGTTAAGATGTATCTATAGCTCCCTTATATATGTTTCGTCCGATTTTGCTCTTTAGTCCTGTAGAAGCTGTATTTTACATCCAATCGTTTTGAAATTTAGAATGGTAGAGTTTCTTGATCCATGAACCAACATAGCTCCCAAATATATGTTTCGTCCGATTTTGCTCTTTAGTCCTGAAGAAGCTGTATTTTACATCCAATCATTTTGAAATTTAGAATGGTAGAGTTTCTTGATCCATGAACCAACATTGCCGAATTTGAAGAAAATCGGTTTAGATTTAGCTATAGCTCCCATATATATGTTTCGTCCGATTTTGCTCTTTAGTCCTGAAGAAGCTGTATTTTACATCCAATCATTTTGAAATTTAGAATGGTAGAGTTTCTTGATCCAACACTACCGAATTTGAAGAAAATCGGGTAAGATTTAGCTATAGCTCCCATATATATGTTTCGTCCGATTTGGCTCTTTAGATCCAATCGTTTTTATACCCTACACCACACTGTGGTACAGGGTATTATTTAAGTATAAAATGTCCCAAAAGTAAATTTATGTAAACAATTTATACATGAGTTACAAAATTTATATATCAGAGTTATTCAATATTACGAGAGTGGTGTAGGGTATTACATAGTCGGCCCCGCCCGACTTTAGCCTTTCCTTACTGGTTATTTATAATATGTAATTGTTCCGATTTCATTTATGATATAATATAATCTCTGTAATATTTATAATATATATGTTCAATTTTTAAAAAAATGTCTTTAAAAAAAATTGATTATGATTTTTATAAAACTTGACTAATAGTAAAGATCAGCAAAATCTTAGCTTTTACCGTCATATGAATGGCTCAAATGGCAAACCGATTATATACATATATTATCAGTAGTAGCGGATTCTGGCTTGAGCATACTATAGAGATGAAAACGTGTCGAAATGTGAAACTGGACATATGTATTTTTATTTATACCTACATTTCAATTAGAAAGTATTGTTAATTAATTTCTATACGGCAATAATCACCTAGACCCTTGATAAAATATGCAGACGAAGTCTATAGGGATGTTAGCAATGTAAACAGTATAAATACATACAAAACTGAATTTTGAAATCGATGGATATGCACAAATGATGTCAACGGATTTTATATTGATGTTTTCAAAATTTTAGGTAGGTTCCTGTTTCAAAAATAATATTTTCATTATCATTTCATAATGGTTTCAAAAAACCGAAAAGTCGAATAAACCGTGTTGAAAAAACCGACGGTTCGAGTTATTCGAAAATGCAGAAAAACCGAAAACCGATAGGCGGTTTTTAAAGAGAAACCGATTAACCGGTGCGGTTTTTGATTACCCTAATTATTACGTACTCGTACTACCCAGATTTAGGAGGAAAATATTTTTTATTTTTGTTGGGGAGTATTTTCCTATCGTGCTGTTATCTTGAGTGGGGTGTAATTTGCTAATGAATTTTTGGTAACGAAAATAGGCCCCAAATTTGGGGCGCACTTTCATTTTCAATTTGGGGTGCATTTTCTTGGGGTCCATTGGTGAAAATGCAAATTAGAACAACTTCCGAATCCTGAGATGGAGATTTTTGTCGCTTCTCTTTTTTGCTGGGTATATTAACAGTAAATGAAAAAATTGGCGGAATGAAATTGGGCCCCAGGAAAAAACACCCCAATATTTTTATTAATATGGGCCCCGAAAAATAACATAACAAACAAAAATTTTATTTGGGGCTTAATTTCATTTTTGTCTGCTTTTTGGGGTTTACATTCATTTCTTGTCTTATTTTTGGGGCTTATTTTCATCTATTAATTTAGAAACAGGAGAGGCTACGCATACAATATTTGCTCCTCGTTGCCATAGGAGAAAGTCCTGTCCATAGGAGAAAGTCTTAAACAGAGGCCGCAGGCTGTAGGCTGACCGCACAGGAAAAGATTTATAATTAGAAAACAGGTTTGTATACGTGTATTATTGCGTACTCCCCAGATTTACGAAGAGAAAATTTCTTAGTTTCTTTGGGGTTTATTTTCATTTCATGCTGTTTTCTTGATCGGGGTGTAATTTCCTAAATCAGTTTTTTGTAAGGAATATAGGTCCCAAATTTGGGGCCCACTTTCATTTTCAATTTGGGGTGCATTTTCTTGGGGTCCAACCTCCGGCCTCCGAAAAAATTAGGCGTTTACATATGTTTATGTTTCACTGAAATCTTAAAAAATATAATAACTTCGAAAATTGTCAAGATATGTCACAAACTATAAAACAAACCATTCACTCCCTTTTAAAAAAATGCCGAAAACAATATAAATTCGCTTCAGTTTAAAAAACAAACATGTATCATGTGCGGTTAGTTTTACGCATTGATTTAATTACGGTGTCAACACATATAATATCTATTTTAATATAAAAGCTTTAATCAGTGCCCAAAATAGACATAAAACAGTTATCACTCCAACGGCAAACATTCCCCACAAAAACTCTTCAAAATTTTCAAATTCGTAAGTTTAATGCCGTTGTCAATTGCACATGTGCAGTGATCTTAATTACCAAGTTTCCCGTTTCTATTTCAAGGTCATTGTCTTTGCCGCTTGTTTGGCTTATGCCTCTGCCGGTGTTTTGGCCCCCACTGCTTTGGCCGCTGCTCCAGGCGTGACTTATGACAATGCTCCTTTGTATGCTGCTGGTGGTAGCAGTCAAGTTGATGTCCGTCACAATTACGATGGTACCCAGTCCTCTTACACCACTACTCCTTTCGGTTATGCCGGACCCTACTCTAGCCGTTATGTAGCTGGACCAGCTACCTATGCTGCCCCAACTGCTTTCGCCGGCCCAGCTAGGGTTGTGGCTCCAGCAGCTTATGCTGCTCCAGCTGCTTTTGCTGCTCCCGCTACTTATGCTGCTTACAATGCTGCCGCTGGTTTCGCCGCTACTGCCAAGGTTGTTTCTCCCTATGCTGCACCTTACGCTGCTCCTTTCGCCAGTCCTTATACCACTCCTTATGCTGCTCCTTTCGCCGCTCCTTATGCTTCTCCCTATGCCACATATAGTGCTGGTGTTGCTGCTCCCGCTGTTGCCACCCCTGCCCACGTTGTAGCATAAGACGTTTTTTTAACGCGTGTTGATTCTGTATATACTGTTCTCGCTTATTTAACTGTTGTTAAATATTTAACTTGTTAATAAATCTTTAGTTTTAATTAATTAATTGAGACATTCTGCTGTTATGGGATATTAAATTGGGAATTGAAATCTATGGTGTTTTCTTTTGTGCCAAAAAATGCTAAATTTTTTCTGCCTTTCGCCCCAAAAATACCTTTGGAAAAAACTGCTGCATTGTGATAGAGTTTCATTTTCTTTTGTAAAAAATGTCGCACTTGCACGGTGCAAAAATGCAACATTTCAGCCCTGTATTTGGAGGAGGGGTGGACGCTACCCAACAAAACTAATGTTTTCAGCGTCGAGCGAGTAGCCTAAATACTCGTGTGTGTACGTGCGTGTTTTTATACCCTACACCACACTGTGGTACAGGGTATTATAAGTTTGTTTCACGGCAGATGTTTGTAACACCTTAAAATAACACAACTAGACCCACCTTAAAGTATACCGATCGACTCAGAATCACTAGCTGAGTCGATTTAACGATGTCCGTCTGTCCGTCCGTCCGTCCGTCTGTCCATGTAAAGTTGTTCGTCGACTACAGGTCGCAATTTCACTCCGATCGTTCTGAAATTTTGCAGTTTAGAGTATTTCGCGGCTGTTAAGATCGCTATTGAATTTGGTTGAAATCGGTTCAGATTTAGATATAGCTCCCATATTTATCTTTCGTCCGATTTGGCCCTTTAGTCATATAGAAGCTGTATTTTACATCCGATCGTTTTGAAATTTAGAATGGTAGAGTTTCTTGATCCATGAACCAACATTGCCGAATTTGAAGAAAATCGGTTAAGATTTAGCTATAGCTCCCATATATATGTTTCGTCCGATTTGGCCCTTTAGTCCTATAGAAGCTGTATTTTACATCCGATCGTTTTGAAATTTAGAATGGTAGAGTTTCTTGATCCATGGACCAACATTGCCGAATTTGAAGAAAATCGGTGCAGATTTAGATAGAGCTCCCATATATATCTTTCGTCCGATTTGGTCCTTTAGTTCAATAGAAGTTGTATTTTACATCCGATCGTTTTGAAATTTAGAATGGTAGAGTTTCTTGATCCATGAACCAACATTGCCAAATTTGAAGAAAATCGGTTAAGATTTAGCTATAGCTCCCATATATATGTTTCGTCCGATTTGGCCCTTTAGTCCTATAGAAGCTGTATTTTACATCCGATTGTTTTGAAATTTAGAATGGTAGAGTTTCTTGATCCATGAACCAACATTGCCGAATTTGAAGAAAATCGGTTAAGATTTAGCTATAGCTCCCATATGTATGTTTCGTCCGATTTGGCCCTTTAGTCCTATAAAAGCTGTATTTTACGTCCAATCGTGTTGAAATTTAGAATGGTAGAGTTTCTTGATCCATGAACCAACACTACCGAATTTGAAGAAAATCGGTTATTAGCTATAGCTCCCATATATATGTTTCATCCGATTTGGCTCTTTAGATCCAATCGTTTTTATACCCTACACCACACTGTGGTACAGGGTATTATTTAAGTATAAAATGTCCCAAAAGTAAATTTATGTAAACAATTTATACATGAATTACAAAATTTATATATCAGAGTTATTCAATATTATGAGAGTGGTGTAGGGTATTATATAGTCGGCACCGCCCGACTTTAGCCTTTCTTTACTGGTTTTCTAATGTAGTTTGGACAGATGATTTATTTAGTTTTCGATTCTGACCATAAAAAATGCAGCAGTACAAGAGGGTGTAAGCGACATTATTAAAATGATGCTCTTTGACAGGGCAACATCTTTTTTAGAAAAGAAAACACCATTAGATAATAACTGTAATTTTTATGATTTCAGATATACCAAACAAAAAATTGGCCTGTAGTGCAGGTTATTTAATGTGAAGTACAATCGATACAATTAAGTTCTAAATAAAACGTCATTCAAATGGCCTCCACGACTTCATCTGCAGGAACAAATTCGGTGAACACAATTTTCGAGCACTTTTTCCACTAAATCAAGTGTCACGTTCCAAATTTACTTGTAAAGCGTGAAGAGAGTCCGGTTTATTTCGAAAGACCAATTACTTCAAATTACCCCACAAGAAATAGTCTAATAATCAATTGTTTCATTTGCTGTGTGGCACGTAGCCACAATCGTTCAATGTATATATATATATACATATAGCTCTTAACTAGAGCTGAAATATTGCTCATGGGTGTCAAGGTCGTTGGTCGACTCGAAAGTACTTTTTTTATTTTAAAAAAATGGGCTTAGCATAATTTTCAAATGTGAGGGGAAAGTTTATGTAAATAGCTCTTACCGAGAGCTAAAATATTACTCATGGGTGTCAAGGTCGTAGGTCGACTGGAAAATGTTTTTTTTTTTTGGATTTAAAAAAAGGGATTTAGCGCACGAAAAGTTTGCAACTGGAGAACGATTATTTTGATAATAAAACTTAACACTTTGTAAACATTGTTCTTGCGTATATCTCTCCATGATGAAATTGTAAACACTACTGAATACAATGAAAAACCAGTAAGAAAAGGCTAAAGTCGGGCGGGGCCGACTATGTAATACCCTACACCACTCTCGTAATATTGAATAACTCTGATATATAAATTTTGTAATTCATGTATAAATTGTTTACATAAATTTACTTTTGGGACATTTTATTCTTAAATAATACCCTGTACCACAGTGTGGTGTAGGGTATAAAAACGATTGGATCTAAAGAGCCAAATCGGACGAAACATATATATGGGAGCTATAGCTAAATCATAACCGATTTTCTTCAAATTCGGTAGTGTTGGTTCATGGATCAAGAAACTCTACCATTCTTAATTTCAAAATGATTGTATGTAAAATACAGCATCTTCAGGACTAAAGAGCAAAATCGGACGAAACATATATATGGGAGCTATAGCTAAATCTCAACCGATTTTCTTCAAATTCTCCAATGTTGGTTCATGGATCAAGAAACTCTACCATTCTAAATTTCAAAACGATTGGATGTAAAATACAGCTTCTATAGGACTAAAGGGCCAAATCGGACGAAACATATATATGGGAGCTATAGCTAAATCTGAACCGATTTTCTTTAAATTCGGCAATGTTGGTTCATAGATCAAGAAACTCTTCCATTCTAAATTTCAAAACGATTGGATGTAAAATGCAGCTTCTATAGGACTAAAGGGCCAAATCGGACGAAAGATATATATGGGAGCTATATCTAAATCTGAACCGATTTCAACCAAATTCAATAGCGATATTAACAGCTGCGAAATACTCTAAACGGCAAAATTTCAGAACGATCGGAGTGAAATTGCGACCTGTAGTCGACGAACATCTTTATATGGACAGACGGACGGACGGACAGACATGCTTAAATCGACTCAGCTAGTGATTCTGAGTCAATCGGTATACTTTAAGGTGGGTCCAGCTGTGTTATTTTCAGGTGTTACAAACATCTGCCGTGAAACAAACTTATAATACCCTGTACCACAGTGTGGTGTAGGGTATAACAAATGACAGATCATGACATATTACAAATGGCAGAAACGTCACTTCAAAATGATATCATCCCTATTGGAAAACCCGTTATTGCCAAAATTTAATAATAACAAATATTTAAAATGGTAGCGAGTTTCAATTTCTTGGTAGAATTGACTGCAGTTTCGATTGACACTACCTTATAATCTTAAGAATTCAATAGCAATAAGGTATGTCTTTAATTTAAATTAGCCTGAATTTCACCGAACTATGTCGACTTACTGAAACTCGCATACCAGTACATTTATGCTTGGGTTCGCTTCGCGACTCAATAAAACAAATGTAGTTTTGCTAACGGCCACAAGTGTAACACATCGAAGGAGTGACTTAAGACCCTATGCACACGGGGGACAATCGCCTTTTTTGATATGTTTGAATCGAAAGAAAATATATTTGGAACATAAATTTTTAAACATTATATACTTCTGAGCAAATACATTTCATTTGAAAATCAATAACATTTATTTGGAACGCATGTATTACAACAAAATATATTTGCAAAATAATTTTCTTTAATAAAATAATTTTTATATACGAATAAAATTATTGTTTACGAAATTCTCCAAATATAAAGGGGTTTTCAACAGGGACGGTACAAAAGTAGACCGACAGAGACAGCAAACGACGCCATATTTTTTGCCGTTCTTTTGACATTTCTCTGCAGTAATGTTTGCCATTTCCTGATGGAAAGATATACGAGCTAATAACGAGTCGAAATTATTAAAATTTACTAACGAAATTCGGAGTCAGTGGCCTCAACGTTAAGAGCGCGAAAAATCGAAAAATCATCTTCAGCGATGAGGCTCATTTCTGGCTGAATGGCTTCGTCAATAAACAAAATATGCGTTATTGGTCAGACAGCAATCCACACGTACTCCATGAGTCATCATTGCATCCCGAAAAAATTACGGTTTGGTGCGGTTTATGGGCCGGCGGCGTCATTGGGCCGTACTTTTTCCGTGATGATCAAGACCGGCACGTTACTGTGAATGGGAATCGCTACCGTTCAATGATAATCGAATATTTTTGGCCCCAATTGGCTGATATGGACTTGGAGGACATGTGGTTCCAACAGGACGGCGCCGCAAGCCACACAGCGAATGCACAATCAATTTATTGGAAACCAAGTTTGGTGAACGTGTTATCTCACGAAATGGTCCAGTCGATTGGCCGCCTCGGTCGTGCGATTTGACGCCGTTAGACTATTTCATGTGGGGCTACGTCAAGTCTATGGTCTTGCCAACAAGCCAGCGACGATTGATAAACTTCGTACGAATATCGAACGTGAAATTGCAGCAGAATCGGCCGATTTATGCTTGAAAACCGTCGATTTTTGGGTTAAGCGTCTGGAATTCTGCAAGCGTGCCCGTGGTGGCCATGCAAAAGAAATCGAGTTCCATACATAATGGCATCGAACGTACTTTCACAGGAATAAATAATTTCATTGATATCCAAAACTGTTTTTGTTTTATTTAAAAAAAACTTTTGTAGCGCTCTTATTGACGGACCCGATATTTTATTTAAAAATCTTCTCAAAACGTTAAGTTTTTCGAATTTCATTGATTTCGAGTTATATCTTAAAGCACTAATTTTATATTTATGTTTATTCCAAGTCGTAATTTGTTGTCAATCAATCGAGCAATGTATCATTTAAATTATAAAGGAATTTTACGAACATTAAGCATTTATCAAAAAAATTATCGTTGAATTACTGAAAATGAAATATATTAGGATGGAAGCAAAGATTTGTTTAGAAAAACATATTCCCAAATATATAATATTTGTATGTGCCAAATATAATATATTTCGAGTGTACCCTAAACATTTATATATTTCAAGCAGAATATGTTTGGGACAATAACTACACAAGCGATATTTTTTCATCGTAGGTTCGGCGGAAATCCGTTCATTTTAAGTTACTATCCATTAATTTTTATCTGAAGTTTGAAAAACCAACTTAATATTTCTTATCGTAAGTAAGTATTTATTTAATAACAAACAATAAAATTTTAATAACTAATAATAGCTTTTTGAACAAAGCGCTCACAATTTACTACACACAGAATTTAACCATGAATTGGGGCGGGAACAGCATAAGAAGCAGCAGCAACGGTGTTAGCATAGGTGTTATAAGGAGAGCCATAAGGAGCACCGAATGGAGCGGCATAAGGGGCAGCATAGGGAGACACAAACTTGGCCGGAGCGGCAAAAGCAGCTGGAGCATTATAAGCAGCATATGCGGCGGGAGCATTGTAAGCAGCATAAGCAGCGGGAGCAGCATAGCCAGCTGGTGCAACAACTTTAGCGGGAGCAGCGAAAGCAGTTTGGGTAGCATAGGCAGCAGGACCAGCTACATAACGGCTAGAGTAAGGACCGGCATAGTCGAAAGGCGTTGTGGTGTAGGAGGACAATGTACCATCGTAGTTGTGACGGACATCGACTTGGCTGCTACCACCGGCGGCATACAAAGGAGCATTAGCATAAGCCACGCCGGGAGCAGCGGCCAAAGCAGTGGGGGCCAAAACACCGGCAGAGGCACAGGCCAAACAAGCGGCAAAGACAATGACCTTCAGAGAAGAGACAATAAATTGAATTGAGTTCAATGCGCATGTGCAAATGAGAAAAAGGTGTTTTACTTACGAATTTGAACATTTTGAAGTGTTATTTGTTTTGGATAGATTGATGTCGTGAGTGTTCGTAGACGGAGGTGTAACTCGGTTATGTCTATTTTAGGCAATGATTATAGCTTTTATAGTAAAAAAAGAAATAGTTTTATTTAAACTCTTCAAACTTTATAAAGATGTCACCATTTTGCACTTTCAAATAAATGACAGAAACCAAAAACGAAATTGCCACACATGAAACGTGAGTTGTGAATGAAATTTAAAATTAAACGCAATTGAATTAATTACATCAAATGTGGTAACACCACAGAGGCGAAGTACAACACACCAAGCTCAATAAAATGAAACTAATTAAGTAGTATTGTATTTTAATATTCTCGTTGAATTGATGGCACACGCCACCAAATCGTACATGAAGAATGTGTAACGTTTGTTATTAAAAATGCATTAGTCACTAATGAATTTCTGCGAAAGTTGTATGGCTGCATTATCAATTCAATTATAATTATATTAAATATTTTTAATTTTTTTTTTACAATTTACACATTTTGCATAGCAAATGAACCAAAAATAAAAAAACAACAAATTGCACATGACTACAAACTACAATTATTGGGGATAATTTCACAATCGGTGGATAAAAAACATATTTTCTAAAATATTATTTTTGTATGTCGGTCTTGCAATACAAAGCAATATTTTTCCTCACAGTAGAAATATCGTTGAAAAATGTCAATCCCATACTCTCAATACTTTGACGGCGTTATTACTTAAAAAGAAATTATATTTTTTCTAATAAATTTTCGAATAAAACTATGTAAGAAATCGTGTTTTTTCAAGAATATCGTTTTTTGCTGACACGAAAAAAAACCAGGACTGCGAAGTCGGCGTTGTTTTTGCTGCTTTCATGAAATTAAAATAAAAAAAAATGTTTCATATAAATATATGAATGGACACACATGTGAATGAATATGTTTGGTCCGGAATATAATTGATTCAGTACATTTTATAAAATCGATCTCGAAGTCGTAGCCGGACTCGCAGTCGGAGTCGACTCCGAGATGAATTTTGCAAAATAATCTAATTCATCTATTTTCGCAATCAAAAATTTCAAATGATATGTATGTACATAAACATATTTATACAAAATAAGTAAAAAAAAAAACAAGTAAGAAAGTTCAGTCGGGCAAACCGACTTATGACTCCCCTCACTTTGAGTCCCAAAAAATATTCGTAAATTTATTTTTTTTGTTTTAATTAAATTATTATCAATTTAAATTACATTTAATAACTTTAAAGTATATATTGCTATTAAAATTAAAAGCTGTTTACATTTCGTACAAAATGGTACATTCGTGTGGGAGGTACCAAACGGGGCGTGCTAATAACAGCCACTTTTCTCTGGACTCTAGATACTATAAAAGCATTACACTGTACAAAATTGCATATGCACTGGTATTAAAGTTAAATGCTGTTAACTTTTGGTACGAAAACGTCCATTTGTGTGGGAGGTGCCAAAAAAGTGTGCAAATAACGGCCACTTTTATGTGGACTCTAGGTACTATAAAAGCATTACACTGTACAAAATTGCAGGTATTTATATACACTGGTATTAAAGTTAAATACTGTTAACTTTTGGTACGAAAACGTCCATTTGTGTGGGAGGTACCAAAAAAGCGTGCAAATAACGGCCACTTTTATGTGGACTCTAGGTACTATAAAAGCTTATACGGTACACAATTTCAAGTATTTATATGCACTTCAAGTTATAAGCTTGTAACTTTTGGTACAAAATGCTCCATTTGTGTGGGAGGTACCAAAAGGAGCGTGGCAATAAAGCCAATTTTTCACTGTATTGTAGGCACTATCAAACCATAACACTGTACAAAATTTCAAGTCTTTGTATGCACTGGTAATAAAGTTATAAGATTTTAACTTTTGGTCCAAAATTTTTCATTTATGTGGGAGGTACCAACAGGGGCGTGGCAATTTTCCTATTTTTTTCTCGAGGTAATAGTGTCTAATAAACTAATACTATGTGTAGAATTTCAGAGGATTCAAATAAGTAGTATAGAAGTTATTTAATAAACAATATTTCCTAAATGTTAACCCTTTGTGGGGGAGGTACTAGAAGGAGTGGACCAATATGGCCCATCTTCAAACTTAGCTGAAAATAAGAAAATATTACCACATACCAAATTTGAAGTCAATTGTTCACTCTTTTCAGACTGACAGACGGACGGACATTGCTCATTCGAATTAAAATTACCCAAACGGATATCCGCCGAACATACTTTGGGTCTTAGGTCACTCCTTCGATGTGTTACACTTTTGGCTCGTAGCAAATGATATATACCCTCCTCTATAAGGTGAGGTTATATAAATAAATACTGCTCTATTTATAAGTGTAACATAGCTTTCGTGCGAAGTCTTTACAGTGTATAAATATGCAGTCTTAATTTCAATTAAAATACGAATAACCTTTCATAAATTTTATTAATAATTCATTCATCAATTTCAAAGAAATGCTATGTCTCGTAGATAAAATTATGGGGAAGATTGGGTTGTTCAGCCGTTTTTGGATTACAAGATTGAATCCTTACAACCTCACTAACGACATTGGTTTCTCGAGAAAAATATTACGTCCCAATGAAACTACGCCACCTGGCGTATATTGTGTGCAAACCATCTGCCGCATCTTTAGGATTTTTAGCTTTGTTACATGTTTACAAATTTGAGTAGGTAACATTGCTCTATTTGACATCCATCCGATTTAACAGCTGATAGTTGTTATACCCTACACCACATTGTGGTACAGGGTATTATGACTTTGTGCATTTGTTTTTAACGCCCAAAAGGAGGAGAGATAGTCCTATCGTTTATTATATCGATCGACTTGGAATCACTTTCTGAGTCGATTTAACCATGTCCGTCAGGTCAAAGTGCAGGTCTTGTTTATGATCCGATTGTGATGAAACTTAGCACAGTGCTCAGTGTGCTAGTGATCCAGTCGAGGTTCCCTACTTTTTTAACGAAAAAAACACAGAAAATTCAAATTGAATGGGGAATGTTTATTATCATTTGAAAGAACATTATTTGGCATTTATTTTTAGAAGATTATGTCTATCAAATGTTGGCCGCGGCTACGTCTCAGATGGTGCATCCGGTGAGTCCAATTTTCGATGACTCGTTCGAGCATTTCGACTTGAATTTTCGATGTACCAAGTGGGCGTGGCCCCGCCCATATAAGCCAAATTTTGAAATTTATATATCTTGCACAATTTGTTATCTACAATGCTGTAATGTTGTACATCTGTAACTGGTGGCAGTCTAATTGAGTTGTCCAAAAATGGGCGGAATCCGACCAATCGGCGTGGCCTCGCCCACATAAGCTAAAATTTGAAATTGAGATATCTTGCACAATTTATTAGCGAAAGTGCTGTATTTTTGTGCATATGCATCTGGTAGTAGTCTACGTGAATTTATAATTGTTGTGGTCATTTTGGGGGGAGCATTCGCATTTCATTTATATGAAGAGGTGCCGCGTGTTTGTATCATTTCAGAGTTATTCTTAACGATGTGCTTTGCCACATAATCTCTGGTTATAATTGTTGTGGTCATTTTGGGGGCGAGCATTCGCATTTAATTTTTCTGAAAAGGTGGCGCGTGTTTATACAATTTCAGAGTATTCCTTAAGAAAACTGCTCCAGGATGTGCTTTGGGTACTTTTTCACAAAGAAAGAGATTATTTGTGTATATTTGGCTTTGCTGTTGTGGCATTGCGGCTCCCAAATGATTTACGCGTGAGAATAGTTGTTGAATTTAAAGGTCAGACAATCATGGGATTCAAGGTTTTAAGAGGGAATTGGAAGTTTTATTAACAAAATTAGAACCAAATTAAAACAAAATTAGAATTAAATTTTATTATACCACTCATGAAACAAGCATTATTTTTTCTTCAAAACTTGAAACCCAATTTTTTTATTTTTATGGTGCCATCAGAAAACTACTGCCTACACGCGAAAGTGATATTCCCAATATTTGTAGTCCTCATAATTTTCTTTAATTCACGGCCTCTTACTTGAAAAATATAATTCAAATACTAAAGGTGCCATCCATGAAAATTCGACTTTTAAAAAAAACTTTACCATAAAACCAGTAAGGAAGGGCTAAAGTCGGGCGGTGCCGACTATATAATACCCTACACCACTCTCGTAACATTGAATAACTCTGATATATAAATTTTGTAATTCATGTATAAATTGTTTACATAAATTTACTTTTGGGACGTTTTATACTTAAATAATACCCTGTACCACAGTGTGGTGTAGGGTATAAAAACGATTGGATCTAAAGAGCCAAATCGGATGAAACATATATATGGGAGCTATAGCTAAATCTTTACCGATTTCCTTCAAATTGGGCAATGTTGGTTCATGAATCAAGAAACTCTACCATTCTAAATTCCAAAAGGATTGGATTTAAAATATAGCTTCTATAGAACTAAAGGGCCACATCGGACGAAACATATATATGGGAGCTATAGCTAAATCTTAACCGATTTTCTTCAAATTAGGCAGTGTTGGTTCATGGATCAAGAAACTCTACCATTCTAAATTTCAAAACGATTGGATGTAAAATACATCATTTATAGGACTAAAGGGCCAAATCGGACGAAACATATATATGGGAGCTATAGCTAAATCTTAACCGATTTTCTTCAAATTCGGCAGTGTTGGTTCATGGATCAAGAAACTCTACCATTCTAAATTTCAATTTCATTTCAACCAAATTCAATAGCGATCTTAACAGCCGCGAAATACTCTAAACTGCAAAATTTCAGAACGATCGGAGTGAAATTGCGACCTGTAGTCGACGAACAACAATCGACTCAGCTAGTGATCGATCGGTATACTTTAAGGTGGGTCTAGCTGTGTTATTTTCAGGTGTTACAAACATCTGCCGTGAAACAAACTTATAATACCCTGTACCACAGTGTGGTGTAGGGTATAAAAATTGTTTGGTTTGGTTTAAAAAAACAAGTAAGAAAGTTTCAGTCGGGTAAACCGACTAAGGTATACCCTCACTTTGTGAGTAATGTAATATTGCATTTATAAGCATTTATGTGCACTGGTATAAACGTTATGAGACATTAAATTGTGGTATTATTTGGGCATTTTGTGTGAGAGGTACAAAGAGGGGCGTGGCAATAACGCCCATTTTGCACAGGGCTATGGACACTATAAAAACATTACACTGTACAAAATTTCAAGTATTTTTATACACTGGTTTTAATGTTATAAGCTGTTAACTTTTGGTGCAAAAAGGTACCTTTGTGTGGGAGGTACCAAAAGGGGCGTGACAACAACGCCCATTTTTCCCTGGACTGTACGCAATATAAAAGCATAATACTGTACAAAATTTCAAGTATTTTTATACACTGTTATTAATGTTATAAGCTGTTAACTTTTGGTGCAAAATAGTGCATTTGTGTGGGAGGTACCAAAAGGGACGTGGCGACTTTGCCCATTTTTCTCGAGTTGATAACGACTAATAAGATAATACTATGTGTGGAATTTCAAAAGATTCGAATAAGTAGTATAGCAGTTATTAAAGAATCAATATTTCACAACATTTTAACCCTTTGTGGGGGAGGTACTAGAAGGAGTGGACCAATATGGCCCATCTTCGAACTTAGCCGGAGATAGAAAAAAATATTACCACATACCAAATTTGAGGTCAATCGGTTACTCCTTTCGAGAGTTATCGTGCGCACCAGCCAGCAGACACACAGACAGACAGACAGACAGACAGACAGACAGACAGACAGACGGACGGACATTGCTCATTCGACTTAAAATGACCCAAAACGGATTTCCTCCGAACATACTTGGGGTCTTAGGTCACTCCTTCGACGTGTTACACTTTTTTCCGTAGCAAATGATATATACCCTCTTCACACTAAAGTGAGGGTATAAAAATGCACAATATACACAAAAACAAGATTTTGGGTCTCGGACACAAAAAAAGTCGTTCACTTATTTAAATTTCATAAACCTTTCTGGAAAAACGGAATTTTGTGTTTTCGACAAAGTATCAAACAAATTTAATTTTGACTACATTTTCTAGAAAAAATTCACTTTTAAAGGAATTTTATAGAAAATTAAACACCAATTTTGACAAATTTCAAGATTTGCTGGAATAAAACAATTTCGTAAATTTTTAAATAAGGTGAAATTTTTATGAAATTTTCCATAAAACTGCAATTTCTAAGAAATTTTGTAATAAAAATCATATTTCCTCGAACTTTTCTACAGCGGGACTTACTATAAAATTGCAATTTTCATAAACATTTCTATAAACAAGTAAGAAAGTTTCAGTCGGGTAAACCGACTAAGGTATACCCTCACTTTGTGAGTAATGTAATATTGAATATTACACAAATTATTCTGTCAATTTTTTGGGTTTAAGAAATACACCTATATTTCGCTGAACAGTAGATACTTTACATACATTGCACTGTGCCGAATTGTAACCGTTTATATGGACTGGTACATTAACGTTGAGATATTAAATTGTGGTATAATTTGGCCATTTTGTGTGGGAGGTACAAAAAGGGGCGTGGTGATAACGCTCATTTTTCACTGGACTATAGGCATTATAAAAGCATTACAATGTACAAAATTTCAAGTAATTGTATACACTGATATTAATGTTATAAACTGTTAACTTTTGGTGCAAAATGGTACCTTTGTGGGAGAGGTACCAAAAGGGGCGTGACAATAACGCCCATTTTTCAACGGACTGTAGGCACTATAAAAACATTACGCTGTACTAAATTTCAAGTATTTTTATACACGGGTATTAATGTTATAAGCTGTTAGCTTTTGGTGCAAAATGGTGCATTTGTGTGGGAGGTACCAAAAGGGGCGCGGCAATAACGCCCATTTTTCACTGGACTGTATGCACTATAAAAGCATTACACTGTACAAAATTTCAAGTATTTGTAAACACTGGTATTAATGTTATAAGCTTTTACCTTTAAGTGCAAAATGGTGCATTTGTTTGGGAGGTACAAAAGGGGAGTGGCAATTTCGCCCATTTTCCTCAAGTTGATAGCGAATAACAAACTAATACTATGTGTGGAATTTCAGAAGATTCGAATACGTATAATAGCAGTTATTAAAGAATCAATATTTCACAACATGTTAACCCTTTGTGGGGGAGGTACCAGAAGGAGTGGACCACTATGGCCCATCTTAGATAGAAAAAAATATTACCACATACGAAATTTTAAGTCAATCGGTTACTGCTTTCGAGAGTTATCGTGCGCACCAGCCAGCAGACATACAGACACACAGACAGACAGACAGACAGACAGACAGACGGACGGACATTGCTCATTCGACTTTAAATGACCCAAAACGGATTTCCGCCGAACATACTTGGGGTCTTAGGTCACTCCTTCGATGTGTTATACTTTTTTCCGTAGCAAATGATATATACCCTCGTCACACTAAAGTGAGGGTATAAAAAGGAAATTTGAAGACATTATTTGAAGAAATGTAATTTTAAAAAATTTTTAATTCAAAAAAAGCAATTTAGACGGATTAAATATAATGTTTTTCGGCAAAATATTCAAAAAAAGAAATTTTAACAAAATTTTCTAGAAAAAAATAAATTTTGAAGACATTTTATAGTAAAATTTATTTTCGGTTATTTCAGAAAAATTCAATTAAGTAATATAATTTTATAATAAATATGAAATTTATTGCATGAAAAATTCAAATTTTTTCGAATTTATGTAGAAAAATTAATTTTCCTCGATTGTTTTTAAGCAAAATTGTGCAATTTATATGAGATTGTCTATAAAAGTGCAATTTGTAAGAAAGTTGCAATAAAAATCACATTTTCTCAAACTTTTTTGCAGCGGGACGTACTATAAAATTGCAATTTTCATTAAAATTTCTATAAAAAAGTCATTTCAAGAACTTTTTGAACAAATGTAATTTTAACAAAATTTTCAATTCAAAAATGTTTTGCAGAAAAATGCAATTTTGACGAATATTTTGAAGAAATTTTATAGTAAAATAATTTTCAACGATTATTTTAGAAAAATGCAATTAAGAAATGTAAATTTACAATAAATATGAAATTTATTACATGAAATATGCAATTTCTTAAGAAATTAGATAGAAAAATTAATTGTGTTTTAGAAAAATCCAATTTTGTTGATTTATTTTTTTAAACACAAATTTTGACAAAATTTGAAAATTTGCTGGAAGAAAACAATTTCGACAATTTTGAAGAAAAGGATTTGGTGACAGTCTACGTGACTGATCCAAAAATGGACGGGATCGCAAATCTGAAATATGGGGCAACGAAGTGGACCGGGTCAAGCTAGTATCCAATAAAACCAGTTTAATTGATATTACAACAAGTAAGAAAGTTCAGTCGGGTAACCCGACTTATGAATCCCCTCAACTTGAGGCCCAACAAATATTCGTAAATTTGTTTTAATTAATTATTATCAATTTAATACCAATAACGGCCAGTTTTCTCCAGACTCTAGGTACTATAAAAGCATTACACTGTACGAAATTCCATGTATTTGTATGCACTGGTATTAATGTTATAAGCTGGTTACTTTTGGTACAAAATGGTCTACTTGTATGGGAGGTACCAAAAGGGTCGTGCAAATTACCCGCACTTTTGTCTGGACTCTAGGTACTATAAAAGCATTACACTGTAAAAAATTTCAAGTATTTGTATGCAGTGATATTAAAGCCATAAGTAAATTTTTGGTGCAAAATAATCCATTTGTGTGAGAGGTACCAAAAAGGGAGTGGCCACTTCGCCCATGTTTCTTGACGTGTTAGCGACTAACAAACTAATACTCGTACTATGTGTGAAATTTCAGAAGATTCGAGTAAGTAGTATAGAAGGTATTAAAGAATCAATATTTTACTAAAAGTTAACCCTTTGTGGGGGAGGTACTAGAAAGAGTGGACCAATATGGACCATCTTCGAACATAGCCGGAGATAGAGAAAAACTATTACCGCATACCAAATTTGATGTCAATCGGTAACCCCTTTCGAGAGTTATCGTGCGCACCAGCAAGCAGACCGACAGACAGGCGGACGGACATTGCTCATTCGACTTAAATTATTCAGTTTTATTATCAAAATAATAGTTCGCCAATTGCGCTAAGTCCGTTTTTTTTTAAATAAAAAAAAAACACTTTCCAGTCGACCCACGACCTTGACACCCATGAGCAATATTTTAGCTCTCGTTAAGAGCTATCTTTTTGCCATTGAACGATTCCCGATCCGACGTACCGGAATCATCGGTCCATATTTCTTCAAAATTGATGCCGGTGAGAACGTAACCGTCAATGGCGACCGTTATCGTGCCATAATAACCGACTATTTGATGCCTCGCCGACATTTGTTTTCAACAAGACTGCGCCACTTCACACACATCGCTTCAATCAATGGAGAACACTTCGGTGAGCAGGTAATTCCACGTTTTGAGCCGGTCGATTGGCCACCAAGATCGTGTGATATCACACCGTTAGACTTTTTCCTGTGGGGATATGTAAAGTCTAAAGTTTATGCGGACAAATCCGCTTCGATTCAGGCCTTGGAGCAAAACACCACGCATGTTAATCGCCAGTTACCAGTCGAAATCCTCGCACGAGTCATCGAAAATTGGACTCAACGGATGAACCATCTGAGACGTAGCCGCGGCCAACATTTGATAGACATAATCTTCAAAAAATAAATGTTCTTTCAAATGATAATAAACATTCCCCATTCAATTTGAATTTTCGGTGTTTTTTTCTTTAAATAAGTAGGGAACCTCGAAATGGATCACGCTATATTTTCAATAGAAGTATGCATACACAAACTATCGAAGCAATCAATGCTAGTGATGTAAAAAATCATACCGTTTGGCATTGAATGACTCATATGCGTTAGATCGTATATGGAAATAATTCTCAACGACTTTATGTTGCAATTCGGATAAGTTGTAATGGGAAAGTGTATAAGTGTAAGGTAAATATGTAAATCGAAAAGATTGCATGTTTCAAGTTTCATCAGACCAAGGTAGGTGGTATTCATCAGTTTGATGAAGCTTTTTTTCAGTGTAGTGATGAAGGTAGGTTCATGTCCTCTATAACGAACATTGTGATCATTTACCTGCAAAAATAGAATAGAAAAAAATTATTTAATTTTAAGATTTATATAATTTTAAATATACAGCTCTTTAATAAAACTATTTTCCAATCTACAGTGCTTTCCTAATTTATGTACATATGTATATAACATAAAGAATTTGTATGTATGTACGTGCACAAAAAAATAATCTCCCTTTTGTGAAATCCGGTTGTGAACGAGCGCCTGACATCGAACATCTACCGGCGACCCTGTCAAAATATTTATTATTATCAGAAAAGCGAGAGTATCTATAGATCCGCCCAAAATAAAAGGTTCATTGTATAAAAGTATATAAATCATGACATTATTTAGAAAAATTACCCTAGAGACCGGTATAATTTTAATTAATCTTTTTCAATAATCAATTTTAAAAGCGAATCGATTAAAATAATACTAGTTATTAACTAAATAGAAGAATTCAGTTATGCTAGACAAAAACAAGCACCTATTAATAAATAATAAGTGCTGAATATAAATATGAATTTACTACACGAACAGCATTGCTTGATAATCATAAAACCATTATTAGAATCCAACGCAAAGTCGTTGGGGTTCGTTTCATAACATACCTCCTAATTATCATTAGTATTGTCTTTACGAACAGATTTCTTGAAGAATTCGACTAATCTCCAAAAATGTCTTAATTATGGTGATACTCGCAGCATCAAGTCTTTAAGTCAATAAAATTATTAACTATTGTTTTGACAAACAAATTTGAAATGTTTAAAGAAAACAAAAATTAATAATTGTCAATATACGAGTATTTGAGCGTGTTCGCTAGAAATTCTTTGTTCTAGTCCTAAAATTTGCAATAAAAATATTAATTTATGTTTGTCTCTATCGAATGACGCCCTCTGTTTGACGAGGGAAAATATGTTGTCATTGAGTGGATTTTTTTATGTTTCAATAATGCTATTGCTCTGTGTTTCAGAAACCTATCAAATCTAAATCAAATATATTTCAATTCATATAAAAAACAGTCCCAATTTGAAGAAAATACTTTATTTTAATTTTCACATTAAAAAATATTAATTTTACCTTTATCTAAAATACACTACGAGCTATACTCCAGAAGAAAGCAGCAACTCGAATTAAAGATGGAAAAATGAAAAATACATGTGAAATTTGTCCAGTGCCCTGACTGGGAAGCGTACCCAGTATTTTAGGAATCAAGTCTAGTGCATTAGCCACTGTCAGATTTTTGCTCAATTAATTACATTTTACGACAAAAACAAACAAATCCATTTTAATTAAATATCTAGAAGAGAGTGCCACGGATAGTTCGAGTTTCGCAAATACGTACTCTACTTTACGTGACATTCAACATTTTATCAACTTAACTCCAAATGTTTGTTCTGGACAGTACAATATGTCTCAAGAGCCATCTCTATGTTTAGATGTGGATGAAGTGGATTCGTTTTGCTACCTAGGAAGCGTAATCAACAAGACTGATGGATCCAAAAATGATATACTTAACCGAATAAACAAAGCCAATCAAGCATTTGGCATTTTAAACTCTGTCTGGAGATCAAACTCTATCTTGAGAAGGACGAAACTGAGCATATTCAACTCAAATGTAAAATCTGTCCTACAATATGGATGCGAATCATGGAATGCTGCATCACGAGACATGAACCATATGGAAGTATTCATGAACAAATGCTTGCGCAAAATTGTTCGTATATTCTGGCCCAGGACAATTAACAATAACGATTTGTGGGCATTAACACAACAGCAACCAATCCATATTGAGATTAGAAGGCGTAAATGGGGATGGATAGGCCACACTTTGAGGAAACCATCGGATGATATTGCCTGACAAGCCATCGATTGGAACCCGCAGGGCAGCCGACGCAGGGGGCGCCCATCACACACCTGGAGACGACAAATTGAATCGGAAGCAGCGATCCTTAACCTAACCTGGAATGAAATTTAATACTGTGCATTAAATAGAGTAAATTGGAAATCCATTGTTGCGGTCCTATGCTCCTCACAGGAGTAAAAGGATGCTCCTCACGGGAGTCTGGCCCAAAATCGTCAAAATAAGGGCACAAAATCACCAAAATTAGTTAAAGAAATCGTAAAAAATTGTCACCTTAAAAATCTACAATTTACACTAAGATTGTGAAATCTTAGTGTAAATTGTGATCTAAGTAGAGATACTTTTCAATAGCCTTTTGTTGACAGATCAGTATTGTTTGGCATTTCATCATGGAAAGACTTACGCCTGAACAACGTTTACAAATTATTCCGATTTATTATCAAAATAATCGTTCGCCAATTGCGCTAAGTCCATTTTTTAAATCCAAAAAAAAACACTTTCCAGTCGACCCAAGACCTTGACACCCATGACCAATATTTTAGCTCTTGTTAAGAGCTATATTTTTGCCATTGACCGATTCCCGATCCGACGTACCGAATCATCAGTCCATATTTCTTCAAAAATGATGCCGGTGAGAACGAAACCGTCAATGACGACCGTTATCGTGCCATGATAACTGAAATTGAAGCTCGTGATCTCGGCGACATTTAGTTTCAACAAGACGGCGCCACTTCCCACACATCGCATCAATCAATGGATTTATTGAGAGAACACTTCGGTGAGCAGATAATTTCACGTTTTGGGCCGGTCGATTGGCCACCAAGATAGTGTGATATCACTCCGTTAAACTTTTTCCTGTGGGGATATGTAAAGTCTAAAGTTTATGCGGACAAACCCGCTTCGATTCAGGCCTTGGGGCAAAACATCACCCGTGTCATTCGCCAATTACCAGTCGAAATCCTCGAACGAGTCATCGAAAATTGTTCTCAACAACGGATGGACCATCTGAGACGTAGCCGCGGCCAACATTTGATAGACATAATCTTCAAAAAATAAATGCCAAAGCAAAATGATAATAAACATTCCCATTCAATTTGAATTTTCTGTGTTTTTTCTTTAAGAAAGTAGGGAACCTCGAAATGGATCACCTTGTACAATATTTTCCAATTTATACAGATATCGTTCATTCCATGTCAAACTGAACACATTATTTGGGTCACCATTTCCGATTTAAAAACCAGTAAGGAAAGGCTAAAGTCGGGCGGTGCCGACTATATAATACCCTACACCACTCTCGTAATATTGAATAACTCTGATATATAAATTTTGTAATTCATGTATAAATTGTTTACATAAATTTACTTTTGGGACATTTTATACTTAAATAATACCCTGTACAACAGTGTGGTGTAGGGTATAAAAACGATTGGATCTAAAGAGCCAAATCGGATTAAACATATATATGGGAGCTATAGCTAAATCTTTACCGATTTTCTTCAAATTCGGCAATGTTGGTTCATGAATAAAGAAAATCTACCATTCTAAATTTCAAAACGATTGGATGTAAAATACAGCTTTTATAGGACTAAATGGCCAAATCGGACGAAATATATATATGGGAGCTATAGCTAAATCTTAACCGATTTTCTTCAAATTCGGTAGTGTTGGTTCATGGATCAAGAAACTCTACCATTCTAAATTTCAAAATGATTGGATCTTAAACACAGCTTCTACAGGACTAAAGGGCCAAATCGGACGAAAGATATATATGGAAGCTATATCTAAATCTGAACCGATTTTCTTCAAATTCGGCAATATTGGTTCATGGATCAAGAAACTCTACCATTCTAAATTTCAAAACGATCGGATGTAAAATACAGCTTCTATAGGACTAAATGGCCAAATCGGACGAAACATATATATGGGAGCTATAGCTAAATCTGAACCGATTTCAACCAAATTCAATAGCGATCTTAACAGCCGCGAAATACTCTAAACTGCAAAATTTCAGAACGATCGGAGTGAAATTGCGACCTGTAGTCGACGAACAACTTTACATGGACAGACGGACGGACGGACGGACATCGTTAAATCGACTCAGCTAGTGATTCTGAGTCGATCGGTATACCTTAAGGTGGGTCTAGCTGTGTTATTTTCAGGTGTTACAAACATCTGCCGTGAAACAAACGTATAATACCCTGTACCACAGTGTGGTGTAGGGTATAAAAAATTGCCATATCGATGCACTGTTCAAAACAAAGCATTTTATAGTTGGCGAAAAATATTACGAAAATTTTTTCCAGATGTTATTGGCATCTGAAATCTGAGAAAATAGGAAAATATTCTCATTTCAAGTTCTGTATTTTCGGAACGCATGGGCCGATTTTTACAAAAGAAGGCTCTTTTTAAAGGTCGTAAGTTCTATTTTTCATAGCAGGAATTTATGCTCGCGTCGTTAACGTTTTTGAGTGCATCCGATGCATCTGCAAATTTAATTTGCATTTTACACACCAATGCCACCACCTTAAAATTCTGTGAAAAATATAGTTATGTAGCCCATATATTCTAAATGAACGCTAAAAATTTGAAGATGGCGTTCAGCCCCGTTCCTTTTTAAAAAATATTTATTAAGAAATTCCTGAGATGTGAACATTGCATTTGTAATATATTAAAAACGCGTTTGTAGATTTATTCAAAGTAGATCTCTTCTTGAAGGTCTTGACTAGGACATCCTCGATATATGCGAAAATTCGCCAATATTTGCATATATCGTTATTTATATTTCCTCTTAAATTTTAATGTTCATACCGGACCAGGAATACACCAACATAGATATGTGAAATAAAGGGTTTTCCAACAGGAGGTGTTATTTTGGTATTCAAAGAAAAATGCAATTTTTGAGATAATGATCGGATGTTTATTTCATAATAAAGAGGAAGGTATGCCGTTAATAACGAAAAACAACATCAGCCAAATGGGCACCACGATCACGCTTACAGGACCATATCCTTTTCATGAAATTTTCCATAACCAAATCGCAAAGTGGCTGCTCTATGTTCTCGATAGCCTCACGAATTTTATTTTTGAGGTATTGAATCGACGCTGGGCTGTTGGCGTAGACCTTATCTTTCACGTGGCCCCAAAGGAAGAATTCGCAAGGTGTTAAACACAAGATCTCGGTGGCCAATTGTGATCACCTCTTCGAGAGATAACACGGCCCGGTAACTTTTCCCGTAACAGAGCAATGGTTTCGTTGCTTGTGTGGCACGTAGCGCCGTCTTGTTGACAGTAAACGTTGTCCAGATCAGTACCATCTAACTCCGACCATAAAAAATCATTAATCATCTCTCGATAGCGCAATCCATTCACCGTAACTGTTGATCCAACCTCATTTTCGTAAAAGTAAGGTCCAATGACCCCGCTGGACCATAAACAGCACCAAACAGTCACACGTTGAGGATGGAGAGGCTTCTCAACAATAACTCTTGGGTTTTCCGAGCCCCAGATTCGACAATTTTGCTTGTTGACGTAGCCACCGAGGTGGAAATGGGCCTCATCAGTCAAGATGATCTTTCGATTTTTCGAATTTTAATAATTTCAGTGCGTTGTTGAAGCTTGTATCGTTCCATTTTTAGTAATGGCGTAGTTTCTACTTGTCAAATGTCAAAGTATAAAAGCTTCAAAAGTGACAGCTACCGAAATACCGGGTGATTCAAAATAACACCTCTTGTTGGAAAACCCTGGCGGAGCCTTATCTAATCTGAGCTGATCCTGTACATTTTAATCTGGCGTTTTCTTCAATTTCTATATAATAGCAGTTTTACTTAAAAATGTCAGAAATGGATCTTATTTTTTACTGAAATGATTCTGTCTATTTTGTAATTTCAAATATTATCATAGTTTATAAAGGAAAATCATCAATCATTTTTTTGTAAATATTGTTTTCAAAAACAACGAGGCTAAACACCATCTTGAAATCGGTAGGTTAAGGACAAATGAGGCTACATGACTATATTTTTCTTAGAATTTTAATTTGGTGTCATTGATGTGATAGATGCAAAATAAAGTTGCATATGCATAAATATATGTACTTTAAAATACAAGTCAAGATCTTACGAATGAGCCATCAAAATTCCGTCCACGCGTTTGCATAATACAAAACTTCCAAAATACACCTTTTCAGATATTTTCCCAATTTTTTCAGATTTCAGATGCTTGTAACATCTGAACAAATTTTGGTTTCTTTCTCGCCAATTACAAGATGATTAATTTCATTATTAACGCTCATATAGATGGTGGCGCAGAATGAGCTATATGGTTTAAATTGTTTATAACTTTTTTATTTATGCTATTATTATATTTTGTTTTTAAATACAGTATATTATGGGTGAATTTTTTCCAATTATGTAGCTTTGAAAAATTATTTCCTGTAAGTGATGTAAACTATCTGCTTCGCACATACGTGGCCTTTTTAGCATATTTTCCATAAGTTTTCGCAACATTTCGGAAAAATTCAATTATTTTTGTACGTTGTTCGATTCATAATTAATTCCCCAAGTCTCCTGAAAAAAAACAAGACTGACTGAAAAAAAAAACAAGAAAGAATAATAATTAAAAAAGTTACAAAAAATTCAAACCATATAGATCATTCTGGGCCACCCTGTATTATAACATTGTTTTTTGGGAAATTTTTCATAACTTTTCGCAACATTTCGGAAAAATGTAATTATTTTTGTACGTTGTTCGATTCATAATTAATTCCCCAAGTCTCCTTCACAAAATGCTGAAAAAACACAAAGAAAGAATATCAAATATCAAACCATATAACTCATTCTGCGCCACCCTGTAACAACCGGCAATGTCGACCAGGTTTTTTTTTCAAAAATTGTTCGGTTTTATCTGGAATGAACGATATATGGGGAATTTCATATCTTTTTCCCATCCATATAACTAATTACCTGTTGTGTTTGGAAAAATCTGTCCAAAGTATTGTCGACAGATTTCTATTAAACACAAATAAGAAAGTTCAGTCGGGTAAACCGATTTATGAGTCCCAAAAAATATTATTATTTTTTTTTTTTTTATTTATTTAATTCAAAATTATAACCAAGCCTTATGGCCATATATGGTTAAATAGGCTACAACATTTAGACATAAAAAATAAAAACTATCTATAAATAAGGAGGAATTGAAACTACTTAAATATTTAAAAAATTCGGATAAAAATTTATAATTTAAATAAACAAAATATTGACAAAAAAAATTAACAACAAATCTTTTTAGCACTGAATAAACCTATAAATAAACATTTAAACTAAACTGACTGAATTGAATAAGTGAAATTGAAATTGAATTGAAGATTACTCTCAGCGTATTAGTAAATTTATTTTTTTGTTTTAATCAAATTATTATCAATTTAAATTGCATTTAATAACTTTAAAATATGAAGTGGCATTAAAGTTAAAAGCTGTTTACATTTGGTACAAAAGAGTTCATTTGTGTGGGAGGTTCCACAAGGGGCTTGCCAATAATGGTCACTTTTCTCTGGACTCTAGATACTATAAAAGCATTACCCCGTACAAAATTGCAGGTATTTATATGCACTGGTCTTAAAGTTAAAATCTGTTTACTTTTGCTACAAAATGGTCAATTTGTGTGGGAGGTATCAATAGGAGCGTGCCAATAACGCCCACCTTTCTGTGGACTCTAGGTGCTATAAATGCATTACACTGTACAAAAATTAAAGTATTTGTATGAACTGATGTTAAAGCCATAAGCAGTTAACTTTTGGTGCAAAATGGTCCATTTGTGCGGGAGGTACCAAAAAGGGACTGGCCACTTCGTCCATTTTTCTTGTGACGTGTTAGCGACTAACAAACTAATACTATGTGTGAAATTTCGGAAGATTCGAGTGGGTATATAGAAGTATTAAAGAATGAATATTTCACTAAAAGTTAACCCTTTGTGGGGGAGGTACTAGAAGGAGTGGACCAATATGGCCCATCTTCGAACTTAGCCGGATATAAAGAAAAATATTACAGCATACCAAATTTGAAGCCAATCGGTTACGCCTTTCGAGAGTTATCGTGCGCACCAGCCTGCAGACAAACACACAGTCAGACAGACGGACGGACGGACGGACGGACGGACATTGCTCAAATGACTTAAAATGATCCAAAACGGGTTTCCGCCGAACATACTTAGGGTCTTAGGTCACTCCTTCGATGTGTTACACATTTGGCTCGTAGCAAATGATATATGTATACCCTTCTCTCTAAGGTGAGGGGATAATCAAAAGAAAATGTTATAGAATTTCAGAATATTCGAATAAGTAGTATAGAAGTTATTAAAACAATATTTCACTAAATGTTAACTGTGGTGGAGGAACTAGAAGAAGAAATTATATATGGCCCATCTTCGAATGTAGTCTGAGGAGAAAGATATGACCGCATACCACATTGGAGGGAATCGGTTACTCCTTTCGAGAGTTATCATGTGCTCCAGCCAGCAGACAGACTGACGGACGGACGGACATTTCTCATTCGACTTAAAGTGACCCAAACGGATACCCGCCGAACACACTTAGGGTCTTAGTGCATCCTTCGATGTGTTACACTTTTGGCTCGTAGCTAATAATATACATATATCCTCCTCTGCAAGGTGAAGATAAACAAATTGAGGTTGAGCCACATATTGTCCCATAACTCGAGAACAATTTACCCTAATTGGTTTACGAAAGCTTTAAAGAAGCCTAATTGAAGTAGCTTCAATCTTCCTCTAAAATCATTTTTCATCCCATCAGCGGTTTTAAGAAAACAAGATTATTTGAAATTTACCGAAGAATATCGATGCATAACTTATGTACTTATGTTGTAGCTACTTAAGTAAAAAATGTCTACTTGATTTCCACGTCTATTTTTTATTTTTTCCCTAGGACGAGGTCGGGTAAAATATTAAAAATTAAATTTTCAATTGTAGATATCTGGGTAACTATACAAGTGAAAAAAAAACACTTTTGTAGACCTAGATTCGATTTTATGGATCAGATTGAGAGCGAAAAAGGCGAAATTTACACGCTCTTAAACATTTTGTTCAGCAGAGGTGGCCAACTTAGTGGGCTGGTATCTCCGCCCCTGTGTACCATATATCGGCATATATCGTCGCTTGGATGGCCAACTGATGGAACTGACAATTTTTTCACTGGACTTGCCTGGTTATAGTACAACATGTGTGTATATTTTAAGCATGTAGCTATGGCGGCTATCTCCAAAAACGGTAAAATATCTTCGATTTATCTGGCAATATGTCACTTAAAAATGCCTTTTTTCAGAAAAGAACTTTAATTTTTTTAAGAATATTGAGAAAGAGGAGGATTTGTACATAATAAGAAAAACAAACTGGAAATTGTATAATAAATTTTACGCCATGGGGAGGAAACTACATTGTCGCAAAAACAGAAAATCTACTCTCATGAACAATTTTGAAAATGTTACTTCCGTCAGTTGGCCATCCAAGCGACGATGTGTGGCGAATAGTATTTGAGAAGAACTATCCTGTACTGTCCAGACAAAAAATGTAAATGTTTTGGTGCATATAAATAGTAATCCATTAAACTAAAAAAATTTAAATCAATCAATGTCTTAATAGAGCAACTTTCAATACAACTTTTGTCCTAATCCGTTATTCGTCAAATTTTAGTCTTTTCACGAAGAAATAACTCTGAACCAGATATACATCGAGTACAAATTTGTGCATATTTACGTACTTTTTTTATATCACGTGAATCTACTTAAAAATAATTATTGCTGAGAAAACAATTTCAAAAAATATTGTGCGCCTCATAAATCTGAACATGTTTTGGAGATGGTTTAGGCATACATCCGGTTAGAAGTGCTTGAACTGAATGCGGTATTCCTGAAATCAACATTAAAATATAAATGATCCAGATAATATTTTATGACAGAAAAAAGTTCAAGGTAAGGCAAATGGAATGACAATAATCGCACATCGCATATTAAATGGCTAACACTGCTTACCAAAAATGTATGACTAAAAAGAGCAACTTAAGAGAAATACGCAGTTGGGGATCAATATGTATACCTACGATTTTTTTTGTATAAAGAAAGAATATTTTCTTTATGTTTATTTTCATTCAAAGTTTCCATGTCATAAAAACATAGTGCTCACATAACCGTTGTAAAACGAATCGTAACCGAATGTTTAAGAGAAATAAAATCAAAACCTCAAATTCCGGGAATTATTTAGCATTTTCAAATAAGGGCAAACGTTTTGTTTGTAAGCATTTCTTTCACAAATCATATACTCGTACTAACTTAAATCACTGATCACCTATTCTTACCCGTTAACTGCAAATATCTCTTTACCTCAAATTTCAACTAAACAGTGTGTCAATCAAATAAACATAAACACACTAAACAGTTTTATTGGCTTCTGTATTTCTTTCAGCAAAATCTTTATAATATAAGCCATTGACCCTTAAAGAAAGAGGAATTGATTTTTCCGAAGACTCGGTATTTTAATTAACATGAAATATATATAACACCGTGCGACAAAATTTAACAAAAACTAGTAAGAAAGTTCAGTCTTACATACCGATTTATGAATCCCACAAAAATATTCGTATTTTGTTTTTGTTTTAATTAAATTATTATCAATTTAAATTGCATTTAATAACTTGTATTAAAGTTGAAACAAAATTTTCCATTTGTGTGGGAGATACCAAAAGGGGCATGCAAATAACGGTCACTTTTCTCTAGACTCTTGATACTATAAAAGCATTACACCGTTCAAAATTTCAACTTTTCTCTAGACTCTAGATACTATAAAAGCATTACACCGTACAAAATTTCAAGGGAGGTGCCAAAAGGGCGTGCCAATAACAATCACTTTTCTCTGGACTCTAGGTACTATAAAAGCATTACACCGTACAAAATTTCAAGTATTTATATTCACTGGTGTTAAACTTAAATGTATTAACTTTTGGTGTAAAATGGTCCATTTGTGTGGGATGTGTCAAAAGGGGCGTGCCAATAACGGTCACTTTTCTCTGAAATCTAGGTACTATAAAAGCATTACACTGTACGAAATTTCAAGTACTTGTATGCAAAGGTATTAAAGTTAAAAATTGTTAACTTTTGGTACAATCATGTCCATTTCTTTGGGATGTACCAAAAGGATCGTGCCAATAGCGCCCACTTTTCTCTGGACTCTAGGTACTATAAAAGCATTACTATGTACAATATTTAATGTATTTGTAAGGGGTGATCCAAGTAGAGATACTTTTTTCAATAGCCATTTTTTGACAGATCAAGTGTGAGTCGTGTCATTCTGTCATGTTATTTTTGTTAAGTATTGTTTGGGATTTTATCATGGAAAGACTTACGACAACGTTTACAAATCGTTCAACTTTATTACGAAAATTCAAGTTCTGTGAGGAATGTGCTGCGTGCACTTCGCTCAACTTATGGTCAACATATTCAGCCTGCTGAGGGAACTATTCGCAACACCATCACCCATCTTGAGACCCAGCATTCATTATTGGATAACATTCGACCGAATAGACCACGTCAAGCACGCAGTGAAGAAAATGTAGCGACCGTAGCTGAGAGTGTACACGTCAGTCCGCAGCAACTCGGACTGACGTATGGAACGACTTGACGCATTTAACGTCGAGATCTTAAATTGAAAGCGTACAAAATACAGCTTGTGCAAGAACTGAAGCCGCCCGACCTTCCCAAGCGACATCGATTCGCTCTATGTGCACTTTAACAATTCCAAGATGATCCGACGTTTTCGAGCCAAATTTTGTTCAGCAATGAGGCCCATTTCTGGCTCAATGGGTATGTAAACAAGCAAAATGGCCGCATTTGGGACGAAGAGCAACCTGAAGAGATTCAAGAGCTGACACTTCATCCAGAAAAACAAAGGTTTGGTGTGGTTTGTGGGCCGGTGGAATCATCGGTCCATATTTCTTCAAAAATTATGCCGGTGGGAACGTATCCGTCAATAGCGACCGTTGCCATGATAACCGACAATTTGATGCCTGAAATTGAAGCTCATGATCTCGGCGACATTTGGTTTCAACAAGACGGCGCCACTTCCAACACATCGCATCAATCAACGGACTTATTGAGAGGACACTTCGGTGAGTAGATAATTTCACGTTTTGGGCCGGTCGATTGGCCACCATGATCGTGTGATATCACACCGCTAGACTTTTTCCTGTGGGGATATGTAAAGTCTAAGGTTTATGCGGACAAACCCGCTTCGATTCAGGCCTTGGAGCAAAACATCACGCGTGTCATTCGCCACTTACCAGGTCGAAATGCTCGAACGTGTCATAGAAAATTGGATTCAACGGATGGACCATCTGAGACGCAGCCGCAGCCAACATTTGATAGACATAATCTTCAAAAATAAATGCCAAAGAATGTTCTTTCAAATGATTATAAACATTCTCAATTCAATTATCTGTGTTTTTTCTTTAAAAAAGTAGGGAACCTCGAAATGGATCACGCTTTATGAACTGATATTAAAGCCATGAGCAGTTAACTTTTGGTGCAAAATGGTCCCTTTGTGTGAGAGGTACCAAAAGGGGTGACTAATAAACTAATACTATGTGTGGAATTTCAGAAGATTGGAATAAGTAGTATATCAGTTATTAAAGAATCAATATTTCACAACAATTTAACCCTTTGTGGTGGAGGTACTAGAAGGAGTGGACCAACTCTTCGAACTAAGCCGGAGATAGAAAAAAATATTATCACGTACGAAATTTTATAGAAAAATTATATTTTTTAACAATATTTTTAGAAAAATTCAAATGTTAAAAAATTTTCTATTAAACTGCAATATAACAAATTCATTAACATACTAGTACAATAAAATGGCCTTAAAAGTGCAAGTTTATGAAATGTTTAAATACAAATTTAATTTTGGTGAATCTATATATGGGGCAAAATTCCTCAAATGTCCCAGGTAAAAAATAAAAGTTATAAAAGTTATTGTTCATGCATAGAAACTCGGAGAATGCTAATATTGGGTCAATCGAACAGCGATTGATCAAGTTATTGGACATTCAATTCGGAAAAAAGCAATATTTTTTTTGTCAAAATAGAAATTTTTAAACTCGTTTTTCACATACAAATAAAGATTTTAGAGCATTGCGTCAAATGACACTCTGGAGGGATATTTCATGGACTCTCTTTCAGATAAACAACTAATTTCGTAAAGTTGCATTTTGGACCAATTCTTTTGCATTAAAAAAATATTTCGCAATATCAAAAATATATCACGAAATTTTTTTTCTGCAATATTTTTAAAAGAATCTTTGACATGTTTGTTAGTTCATATCAAATTTGTGGAATGTACTTTTTCCACAACAGAAAGATATGATTTAAAAAAAAAAATAGTTCGAAAAATTACAGTCAATGCTAACAAAGTTTGTTATAATCAATACTGCACAGTATGTAAATCAAATTGATACATCTCCAAATTGTCAATACTTCACGATCCATGTACATACATGTAGTGAACACTCAATGATCATCCGGTTTGATTAAATGTTTAGCTAGTGTCTTTGCAATTGGATTGAAGCTACTTCGTATTTCAAATAATTTTACCATTCAATAAATAAATTTCGTTTATATACGAAATTAAACGTATACATATACATATGTATTTATAAATATAAAAATATTACTGATTTATACAAATCAATTTAAAGATGAAGTAGAATTTTGATTTTTAGATAGCATTAAACGGCTGTTTTCATCCAATTCGAAAAAATGTTTAACTAACTCTTCAGTTTTATAAAGTAATTTTCTATCGCATTTCGGCTTTGGGATTGCTAAAATTCCTTGTTCAGAACACAATTTCTTTGAAGTTCTTACTTCCCGTTCAGAAGCGCCGAATTCCTTCATAACAAGTTGGTGGGGAAGGGTTAGTAATTGATTTTTTCTTTTTTATCCAGCTCTGACAAAATTGAATCACCATCCTATTCGCTGGCTGGATTACGATACTTTTTACATCCAGTCCACTCAACGCCACTTTCACGATCTTCACAATTCAGATATTCAAATTGCTTTTTGGATTTTGAATTATGAATCGAACATTTTATGCAAATTTTCGCTTCCTTTGGCAAATTAAAATTGCTTCACAGGTTTTCGGATATTTTGAGTACGGTTTTAGGGTTATGACTTTTAATCCCAAATGCATCGCGTTAAATATGGATTAAGTCTGCTGGACTCCATTGTTGTTAGAAGATGTATTGACAAATTTAAATAGTTTTCTTTATACTCGTATACGTATGTATTTTCAACCAGTAAGGAAAGGCTAAAGTCGGGCGGTGCCGACTATATAATACCCTACACCACTCTCGTAATATTGAATAACTCCGATATATAAATTTTGTAATTAATGTATAAATTGTTTACATAAATTTACTTTTGGGACATTTTATACTTAAATAATACCCTGTACCACAGTGTGGTGTAGGGTATAAAAACGATTGGATCTAAAGAGCCAAATCGGATGAAACATATATATGGGAGCTATAGCTAAATCTTAACCGATTTTCTTCAAATTCGGTAGTGTTGGTTCATGGATCAAGAAACTTTACCATTCCAAATTTCAAAATGATTGGATGTAAAATACAGCTTCTTCAGGACTAAAGAGCAAAATCGGACGAAACATATATATGGGAGCTATAGCTAAATCTTAACCGATTTTCTTTAAATTCGGCAATGTTGGTTCATGGATCAAGAAACTCTACCATTCTAAATTTCAAAACGATCGGATGTAAAATACAGCTTCTATAGGACTAAAGAACCAAATCGGACGAAAGATATATATGGGAGCTATATCTAAATCTGAACCGATTTTCTTCAAATTCGGCAATGTTGGTTCATGGATCAAGAAACTCTACCATTCTAAATTTCAAAACGATCGGATGTAAAATACAGCTTCTATAGGACTAAAGGGACAAATCGGACGAAACATATATATGGGAGCTATAGCTAAATCTTAACCGATTTTCTTCAAATTCGGCAATGTTGGTTCATGGATCAAGAAACTCTACCATTCTAAATTTCAAAACGATCGGATGTAAAATACAGCTTCTATAGGACTAAAGGACCAAATCGGACGAAAGATATATATGGAAGCTATATCTAAATCTGAACCGATTTTCTTCAAATTCGGCAATGTTGGTTCATGGATCAAGAAACTCTACCATTCTAAATTTCAAAACGATCGGATGTAAAATACAGCTTCTATAGGACTAAAGGGTCAAATCGGACGAAAGATATATATGGGAGCTATATCTAAATCTGAACCGATTTCAACCAAATTCAATAGCGATCTTAACAGCCGCGAAATACTCTAAACTGCAAAATTTCAGAACGATCGGAGTGAAATTGCGACCTGTAGTCGACGAACAACTTTACATGGACAGACGGACGGACGGACATCGTTAAATCAAATCAGCTAGTGATTCTAAGTCGATCGGTATACTTTAAGGTGGGTCTAGCTGTGTTATTTTCAGGTGTTACAAACATCTGCCGTGAAACAAACTTATAATACCCTGCACCACAGTGTGGTGTAGGGTATAATTAAAACTTGGTTTGACGAGGTCTGGTATGCCGTACAGTGACAAAGTTTATAGAAATATATGCAAATAATTTTCTGATTTTTTAAAATTTTGTTATTTTTTCGAACTAAATTTGCTAAAAACAAAATCATATCTTTTTGTTGCGGAAAAAGTACATTCCAAAATTTGATATGAACTAACAAACATGTCAAAGATTATTTTAAAAATATTGCAGAAAAAAAATTTCGTGATATATTTTTGATATTGCGAAATATTTTTTTTAATGCAAAAGAATTGGTCCAAAATACAACATTACGTAATTAGTAGTTTATCTGCAAGAGAGTCCATGAAATATACCTACAGAATGTCATTTGACGCATTGCTCTAAAATCTTCATTTGTATGTGAAAAACGCGTTTGAAAATTTCAATTTTGACAAAAAATATTGCTTTTTTCCGAATTGAATGTCCAATAACTTGGTCAATCGCTGATCGTTTAACCCAATATTGGCATTCTCCGAGTTTCTATGCTTGGACAATAAACGAGTAAAATTTCAGGCAAATCGGACAACTTTTATTTTTTACCTGGGACACTTGAGGAATTGTGCCCCATATATAAAAATGAAATGGTGTTCGTTGGTACGCGATGGACGCGAAAACGGCTTAACCGATTTTGCTGAATTTTTGCATGAGAATATCTTTTGGTGTGTGGAAGGTTCGTAGCAATATTCGGTTTTGATTGGACAAATGGGGCGTGGCACCGCCCATACAACGTAAAATTTAAAAGTGGAATATCTTGGGTACTATTGGTTCAAAATACTAGAAATCCGATATGTGTGACCTTGGTACCAGTATACATTATGGAGCCAAAAACCGGCGTAATAGTGACAGTGGGCGTGGCACCGCCCATACAACCTAAAATACAAATATGAAATATTTCGAATACTATTGGAGCAAAATTCTCGAAATTGGGTATGCGTGACCTTGGTGCCATTACGCGTCATGTAGCTGAAAACTGGTGTGATAGGTACAGTGGGCGTGGCACCGCCCACACAACCTACAATTGAAATATGAAATATTTCGAGTACTATTGCAGCAAAATTATTGAAATTTAGTATGTGTGACCTTGGTTCCAGTACGCTTCACAGGACTAAAATCGGGGAAACAGTGAAAGTGGGCGTGGCACCGCCCACACAACCTAAAATTTAAATATGAAATATTTCGAATACTATAGTAGCAAAACTCTCAAAAACTAGGTGCCAGTACGCGTTATGTAACTGAAAACTAGGATGATAGTGTTAGTGGGTGTGGCACCGCCCACACTACCTGAAATTTACAAATACTATATTTTGAGTACTATTGCAGTGAGATCGGCGATGTTTAGTATTTAGTCTTGGAGCCAAAAAACAGGTGTGATTGTGACAGTATGAGTGGTACCACCCACACTTCCAGAAATTCAGAAGTGCAATATTTTGATTACTACATATTGGACCAAAATTCTCGAAATTTGGTATGTGGAACCAGGTCGAGTGCTGGAGCAGGAAACTGGCGTGATAGTAACAATGGGCGTTGCACCGCCCGCACAACCTGAAATGTGAAACATGACATCTGAATATATAATATTTCCTGCACTATTGCAGCTAGCCTGTAAAAATGGGTGTGTAACCTTCGAACCACAACCAATGCTTGAACCAAAAAGTGGAATCGTATTAAGAGTGGGTACTTCTACACAACCTCAAATTCAAAAAATCAATATTTCGATCACTATATCAGCCATGGTTTCGAAGTTTGGCTGTCTGGCCTTGGTACCAGTAGGGGCGATGAAATAGTTGGCATGACACCCCCATATAAATAAAAAATGTAGAACGCAATATTTGAAATAGTATTGCGGCGATATCTTTGCAAAATTTGCATGAAAATATTGTCAATGGACAAAGTACTGAAAACGAAATATAGAGAGGTCTTGCAATCATCGCCTTGAAGTTTTTAGTGGATGCTGTTGATAGCACTCTACGGAATCTGATTAACAAGTGCATACGGCACACTTGCTGAAATCGAAATAACTGGAGACAATTATGTATATCTAGATTGACGCTTGACCAAGTGTGTTTAGTATTCAAGCGCCTTCAAAGTTAGCACGTGACATAAAAATTAGGAGATATCGGATTAGAGGGCGCGAATACGCGCATGCGGCATCGTTGTAGAAAAATTAAATACTGATAGAATTATTGCACTAATTGGTATATTTCACAGCAATCTATATACCCCAACAGAGATTGGGCGACGTAGCCTCCCAAGGTGATTTGACTGGTATTGCAATAAAACGAAAACACCGCCGTAATATCAAGAGTGTCAACATGTCATATGGTTCTATTTCACTGAAACAAACTTTGAGGGCATCGAAGCGCACCGGGCTTGCTAGTTTATCTTTAAAAATTCAATTTAAATATTATAAAATAATCGAATTTGAAAAAAATTGGTATAAAATCCGCGATTTTCAATAAAAAATTTGCATATGTACAAAATGGTGTAACAAATGCAAAGTTGATGAAATGTAATTTTGTGAAATTGCAAGAAAATACTTGTATTGACAAGATTTTCTAGAAAATGCATGCATGCAATGCATTCTGAGGGATTTTCATTAAAATGCAAGTTCGACATAATATTCTGTAAAGGAGATTATTTGTAAAAAATTCTATGAATTTTCAATAAAATTCAATTTCGACGACATTTGCTCTTTCAAACACAACACAGAAAAACACATCTGAACCACTGTGCGTCATAGAGTCCCAACACACGTGTGGAAGTATAATGATTAACATTTTCTCCTCATTAGAAGAATTGTAAATCTATTGACTGTCCGGATTATCTTTTTCTATTTCTTAACTCTAATCCACTATGTATACGAGTATGTCTATGTTTAACTATGACTTTTTGTAACGATTATTTTAAAATTATCATTAGCCACAGAATCTTAATCTGTTTTCGAAATGCCAGCAAAAAATACCAACAAAGCATTGACCGGCATCAACGGTGAGTATTTATTTTTTATTTTTAAATTTCCTTTCCAATTTTCTGTCAAAATGCCGGATGAAGGCGATGGCGCTGATGCTGGGTGATGATGTGATGCGTTGTTTTTCTACAATTCAATGGATTGTCTTTAAATGACTTTAGTTCCAGCATTTTTTTGGTATTTACTTTAGCCTAAGGTCTTACTAAGCATTCGTCTCCTATCCCCGCGCCGTCTAAACCAATAAAACCCGTAAGTGAGTGCTCTTAATACGCAAAATCTGAGCAACATGTCTTCACAATATGTTTCTGTAGATGAGATTGTAAAATGAGTCAATTAAGTGCGTATAGCGGCGAACCCCATTTGATGTCGAATAACTGATGATCGTCAGAAGTATTAATGCAAATGACGCCGCGGGATGAACAAATGAAGAGTGGCAGGTTCAGCGATGGTTCTTCTGCCACCGGTTTATCCGGGTATACCTGCAGACTGACTCAATGCGATTAGTCATTCTGTAACGGTCACGGATATTAACCAAAATTGTTGGATTTTTTTGGAGTAATTATAAAGGTTAGCCAAGCATTAAGACAAAATAATAAAAACGATTTTATGGCATTAATTCTGTTTGCTTGAAAAGACGTTGAGTAGTTGAATTCGTATTTAAGAAGAAAGATGCATGGTTGGTTGTTGCTGTCTTGACACATTTTGTCAGGTTTTTTTCTGACAGATAATGTAAAGTGCGAAATATGTCATAAACAATGGATGGACGTGTAAGTGACTGACTGACTACCTTTCATTTGACCTTAGGTGTATTGGATACAAAATATCAATAACACTATGCAACACAATTGTTGTGTTGCAGCATTTGCTAAAACACAAAAGTGTAAAATGTCGAAAAGTTGACCTATATGAGTCCAAGCCGAACCGTACGATATTCGACAAAAAATGTAGCAAAATGGTTCTTGACAACTTCAAAAATCATTCTTCACTAAGTGCCGTTTGTTATGTGTGTTCAAAATAAAATCTTAAAATTTTGGTTTTCGAAATATTGACACTTACAATGTTCACATATCGAATAATTGCGGTAAATGTGTGTATATTAAATTACTTGTAACTCTTGATTGAATGCGCGGTCATTAAGAGTCCTTCAAGACTATTGAAGAAGATGGCATGGCGTTCTCTGTAGAACATATATTTTTTCAATTTTTATTATTTTATCGATTTTGGTGGATTACACTATACAACAAAAGTAAATTTTTGTCCGAGACCTAAAAACTTTTTTTTCTATAGATTGGGGAAAACAATTTTATGAAACCAAATTGTTTTTTCTAAAATTCCATTTTTCATGGGAGATACCTTTATTGTTTGGACCATATTCTTAAAATTATAAGCTCGAAGAAGACGGGGTAGCATTTACAGTAAAGAAAACCAGTAAGGAAAGGCAGAAAGTCGGGCGGGGCCGACTATATAATACCCTACACCTCCCTAACAATGCGATAAGGGTCATTGCCATAATAATTTGGAATAATTGGTAAATGGGTAGAAACGTATTATCTAATTCTGAAACGATAATCGCTAAATTAAGCAATATTCGTTCCTAAAGTGAGAAACATCTTTCTGGAAAATTTTAATGATCGGAAGTAAAATACAACTTCTATAGCGGTTTGATACAAAATCAGGAGGAACATATATATGGAGCTTTAATATAAATCTGAATATTCCCTTAATACTTACTCATGTATAAAGACCTCCTTCTGTCGAATTTCGTACTGATCGGATATAAAATACAGTCTCTACAGCGCTTAGATGTCAAATCGGGGGTAACATATATATGGGAGCTATATCTAAATCTGAACCGATTTTCTCCAAATTTGGCAGCATTCCTTCATGTAATAAGAAACCTCTTTTTGCCGAATTTCGCACTGATCGGATATAAAATACAGTTTTTACAGCGCTTACAGGTCAAATCGGGGGTAACATATATATGGGGGCTATATCTAAATCTGAACCGATTTCTTCCCAATTTAATAGTGTTCATCCATATAATAAAAAACCTGTTTCTGCCGAATTTCATACTGATCGGATATAAAAAAAAGTTTTTACAGCGCTTACATGTCAAATCGGGGTAACATATATATGGGGGCTATATCTAAATCTGAACCGATTTTAACCAAATTCAATAGGGATCGTCCTTGGGCCAAAAAAAAGATATGCGTAAAGTTTCGTCGATATCGGACCATAATTGCGACCTGTACTTTGATTACAAGAATACATGCACAGACAGACAGACAGACGGACATAGCTAAATCAACTCAGAAAGTGATTCTAAGTCGATCGGTATAATAAACGATGGGTCCATTTCTTCTCCTTTTGGGTGTTACAAACAAATGCACAAAGCTATAATACCCAGTACCACAGTGTGGTGTAGGGTATGCTTATAAGGCTATAAATGCTCAAAACATCACTTTCACATAGAAACAAAAGTTTTGTAACAGTCGTTAAAATAATTAGAAAAAAATTTATTTAATTAAAAAAAAATCGTTTTTTTCTGGCACGAAAAAGCCCTAAATTATAGAAAAAAAATTCGTAAAAAATGTTTGTTCCATTTTGTGAAAGCTAGTATAGGTTAGGTTAAGGACGCCCGGCTCACAACCATTGCTGGCGTGCACCACTTCACTCGGAGACCATTTGGTCCATTGTGTTCGTCCTGAGAATATGAGTAAAAGAAGAGGGAGAGGTCGAAGAAGATGAGGGAGGTGATATGTATAACGGGTTTTCCAATAGGGATGATATGATTTTGAAGAGACGTTTCGGCCATTTGTAATATGTCATGATCTGTCATTTGTTTTTCATTGTATTCAGTAGTGTTTACAATTTCATCATAGAGAGATATACGCAAGAACAACTTTTACAAATTATTTAGTTTTATTATCAAAATAATCGTTCTCCAATTGCAATTTTTCGTGCGCTGAGTCCATTTTTTTTTTAAATCGAAAAAAACACTTCCCAGCCGACTTACGACCTTGACACCCAGAGAAATATTTAGCTCTCGTTAAGAGCTCCTTGCCATTGACCGATTGTGGCTACGTGCCACACAGCAAATGAAACAAAAATGAATTATTGCGAGAACAGTGTGGAGATTCGATTATTTCAAGAAATTGTGATATTGAATGGCCTCCAAGAAGTTGTGATTTAACACCATTAGACTATTTCTGGTGGGGTTATTTGAAGTCATTGGTCTTTTGAAATAAACCAGACTCTCCTCAAGCATTACAAGTCAATATTGAACGTGCCATTTATGACATACGACTTGATTTAGTGGAAAAAGTGCTCGAAAATTGGGTTCATAGAATTCGATCCGGCAGCAGAGGTCGTGGAGGCCATTTGAATGGCGTTGTATTTAGAACATAATTGTCTCGATTGTACTTCACATTAAATAAAATACTTTTGAATCTCCTTATGTATTTTCGGCGCAAATCCATTTTGGGCCAGTTGAAATTTTGTGCAGTGTAATACATTTATCGTGCCTATAGCCCTGTAAAAAATGGGCGTTATCATTACGCCCCTTTTTGTACCCCCCACACAAAATGGTCAAATAATACCACAATTTAATATCTCATAACGTTAATATATCAGTGCACATAATCGCTTTTAAGTCAGCACATTACATTGTATTTAAAGTACCTACTGTTCAGCGAACAGTGGGTGTATTCGTTAAACCCGTTCTGGTACCTCCCACACAAACTGACAGAATAATTCGTGGAATATTCAATAATACATCACTCACAAAGTGAGGGTATACCTTAGTCAGTTAACCCGACTTAAACTTTCTTACTTGTCAATATTTTACTGACACATATTTTATGACTATGTGGGCAATTGTGCGATTTTTAGGGCTCTGTATGCACTTTCTTCGGGTAGGTTTGTTCCGCATTTTGTTTCTCCCATTCAATATCGTAAGGGTGGTTAAATTTTAAGGGCCGATTTTGAATAAAACGCAAATTATTAAGGAAATTGTTGTAATTTCTTTTTATTATGATAATATTGGTATGGAACAAAATATCGACAAAATGGCCGCCGCGACCACGGCGGCACTTCTCCATCCGATGGTCCAAATTTTCGATGACGCTGATGCATAATTGAGGTTCTATGCCGTTAATGTGCCGAACTATCTCATATTTAAGCTCTTGAATTGTTGCTGGCTTATAGACGTACACCTTTTCTCTCAAATAACCTCAAAGAAAGAAGTCCAACGGTGTCATATCACATAATCTTGGCGGCCAATTGACATCACCACGGCGTGAGATAACACGGCCATTGTATTTGTTGAAACCACATAATGTCCACATCCATATCTTCCAATTCGGGCCATAAAAAGTTCGTTATCATCTCACGATAGCGAACACCATTCACAGTTACTGCCTTACTGGCCTCATTTCGAAGAAGTATGGCCCGATGACGTCGCCAGCCCACAAGCCGCACCAAACGAACTGGGCGAGCATGCACAGGTGTTTTCACATCTCCCACAGACCCGGTTTGCTGAAATTTGCGCACAATTCTCTCGATTGTGGACACATTTGGTCGATTATGCTGATCAAAAAACATCACGAAGTGCACGAAATGCATTTTGATTTGAAAGCCCATTTCGTTGCTCGATTGTGTATTTTTCCATGGTTCAAATTGAGTTAGTCTGAAATTGAGAAATGTCAAATGAAATGCAGAAAAAAACTTGAGTTTAGATGTGGTTCACATTCAACATCGGCCCTTACAATTTAACCACCCTTTACAGACACAAAAGAGATATTCCGTACGGTATACCCAGAAAAAATATAGAAAAATTGCAAATGAAATCCAAAAAAAAATCGTATGGCCATTAAATTATTAATTGAGCCAACTTTAATAACGAATGATGCAGAATTTCTTACTTTTGAGGCCACTTTCACGTCCAATTCTCAAAATTGAGTCCCAAAATCATGTGTTGAAGTTCAGAACACAGTAGTGTTCGAACCAATTTTTGGCGAGGTTTTTGTATTTCGATATTTACCTCCATGACATTTTCTACTACTCGTATTACCCGATTCTTAGTAACATGTAGTAATCCAATACACAACATATTTGTTCACACGTTACTGTAATAGCTCATTAACAATAGCTGGTTGCGATTTTCATGCCAAATACATACAAAACAATAAGCCAGTAGCGTTTGAATTTCAATGCTTCTGTAGGCTTTTAAACAACATAGTAAACTGGAGCTTGACAAAAAATTAGCGCATTTTCGTAAATTGTTAGGTTGCTACAGCAGCGTGAAGTTGGTAACACTTTGAGCGCCGACCCCTGTACATTTTCAAAAAGGTGCAAATAGGCCAGTACAAAATTTTAGGTTCTTCCTATAATAAATCATTTTGAAAATCAATTATAACTGCAAACTGTCTATCTATATAATAATCACGTTAACACCAGAAACATTAACTTTGACATATATTTAGACAAGAAAATTCACAAAAAGAGCAAATTAGCAACAAAAAACTATTATGACTAACTGAGAGTAGCTGTCGAGTATACGTATTCTCTTCGAAGTTGTTGACCTCTTTTTTGCTACACCTTTTGCACAAAATTATGACCCAAAAAAAGTGATAATGGATTTTTGCTAATTGTGTGATTTTGTTTGGAACCCATGATTAATTGATAATGAAAACAAGTCGTATGACTTAAATAGTTCTTTTGATTAATCTATTGATCGATTTATAATGAAATGATCATTAATCACAGTGGATGTGATTGAGTGAATGAATGCACAAAGTACGAGTATTAATTATTATATCCTGGTTTTAAAAGTGCAGTTCGCCGGTTGAACTGTTATATTTAAAGATTTACAGTGGGCCAGAGATAAAGTGATCATCAATAGAAACTAAAAATTTGGCGGAATGAAATTGGGCCCCCAGAAAAATTCACCCCAATATTTTTATGAATATGGGCCCCAAAAAATAACATATGAAACAACAACAATTTTATTTGGGACTTAATTTCATTTTTTTATCTGCTTTTTGGGGGTTTACTTTCATTTCTTGTCTGCTTTTTGGGGCTTATTTTCATATATTAAGTTAGAAACAGGAGAGGCTACGCATAAAAGATTTGCTCCACGTTGCCAACTTTGGATCCTGTCCATAGAAGGCCGCAGGCCGTAGGCCGACCGCACCGGAAAAGATTTATAAGTAGAAAATAGGTTTGTATACGTGTATTATTGCGTACTATCCAGATTTACGAAGAGAAAATGTCTTAGTTTTTTTGGGGTTTATTTTCATTTCATGCTGTTTTCTTGATTGGGGTGTAATTTCCTAAATCAGTTTTTGTAACGAAACTAAGCCCCAAATTTGGGGCGCACTTTCATTTTCAATTTGGGGTGCATTTTCTTGGGGTCCAACTTCCGGCCGCCTAAAAATTAAACAAAGCTTAATTTACGGCCCAAAAGTGTAACATATCGAAGGAGTGACCTAAGACCCCAAGTATGTTTGTCGGACATCCCTTTTATGAAGTATAATCGAATGGCTTCAAATTTGCCAGTGTCCTGGGATAGGACCATTCCATTCTGATCTATAGGACATTAGAGTGCGATACTTCTTGTAAAAAATTGGTCCAGTCATACTGTAATCAACAATGGCCCGAAGGTCAGCCATTGCGTCCAGTCCGTAGTCATTTTCTGACCGGAGTGACAATTCTCTAATAGAAGTAGTTGTGTAGCGTCGTGCAAAGCCGATGAGTGGGCCGATAATTTAAAATGTCCATCACCCTGCCGCATATATCCGTCTGAATTTGAGCGATGGTCGTGGTTATGCCAAATTTTAGGGCATAGGTAGATTATGGTTTGTTTCCATAGACCTGTGACTTCATTCAACTCGTACGGTCTTCGCGTTTTACGAAAGGCAAACGTACCTTCAAACCTTCTTGCCGAATGACCATTGCGGCATTCGCATGTGGTGGCAAATAGCGCCATCCTGTTTGAATCTCATCTCGTCTACGTCAACACAGATTTTGGAGACTCTCCCAAAACTACATGTCCGCTTCAGACTGTCAAAGTCGAACCGCCCTAATTGGCAAACCATTTATAAAATACACATAAACTTTAAATACAATAAAAGTAAACTTTTCATATCCAATCATAATCAATATGAGCAAAACACAAAACAAATTAATTTGTAACGCTATAAGAGAACCAAAAGAACTAACGATCTTGCCATGGATTTGTGTGTTGGGGGAATTCCTACACACAAATGTTTGCGTGGTAAGCGGAAGATTTAATAATGACAGATAACGACACTGCGCGAACACAAACAGCTCAATCTCCATCTCAATGATATTGAAAATTAAAATGAAATTAATTTGAAACTAATGCAAATAACTGACACACATTTGATGTGGATCAGCCGGAGGAAGGCAACCAATAGGTTCAACCTCCACTTTGGAACCTCCCTTCCCCTTAACAAAAAAAAAACAAAACTAAAATAAAAAGACTTTAACACGTGATTGTCTCTATTAAAGCAGAAAAAAAAACAAATAAAAAATTAAAAATAATCAAGCATGAAAACATTCAAAGTCAAAGTCACTGGAGAATGACAAAAATCACTGTAGACTTTTTGGACTGACAAATCGTCGGCTTAATGCTATTTTGGTCCATACGCCATTTTTGTGTTTTTTGAGTTAGGAGTTGATAATATGGGTTCCAAGCATGCTCTTTCAGAATCTGCAATCAGTTTTTTCCTATCTCGCCTAGTTTTCGAGATATTGGTAGGGTAAATTTGTTTTACTCTGAATAACGGGAAATAATTACGGTATTTTTGTTCTATGTCTCAATTTTTCTATCGCCCTATATTTTTCACTCAGTATTTTACGTTCTTTCGATCACAATATGTAAATTAGTGTCCTTCCATACCGACCCTTTTTGTGGTCCATGTAATACAAATACGAAAAAATATTCAAATAAAAGTGGATATGGACCAAAATGCCAAGTACAAAAATTGTTATAACTTGCTTATTTTTGGATGTAATGGCATAGAAATGCATGAGAATCATACAAACACTGTTGGGAATCCTATGAAATAAAAAGTGTGTAACTCTTCAGTCCCGTTTTTACTCAAGCATTAAATTGCGTTTTTCTCCGTTCATACAAAATGGCGTGTGGAACAAAATAGCATTAAGCCGACGAAATGTAAAAGATCAATGGAGTTTTTCTATTTTTTGTGATTTTGAAGCAGTCAATGAAGAGTTAATATCTTGTATACGGGCAAATTAAGATGAATAATCGTAATCCAAAATCAATCTGCGGTATTAAAAGAATTATGCAAATTTGTTTGTTTTTTGTCTTTGACAAAATCGTTAGATTGAGAGTTTGGTATTCTTCTGTCTTGTTAAAAGTCATCGAACGTTCGAGCGATGAATCGTCTGCAGATGTTTTGTATTAGTGGTAGAGGAATTTGAATGTCTGCAAATGTTCGTTACACTGAACAAAATAATTTCCAAATCCAATTAAATATTTCAATATTTGTGTACACCTTTAATCAATATTTGAATTGATGTTATAAGTGTTTCAATTAATTAAATTAGTTAGTTAATTAAAACCATAAAATTTTTAATTGAAGAGTGTAAATTTTCGATTATAAAAATTAATTAATATTGGATTCAATATCCATCAAATTTTAAATTAAATGTGAATACTTTTTATAATAAATCATTATTGAATCAACTAATATCTTGATTGATTTCAGTAATCTTCAATTAAAAAATACATTGGTTCAATCAATTTTGTAATAATTCAATTTATGTATTAATTGATTCAATTAACTTTGAAGATACAAGTTTCCCGTTTTTAATTAGAAATTAATTGAATTTATTATTGATAGGATCGCATAATTTGTTAATTAATGATTCTCAATATTAATTAAAATATTAATTGATTCAATTAATTTGTAAAAGATGTAAACTCTTCAAAAATAAATTGCATATATTAGATTGGTTTTATTTCTGAGGACGAAAAAGAGTTAGCGTTGTTCAAAGCTTATATGAAAATATGGGTTGTTTTAAGAATATTCGCAAAATATTTCGTTTCTGCAATCGCGAAATTGGGGACTAATTGCGGTTTAAATAACCTCAGATTTTCTCTCTAAATAATATTGTCAATTTTTATTACGTTTAAGAACTGGCCACTGGACATTACTATGTGGATCATTACTTATAGCTCGACGTGACTTCCTTGCAATTTTCAGTATAAAGTCACCCTTTTTCATTTTTATCGATTTTTTACAAAATTTATAATATTACTTATAGGTCAACGTGACTTTCTTGCAATATAAAGTCACTTTTTTCAATTTAAGTGCAATTTTTAGTTATTTTTTTACAAAATCAAAAATAACTTCTACAATTTTGGTCCGGTTTTCTCCTCTAGAATTAATTTTTATAAAAAATTAACCCTTTCAGAGCCTTAACATTTTTATTTGATTGTTGGTTAAATATGTTAATCGAAATAATGATCCTATACGCATTATTTCATGTGATAACAATTTAAAATTTTATTAGGGGAAAATCCTGATTTTTAGCTGTTATTTTAACCATAAATAGCCCAATTTCGTGATCACAGAAAATAAATATTTTGCGAATATACTTAAACCAAATTTTCATATAAGCATTGAACAACGCGAACTTCTTTTGGCGCCACTCTATTGCATATAATCAATTAATAATAATTAATTAATCAATCATATATCATATATAAAGGGTGGTTAAATTGTAAGGGCCGATGTTGAATGTGAACCACACCTAAACATCAAGTTTTTTTCTGCATTTCATTTGACATTTCTCAATTTTAGACTAACTCAATTTGAGCTATGGAAAGATACACATTCGAGCAACGCGTTAAAGATTTTTAAGCCTTTTACGAAAATAGGCGTTCCAATCAAAATGCATTTCGTGCACTTCGTGATGTTTTTTTGATCAGCATAATCAACCAAATGTGTCCACAATCGGGAGAACTGTGCGCAAATTTCAGCAAACCGGGTTTTCTCCTCTAGAATTAATTTTTATAAAAAATTAACCCTTTCAGAGCCTTAATATTTTTATTTGATTGTTGGTTAAATATGTTAATCGAAATAATGATCCTATACGCATTATTTCATGTGATAACAATTTAAAATTTTATTAGGGGAAAATCCTGATTTTTAGCTGTTATTTTAACCATAAACAGCCCAATTTCGTGATCACAGAAAATAAATATTTTGCGAATATACTTAAACCAAATTTTCATATAAGCTTTGAACAACGCGAACTTCTTTTGGCGCCACTCTATTGCATATAATCAATTAATAATAATTAATTAATCAATCATATATCATATATAAAGGGTGGTTAAATTGTAAGGGCCGATGTTGAATGTGAACCACACCTAAACATCAAGTTTTTTTCTGCATTTCATTTGACATTTCTCAATTTTAGACTAACTCAATTTGAGCTATGGAAAGATACACAATCGAGCAACGCGTTAAAGATTTTTAAGCCTTTTACGAAAATAGGCGTTCCAATCAAAATGCATTTCGTGCACTTCGTGATGTTTTTTTTTGATCAGCATAATCAACCAAATGTGTCCACAATCGGGAGAACTGTGCGCAAATTTCAGCAAACCGGGTCTGTAGAAGATGTGAAAACACCTGTGCATGCTCGCCCAGTTCGTTTGGTGCGGCTTATGGGCTGGCGACGTCATCGGGCCATACTTCTTCGAAATGAGGCCGGTCAGGCAGTTACTGTGAATGGTGTTCGCTATCGTGAAGTGATAACGAACTTTTTATGGCCCGAATTGGAAGATATGGATGTGGACAATATGTGGTTTCAACAGGACGGTGCCACTTGCCACACAGCTAACGAAACAATGGCTCTTTTGCGCAACAAATTCAATGGCCGTGTTATCTCACATCGTGGCGATGTCAATTGGCCGTCAAGATCATGTGATTTGACACCGTTGGACTTCTTTCTTTGGGGTTATTTGAAAGAAAAGATGTACGTCGATAAGCCAGCAACAATTCAAGAGCTAAAGGATGAGATAATACTGCACATTGGACAATCGGATGGAGGTGTGCCGCCAAGGTCGCGGCGGCCATTTGGCCGACATTTTGTTCCATACATAATTGAACCATCCCAAACCATCATAATAAAAAGAAATGACAATAATTTCCTAAATAATTTGTGTTTTATTCCAAATCAACATCGGCCCTTAAAATTTAACCACCCTTTATATGCATTAATCAATGCATATAATTAATTAATCAATCAATACTTTTTTTGGTCTAAATTTTTTTATTTTCAATTAATAACTTTAATGAATTTATTAAGAAATTATATACAGCTGCAATTGGTTGATCCTATTAATGTTTTAATTGATCACATTTTTTATTAAAGTTGAACACTCTCAATATTAAACATTAAGTGATTCGATAAATATGTACAGTGTAATAGTACCTAGAGTCCAGAGAAAAGTGACCGTTATTGGGACGACCCTTTTGGTACCTCTCACACAAATGGACCAGTTTGTACCAAAGTAAACAGCGTTTAACTTTAATACCAGTACATACATTATTAAGTTATTAAATGCAATTTAAATTGATACTAATTTAACTAAAACAAAAAAATAAATAAATTTACTAATATTTTTTTGAGACTCAAGGTGAGGGGATTCATTAGTCAGTTTACCCGACTGAACTGTCTTACTTGTTTAATTGAAGATTATTAAAATTTTAATCAAATTTTAACTCAGCTATTTGTATCTCCTCACCGTAGAGAGGAGGGTATATATTATTTGCTATGAACCAAAAGTGTAACACATCGAAGGACTGACCTAAGTATGTTCGGCGGATATCCGTTTTGGGTCATTTTAAGTCGAATGAGCAATGTCCGTCCGTCCGCACGATAACTCTCGAAAGGAGTAACCGATTGACTTCGAATTTGGTATGTGGTAATATTTTTTTCTATCTCCAGCTAAGTTCGAAGTTGGGCCATATTGGGACACTCCTTGTAGTACCTCCCCCACAAAGGGTTAACATGTAGTGAAATATTGATTATTTAATATCTATACTACTTATTTGAATACTCTGAAATTCGACACATAGTATTAGCTTATTAGTCACTATTACCTCGAGAAAAATGGACGAAGTTGGCACCCCCTTTTGTTACCTCCCGCACAAATGGACAATTTTGAACAAAAAGTTTATAGCTTATAACTTTATTACCAGTGCATTTAAAGGCTTGAAACTTTGTACGGTGTAATGGTTTAATAGTGCCTACAATACAGTGAACAATTGGCATTATTGCGCCACGCTCCTTTTGGTACCTCCCACACAAATGGACCATTTTGTACCAATCGTTACCAGCTCCGCCCTTTGGTACCTTCCACACAAATGGACCTTTTTGCACCAAAAGTTAAAAGCTGTTAATTTTTGGTACAAAAAGTATTTATAGCAGTGCATAAAAAATACTTGAAATTTTGTACAGTGTAATGATTTTATAGTACCTAGAGTCCAGCGAAAAGTGACCGTTATTGGTTCGCCCCGTTTGGTACCTCTCACACAAATGGACCATTTTGTATCAAAAGTAAGTTAAAAGCCGTTTAGCTTTTAACTTTAATACCAGTACATACTTTAAAGTTATTAAATGCGATTTAAGTTGATAATAATTTAAATAAAACCAAAAAATAAATAAATTTACTAATATTTTTTTGGGACTCAAGGTGGCGGATCAGTCGGTTTGCCCGACTGAACTTTCTTACTTGTTTCTAGTATCTGAATCTCCTATTAATGTTGCGATAATTTAAGATGATTTAATTGATTTTTATAATTAATTATGTAAATCTTTAATTAAGAAGCTGATTGGTTCAATTAAAGCATTTATCGAAACAACCAATACACAAATTAGAGATGTAACCATATTTAATTGGAATTGATTAATTTCTGTAAATAAAATGATGGTTCAATCAGTTTTTTAATTGAAAAGTGTTAAAATTTTAATCAGTCTTTTAGTTTATCTACTTTTTTCTTTATATCTGGATTTCATTTCGTTTGGTTCAATTGAAACATGAATTGAACCAATCAATATATTAATTTGAGTTATAAACATATTCAACTATGCAATTAGAATTTTTGGAAGTTTTGTGTTCTGAATAAAAGTAATCAATATATTAATTTAATTAAGTTGCGGTAATTGAAAATGTTGTCCTTTTTCAATAAGAACAATAATTGATTTGAATTGATTGAATTGAAAAAAATATTTTAATTTTTTATTAACAATTACTTGCTATACCCTCTACCATAGGATGGGGGGTATATTCATTTTGTCACTCCGTTTGTAATACCTCTAATTATTGATCTGAGACCCCATAGAGTATATATATTCTTAATCGTCGTAAAATTCTAAGACGATTTAGCCATGTCCGTCTGTCCGTCTGTGGTAATCACGCTACAGTCCGCAATAATAGAGCTAGGTTGAGCTCGACTGCCGCAGATCTCTTAACGAGATGGCTGAGCAGTTTAATATACACCTCATATGGGTGCCTGGGCATAGGGATATCCCGGGGAACTGCAAAGCCGATGAACTTGCTAGGAAAGGGACGACATTACAAATTCTCGAAGAATTTGCATATATTGGTGCGCCACTATCCACGTGCAAGCTTTGGCTTAGACAAGAGGCAATCAGGCAGTCCAACGAAAGATGGACAGAAATCGGCACTTGCAGGGTAGCTAGACAAATCTGGCCAAGGTATGACCTGAGAAGGTCAAAATATCTCCTCGCACTAGAGAGGAAACGATTGTCTACGTTAGTACGTGTTCTGACGGGACACTGCTTGGCGAACACGCCAAAAGATTGGGTATTGACTCCAATGACTTCTGCCGAAGCTGTGGAGATGAGGACGAAGTGGAGAGCATTGAGCACTTGCTTTGCGACTGTCCCGCTTTGAGTAAACGACGACTGGACATACTGGGGTCGGCCTTTTTAGGCAGCCTAACAGATCTTTCCAGTACTGATATTCGTACTATCGATAAATTTATATATCAAACAGGTCGGTTTCGATGAGGGGCATTTCAGCCCGTGGTAACACTAGGGACCTAAGCTGGTCCATGTGAGCTTGTAAAAAAATACGGCTGCCACCCTAACCTAAACCTAAAAACCTAAACCTAGGTTGATCAAATTTGGTACAAATACTTCTTACTGTTGCAGGTTGTTTGGGATTGCAAATGGGCCATATCGGTCCATATTTAGATATAGCTCCCATATATAGCATCTAACTTGTGGTGATTCCTACTGTCCTCATCTACTATATTTTTTGTGTTTTTCGGTGTTATATTGCGAGGTGCTATCCATGGTGGAGGGTATATAAGATTCGGCATGGCCGAACTTAACGCTTTTACTTGTTTTTTAATTCTGTTCCTTTTTTCGGTGTATCCGACTATTTGTATCAGATTTTCAGTATCTCCAATTTACGATGCAATGAAATCTCTGCTGATGTAGACCATCATTCTCCTTCGCCATTTGAATGCTAAATAAAACAATAAAAATATCAATACTTTTTATTTATTCATTATCATACATACTTATACATATGTTTTTGTGTGTCTTTATTATTATTATACGATAGTAAATGGTTTAATAAAGCGTTGCATTTATTTAAAAAAAAATTAAAGACGAGTAAATGGCAAGTTATCTTTAGTTTTTGATTTCATTAAATATCTCTTCGTTCGATCTCAATCTCAATATAAAATATAATATACTAATAATTTTTTTTATTATGACTATTCTTCTTTTTTTGTAATAAATTCATTTGAAACCTTTCGGTTGCCACTTAAGTTGAACAACATCAGTTGTTATTAAAAACAAACAAAAAAAAGTTCAATATCAAAAAAATTCCAATCAAACAATACTACTATTATTTGACAATTTTCGAAAGAAAAGATAATAGTGTAAATCAATACAATCGAAGGGGTTAATGCAAAGACCCAATCGATGGACGCACGTTTTTTTATTTGTCCGTCTGTCTGTCCATCAATTTTGGTCGTTTGGTTTACGGCGCATGTGCGCCAGGCCGTGCTGCTTGTCTCTTTAGTATTTGCATATGCATATTAATACGATTGTTGTGAAGTCAGTGGTTTGATTTTTGTTTTTTTTCCGATATTAAACTTTGTTTATTTCTCTTGAACAATAGTTGTTGTTGTTGTCGAGGCTTTACCTATTCTTGAGGGTCTATGTGAGTGTGAGATGTTTTTTTAATTAAAGAAATAGTAGTAGTACTACTATTACTAACTAACTAGCTGGCTTACTAACTAACAGACGACGAACTAACTAATGCGTGGAACGAACGACATTGGCGGGCCAAACATAATGAAATAAAACGTCACTGGCATTTGAATATTTTCGTTGGTTGGCTGGCTGGTTGCTTCGTTTGTTTGCTTGTTTGATTATTGACGTTGACAATACTACTATGACTATATATTACTAATAATTATAATAATCTTCTGAGCACAAACTTAATAACATAGGTCAGGGTTTGGAAAATACAGACAACAGAAAACCAAAACGATTTCAAGTGATTTTTTCAAAGTGGTTCTTTTTCTTGAAGTTACTTGTTTCGAAAATGCCTTTAGGTTAAATGGAATTTTTGTTCTTCAAAGGTTAGAGCAATGTTTAAGGTTTCGATTAGTTTTTGCGGCTAAACAAAGAGTTGAATACTGAACAAAGAAGGATCTAAGGGAATTCCACTTTTAACATTTTTTTACTAAAAAGCGATATTATTTTAAGAACTTTCCAAGAGATCCTTATAACAAGAATAGTTTATATTGCTCACTAATATAGGATAATCCCGAAGTTCGAACTTCTAAGGCATCTTATATCAACATGACTGTGCTTAAAGTGAGCCTACATTATCTAGCTTTGACTAAGGATAATCCCGAACTGCCAACATCTACGACGTCTTATATTAACTTGACACACGACGTTGACAATGGGATCTGCTCCACTCCGACATTGGACATTATTTGAATGTATCGGCCTGGCTGCACTCGAAGGACCAAAAGAATCTATGATGCTGAGTCTTCAATACAGGAACGATTTTGCGTGGCATATCACAGGCAAACTGATTTGTCTATCTGTACTCGAAGGACCAAAAAATATGCAAATGCTGGCATTTGAGTCTTCAGGAAAGAAAACGACATTCAATTCATTTTTCGTCGAAGAAGCTACAATTAGAAGTATTTTGCAGAGATCTCACATGCAAATTTGTATACTGATCAGCACTCGAAGGACCAAATAGACACCGATCAAATCAGGAATCAGGAGATTTTTGTAGGTGTTTCTATACAGCAACAATGATATATTCTCCGGCAAAGAACATAAAAACTGAGCAATGTCATATTCTACGCAGAATATTTTGAGATATCACTTGCAAACTGATCTACTGTTCTGCACTCGAAGGACCAACAGAGTTTAACGCAATCCTACATTCTGAAATGATGTTGAAATATATTCCTCGCAAAATACATCAAAGTTGGCAACATTTCGCTGAGACATCACAGGAAAATGTATCTGCTGTTCTGCACTCGGTGGATATCACTTGCAAACTGTTCGGCACTCGAAGGACCAACAGGGTTTAACGCACCCCTACATTCTGAAATGATGTTCAAATATATTCCTTGCAAAATACATCAAAGTTGACAACATTTCGCTGAGACATCACTGGAAAATGTATCTGCTGTTCTGCACTCGGTGGGCCAACAGGATCTAACGCACTTTTCATTTTAATACAGGAGCAATGTCAACTCTGCGGCAGCATTATTTTGAGATATCACTGGCAAACTGATGTAACTGTTCTGCAGCATCTCGGTGAAGTACTGTTGGCATTCCATCAATATTTCACCACTCGGAGAAGCAAACGATGTTCGCAACTGACTATTGAGTCTTGACTCGAACGAAGCTTATTAAGTTTCCATTAACAGATAAAGAATGAACAGAGTTTCGTTGAGATCTCACTGACAAATTCGGCTACAGTTCTGCACTCGAAAGACCAAAAACAACGTTAGGCAGCGGTGTGAGTTGTTTTGTCACCGGCATTTGAGTCTTAGGCTCCGACACGATCATTAATTTATTCTGCTCCAGAGGACATCAAAAATCAGCAGTATTTTGTTGATACATATATCTCCACTCGGGGAACCAAACGATGTGCTCAATGCTCCCCACTTCCTTCTCATCACCACAGCTTTTGCAGAAGTCATTGTACTCAATTCGCAAACACCTGGTGTGTACACCTATCTGGCAATGTCCCATCAGAACTGACACTAGCGTAGACAGTATGTTCCTCTCTAGTGCGAGGAAATATTTTGACGTTCTTAGGACATATTTTGGCCAAAATTGTCTTGTCAGTCGTCGATTTCCATCCATCGCTTATTGGACTGCCGTTAATGTTAATACATTATTCTGTTTCCAACCAAAAGGGCCAAAATGTTCAATTTGTTTAAATCGTAAAGCTTTACGATTGATGGAATGATTCAATTCGATGAATCAGTTTATCTTTGGACAATTTTATTTGAAGCCAGAGTTAACTGCTGTTGTCAGCCTTTTCCATTGATCACAATTTTAAGCCAATTGTCAATTTGTGCTCTGGAAAGCTATCTTATTTGAAATTTCGGTTGAAAAATTTCGTCAATTCCATTGTATAATTTGCCAACTTGTACAGGTGAATCAACGTTTCTTCTATTTATGATGAGTAACATGAATGACATGACATGACATTAGAACATATTAAAAACTGCCGTCGTCCATCCATTCAGAGGTTTTAATAGTTTTTTGCATCGAAATTCAATTAGTTATTCTTTTAACGACTCGAAGGACCAAATTTATTAACTACTGCGGTCGACCTTTAATACTAGCTTTGTCTATTGTTCGTTTCGATATCGCGTTTACGCTGGACAAAATTTTGCAATACTTCTGTGCCAGCTCAACTTAAGAAGCTCTGTCCTCTGAGAGCTCTGCGAATCGGTTCAACAAAATAAACGGAGTGCTGGAGTGGTTTAGCAGGTGGAGCTGAGTGAATGAACCCTTCCTCGGTAATCTGTAAGAGGGATGTAAGGTCTTTCAGCCTTTCAGTTGTTTGCCAAGCCGTTTAATTTCATCTCGAAGGAACAAAATTATTAGAAATTATGTCATTGTTTTTGACGACTGCTGGAAAACGTTGTAAGTGGAGGCTCGAAAAGGTACTTATTGGGCAATTTGTTGTTGTTGTAGCAGCTAGGAGAAACTGAGATAATAATCCTTTAGACTATTTTTTGCTACAGTCCATGTTTCGGCATATATCCGATTATCGTGGCAATCTTATGTTATTTTCATCGTACTCAGTGTTGTCCGGATATTAATTAATATTTTTCTGTTAATCTTAGGGAATGGGTGTTATTTTAGTTTACCGTCTCTAGTCTCAACTAGAAAACGCTGCATTTCTGTTAATAGACCTCATGATGTTATGCCTATTTTTAGTTTCCGCGTTGATCTGGGCGTTCGGTGAGTTATTTTTAGCTGCAGAAACTCGAATCATAATTTGTTGATGTTAATTAGTTCCACTGCACTGGCTGGGAATCGAACTCAGCACCTTTAGAATCCAAGTCTAACGCACTAACAACTTCGCTACGAAGGCCACAATTTGTGTTGATTTTTAGCGGTGCGTTGATTACTATTCTTCTCGAACGACCAAATATCATCGAAATTGTTGATATTATTTGATGACTGTGCAAAATCGTTATTTCTTATAATTTATTATAGTCAGTCCTCTCGTGATTTAACGTTACTGCAATTGGACGTGTAGTTAGACAGCATATTGAAGACAGTATTTCTACTTGGTTTACTTTCACACTCAATAGTTTCGAGTGATGTTATACATTCCATCTTTATCTTCTTCTTAATGTTATGTAGAGGTTATTTAGTAGGATCTGGGTCAATTAAGGTTGCTGTCTCCTGGTTTTATACATCAGATCCTGTTAGGAGTTTTCATATTATTTGGATCAGGTACTGTACAGCCATCGGCGAAGAACCAAAAGGTTGAAGCAGCTCGAAGGACCAAAATGTATGACCGGGATGGTGTTCGTAAGACCAGTTATGGTTATGGTTATTAGTGGTGGGTGAAATCGCCTTTACTTCAGCAGTATCTTAGCTTCAGATATAATGCTCATACCCGGTATAAAGCTAATGCAATGTAGACTGGGGAAAGACGCTTCTTTGAGAAAGTGCTGGAGACAGTTTGAATTTTTGCGTCATTTGAGAGGATGAACTTGGCGTATTTTGAGTAGTACGTCGTGAGCGACCAATGAATGAATAGTCCTACCGTATCTCCTGGTAAACATACAAGAAACAAGGAACTGCGAATACCTTGCGTAGTACATCATGCTCTGAATAGAGTTTGAATTTTTTCGACATGTGCGATCGGTGAATAAATGGCTCAACGATCTCTCCCTTGGACGAGGAAACTGCATATACTGCACATGAGCAAGGAACTGGAAATATATTATGAGCAGTACGTCATGTGTAACCGATGAATGAATATTTGTACCGTATCTCCAGGTAAACATACTTGAGAAGAAGAACTGGAATTTTTTTGCGTAGTACGTGATGTGCGACCGATGAATGGATAGTACTACCATATCTCCATAGAGGAGAAAATTGCATACTTTATACTATACTTGAGATGAAGAATTTGACACACTTTGAGTAGAACGTCAAGTGCGACCGATGAATGGATAATCCTTCCATTTCTCCAGGTAAACATACTTGAGACAAAGAACTGGGAATTTCATGCGTAGTAAGCCAAGTGTGACATATGAATGGATACTGTATAACATGTTTTACTATTTATTCAGGTAACAGGTTACTTTACTGACCCTGTGTGGTCAGTGTTCGGGCTAATTGCAGTGTTTGTCATTTGGATCGGATCATGTTATGAATTTGGATCGGGAACGGGGAACGGGTGGTTGTCAGGAGTGGGGTTGAAGGGCCACCAGTGGTGGGTATAATTGCCTTTTTGTCAGTAGTTTCTTCATAAGTATAAATAACATTATTTTATTTCTAGGCGTGAAACTGCTATATTTCTTCGGACCAGGAGCTGCATATACGTGGTTTGTTTACCTTGGCGATCGTCAAATGATAGTTCTACGGTTGTTCTATCATTTATTATCTTTCTTCGGGTCAGGAAAGGGTGGTTTTTTTATATGAAACTGCTGAGTAGGTAATTGTAAAGAACTCGTGGTTGTCAGGAGTGGGGTTGAAGGGCCACCAGTGGTGGGTATAATTGCCTTTTTGTCAGTAGTTTCTTCATAAGTATAAATAAAATTATTTTATTTCTAGGCGTGAAACTGCTATATTTCTTCGGACCAGGAGCTGCATATACGTGGTTTGTTTACCTTGGCGATCGTCAAATGATAGTTCTACGGTTGTTCTATCATTTATTATCTTTCTTCGGGTCAGGAAAGGGTGGTTTTTTTATATGTGTCTGCTGAGTAAGTAATTGTAAAGTACTGGAGGCTGTCAGAAGTGGGGTTGAAGGACAACAAGTGATGTGTGTAATAGCTTTTTCGTCATTAGTTTCTTCATAGCTGCCAGATTCTAGTACTACTTACTACATGGAGTAAATTAATTCATTCTATAGATGTGGTACTGCTATATTCGATCGTCTCTTTATTCGGACCAGGAGCTGAATATTCATTGGCCTGCCTAGGTAGATCGACAGACGATGATTCTACTGTCATTATATGCTAGTTACTTTGCTGTCTCAGACCAATTACATTTTCTCTTTTATCTTTCTGGGATCGGATCATGTTAGAAAGCTTATCGTTTTACGCATCAGGAACTGCAAATTGCATTAATATTTGTTTTGCTAATCAAAAAGACTAGGAACTTGGTTAAAGGGCCAAAAGTCATCCTTTATTTTATAGTATGGAGAGATTCTCGTTGATTAGTTTTGTCGTCACTATTTTTGCCTCTCTGAGGTCTCGATTCCGGAGAACTTTTAAATTATTTATAAAATTCCTCAAACTGACCCTCTGGAACCTTTTTTATCTTACAGCATCTAGTAGGTTCATTGAAAACCTACAGGGGCTTGGCTAATCATTATTCATATTCCCAAGCTAATACTTGAAATTCCACAACATGTTTCCGATTGGAATCTTGTTCATCTCAATGTCATAGGATTATTTTAATTCATATTTAAATTGTTATTCACACGACTTAATGTTGTTATCCGGTCTAGTTCTTCAATCTTTGACGTATACGACCTCGAATTTATCATTGCAGATCTGTAGCCCACACAAGATTTCCGTGTTGCCTTTCCAAAATAAAAAAAAGTCATCTTCCATCTAAATTCAAACAGCCGAACTATGTGAACTGTATTAAATCATGGCTTAGTGTCACTTTCATAGCTGCCGCAAAAAAAGAACCACTTCCGAGTTTCCGGTATATTAGTCAAACCCCTGTTGTTGTAGCGACTATCGTCGTTGTCTCAAATATTCACTAATATAAATTCATTAAATTAAAGATGTTTTTAATGTTTTTTTGAGGTTTTTACTTAACATAATCTATCTTTTTTTTTTGTTCATTTATATATATTATTTTCCTTAATATGTTAAAAAATTTCACTATAAAATATGCTCCCGGTTAGCGCCTTCTTCTCTGAGGATAGACGGTGCCGTAGGAGGTAACAGCTGTTGGCAATTTGGCATAAGGAGCTCCAGCTTGCAATGGCAAGGGCGCTATATTCAGAGGGGTAATGTTAAAAGGCAGCGGCAGTTTAACATTCAGGGAATTGGGCGATGAGGCGGGAGGGGCCGAAAACGACAATTGAGCAGATGCAGATCCTGAGTTTGAGGCTGATGAGGTAGATGTTGATGATGAGGGGCCCGTCTTGAGAGCGGCCGAGCTCTTCCCTGCCGAATAGCCGTTTGTCTTGTAACCTTGATTGCTCAAGGCCATGGTAAAAGCGGCATTTTCTAGAGCAGGTGAAGCAAATTGTGTGTTAACAATCGAGGCGGGGAAGGTGTTGGCGGCGTTCAATGGAGTCGAGGCTGAGGCCGAATTATAATAGTTATTATAGTCATTAGATTGTTGAGAAAAGAATGGTTGTTGAGACTGTTGTTGTTGATAGCTTTGTTGCCGCTGCTGCTTTTGTTGTTGTGTGGGGATTGAATTGAATTGATATTGATTGTGATACGTTTGCGATTGTGAATATTGAACGGGTCTAGGTTGAGGTTGAATGAATTGTTGGGCTTTAGGCGGCGCGGGATAATGGTAATAGCCCTCTGGATTAGGAGCATAAACCTCTGCTGAGGAGCCGCTGTTATGGGCGGCATAAACCGACACGGTTATAGCACTCACTAACAAACACTAGAAACAGAGAAAATTTTTGGATTTTTTGTAAAAATTATTTTAACTTTTTTTTTAGATGTTTTTTTATTCTTTTTCTTTCACTCACATATTTCCACATTTTAAGGGTAACTTCAAATAAAAAATTCTTTCTCACTTAAAAAAACAACTCAAATCTTTGTTTTATTTTTTTTTTTCGTTTCTTTCTTTCACAGATTTGTTTTTTTGTTAATTTTTCTTTCTTTCTTTGCTTTCTTTTTTTCTGGAAACTAAAGTGTGAGAACAATTTTCTTTTCTTCTTCTACGGTTTGAAATATTTTTTTGTGATCGTTTTTTTTTGGGATTTTTAAATTTCTGAGGCAGTTAGATAGGTTGTCGTTCGTTTAAGCTTAGTTAACTGATTAAACCGGATTCCCGTACTAAAGATGCTTTTTATAGAAATTGATTGTGTCCATTGACGTTTTCGGACAGTCGCAAACGAAATAAAATGAAAGAAAAAAACCTCACAAAAACAACACACCAACACCGCCAACAACAATCATCAACAAAGACTGGAATTTGTTGTTGGAAATTTGAGTTACTGTTGTTGGCCCAAGATTATTGGTTTGGTTAATGTTGTTATTGTTTTATGAGTGTGTGAGATTGTCTGTGTGGTTTGTTTTAATTTGTTTTAGGAATATTTTATTGGCATCACTTATATGGTTTTGTTGTTGGCACTGTGGCCAACAACCGCACAGTGGTTCAGAACAAGAACCCATCGCCCACAATACTGTAACTTTTTCTCTAGTTGAGTTTTTAGAATTTAATACTAATAGAATGCTGGCAAGAACCAATTACACTATGCAACAAAAAAAATTTTTTTTTGTTTCTCAGACCTAAAAATTATATTTTTGTGTAGATTGTGGCATACTGTTATATAAAATCAAAACCAAAAATTTTGTTATGGATACATTTTTTTTTTAATTTTTTATTAAAAATACTATTATCGTCGAAGGTACCCTTAGTATTTGCACTATAATTTTTGGAGTATATGCGATCAGGTTGAATTAAATTGAATAAGTTAAATTGAAGCTATTAATGTGGGACACCAATGTTGGTAATATTTCTTTCACTTAGAAACAGTGGTTTAGTAACAGTCATTAAACAAATTGGAAAAAGTATATTTACAAAAAAAAAAATTCTTGGGATTGAAAAAAAAACATAAACAAGTAAGAAAGTTCAGTCGGGTTAACCGACTTATGAATCCCCTCACCTTCAGTCCCAAAATAATAATCAAACTTAGCCGAAAATAAGAAAATATTACCACATACCAAATTTGAAGTCAATTGTTCACTCCTTTCAAGAGTTGTCGTGCGCACCAGCCAGCGGACAGACGGACGGACGGACATTTCTCATTTGACTTTAAAACGACCCAAAACGAATATCCGTCAAACATTCTTTGAGTCTTAGACTATATATATATATGTATATATAGTATTACCGCGTACCAAATATGAAGTCAATCGGTTACTCCTTTCGAGCAGACAGACGGACGGACATTGCTCAAATGATTTAAAATTACCCAAAACGGATTTCCGCCGGTCTTAGGTCACTCATTCGATGTGTTACACTTTTGGCTCGTAGCAAATGATATATACCCTCCTCTCTAAGGTGAGGGGATAAAAATAGAAAAAACCAGTAAGGAAAGGCAGAAAGTCGGGCGGGGCCGACTATATAATACCCTACACCTCCCTAACAATGCGATAAAGGTAATTGCGATAATAATTTGGAATAATTGGTAAGTAGGCAGGAACATATTATCTAATTCTGAGCCGATAATCGCTAAATTAAGCAATATTCGTTCCTAAATTGAGAAACATCTTTCCGGAAAATATTAATGATCGGAAGTAAAGTACAACTTCTATAGCGCTTTGATACCAAATCAGGAGGAACATATATATGGAGGTTATATATAAATCTGAACCGATTTTCCCTGAATACTCATTCATGTAAAAATACCTCTTTCTGTAGAATTTCGTACTGATCGGATATAAAATACAGTCTCTACAGCGCTTATATGTCAAATCGGGGTAACATATATATGGGAGCTATATCTAAATCAGAACCGATTTTCTCCGAATTTGGCAGTATTCCTTCATGTAATAAGAAACCACTTTCTGCCGACTTTCGCACTGATCGGATATAAAATAACATTTTTACAGCGCTTACATGTCAAATCGGGGGTAACGTATATATGGGGGCTATATCTAAATCTGAACCGATTTCTTCCAAATTTAAAAGTGTTCATTCATATAATAGGAAACCTCTTTCTGACGAATTTCATACTGATCGGATATAAAATACAGTTTTTACAGCGCTTACATGTCAAATCGGGGGTAACATATCTATGGGGGCTATATCTAAATCTGAACCGATTTTAACCAAATTCAATTGGGATCGTCCCTGGCCCAAAAAAAGATATGTGTAAAGTTTCGTCGAGATCGGACCATAATTGCGACCTGTACTTTGATTACAACGGACAGACAGACAGACGGACAGACAGACAGACAGACAGACGGACATAGCTAAATCAACTCAGAAAGTGATTCTAAGTCGATCGGTTTAATAACCGATGGTTCTATTTCTTCTCCTTTTGGGTGTTACAAACAAATGCACAAAGTTATAATACCCTGTACCACAGTGTGGTGTAGGGTATAAAAATCGAAAAAAATATTTTATTTTATTTTTTAAAAGCTAAGAAAATAATGCCTATTTCTCTAAAATCTATGGATAAATGTAGAAATTATAGCCCTTTTGGTAGAGGTAGAATTAGAAGAATACATACATATGTATTATATACATAAATATAGAAAAATACATTTCTTACCAATTTTTTAACAAATCATTAATCATTGTTTCATATTGCGGGCTTTTATTGGATCCAAAGAAATTTTAAACTACAAGCTTAAACGACCTCCATGATGCAAATTCATCCGACGTTAAATATGATTCGAAATTTACATCGTTCATCAGTTTCCTTACTCTAGGCCCATCAAAAACGCCTTCTTCGATTTTTTGCAAAGAAAGACTTAAATAAACTTTTTAAATATTAGAGTGAATTGCCATCATTCCTTTATATGCAGTGGTGGCAAAATAATGTTTTGTTTTTGGACGAGAGGTGTGTATTTTATGTTGTTTTCACCCAATGTAATGTGTTTTCTTGTTGGCCATTTCTTTCTTCTGTAATGATCTTCGAGATCACGGCTATCCCAGAGGCATAAAAACAGCTATATTTTGTATATCCGCCTTGCATTCCACATAACATCCCAACTACTTTTAAATCGCAACAAATTTCACAGTCATGTTGTTCATATTTTATGTATTTTATCAATTTAGCCATTGTTTCGTATGATTCCTTAGTGTTGAAAGCATGAGCAATGGGAATCTACGGTTTCAGATTTCCGTTGTGTAAAAGTACTGCTTTCAAACTTTCTTTACTGCTGTCAACAAATAACGGCCATTACTTTGAATTGTATGTTTGATTAAGTTCCTCGAACAATCCGGGAATGTCCTTGCAAAAGCATATGCTATCCACAGTTGTATACAATTGTTTGTAAGGTATATCACGGACTCTATAATATGATGGGGCCAAAATATTGTACTGTTTCATCCCAGATGCAAGTAGTTCTGCCTTATCATTGGTCAGTTTCAATTCTCTCACTAGATCATTGAGTCAAACTTGAATCGCTCAGAGTTGAGCTTGATGATGTTTCCGTAATTAGGCTGTTAGCTATACTTGGACACTTGGAAATTGGTATTGTTTCCGAATGTGCAAGTGGCAAAGTGACAGATTTTACCTCAGCGTAATTCCAGCGAATGCCCCTTCCTACTCCAATCTGTTTACTTAGACAAAAATAGCAGTCCGTATCGTGAATGAATGCTTGCCTCCAAATCATTGGCATTCCAAATTGCACGTGATATCTAAAATTAAAACGTTTTATTCCACAAAACATTGTAATACATTAATTGTAAAGTACTTACCGCATGCTTCCACTAGTCAATCGAGTAAGATTACATGGCACGACTTGCACAAAATACTAGGTGTCCACGGTTCGTTCATATTTTTAGCTCGTATACCAAAATATTTCACATATATTTCTTCTATTATTTTACTAAACGCTCGTCGATTTTTTTAGTTACATATTTTCCGCAGATGTAGCAGAAATTGTCGGGATCATTTACACATTGAGAAGTTCTTTGCCTTTTACTCATACTTCGAAATATAACTTTGTAATATTTTTCAGATAATCGACTTATCTCTTTAAGGCGCTGAATTACACTAATTTATTAATACGAAATTCCATTCATAAATTCCGGGTTTAAGGTTCATAAGATGCAGTACCAGTAGCTGACATACAGTTTGCTTCGAACGTAGAAACCCAATATTTTTAAGACTGCCGCGTACTACTTTGTATTGCGTACATACGACTGGGATGTGCTAACCCCTAAAAGGCGTAACTGAATGGAAACCTCATAAATAAAAAACCACAAATATTGTTGAATGACCCTCTATCTGAGCGGATCTCATCCAATATAGCTCTCACATTGCATATAATGTCTCTCTATAATTTTATAATGTCTGACATCAATCCTCATAAAATAAAATGCAAGTGCAATGTCTCTCTCACATATGGCGAATTTAATATAAGATAAAAACATCTATCTATCTATCTATATATATAAAAGAGAGTGTCTGTTTGTGGGTTTGTTTGTTTGTATGTTTGTATGTTTGTTCCGTATAGACGTCTAAACGGCTAGACCGATCATCTTGAAATTTTCACAGAATGTACATGTGTAGGGGGTGCTGAAAATAGGGTACTTGAATTTTCGATATATCAAGTGGGCGTGGACCCGCCCATGTGGGTCAAATTTTGGTATTGAGAAAAATTTTTAGCTAGAGTGCTGACATTTTGTGTGTATGCATTTAGTGTCAGATTATGTGAATTTTCAAAAAATGGGCGGGATCGGACCAGTGGGCGTGGCCCCGCCCTTATAAGCCAAATTTCGAAATTGATATATCTAGCACAATTTTTTATCTAGAGTGCTGTAATGTTGTACATATGTATCTGGTGACAGTCCACGTGATTGGTCCAAAAATTCGCGGGATCTGACCAATGGGCGTGCCACTGCCCATATAAGCCAAATTTTGAAATTGAATTATCTTGCTCATTTTGTTAGCGAGAGTGTTGAAATTTTGCGTATATGTATCTGGTAGCAGTCTACGTGATTGGCTTACAAATGGGCGGAATAGGACCAGTGGGCGTGGCACAGCCCATATTTTGATATATCTTGCAAGTATTATATAGGAAATACATGAACATAAATGCTCGGTATGCGATAACTACAGCTGCTCACTCCAATACAATCGCAATATGATAATGTGATGCATGACCAATGAAACAAGAATTTGGAAATTTTATAAGTATACATTTCTATTTTCTGGACTTTCCACTGAATTCGGTATTTTTTCATTCAGTGAATTTATCACTAATACCAGTAAGGAAAGGCAGAAAGTCGGGCGGGGCCGATTAGGGTCATTGCGATAATAATTTGGAATAATTGGTAAATGTGGTGTGTGTGTGTGTGTATGTATATCTTATTTTGAACCGATAATCGCTAAATTAAGCAATATTCGTTCCTAAATTGAGAAACATTTTTCTGGAGAACTTTGTAATGATCGGAAGTAAAGTACAACTTCTATAGCGCTTTGTAACCAAATCTGGAGGAACATATATATGGAGGTTATATATAAATCTGAATCGATTTTCCTTGAATACTCATTCATGTAAAATAGAAACCTGTTTCTGTCGAATTTCGTACTGATCGGATATAAAACACAGTATCTACAGCGCTTACATGTCAAATTGGGGGTAACATATATATGGGGGCTATATCTAAATCTGAACCGATTTTCTCCGAATTTTGCGGTATTCCTTCATGTAATAAGAAATCTCTTTCTGCCGAATTTCTTACTGATCGGATATAAAATACAGTTTCTACAGCGCTTGAATTTTAAATCGGGGGTAACATATATATGGGGGCTATATCTAAATCTGAACCGATTTTCTCCGAATTTTGCAGTATTCCTTCATGTAATAACAAACCTCTTTCTGCCGAATTTCGTACTGATCGGATATAAAATACAGTTTCTACAGCGCTAATTTTGACATGGGCAGCGAAGCGCACCGGGCTCAGCTAGTCTATATATATAAAAGAGAGTGTCTGTTTGTGGGTTTGTGTGCTTGTTTGTTTGTTCCGTATAGACGTCTAAATGGCTTGACCGATCATCTTGAAATTTTCACAGAATGTACATGTGTAGGGGGTGCTGAAAGTAGGGTACTTGAATTTTCGATATATCAAGTGGGCGTGGACCCGTTAGGGTCAAATTTTGGTATTGAGAAAAATGTTTAGCTAGAGTGCTGAAATTTTGTGTGTATGCATTTAGTGTCAGATTATGTGAATTTTAAAAAAATGGGCGGAATCGGACCAATGGGCGTGGCCCCGCTCATATAAGCCAAATTTTGAAATTGAAATATTTTCCACAATTCATTAGCGAGAGTTCTGTATGTTTGTGTATATGTTTCAGGTGACAGTCTACGTGATTGGGCGGGATCGGACCAATGGGCGTAGTCCCGCCCATATAGACCAAATTTTGAAATTTCGATATCTTGCAGAATTTGCTAGCGGGAGTGCTGCAATGTTGTGTATACGTATCTGGTACGTAATTGGTCAAACGTAATTGGTCCAAAACTGGGCGGGATCGGACCAATGGGCGTGGACCCGCCCATATAAGCCAAATTTTGAAATTGATATATCTTGCACAATTTATTAGCTAGAGTGCTGTAATGTTGTACATATGTATCTGGTGACAGTACACGTGATTGGTCCAAAAATTATAGGAATCGGACCAATGGGCGTGGCACCGCCCATATAAACCAAATTTTAAAAATGTGGTATCTTGCACAATTTGTTAGCTAGAGTGCTGTTATGTTGTACATATGTATCTGGTGACAGTACACGTGATTGGTCCAAAAATTGGCGCGATCGGACCAATGGGCGTGGCACCACCCATATAAGCCAAATTTTAAAAATATGATATCTTGCACAATTTGGAATTTTCTGTATATGTATATCCGTTGGCGATCTAGATGATTGGTCCACAAATGGGCGTATATGTTTCAGGTGACAGTCTACGTGACTGGGCGGGATCGGACCAATAGGCGTGGCCCCGCACATATAAGCCAAATTTTGAAATTGATATATTTTGCACAATTTGATAGCGAGAGTGCTGGAATTTTGGGTATATGTATATGGTGGCAGTCTACGTGATTGGTCCAAAAATGGGCGGCATCGGAACAATGCGCGTGGCCCCGCCCATATAAGCCAACTTTTGAAATTGAGATATATTGAACAATTTGTTACCGAGATAGCTGTAATTTCGTGTATATATATCTGGTCGTAGTCTACGTGATTGGTCCAAAAATGAGCGGCGTCGAACCAATAGGCGTGGCCACGTCTATATAAGCCAAATTTTGAAATATAAATATCTTGCACAATTTATTATCGAGAGTGCTGCAGTTTTGGGAACATGTATCTGATGACAGTCTACGCGATTCGCCCAAAAATGGGCGGTATCAGACCAATGGACGTGGCCCCGCCTATAGAAGCGGGTCCAGCTAGTCGGATATAAAATAAAGTTTTTACAGCGCTTACATGTCAAATCGGGGCTAACATATATATGGGGGCTATATCTAAATCAGAACCGATTTTAACCAAATTCAATAGGGATCGTCCTTGGGCCAAAAAAAGATATGTGTAAAGTTTCGTCGAGATCGGACCATAATTGCGATCTGTACTTTGATTACAAGAATACATGCACAGACAGACGGACAGACAGACGGACGGACAGACAGACAGACAGACAGACAGACGGACATAGCTAAATCAACTCAGAAAGTGATTCTAAGTCGATCGGTATAATAAACGATGGGTCTATTTCTTCTCCTTTTGGGTGTTACAAACAAATGCACAAAGTTATAATACCCTGTACCACAGTGTGGTGTAGGGTATAAAAATTATGGTCCAAATACTAATTGTGCTTTCCATGAAAGCTGGAAAGCGTGAATTAAAAAAAAACTTTTCAAATAAAATTTACGATTAAAATTTTTTTTAATATTTTTTTGTATTTGTGACACCAAATTGCACCAGAAACTGTTATCCACATCCCTTGGACAAAATGTTTGTTGCATACTGTTATTAGATATTGATTTCAAAATATTTTGTAAATATTATTTTTATTACTTTTCTAAACTGTATCATTAGCAGTTCTGAGGAATATTACATACCCTCTCCATGGATTGCATTAAATTTTATATCCTGAAAAATCTTTTAAGTGAAAAGAGGCAAATTATGGATCTATATGTACCTAATTTGTTGTAGCAAATTATTTTATTGTTCAAGAAAAATCTACGATCTGCGTTCATTTCCATTTTGCGGCTATCTAACATCACTGTGCACAAACTGCTATTTCTTCTTTTGGACTTCTTTTTCTGATCAATTGTTGCTGTCTCCGTTTACTTTGCTGCTTCTTGCTTCTGCTGCTGCTGCTACTTCGTCTTCTTGAGTCTGTCTTTAATTTACGAGTATTTATATTTAAATGTATAATTTAGTCGCTTCTTAATGCTCAAACGGCCGCCTAACTTATGTTTAATACATGCAAGTATATGGCATTCAAAAATCTTCGACTGTACGCGAATGAACAAATGAATGTGTGGTTGTGTGTCTTTTAAGAGGCTTAAATTAACGCATATCAAACAGTGGAAAATACTAAATAGTTAATGTGTGTACTAGCTAGCGCATATACTTGTATATTTGTATTTTAGCAACACCTCAAAGGTGTTATTGCATATTTTGTAGGCAAAAAATGAGAGATGGTGTCGTTAAAATACAAATTAAACAAATTTTTGCTTCAAGTAGTCAGTCACCCGCTGGAAAGGAGGTAGCCGAGAAAAAAAAGTAAACGGAAGAACTTTGTTTTTGTTCAGAGCTAGGAATAAAATTTAATTGAACATTTAATATATGTGTAATTGGCAAGAAGGTCAAGTCAGGTAATCAACAACATAATAAACTAATCCAATTTGCCAATTACGAGTATATGTTTTTGATTAAAATATTATTAGATTAGCTATTTATTTGGTTAACCATTTGTCTTTTATACGTGTATTATGCATATCGATATTTTGTTATAGTGTAATCTGCCATAAAAGGAACTTAATTTGTCGGAAGTGGCCACAAGTTGAACAATCAGTATATGTAGTATTTAGTAATTTGTATTTGGTACTTTATAGTATTTACTACTTTTTTAGTAACGGGTGATCCATTTAGACATTCATATTTCACTAGTTTGCACAATGTTTATCGAAGGACTGTGTACAAAATTTCCTGAAGTACAGGGTATTTCCAATAAGAGTGATATGATTTCTTTAAAAAAAAAATACACTTATGGCTAAGGAAATTCAAAAGTTTTTTTATTTTATGTGAAGTACAATCGATACAATTAAACGATTATAAATAAAACGTCATTCAAATGGCCTCCACGACTTCTACTGCAGGAACGAATTCTATGAACCCAATTTTCGAGCACTTTTTCCACTAAATCAAGTCGTATGTCATGAATGGCACGTACAACCTGTAAAGCTTGAAGAGAGTCGGGTTTATTTCGAATGACTTCAAATAACCCCACAAGAAAAAGTCTAATGGTGTTAAATCACAACTTCTTGGAGGCCATACAATATCAAAATTTCTTGAAATAATCGAATCTCCAAACTTTTCTCGCAACAATTCAATTGTTTCATTTGCTGTGTGGCACGGAGCCACAATCGGTCAGTGGCAAAAATATAGCTCTTAACGAGAGGTAAAATATTGCTCATGGGTGTCAAGGTCGTAGGAATCGTTAAAGTGTGAACGGAAAGTTTATTTTTGCTCTAGCTCCTTAACGGTACGTTAAACGGATCGGGAATCGGTCAATGGCAAAAAGATAGCTCTTAACGAAAGCTAAAGCTTATGGGTGTCAAGGTTGTAGGTCGAATGGAAAGTGTTTTTTTTATACCCTACACCACTCTGTGGTACAGGGTATTATGACTTTGTGCATTTGTTTGTAACACCCAAAAAGAGAAGAGATAGATCCATTGTTTATTATACCGATCGACTTGTAATCACTTTCTGAGTCGATTTAGCTATGTCCGTCTGTCTGTAGATGTATTCTTGTAATCAAAGTACAGGTCGCAATTATGGCCCGATCTTGACGAAACTCCCTATTTAATTTGGTTAAAATCGGTTCAGATTTGGATATAGCCCCCATATATATGTTAGCCCCGATTTGACATGTAAGCGCTGTAAAAACTTTATTGTATATCCGATCAGTATGAAATTCAGCAGAAAGAGGTATATTATTATATGAATGAACACTGTTAAATTTGGAAGAAATCGGTTCAGATTTAGATATAGCCCCCATATATACGTTACCCCGATTTCACATGTAAGCGCCTTAAAAAATTTATTTTATAACCGATCAGTGTAAAATTCGGCAGAAAGAGGTTTCTTATTTCATGTAGGAATACTGCCAAATTCGGTTTCAAATTCTACAGAAAGATGTATTTTTACATGAATGAGTATTTAGGGAAAATCGGTTTAGATTTATATATAACCTCCATATATATGTTCCTCCTGATTTGGTATCAACGCGCTATAGAAGTTGTACTTTACTTTCGATCATTAATATTTTCCGGAAAGATGTTTCTGAATTTAAAAACGAATATTGCTTAATTTAGCGATTATCGGCTCAGAATTAGATAATATGTTCCTGCCTACTTACCCATTATTCCAAATTATTTTCGCAATGACCTTTATCGCATTGCAAGGAAGGTGTAGGGTATTATATAGTCGGCCCCGCCCGACTTTCTGCCTTTCCTTACTAGTTTTATTTTGGACTTAGCGCACGAAAATTTGTAATTGGTGAACGATTATTTTGATAATAAAACTTAATAATTTGTAAACGTTGTTCTTGCGTATATCTCTCCATGATGAAATTGTAAACACTACTAAATACAATGAAAAATAAATGACAGATCATGACATATTACAAATGGCCGAAACGTGACTTCAAAATCATATCATCCCTATTGGAAACCCCGTTACTTGAATTTTTGTGCAGTGTAATAATGTCATAGTATTTACAGTACAAAGTGGGCGTTATTGCCCCGCCCCTTCTAGGCTGTAGGGTCGCGGTAGGGCCTCTTTCCTCTCTCCTTACTCTCTAAAATGCCCTAGGCGCAAAAGTCCAACGGATTGAGATCCGGAGATCTTGGTCCATTGTGCGGTAGAAATGAAGCGAGGAACCTCCTTTTTAAGCCATTATTGGTTGACGCGTGCTGAGTGCGATGGTGCTGAGTCCTGTTGGAATGTCCATGGTCTGCGGGCGAAATGTTTGTCTGCCCAGGGCTTCAATACTGTCTTTAGGACATTGTCCCGATAATATTCGGCATTTATTTTGACCCCATGGTCGATGAATACGAGCGGGGAGCGACCATCGGCCGTTACGGCGGCCCACACCACTACCATCGGTGGCGCTTGAGTTCTGGTGGCCAATCGAAGGTGTAAATTTTCAGCTGACCTCTTTGGCAAGTAAACCCGATCATTTTGTTTGTTCACAAACTGCTCAATTTGGAATGGCTTCTCATCGGAGAAAACCAAATTCGGTAACTGGCCACTTTCGTGCAAGCGAAGCAACTCCTTGGCTCTTTCCAGTCTAACTTTTTTTGTGCATCGGTGAGCTCTTGCAATTTTTGGAACTTCAATGGCTTTAGTCCAAGCTCATTTTTTGTGGTATGATGGACGGCAACTGACAAACTAACCATCACATATGCTCAAGCCTGAGCATAAGCGGAGCCTTAAGGACTACAGCGACCGAGTCTCTACAAGCCCTACTCCATATACTGCCGATTAATATTGTGGCGAGAGAAGTTGCAACCAAAGCGGTGAAGTGTAGTGCTATGGTAACCGACCGAGTGGACTATATACCAACTGTGTACACCTTCGAGAGAAATTACATCACTATGATTCCCGCCAGAGACGAATGGGTCGGCAGAATACCAGGTAATAGAAACCATCTCCACTTTTACACGGATGGTTCGAAGCTTGATGAAAAGGTTGGCTTCGGAGTACACTGTGCAGAACTTATTTTGGATATAGCTCACTGACTACCAGATACCTGCAGTGTCTATCAAGCCGAAATAATGGCAATATGGGAAGTAGCCAAGTGGCTGAGTCGCAACATAGTAACCAACACTAGCGTTGTCATTTGCTCGGACAGCCAGGCTGCCATCAATTCTCTGGAGGCAAAACAAACAGCCCTCGACTGCCACAGATCTCTTAACGAGATGGCTGAGCAGTTTAATATACACCTCATATGGGTGCCTGGTCATAGGAATATCCCGGGGAACTGCAAAACAGATGAACTTGCTAGGAAAGGGACGACATTACAAATTCTCGAAGAATTTGCGTATATTGGTGCGCCACTATCCACGTGCAAGCTTTGGCTTAGGCAAGAGGCAATCAGGCAGTCCAACGAAAGATGGACAGAAATCGGCACCTGCAGGCTAGCTAGACAAATCTGGCCAAGGTATGAACTGAGAAGATCAAAATATCTCCTCGCACTTGAGATGCAAAGATTGTCTACGTTAGCATCAGTTCTGACGGGACACTGCTTGATCGGCGAACACGCCAAAAGATTGGGTATTGACTCTAATGACTTTTGCAGAAGCTGTGGTGATGAGGAAGAAGTGGAGAGCATTAAGCACTTGCTATGCGACTGCCCCGCTCTGAGTAAACGACGACTGGACATAATGGGGTCGGCCTTTCTAGGCAGCCTAACAGATCTTTCCAGTACCGATATTCGTACTATCGATAAATTTATATATCAAACAGGTTGGTTTCGATGAGGGCCATTTCAGCCCGTGGTAACACTAGGGACCTAAACTGGTCTATGTGAGCTTGTATAAAAAAAACGGCTGCCACCCTAACCTAAACATAAACCTAGTACCTCTCACACAAATGGTAAAAATTTTGTTAAATTTTAAAACTATTTATCTATTTATTTATTTACGCGTGTAAAATTTCATTGAAATCGAAAGTGTCAAATAAAGGGTTTTCCAACAAGAGATGTTATTTTGGTATTCAAAGAAAAATGCAATTTTTTGAGATAAATGATCGGATGTTTATTTCATAATAAAGAGGAAGGTATGCCGTTTATAATGAAAAACAAAATCAGCCAAATGGCCTCCACGACCAAATCGCAAAGTGGCTGCCCTATGTCCTCGATAGCCTCACGAATTCTATCTTCGAGGTCTTGAATCTACCCTGGGCTGTTGGCGTAGACCTTATCTTTCACGTGGCCCCAATAGAAGAAGTCGCAAGGTGTTAAATCACAAGATCTCGGTGGCCAATTGTGATCATCTCTTCGAGAGATAACACGGTCCGGAAACTTTTCCCGTAACAGTGCAATGGTTTCCTTGCTTGTTTGGCACGTAGCGCCGTCTTGTTGAATGTAAATGTTGTCCAGATCAATACCATCCAACCCCGACCATAAAAAATCATTAATCATCTCTCGATAGCGCAATCGATTCACCGTAACTGTTGATCCAAACTCATTTTCGAAAAAGTAAGGTCCAAAATACCCCGCCGGACCATAAACCGCACCAAACAGTCACACGTTGAGGATGGAGAGGCTTCTCAACAATAACTCTTGGGTTTTCCGAGCCCCAGATGCGACAATTTTGCTTGTTGACGTAACCACCGAAATGGAAATGGGCCTCATCAGTCAAGATGATTTTTCGAATTTTAATAATTTCAATGTGTTGTTGAATCCTGTATCGTTCCATTTTTAGTAATGGCGTAGTTTCTACTTGTCAAATGTCAAAGAATAAAAGCTTCAAAAGTGACAGCTACCGAAATACCAGGTGATTCAAAATAACACATCTTGTTGGAAAACCCTGTATTTAAATTGTAATTTTTGGGTCGTTTTATTTTGGAATTACTCGTATGCAAAAATTAAGTGCATAGGTCGATATTACAAAATCTGACCCAGGCCCAGGCTTATTTTCTACATTTTGGATGTAGTGTTTTTATACCCTACACCACACTGTGGTACAGGGTATTATAAGTTTGTTTCACGGCAGATGTTTGTAACGCCTGAAAATAACACAGCTAGACCCACCTTAAAGTATACCGATCGACTTAGAATCACTAGCTGATTTGAGTTAACGATGTCCGTCCGTCCGTCCGTCCGTCTGTCCATGTAAAGTTGTTCGTCGACTACAGGTCGCAATTTCACTCCGATCGTTCTAAAATTTTGCAGTTTAGAGTATTTCGCGGCTGTTAAGATCGCTATTGAATTTGGTTGAAATCGGTTCAGATTTAGATATAGCTCCCATATATATCTTTCGTCCGATTTGGCCCTTTAGTCCTATAGAAGCTGTATTTTACATCCAATCGTTTTGAAATTTAGAATGGTAGAGTTTCTTGGTCCATGAACCAACATTGCCGAATTTGAAGAAAATCGGTTAAGATTTAGCTATAGCTCCCATATATATGTTTCGTCCGATTTGGCCAATTAGTCCTGTAGAAGCTGTATTTTTCATCCAATCATTTTGAAATTTAGAATGGTAGAGTTTCTTGATCCATGAACCAACACTGCCAAATTTGAAGAAAATCGGTTAAGATTTAGCTATAGCTCCCATATATATGTTTCGTCCGATTTGGCCATTTAGTCCTATAAAAGCTGTAGTTTACATCCAATCGTTTTGAAATTTAGAATGGTAGAGTTTATTGATCCATGAACCAACACTACCGAATTTGAAGAAAATCGGTTAAGATTTAGGTATAGCTCCCATATATATGTTTCGTCCGATTTGGCCCTTTAGTCCTGTAGAAGCTGTATTTTACATCCAATCATTTTGAAATTTAGAATGGTAGAGTTTCTTGATCCATGAACCAACACTGCCAAATTTGAAGAAAATCGGTTAAGATTTAGCTATAGCTCCCATATATATATTTCGTCCGATTTGGCCATTTAGTCCTATAAAAGCTGTAGTTTACATCCAATCGTTTTGAAATTTAGAATGGTAGAGTTTATTGATCCATGAACCAACATTGCCGAATTTGAAGAAAATCGGTTATGATTTAGCTATAGCTCCCATATATATGTTTCGTCCGATTTGGCCCTTTGGTCCTATAGAAGCTGTATTTTACATCCGATCGTTTTGAAATTTAGAATGGTAGAGTTTCTTGATCCATGAACCAACATTGCCGAATTTGAAGAAAATCGGTTAAGATTTAGCTATAGCTCCCATATATATGCTTCGTCCGATTTGGCCAATTAGTCCTGTAGAAGCTGTATTTTTCATCCAATCATTTTGAAATTTAGAATGGTAGAGTTTCTTGATCCATGAACCAACACTGCCAAATTTGAAGAAAATCGGTTAAGATTTAGCTATAGCTCCCATATATATGTTTCGTCCGATTTGGCCATTTAGTCTTATAAAAGCTGTAGTTTACATCCAATCGTTTTGAAATTTAGAATGGTAGAGTTTATTGATCCATGAACCAACGCTACCGAATTTGAAGAAAATCGGTTAAGATTTAGGTATAGCTCCCATATATATGTTTCGTCCGATTTGGCCCTTTAGTCCTGTAGAAGCTGTATTTTACATCCAATCATTTTGAAATTTAGAATTGTAGAGTTTCTTGATCCATTAACCAACACTACTGAATTTGAAGAAAGTCGGTTAAGATTTAGCTATAGCTCCCATATATATGTTTCGTCCGATTTGGCCCTTTAGTTCTATAAAAGCTGTATTTTACATCCAATCGTTGTGAAATTTAGAATGGTAGAGTTTCCTGATCCATGAACCAACACTGCCGAATTTGAAGAAAATCGGTTAAGATTTAGCTATAGCCATATATATGTTTCGTCCGATTTGGCCCTTTAGTTCTATAGAAGCTATATTTTACATCCAATCGTTTTGAAATTTAGAATGGTAGAGTTTCTTGATTCATGAACCAACATTGCCGAATTTGAAGAAAATCGGTTAAGATTTAGCTATGCTCCCATATATATGTTTCATCCGATTTGGCTCTTTAGATCCAATCGTTTTTATACCCTACACCACACTGTGGTACAGGGTATTATTTAAGTATAAAATGTCCCAAAAGTAAATTTATGTAAACAATTTATACATGAATTACAAAATGTATATATCAGAGTTATTCAATATTACGAGAGTGGTGTAGGGTATTATATAGTCGGCACCGCCCGACTTTAGCCTTTCCTTACTGGTTTATACCCTGACTTTAGTTTTCATACCCTCAAAAGTGTAACACATCAAAGGAGTGAACTAAAAGCCTAACTACGTATTTTCGACGGTAATCCGCTTTAGGACATTTAAAGTAATTTCAGCAATGTCCGTCCGTCTATCTGTCTGGCTGGAGTGCACGATAACTCTCGATAGGAGTAACGGATTGACTTAAAATTTGGTATGTGATAATATTTTCTTCTACCTCTGGCTGTGTTACACTTTTGGCTCGTAGCAAATGACATACAACCACCTCCTCTATAATGAGGGTACGAAAATGTCTTACATCTCCTGTATCAGTCATCTAAATTTCTTGAAATTCTGTAGTATTTGTTACTAATCCAATAACTAAGCCCGACAAGGCATGTGCATAATATTTCCACTCTTTTGGCTTCTTCCATGGAAAGTACAAATTTGTATTTTACATTACTCATAATGTGGGAATATACTTTGGTATACTGGACTGAAAGTTTCTTACTTGTTATCAAAATTTGTATTCTTCTTCTTTAATATTTCCACTCTTTTGGCTTCTTCCACGGAAAGTACAAATTTGTATTTTACATTACTCATAAAGTGGGAATATACTTTGGTATACTGGACTGAAAGTTTCTTACTTGTTATCAAAATTGTATTCTTCTTTTTTAATTCAATTTATGGAACAGATAGATATAATAGAGTGACGTCTTAGGATTGAATGGAACTGTTCTTCCATTCACCGGGCGGGGCATTGATTCCGGTTTTACTTTCACTTTTAATTGGGGAATATTATAATTTATGTATATGTTCGGCATTCTTTTCTCATTGTTTAGTCATTAATTTAGTATGTCCAGTCTTATTATTTTTAATATTATTATTGTTGTTCTCAAAAATTCTAATAAATGAAGTATTCAACTTTCCCTTCAACAAAAAAAAAGAAACCAGTATCCCAAATTCAATATCAATTTACCGAAACCATTGTTTGTTTTGTGGTTTGTGGAACTGTTTAAATTCAAAAGTCAATTAATCTGACAATTTAAATCATATGACATTTATGGCCGCCCACAATGGAATAAATAGCAACAAAATTTAATTGGATTCAAGTGGGGTAAATGCATTTATTCATTTATCAAACTGTTTGGCAATAACCACAGTTAACAGTTCTGATTCTTTTTAAAACATTCTAAATGTAAGTGTGTAGGATGAGGCGAAGTGCATGTCCACTTTGATGGCTAATTAACTTCTGTTGATTAATTGACGGTTTTCACACAATTGTATTTGTAGATCTTGTGATATTTTTGTTTTATATCCGCATGACCAAAAATAATTTAAAAGTGTTATTGAAAACAAAAACTAATTGCTGTTTTTTCAGAAACACAAATTTATGTATAGTTATCGGCTTCAATTTAGCGCATTTCCAATGACTAAAAAATACTAAATATACAGTAGCAAACAAATATGAGTGAACTATATCTGTGGTTTTCAAACATAACAGCACATCTCAAAAAATCAAAATCGCAGTATATTTGATACTAAATGTACATAGTTTAGTAGTGGGAAAAGTCTTCAGAAAATGGACTAACATGCGAGTGTCATATATCGATCGATAGATAATGATTAGCTGAATACTTTTATTCTAAAATCCCGAATGACCTTGTATATATAGTGAATAAATTTTGATTGGGTTGACGGACAAACACTAAATTTTTACAGAATATAACTTGGAGTATTTAGAATTTTAAAATTCAATGTCCCTAAAAACATGCTAAGTCGACTTAGCATACTTTGAAATGAAGGTATCCATATATGGGCATTTCAAGTGAGTCAATTTTGGAAACCAAAGTCTTCTGATCGGGATGAAACTTGCACTAGGCTTAATCCTATTGGGTAGTAGTTATGACAAATTTTCAACGAGATAGGTTAAAGACTGTCCTAGTTGGAGGTTGTTGAATTTTGAAATTTTGGTCAAATGGCCCCTTTATCCAATTCAGATAACTAATTACCTATTGTTTTAAAAAAAATCTGTCTGCAGTATTTTCGATAGCTGTTTTTTCCCATCTTCCTGATTGATGACGAACAAATTGGACTGACATGGATTCATCTGATCTGTGCCAATTTACACCATCGGTAGAGTACATATATTTTTTATATAAAATTTAAGGAAACAAAATTAGATCGATTCCGAGATATCGCAATTTATATTTGTGTTTCCACGGAAAGTGACCGAAAAAAATTTAAAAATAAAATTAGCATTTTTTATGAAACGTACGCGGAAAATGCTTTAAGAAACGATATTTTATATTTTCAATGTCTTATGCCTTGTAGCATTAAAATTAACCTGAAAATCCCATTATAGAGGCAAAAATCGATTTTTCTGAACTTTGACCTCGCCCCCTGCCTCCAATTTTCATTTCATTTTTTTAATATTGTTGGTCATTACTCCCACATACTAGGGCAACATTTTCTGAGAATTTGAGAAAGATCTAATTTTTGGCCTGTGACACTTGAGAAAGACCTTCCCATATATGGGAGATACATATATATAAATCTGAGCCAATTTTCTTTAAATTCAATAGGCTTCTTTCCAGGTACGAAAGACTCTTAACTGCCAAATTTCAGCACGATCGGAGTGAAATTGCGACCTGTACTTATGATACCCTGTAGCACAGTGTGATGAAGGGTATACAAATTTGCAAAATACTGAAAGGTCAATGGGATTGAGCAGTGCTTGTGATCTCGATTATGAAATTATTGTGAAGAATATAGTGAGTTCTTTTGCAACCATTGAAGTTGGAAGAAGATATTCCGTTTATGAATGGAAGTATATATATAGATGTAAACAAATATATCTAATGATAATCCTTAAAAATAATAATAAAACATTTTTTTCGGTTCATCAAAAAATCGTTTTGTTTATTTATATTCGTACCACAGTAGGAAATTATTTCGTTATTTATAACATTGTACTACGTCAATAGTATCAACAAAAATAAATAATTTATGTATAACATTAGCACAATGGTCTCCAACAATATTTCCTTTTTATCCCCTCACCTTAGAGAGGAGGGTATATATCATTTGCTACGAGCCAAAAGTGTAACACAACGATGGAGTGGCCTAAGACCCTAAGTATGTTCGGCGGATATCCGTTTTGGGTCATTTTAAGTCGAATGAGCAATGTCCGTCCGTCCGTCTGTCTGCCTTTCTGCTGGCTGGTGCGCACGATAACTCTCGAAAGGAGTAACCGATTGACTTCAAATTTGGTATGTGGTAATATTTTCTTCCATCTCCGGCAAAGTTCGAAGATGGGCCATATTGGTACACTCCAATATGGCCATATTGGTACACTCCAAGTTTTAATAGTTAGTGAAATATTGATTATTTAATAACTTCCATGCTACTTATTTCAATCCTCTGAAATTCTACACATGGGCGAAATTGCCGCGCCCCTTTTGGTACCTCCTATACAAATGGACGATTTTGAACCAAAAGTTACCAGCTTATAACTTTAATACCAGTACATACAAATACTTGAAATTGTGTACTGTGTAATGCTTTAATAGTACCTACAATACAGTGAAAAATGGGCGTTATAGTCATGCCCCTTTTGGTACCTCCCACACAAAGGTACGGTAAGGTTCCAAACGAATGCAGCCGGAGACAATTGATTCTTCATAGGACATGCCCATGTAAAAAGAAATCGTTGCTTGCTGGGCAAAAGATATTATGTAGAACTAGTTCAAACATTCACGTGGACCATTCTAGAACTATTTCTGAACTGGTCCGCTTCGCAGCAGGGTAATGCCAGTTAGGTTCGAGGTTTTATTACCCCGACGGCTTCTTCTCAACCTTCTGCAGTCTGAGTCATATCGATTAGATACGCCTCAAAAAAAAAACTCGTAAAATCTAATCCATTCTAGAACTATTTCTGAACTGGTCCGCTTCGCAGCAGGGTAATGCCAGTTAGGTTCGAGATTTTATTACCCCGACGGCTTCTTCTCAACCTTCTGCAGTCCGAGTCATATCGATTAGATACGCCTCAAAAAAAAAACTCGTAAAATCTAATTTATTTCTCGTAAAAGTCAAATAGATTTCCTTATTGAAATAATTTTAATCAACTGTCTACGACAAAGCAATTCCTCATGAAACTGAGCTCATCTTTGCGCTTGTGGCGCATGTCTGTGAAAAATGTTAATCCCCAGTTTCGGTTTGCTTTGATATACATACATAGATAAATAGCATTACTGACCAATTAATGATCAGTCGGTCACATGCTAACAAAACAACTCCGTTGACAATTCAAAAGACAAGTATAGTCATAATTCTAGTTCAACATGTTGAGGGGAAAATAATTCAAAGCCAATATCACGAGATTCTTAAAATGCTTTTAATTAAGTTATAAATATTTATTGTTTATTATACCATTTAGTTTCATAACGTTTTGTAGCTATGCACATTGGTTGAAATGACCGGTTTCAGCGGCAGAAAGTCCATTTTTAAAGTTATTTTTTTGTTAAAACTAAGAATTGCACTTTGTAGGAAACTATTTAGAATACCCGAAAACGAAAAAATTATGACCAGGTGGCATCTCTGTTTTTATAACGAAGCTGTCAAAACAACTGTTATTTTTTCATGTTCGTTTTGTGTTGATTTACTTCAGAATAGTGAATTAGAAACATATGTTTTTTTAATAATAGTTGATATAACAACAAATATCTAAAAAATGGAAATTACTTCTCATGTATATGTATAACTAGTAGTATGTATAACAATATTTTTGAATTATTTTCTAAATGAAAGTGTTGTGTTTGATGAAAATCTGCGTTAAAGTGTGTCGTGTTTGTAGTGACGTTTTGGTGGTGGCGTCTGTGTTTCTTGGAATAGAACCGTCTTCATTCGAGTTCATTCGCAAAGTTATTTGTATCTGTAGATATGTCAAGATGTGAGCTTTCATATCGTGAAAAAATCTTTTGCCCCAATTAACCCCAACTCATAACATAACAAATTTTAGGCACCATCAAAATCAACAATTCCGATATTGTAACTTTTTGGTTAGAAAATAACCACAATGCAAGGCGCGTTTTTAATTGGATATCTGCGAAATTTAATGGAAGTGGTGATGAAGACTGCAAAACATTTGTCAAGAAGCAAATAGATAACATTTGTGCTAAAATTAAACAAAAATGGATCAAAAACAAAAGATGTTTCGACCGATTTAAGAAAAAGGAAAGCTTGTGGTTGTCTCGTACAACTTTTTTTAAACTGTCGAAAAATAATTGTGAACGCAAAAAGGGTCGTCCTCATCTCAAATACAGCGATGGAAGTGAGCGCCTACAACGACAACTCGCTTCCAAAGTATTATCAACACAGGAAAATGATTCCAGGTTATTGCTTCATGCTGCTTCAATGTCAGCCCATGCTGCGAAAGAAGACGCTTTAAGTTTTGTATTGAAGCATACAGCTAGTTCTCCATCAAAACCTAAAGAAGTGAGAAAACTAATAGTTTTTGCTGATAAAAAACCAACTCCACTTACCCCTGCAGAAGCATTGGTTTTTTTATTGGAAAATAATTTTACAAAAAAACAATATCTTAATATGAGAGACTTGAACAAGTCACGAAACTGTAACATTTATCCTGGCTACGAAAAAGTGTTGGAGTATAAGATACAATGCCGGCCTGAAGGTCTTATGGTAACACAATCAAAAGCCGACGTTCCTCTACAAAGCTTACTTAACCAATGGCAAAAAGGATTTTATCTTATCAGGAAGAGGTTTTCAAATCGTATGGTTGAAGTCAATGAAGTTACGGTCATTCTGAGCTATGGTTTCGACGGTTCCACAGGACAAAATTCATTTAAGCAAATATTTATCGGCGAATCTGCCAGAGGTTCGGATAATTCGCTCTTTGTAACGTCAGTTATACCCCTAAAAATAATCACGTTGGATATTTGGATCAATCGTACTCCTCAATCAGTTCGGTTTTGTCGACCACTTAATTTTGAATTTGTGAAGGAAACAAGAGAACATATTCTAAAAGAAAAACACAATCTGGATCAGCAAATATTAAATCTTACTAACTTAGAATATGTTTTTGGAAACGGTAGAAAAATTTCAGTAAAATATGAACTTATTATGACATTAATTGATGGCAAAGTTTTAAACGTACTTACGGGAACAAAGTCTTCTCAGTCTTGTCCAATATGCGGAGCAAATCCTAAGCAGTTTTTGTTAATTAAAAATTTTAATTCATCGCTTTATCTCCCAAAGTATAATACATTAAAATTTGGCATAAGTCCATTACATGCTTGGATTCGATGCTCAAAAAATGGCAAATTAGAAATGCTGAAGAAAAAATTATAATGAAAAAAACAAAAACTGAAATTCAAAAACAATTTTGGGAAAAAATGGGTCTTCATGTTCATAAGCTAAAATCTAATGGTAGTGGATCGACAAACGATGGCAATACCGCAAGGAGAGCATTTTCAAATCCTGAAGAGTTTGCGAATATAACAAACATTGACGTTGACCTTATAAAGCACTTGCGTATTATTCTCATTGCAATTTCCTGTGAATATGAAATAAATCCCGAAAACTTGAAAAATTTTTGTAATGCGACTGCTGAAATATATTTTAAAATATACGATTGGTACCCAATGTCCGCGACTGTACATAAAATTCTCGTACATTCTTCACAAATTTTACAAGCTTCAGTCGTACCTCTCGGTTGTGCAGGAGAAAATGCATCTGAAGCAAGGAACAAACTCTACAAAAAGGACCGCATTGAGCGTGCTAGAAAGTATTCTAGAGAGCATAATTTAATGGATGTTTTCAACAGAGCAATGGACTCTTCCTACCATATTTTGTCCAGCATTTGTTTAACAATCCGCGCTTCGGCCCAGAAACGACTTCCTCTTCCAAGAGAAGTTTTATACCTTTTAAAGATTCCTAATATTCCTGAGAGTCAATGTCCGACACCAAGTACTGCAGTAAAAGAAAATTCTTCAGATTCTGAAGATGAAGACTTTATACCTCATTTGGATATCGAACTAGATGCCGAAGAAACGTTAGAATATTTTGATGTAAGACTTTATTTACAAATGTTAACATAACCATTTTTTTAATTTTTCCTTATCTTTCTTTACAGTTTGAATAAGTATTGATGAACCGTCTGGATAGACGTTATATATAAACCTTTCAGAGAATATTGTTTAAGTTATTTAATGTATTTGAGTACAGAAATGAATTTGATAATATGATTTAAAATTGATTTAAAAAAAGAAAAAAATTGGTTGGACAATATTTCGACGGACGGAGATATAAATCGATATAACTCCCCTATATATCGATCCAACTAGCTGATTTTTTCACTGTACACTTCTTTAGCTGTCACTAATACATGTGCCAAATATTACAGCTCAAACTTCTTCCTGTGAATTACTGCCGCTGAAACAGGTCATTTCGATCAATGTGCTATGTATTGTCAAAACTTGCAAGCTAATATGGAAATTTTCACAAAAAAATGCATAATAAGAAAAATTAATTCAGAAAGCACTATGACAAATGGTAGAAATTTTTAAATTGACAAGATTATGGATTATATTCCAGATTTTGTTGCAAATTCTAGCTGATTCTATTAAACAGTATAGAAGTTATAAGATGCTGCGCTAACAGAAAGAGTGTGGTCAGTACCCGCTATTTTCGAGTACACGGTAAGTCTATAGAGAGAATTGGAGAGCGCAGAATTTGAAGTCTTTCGAACATAGCTTTGAGAACTACCTTAACATGTCCTGAAACGTATTTCTTCAATATATATGTCAGAAGTTGGGTCAAGCATTGAAGGTCCTGCACTTTTGGTCCATTTTCCCAGTGAGGTGTGGATAGAATAGTTTAGGGTCGTTTTGTTTTTAGGTGAATGATTTGACGATTTAATGTTTAATTATTTAGTTATTTAATTATTTATTTATTTAGTTATTTAGTTATTTAGTTATTTAGTTATTTAGTTATTTAGTTATTTAGTTATTTAGTTATTTAGTTATTTAGTTATTTAGTTATTTAGTTATTTAGTTATTTAGTTATTTAGTTATTTAGTTATTTAGTTATTTAGTTATTTAGTTATTTACTTTGTAGTGTCTAATGTGGTTGGTCTTGTTCATTGCGCTAAAGTAGATTGTTTCACCTTTGCAACTTTTTAATAATAGTTGACTTTATTGGCTACTGTTTGTGGTTTTCTCACCATTTGTCGAGAGGACCGAAATAAAATTAATGTTTATGTCAGCTGCTACCGCAACTGGGTAATTCGTACGTACAGATAGTTGTTGATTTTTACAAAAATTGTTAAGTTTTAACAAATTAACGCCCCTATGCAATTTAAGCGCTTTATGTTTACCCGTTTCTTGGCCAGTTGCTGTTGGCCGTTCACTTTATGCCTTCGGCGGATGACAAGATGTGCGTCAGCGTATTGTGACATTTATTTGCATTCCCAAATCTTTTTTGTCGCTTCTCATGTCTACGCTTTGTTTCGGTAGAGTCGTGTGGTCAGTGGGTTGTCCGTCCTTTCAGGTGTTGTGTTTGTTTTTATAAATATTTGCACTAATTATGCATGCTTAGACATTTAAAAACAGCAAATAATATATCTGATGTCCAAGCGCACTTAAGCTCCCACAAAAAAAAACACCCAAAGATATTTAGTACTGGTTACCCTCCTATGTATATCTTTAGTTCGAGCAGTAGGACCGGCATTTGTTTGCGTCAGTTAGTGGTATTTTCAACATTTTATTGAAGATGATTTAAATACTAGAATGGTGGGGTTAAATTTCAATTTATTTTTTTCACAAAGTGGCTTATGTTGAAGAACTGATATTTTTGCTATTCATTACGAATTGTTTTTTTATTTTCGGTTATCATTTTTGGGCATTAATTAAATACATACCAATCAAACAAATTAATGCCGTGGAAAAAGTTCTGCGCCTAAGACCGGGCTATACTCCCTCATAACTTGCTAGACATTCCTCTGCTGAGATGAAAAAAAATAATATAACATTATTAATAGCCAACAATAGTATTACAGTATGAATTGCTTTGTTTTTGCTATTCATTTGTTTATTATTTCTTTTATTTCATTTTCTCGCTGGAATCCACTTAATTAAAACCCCTAAACTATTTGAAGTTCTCCAAAGGTGACGATGATGTAGACGAAGTGGAAGAAGCTGAGGCTGAGGCTTAAGAATAGGCGGAAATTAACAACTCATCTGAAGTCCAAAAACAAGAGAACGCTTTCAAAATTGAACACTTATAAACCAATTAGAAAAATGCCGCACAGACGCACGTACAGCGCGAACAAGAACTTTCAGACGAGTTATTTGAATTATTTATGGGGGGAAAACAAATGTAAGCAGATCATTAAAATGCCGACTGGTAAGGGGTGTTCAAAAAGGAATGATAAGAGTTTATTAATTTCATAATAAATGCAGAGCCAAAGAGAATTTGTTCAATGTAATCATTCATCTGCAGTGAATCACGAAAACATATACATATTTCATATTCTGATCTCATTTTTTCAATTTTCGGAAAGTACATTTAAAAAGATTAGCTTTAGTAAAATTTTTGCTAAAAATCTAAGAATATCACCATGTGCTCATTTTGCAGAGCGCAAATGACCATTTCTTCTTTCTGTGAATCATTACTGATCCATTTTTGTTCAATTCAGTTTAAATATCAAATCTTATGCTAAACATTAAACCATTAAAGTGCTAATTTGGTGGTTTTTACAGATTCACTCCGATTCATTGCCATTTTATGGTTATAATTTGGCGTGGTAAACATCATTTTGGCTGTGATATGAAGACATTCATTCACCTTCAACGATATATGAGAAAATCACTTTTCTCAGTCATTCAAATCAATTTGAACGCTTTCGAGAAGAGGTCAATAGACACTGAATGTATTGTGGGAAATCCCACGTTATACATTTAGCAGAGAATACTAATGAATTAGAAGCATACAAAATGTGAATCATTTGGAACTAACGCCTTTTGAAAGTGGGGCAAAAAATAAACAACGGCGAATACAGTTTAAATTTAAAAGTGTGAAAATGAACAGATAAACACTAAGAACAGATGTATGGTCTAAATTAATATGGACACGGAGTGAGTAATGTAACTTTATTTGTGTGGGAGCCAGAACGATGGCAAATTTGTTCTCACTCTTTGGCTTCATCTGGATGGATAATTTTATGCCATTAATGTTTAAATATGATTTGAAACATCTGAGACTTGGCATAATCTGATACTCGAATTTTCACACACTTTTCGCAGCGTTTGCGGCCCTTTTTCACCAATAACTCGTCGAATGTTGATTTCCAGGATCTTCATCGCTGAAGTTTTTATATGTTCCAATTTTGCATATCCCCGGATGCGATGAATTCAACTACATATATTAAGGGACAATTAATTCATGCAAAATCGAAATATTTGTTCTGCAAACGCGGATGCCATAATTGAAGATTGCTTACTCTATATTCTGTTCTAAAGGACTATTCAGTCTCTTTTGCTTTCAAGCAGATGATTAATGATTTAAAATTCGCGATTTAGATTCAAAACATACAGGGTGGCTGATATGTATTGCAACCAATTTCAGGTTGCTATCATTTCTAAACCGCTAGTCTGATAGCTGACAGATTTATTTCAGTGACAGTTCATTTTATTGTTTACAAGCTTACAAAAGCATTTTGATCTATTGATTCAGAAAAAAAGTTATTCGGTAATGGAATTCAAGCGTGATAGTGTGATTGCTTTATATTTGGGTGGAAAAACACAAGTGGCTATCGTTAGAGCCCTCCAGCATTGAAATGTGAATAAATCTTTTGTTTCTCGTACCATTGCTCGTTACCGTGATACTGGCAGTCCACAAAGTGGACGAAAAAAACGGTAACATGACCAGGAATGATCCGAAAAGTGAAGGCCAGATTTAATCGAAATCCACGCCGCAGTGGTAGAAAAATTGCTCGTGAGCTGAACATATCGCGAGAACGGATACAACACATATTAAAAAATGAGCTTGGACTAAAGCCATTGAAGTTCCAAAAAGTGCAAGAGCTCACCGATGCACGAAAAAAAGTTAGACTGGAAAGAGCCAAGGAGTTGCTTCGCTTGCACGAAAGTGGCCAGTTACCGAATTTGGTTTTCTCCGATGAGAAGCCATTCCAAATTGAGCAGTTTGTGAACAAACAAAATGATCGGGTTTACTTGCCAAAGAGGTCAGCTGAAAATTTACACCTTCGATTGGCCACCAGAACTCAAGCGCCGCCGATGGTAACGGTGTGGGCCGCCGTAACGGCCGATGGTCGCTCCCCGCTCGTATTCATCGAGCATGGGGTCAAAATCAATGCCGAGTATTATCGGGAAAATGTCCTAAAGACAGTATTGAAGCCCTGGGCAGACAAACATTTCGGCCGCAGACCATGGACATTCCAACAGGACTCAGCGCCATCGCAATCAGCACGCGTCAACTAATAATGGCTTAAAAAGGAGGTTCCTCGCTTCATTCTACCGCACAATGGCCGCCAAGATCTCTGGATCTCAATCCGTTGGACTTTTGCGTCTGGGGCATTTTAGAGAGTAAGGTTCGCACTAAAAAATACCAAAGTATTGATCATATTGATCAAATTTTTAAAAAAATTAAAAAAACATAGCGCATTACTTTGTTGCATTACATATCAGCCACCCTGTATGCCCAAGCTCAACTATCAACTATTTGCGCTATAATCGAGGACTCGCAGGTTGACGTACTATATTATGGAACTAGATAGATCCAAATTAGACAAATGTCAGTGTACAAAATAAGTGATGATTTTTTTTATTTATTGGTGCAACAATATTTAACTAAATGTTAACCCTTGTGTGGAGGATACCAAAAAGTGCGTGTCAATTACCCTACCATTTACAGGATTAGAGAACTTGATCAGAATTGCAAGTTATTGTAAGTCATGGCAACTCTGCGGGGAATTAGACTGGTATAATACAATACTAAACCTATGACAGGTCTATAAGCTTATGGATCGGTCCGCAGATTGTCCCTTTAATGGGAAAACAAACGGTTACTTTATAATACATATATGTATAATCCATTAGTCGTCTGCTAAGTATCCATAATAGTCGGCGCCTATTATGGATTAGTTAACCCTAGTGGTCGTCTTTTAAGGAATATATAGTCCAATTAGTCATCAACTATACTATAGATAATGCAACTGGTCCTCTAATAGTGTGTAGATAACCCAACATGTCGCATACTAAGGAGTATATAACTTAACGCGACCTATACTCAGCATTAGATAACCCAACATGCATTTTACTATGTAAAAGATAAGAAAGTGGCACTACTACACGCTGAAAAAAAATCGCTTCTGTAGTATATTGTTCCAAACATATTCTGCTGGAAACATACATATGTTTAGGGTACAGTCCAAATATATAATATTTGACACTCACAAATATTTTATGTTTGGGAGGATGTTGTTCTAAACAAAATTTTGTTTTCATCCTTATATTTTTGTATATAGAAATAATATTTCCGAAACAATGATTAATTTGTATTTATATTTTGGCAATGTATAGATGCCTTAATTTAGTTTTTTAGAAATTAAAGGTTAAATTTTTTTTTAAATTTTATATGTTTGTTAAATTCTATTAAAATTTAAATCATATAATCTTTGGTAACGAAAAATAGCACTGATGGATTGTCAATTGGACTATTTATAAATTAAAAACTAGTGCTGTAAAACAAAAGAAAATATTGCTTACGACATTTTTAACTATAAAGTACGAGTATAACACGAAATTTGGGAAAAAATTAAATTAAAAATTGACAAAGTCAGCAAAGTTAAAATATTTTTTTAAATGTAATGTATTTGGATGAATTCTTAAACAATATCTTTGTTTGTGTCTAAACACATATTTTATTTGTTACAGTCAGTTCGCAAATATATTTTGTTGTAATATATTAATAAATGCGTTCGAAACAAAATTTTTTGATTTTCAAATAAAATATATTTGTTCAAAAATATATAATATTTAAAAAAATTGGTTACAAGTATATTTTCTTTGAATTCAAACATATCAAAAATTCCTCCGTGTAGGAAGAATATAACAAAGTGATCCTAGGGATCCTTGGATTACTTTCGTCATATACCAATTAACTGATTAACATTCCCTCCCAATTTAATCATCAGCAGACTCAGGTTAATTGACACTTAATTTCCCGTCGGGAATATTAACTGTGTGACCGCTTGAATCACAGTACATCTATCCCTCGATTTACACGTCAGATACGTTTCTGAGAAAATGGTGTAGTCTGTAGGTTAAATTAACAAAAAATGTATTTGAGTCATTCCATGCACAAACGGTACGATTTTTGACATCGAAGGTTTGTGTACTCGTATGTATACTTCTCTTAAAAATATTTCTTTGAAGAAAAAAAATATAAAAAAATTTGTTCAAAAGTTTTGAGCAATTTATAGATGGCGGAATTACTATTTTTTCTAAATGGTTTGTTCATTTATTCGATTAATTCAGGAGTTACAAGCTCCTGAAATAATCGTCCGATTTTGTTGTACTGTACCTTGCTTTGATGGTACTGTTAATTACTTTCTATAAAGGAAAGCTGTCCTGTAACACCCTGTAATAATTTCTAAAGTTTTTACCATTTTAATTATTTAGATTTGATTTAAAAAATGATTTTTTAGCGACTGTGTGAGTTTGGAAGTGGTGAAATGATGGGAGCTATCTTTTAACGATTTTTTTTTATCAAAACAACTTCTAAAAAGCAACCAAAATTTCTGTAATAATATATAATAAATATATATTTGGATAAACTATAATTTTTACGCCATATTTTGGCACATATATTCAAAACCGTTTAACATAATTCTGCCCAATTTTATATTGCTTTTTTATAAGCTGTTTTGAGAAAAAAAAACTAAAAAAATAGTTCCCATCATTTCACCACTTCCAACCTCACACAGTTGCTAATAAGACGTCTAAGAAAATGACCCTAAATGATTGACTTAACAGTACAGTATAGTACATCAAAATCGGTCAATTATTTTATGAGTTACAAGCGACTGAATGAACAAACCTTTTTGAAAAAATCGTAATTCAGCACTCTTTATACTGCCCATAACTTTTGAACAATTTTTATACCCTCACTTTGGTGTGACGAAGGTCAACATAATCGGCCTACTGAGCGTTTTTTTGGTGTTTGTGTTATATTTTGAGCTTGGGTGTGTTCTGACACATATAGTAAAATTTTATGGCGAACATTTTTGTAGAACATTTCATCCCCGCCCTCCCCATTTTAAGTGGTGTTTTTTACGATTTGTTAAAATGGGGACAAAAACTACAGTTATTTGGGGGAGCTAGAGGGTTAAAATGTTCCACAACAATATTGGCCTTAATATTTTCTATAAAGTTGCTGAACATACCCTATACCAAAAATATATTTGTGTTACATAACGGTGAAATACCTAAATTTTTGGGGTACAATGTGGTTTTTGAGCTATTTAGGGTGCCTAGACACGTTCAGATTGTATTGATATGTTCATAAAAGTTGTTCAGATTTACGTTGGCTACAATTTTGCCAAGCATTGTTAGTGAAAAATTGAGAGTCCACGGAAGTTATGCTGAAAAAATATTTTTTCCTTCACATTTTCAAAAAAAAAGTACCAGAATTTTTTTTTTTTTCAAAAAATTTTAAGAAGCTTTGTTCAGCATATTCTTAGCTGCATTATTGCCAAACATAGTTAAGCGGTATCACCAAGTCTGAATTAGTTGTTGGAAAAGCTGATGACACTTTTTTGGGTGGCCCACTGATTTTCAAAATTTTGGGGCCTATAAAAAAAATGGTCATCAATTTCCCCAAACCGAGTATAGGGTTATACTACCCTTTGATAGTATAATCGAACCTATACTGTCAAGTCCGTGTATTTTTCAAAAAGTGTTCATTTGTTGCATAGTGTAATTTAAATAAAACAAAAAAATAAATAATCGTACTAATATTTTTTTGAAACTCAAGGAGAGGGGATTCGTTAGTCGGTTTACCCGACTGAACTTTCTTACTTGTTTTTTTAATCCATCCCATTTAAGAAGCTTTGTTCAGCATATTCTTAGCTGCATTATTGCCAAACATAGTTAAGCGGTATCACCAAGTCTGAATTAGTTGTTGGAAAAGCTGATGACACCTTTTTCGAGTGGCTCACTGATTTTCAAAATTTTGGGGCCTATAAAAAAAATGGTCATCAATTTCCCCAAACCGAGTATAGGGTTATACTACCCTTTGATAGTATAATCGAACCTATACTGTCAAGTCCGTGTATTTTTCAAAAAGTGTTCATTTGTTGCATAGTGTAATTTAAATAAAACAAAAAAATAAATAATCGTACTAATATTTTTTTGAAACTCAAGGAGAGGGGATTCGTTAGTCGGTTTACCCGACTGAACTTTCTTACTTGTTTTTTTAATCCATCCCATTTAAGAAGCTTTGTTCAGCATATTCTTAGCTGCATTATTGCCAAACATAGTTAAGCGGTATCACCAAGTCTGAATTAGTTGTTGGAAAAGCTGATGACACCTTTTTCGAGTGGCTCACTGATTTTCAAAATTTTGGGGCCTATAAAAAAAATGGTCATCAATTTCCCCAAACCGAGTATAGGGTTATACTACCCTTTGATAGTATAATCGAACCTATACTGTCAAGTCCGTGTATTTTTCAAAAAGTGTTCATTTGTTGCATAGTGTAATTTAAATAAAACAAAAAAATAAATAATCGTACTAATATTTTTTTGAAACTCAAGGAGAGGGGATTCGTTAGTCGGTTTACCCGACTGAACTTTCTTACTTGTTTTTTTAATCCATCCCATAAAGCAAATTTGAAATTTTTTGGAAAAACATGCTTGCATTTTTTTTAAATAGAGCAAAAGCAATTAATTTGCTTTTTCAGGATACTAAAAAATGGTTAAAATTCAAAATAGCTAATTTTTTAAAAAAAAATTTAGACTTTCCTCCGATTTGGGTTCTAAGTGCTATGTAATTTGTATTTTACACCAGATCGAGTTAAAAATTGGCAGAGTTAAATCTCTTCTCTTTCATTAATAAAGATTACTAAATTTTGTGGAAATAGGTTCAGGTTTAGAATAGGGATGTAACGAAAGTGACTTTAGCGAAAGCGAATATTGAAATATATTTCTTGCGAATAGTGAAATATGCATTTTTGCGAAAGCGAACGGGTGATCCAAGCCCATTTTTCAATAGCCTTTTTTGACAAATCACGTGTGTGTCATGCTGTCATGTTATTTTTGTTAAGTATTGTTTGGCATTTCATCATGGAAAGACTTACGCCTGAACAACGTTTACAAATCTTTACAAACTATATTCGAACATTCACGTTTTGCGAGGAATATGTTTCGTGCACTTCGCTCAACTTATGGTCAACATAATCGGCCTACTGAGAGTACTATTCGCAACACCATCACCCATCTTGAGACCCAGCATTCATTATTGGATAATATTCGACCAAATAGACCACGTCCAGCACGCAGTGAAGAAAATGTAGCGACCGTAGCTGAGAGTGTACACGAAGACCGTGGAGAGTCGATTCGGCGCCGTTCGCAGCAACTCGGACTGACGTATGGAACGTCTTGGCACATTTCAATGGATTTATTGAGAGAACACTTCGGTGAGCAGATATTTTCACTTTTTGGGCCGGTGATTGGCCACCAAGATCGTGTGATATCACACCGTTAGACTTTTTCCTGTGGGGATATGTAAAGTCTAAAGATTATGCGGACAAACCCGCTTCGATTCAGGCCTTGGAGCAAAACATCACGCGTGTCATTCGCCAGTTACCAGTCGAAATGCTCGAACAAGTCATCGAAAATTGGACTCAACGGATGGACCATCTGAGACGTAGCCGCGGCCAACATTTGATAGACATAATCTTCAAAAAATAAAAGCCAAAGAATGTTCTTTCAAATGATAATAAACATTCCCCATTCAATTTGAATTTTCTGTGTTTTTTTTATACCCTCACTTTAGTGTGACGAGGGTATATATCATTTGCTACGAAAAAAAGTGTAACACATCGAAGGAGTGCTCTAAGACACTAAGTATGTTCGGTGGATATTCGTTTTGGGGCATTTTAAGACGAATGAGCAATGTCCGTCCGTCTGTCTGTCTGTCTGTCTGTCTGTCTGTCTGTCTGTCTGTCTGTCTGTCTGTCTGTCTGTCTATCTGTCTGTCTGTCTGTGTGTCTGCTGGCTGGTGCGCACGATAACTCTCGAAAGGAGTAACCGATTGACTTCAAATTTGGTACGTGGTAATATTTTTTTCTATCTCCGGCTAAGTTCGAAGATGGGCCGTATTGGTCCACTCCTTCTAGTACCTCCCCCACAAAGTGTTAAAATGTTGTGAAATATTGAATCTTTAATAACTGCTATACTACTTATTCGAATCTTCTGAAATTCCACACATAGCATTAGTTTATTAGTCGCTATCAACTCGAGAAAAATGGGCCATGTTGCTACGCACCTTTTGGTACCTCCCACACAAATGCACCATTTTGAACCAAAAGTTAACAGCTTATAACATTAATACCAGTGCATAAAAATACTTGAAATTTTGTACAGTGTAATGCTTTCATAGTGCCTACAGTCCAGTGAAAAATGGGTGTCATATTCACGCCCCTTTTGGTACCTCTTACACAAAGGTACCATTTTGCACCAAAAGATAACAGCTTATAACATTAATACCAGTGTATAAAAATACTTGAAATTTTTTACAGTGTAATGCTTTTATAGTGTCTTTTGCACTGTGAAAAATGGACGCTATTTCCACGCCCCTTTTTGTACCTCCCACGCAAAGGTACCATTTTGCACAAAAAGTTAAGAGCTCACAGCATGAGTACCAATGCACGAAAATGCAACAACATTTTGCACAGTGTAACGCTTTTGAAGTCCCTATAGCCCTGTAAAAATGGCCGTTATCACCACGCCCCTTTTTGTACCTCCCACACAAAATGGCCAAATCATACCAAAATTTAATATTTCATAACGTTAATATGCCAGTGCAAAAAACGTTTATAATTCGGCGCAGTGTAATTTATTTAAAGAATCTACTATTCAGCGAAAAATAGGTGTATTTGTTAAAAACATTCTGGTACCTCCCATACAAATTAACAGAATAATTCGTTTATTATTCCATATTACATTACTCACAAAGTGAGGGTATACCTTAGTCGGTTTACCCGACTGAAACTTTCTTACTTGTTTTTCTTTAAAAAATAGGGAACCTCGAAATGGATCACGCTATAGTTCGAACCTTTATTACCAACAAATTTAAGTAATTGAATTGATACTTTTCCAGGATATTCAAGTATTAAGAATGTTTTCCACACGGACAAACACATTTTTTCAACTGTTTTGAAGAGAAGTGGTAGAGGTTTTCATTGGTATTAATATCTTCAAATTGTGTGATGGGAATAAGGAGATTTAACACTTTTAACAAATGGAAGCGAAAACTGAAGTATATTTTTTTCCAATAAGAGTGATACGATTTCCTTGAAAAAAACACACTTATTGTTAAGGAAATTCAAAAGTTTTTTATTTAATGTGAAGTACAATCGATACAATTAAGTTCTAAATAAAACGTCATTCCAATGGCCTTCACGATTTCTTCTGCAGGAACGATTTCGATGGACCCAGTTTTCGAGCACTTTTTCCCCTAAATCAAGCCGTATGTCATGAATGGCACGTTCAGTATTGACTTGTAAAGCTTGAAGAGAGTCGGGTTTATTTCGAAAGACCAATGACTTCAAATAACCCCACAAGAAATAGTCTAATGGTGTTAAATCACAACTTCTTGGAGGCCATACAATATCACAATTTCTTGAAATAATCGAATCTCCAAACTTTTCACGCAACAATTAAATTGTTTCATTTGCTGTGTGGCACGTAGCCGCAATCAGTCAATGGCAAAAAGATAGCTCTTAACAAGAGTTAAAATATTGCTCATGGGTGGCAAGGTCGTAGTCCGACTGAAAAGTTTTTTTTTTGATTTTAAAAAAATGGACAGGATCATTTTGAAATGTGAACGGAAAGTTTATTATTGCTCTAGTTCCTTAACGGTATGCCGGATCGGGAATAGGTCAATGGCAAAAACATAGCTCCTAATGAGAGCTCAAAAGTCGTAGGTAGACTGGAAAGTGTTTTTTTTTTGGATTTAAAAAAATGGAATTAGCGCACGAAAAGTTGCTATTGGTGAACGATTATTTTGATAATAAAACTGAATAATTTGTAAACGTTGCGTATATCTCTCCATGGTGAATTTGTAAACACTACTGAATACAATGAATACAAAAAACATATGACAGATCATGACATTTTACAAATGGCCGAAACGTAAACAAAAATAATGTGCCTAAAATGTCCTAATTACAAACAGATATTAAGGTTTTAAATAATTATGTTTATTCATTACACTCTAAAACATAGTATGGGATATCCTAAGATTATTATTCCCTTTGTAACAATAAGCAATATTGATATTGTTAAATAAAGCATATAGAAAAACATCTATCGAAGCGAGATGTTATCCGAGTTATAAATCATTATGATTTTTAGTCCAAAACAAATTGAACGTTAGTACAATAACAAAAAATTACATATCAGAAGTGAGCTAAGATTAAAGAAGAGCTGAATCACAAACCGAATAATCAGACTAAAAGACTGGCGTATCGATCATAAGGTTGCGATTGAGAGGACTTTGCAGTCAAGCAATTCCAGCTTGTCGTACAGTGAGATTTGAAAATTGTACATTATATTGCAATATATGTATTCAGAATATAAATCATAACGATTTTAAAAACAAAACAAGTCGAACCAAAAAAAAACAATATAAATGTGCCTATCAGTTTAATAGGCATATTTCAATGAACTTGAAGTAGACTTTATATATCAAATCGTATACAAGATATGAATTATCAGATTATCGTTTATTTTATTTCTTCCGCTCCGGACTTTATTGCTCGACCCACCTATTTTGGCATACCAAAAATCTACAGGTGGGAATTTTGATTGTGACAAAAATTTAAGATGTCATCTAAATCATGTTTATACTGGTTTGCTTTAAAAATGTCACATTTATCATAATATAGTTTATTTATAGGAAATATTATTTATCATAACACTTTATTGTAGTATTATTTTATACAATAGTTTTGCTATTTTCATTCAAAATATTGCGATTATAGTTTTTGCCACGCCCTGAAGTGGACGATTTATTACCCGCAGTGTGGCTATTGAATTTATGCAAATTTGTTATAATTCCATCACACCAACTCAAACGGCGTCTCTCCCCCTCATTTCGTAAACATTTCCGATATTTACCGGTATCATTTTTGCTAATGAATCGTTAATGAGTCAATAGCCAAAACATAATCGAAAGAAGAAAAAATTCCCCCCGAAAACAAAACAAACAAAAAAAAAAACATTGTAAAACTTTAAAGATATGTATCTTCAGAACCACTTGAAAACTCTTGTTGGAAGTGTTAATATTTTCGTTCGCCATCATATCTCGAGAATTTGTAATTAAATTCTTGGTGGCTGAGTGCGTTTCTTGAAATGTGTAGTGGTTGCCAATATTGGCTTGCTTTGATAACCAGTCTTGATATTTTGTTAAACGTTTCTTAAGAGATAACAAATTGTTTTTCGTTGTCGTTAATATTTGTTTTCTGGGGCTTTTAAGTTTTTTTTTCTAATCGAGTAGATACAAAATTTTTAAATTTTTCTTATACTGTTTTTGTTTGTGATAGATTAAGATTTTAAAAGTTTAATTAAGCAAATTAATTGAGTTCAATATATCAAGACTTTAGTGTCAGATGTGTAAATCTATCATGACATAATTTAGCTAACGAAACGTAGTGCAAGAAATACACGAAGAAAAAATATTAATATATTTTTACGAACTTGCAAATTTTTTGGGAACAATTATCTTAGAAATATTATGTGATGCAGAAAACCAACAGAGTCGACCTCTGAGGTCTTCCTCTATACTAGAGTCGACCTCTGAGGTCTTCCTCTATACTAGAGTCGACCTCTGAGGTCTTCCTCTATACTAGAGTCGACCTCTGAGGTCTTCCTCTATACTAGAGTCGACCTCTGAGGTCTTCCTCTATACTAGAGTCGACCTCTGAGGTCTTCCTCTATACTAGAGTCGACCTCTGAGGTCTTCCTCTATACTAGAGTCGACCTCTGGGGTCTTCCTCCCTACTAGAGCCGACCTCTGAAGTCTTCCTCCATACTAGAGTCGATCACTGAGGTCTTCCTCTATACTGGAGTCGACCTCTGAGGTCTTCCTCTATACTAGAGTCGACCTCTGAGGTCTTCCTCTATACAAGAGTCGACCCCTGACATCTTCCTCTATACAAGAGTCGACCCCTGACATCTTCCTCTATACTAGAGTCGACCTCTGAGGTCTTCCTCTATACTAGAGTCGACCTCTGAGGTCTTCCTCTATACTAGAGTCGACCTCTGAGGTCTTCCTCCATACTAGAGTCGATCTCTGAGGTCTTTCTCTATACAAGAGTCGACCTCTGAGGTCTTTCTCTATACAAGAGTCGACCACTGAGGTCTTCCTCTATACTAGAGTCGACCTCTGGGGTCTTCCTCCATACTAGAGTCGATCTCTGAGGTCTTCCTCTATATTAGAGTCGAGCTCTGAGGTCTTCTTCTATAATAGAGTCGACCTCTGAGGTCTTCCTCTATACTAGAGTTTTCCTCTATACCAGAGTCGACCTCTGAGGTCTTTCCTATGCTAGAGCCGACCTCTAAGGACTTCCTCCATACTAGAGTCGGCCGCTGAGGTATTGCTCTATGCTAGAGTCGACCTGTGAGGTCTTCCTCTATACTAGAGTCGACCTCTGAGGTCTTCCTCTATGCTAGAGTCGACCTCTGAGGTCTCCCTCCATACTAGAGTCGACCTCTGAAGTCTTCCTCCATATTAGAGTCGAACTCTGAGGTCTTCCTCTATATTAGAGTCGACCTCTGAAGTCTTCCTCTATACTAGAGTCGACCTCTGAGGTCTTCCTCTATATTAGAGTCGAGCTCTGAGGTCTTCTTCTATAATAGAGTCGACCTCTGAGGTCTTCCTCTATACTAGAGTTTTCCTCTATACCAGAGTCGACCTCTGAGGTCTTTCCTATGCTAGAGCCGACCTCTAAGGACTTCCTCCATACTAGAGTCGGCCGCTGAGGTATTCCTCTATGCTAGAGTCGACCTGTGAGGTCTTCCTCTATACTAGAGTCGACCTCTGAGGTCTTCCTCTATACTAGAGTCGACCTCTGAGGTCTTCCTCTATACTAGAGTCGACCTCTGAGGTCTTCCTCTATGCTAGAGTCGACCTCTGAGGTCTCCCTCCATACTAGAGTCGACCTCTGAAGTCTTCCTCCATATTAGAGTCGAACTGTGAGGTCTTCCTCTATATTAGAGTCGACCTCTGAAGTCTTCCTCTATACTAGAGTCGACCTTTGAGGTCTTCCTCTATACTAGAGTCGACCTCTGAGGTCTTCCTCTATAATAGAGTCGACCTGTGAGGTCTTCCTCAATACAAGAGTCGACCTCTGAGGTCTTCCTGTATGATAGAGTAGACCTTCCTCTATAACAGAGTCGACCTCTGAGGTTTTCCTTTATACCAGAGTCGACCTCTGTGGTTTTCCTCTATACTAGAGACGAACTCTGAGGACTTCCTCCATACTAGAGTCGGCCGCTGAGGTATTCCTCTATGCTAGAGTCGACCTGTGAGGTCTTCCTCTATACTAGAGTCGACCTCTGAGGTCTTCCTCTATACTAGAGTCGACCTCTGAGGTCTTCCTGAATACTAGAGTCGACCTCTGAGGTCTTTCTCTATACAAGAGTCGACCTCTGATGTCTTTCTCTATACAAGAGTCGACCTCTGAGGTCTTCCTCTATACTAGAGTCGACCTCTGAGGTCTTCCTCTATACTAGAGACGACCTCAGAGGTCTTTCTTTGTACTAGTGTCCACCACTTAGCTGTTCCACTATTTACGAGAATGGAACCAATTTCGAAACAATTCCTCATACTGAACAAGTTTTTCCTAAGTGTATGACTTTACACAAATCACATCCACCGCAGACAAAACGGCCAACCAAGCTCCTAAACTGTATTAAAATCTTGTCATATACCACTCAATTATTGTTCAGTTCCAGGTAAAAATACAAAATCGTGCAACAAACGGCCAACACGCATTTGCATGACAAAGCAATAATTTTTGCTGCGGCCTGAAGTGAATTTGAATTTAAGCATTTATGTAGTTCCAACACCTAAATAATAACTTTGGCCGAATTGAGTGGAAACCACAAACCAGTTGAAGCCTATCCAAGTAGAAAATATTCCAAAAATTCATAATATAAAATACAAATTTAATATTGATGACCGGATGAATGCGCCGACATAAGGGTCACGGATGTTAAGAGTAAAAAAAAACAAAAATTATGATCATCATCATGATGACAGCATTTTATTAAATGGTAATATGTTAATATTAAATTGTATATTAATGAGACCACCAATAATACAAATTCCTTAAATCGATGATGACAAAGAAATATTATTCACAAGAATTTGGGTATGATTAATAGGAACACATTGTTGTATTAATGTGGAAGAAAAAATATATTTTTTTGCATTAAATATACTCGTACATAATTAATTAATATAAAAAATTACAGGTATAATAAAACAAAGACTTGTCAATCATTAAACGAGGTTTATGTTGTAGTTAGTCAGGACATCCTGTTATTAAAACAATGCTGTATTTCGTTCCGACAAGATTGTGGGAAATCATAAAATTATATTTGAATGCATAAATACCCGGCTGAAGTTAATGAAAAACATATTATGGTTCTAAAATCAGAAGCACTGAAATAAATCAATCGACCATCATGCTCAAGCGCTTCCTTTATACTATACTAAGATAGACTCGATTCTATGCTACAGTCGAACTTAGAGGTCTTCCTCTATACTAGAGTCGACCTCAGAGGTCTTCCTCTTTACGAGAGTCGAACTCAGATGTCTTCCTCTAAAGGAGAGCCGACCTCTTGCGTCTTCCTCTATACTGGAGTCGACCTATGAGGTCTTCCGCTATACTAGAGTCGACCTCTAAGGTCTTTCTCTATACTAGAGTCGACCTCTGAGGTCTTCCTCTATACCAGAGTCGACCTCAGAGGTCTTCCTCTATACTGGAGACGACCTCAGAGGTCTTGCTCTATACTTGAGTCTTCCTCTATACCAGAGTCGACCTCAGAGGTCTTCCTCTATACTGGAGACGACCTCAGAGGTCTTGCTCTGTACTAGAGTCGACCTCTGAGGTCTTCCTCTCTATACAAGAGTCGACCTCTGAGGTCTTCCTCTATACTACAGTCGACCTCTGAGGTCTTCCTCTATACTAGAGCCGAACTCTAAGGACGCCCAATATCATATATACTAGAGTCAATCTCTAAGGTCTTCCCCTATACTAGAGTCGACTTCTGAGATCTTCGTTATACTATAAGTGATCACTGTAGTTATTTTTAATCTCAGTATTTTCAATTCAGAACATCTCATATTATTGCCAATTTCACTAGAAGTCCGAAACAAACGAAGGATGTACTGCCTGTTTCTGTATTTCTAACGAAAGTGTCTGCGAACGAAAACCAATCATTCACTTTCATCTGGAATTTGGTTTCTCTAAGGTTCGTTCGTTCGTTCGACTGGCTTTACGTCAATGACGTTAGAAATTTATCAATTGGCAAATAATGTAATTGCCAGGTCAATAATTTCACAACTTCCGGTCTAAAAAAGCACACATTTTTGCATGGTCGACCATAGAAAATACACCTCTGTATGCTTTACACTAGTGGTGGCCAAAAATCAGCCCTGGGTGGTTGAGCTGAGCTGATCCAACACTCTCATTTCTTTCTCTCTCTCACACGTCTCTCTCACGTCTCTCTCATTGTGATCTGATGAATTTTTCCATCTTAGCGAGCTGTCAATGTTGACTTCTTTATGCTTAAAAATTTAAACATATGTATACAATTTTATTATTATTTAATTGTTTTTACCATAATTATATTTATATCTACTTTTTTTTATACCCTACACCACACTGTGGTACAGGGTATTATGACTTTGTGCATTTGTTTGTAACACCCAAAAGGAGAAGAGATAGATCCATTGTTTATTATACCGTTCGTCTTGTAATCACTTTCTGAGTCGATTTAGCTATGTCCGTCTGTCTGTCTGTAGATGTAATCTTGTAATCAAAGTACAGGTCGCAATTATGGCCCGATCTTGACGAAACTTTACACATATCTTTTTTTTTGGCCCAAGGACGATCCCTATTTCAGTTGGTTAAAATCGGTTCAGATTTGGATATAGCCCCCATATATATGTTACCCCGATTTGACATGTAAGCGCTGTAAAAACTTTATTTTATATCCGATCAGTATGAAATTCAGCAGAAAGAGGTCTCTTATTATGTGAATGAACACTGTTAAATTTGGAAGAAATCGATTCAGATTTAGATATAGCCCCCATATATACGTTACCCCCGATTTCACATTTAAGCGCCGTAAAAAATTTATTTTATAACCGATCAGTGTGAAATTCGGCAGAAAGAGGTTTCTCATTACATGAAGGAATACTGCCAAATTCGGAGAAAATCGGTTCAGATTTGGATATAGCCCCCATATATATGTTAGCCCCGATTTGACATGTAAGCGCTGTAAAAAGTGTATTTTTAATCCGATCAGTACGAAATTCGGCAGAAAGAGGTTTCTTATTACATGAATTAATACTGCCAAATTTGAGGGAAATCGGTTCAGATTTAGATATAGCCCACATATATATGTTACCTATATATATATGTTACATATCGATGTCTTAATATAAAAAGGGCGTATCTTGATTTTTGTCATAATTGCGTTTTCCGTTTATTCTGGTCGAAAACTTTCAAATGCACCTTAATTGTTTTGACATTTTCGGGGGCTATAGTTGCAAATAAGGATTCTTAATTATTGTAAACACCCCAAAGGTCTAGTGAAATAATTTGTTTGGTTTATATTCGGTTTTTCGTGCCGCTGTTACGGAAAAACAAAATCGAGATACGCCCTTTTTATATTAAGCCATCGATATATGTTATATATATATATGTTATTTGACATGTAAGCGCTCTAGAAACTGTATTTTATATCCGATCAGTAAAAAAATTGGCAGAAAGAGGTTTCACATTACGTGAATTAACACTGCCAAATTTGAGCGAAATCGGTTCAGATTTAGATATAGCCCCCACATATGTATATGTTACCCCCGATTTGACATGTAAGCGCTGTAGAACTGTATTTCAATACCGATCAGTAAAAAAATTGTCAGAAGAGGTTTCACATTACATGAATTAACACTGTCAAATTTGAGGGAAATCGGTTCAGATTTAGATATAGCCCCCATATATATGTTACCCCCGATTTAACATGTAAGCGCTGTACAATCTGTATTTTATATCCGATCAGTAAAAAAATCTACACAAAGAGGTTTCTTATTATATGAAGGGATACTTCCAAATTCAGAGAAAATCGGTTCAGATTTTGATATAGCCCCCAGATATATGTTACCCCCGATTTGACATGTAAGGGCTGTAGACTGTATTTTATATCCGGTCAGTACGAAATTTGACAGAAAGAAGTTTATTTTTACATGAATGAGTATTCAAGGAAAATCCGTTCAGATTTATATATAACCTCCATATATATATATATGTTCCTCCTGATTTGGTATCAAAGCGCTATAGAAGTTGTACTTTACTTCCGATCATTAATATTTTCCGGAAAGATGTTTCTCAATTTAGGAACGAATATTGCTTAATTTAGCGATTATCGGCTCAGAATTAGATAATATGTTCCTGCATACTTACCAATTATTCCAAATTATTATCGCAATGACCTTTATCGCATTGTTAGGGAGGTGTAGGGTATTATATAGTCGGCCCCGCCCGACTTTCTGCCTTTCCTTACTGGTTTGGTTTTAATAACGTTTTTTTGTCATAGTTACTATCAGTCGACAAATAAAATAAAGTGACTCGATCTGACATTTGTATTCGCCCAGATGACAGCAAAGAAACCAAAATTTACACTGAAATGATTACGTTTTCGTACGAGTTCATTATCGTGCGACTTGCCGTTGTGATGGTAGTAAGTGAAACCCAAATCAGCTGTTTGTCGTCTGGGAAGCGAACGAAAGCAAAATTTTAAATTACAGAAACAGGCTGTTAGTGTCGTTAATAAATCTTATTTAATTTTTTATTATTCAACTTTTCTTATTTATCATTATCATTTCTTAAACTACTTAACAGATTGAGGTTAGATTAACAATTACCATCCTGCTGGGCCAGCAAATGGCGTTGCAGCATAAGCCTGAGGGGGAACACCATAAACCGGATGTGCAGCACCATACCCCTGATGAGCAGCACCATAGGCCTGCGGTGCAGCACCGACAGCTCCCACCCCAGTCGAATATTTAGTTGTCGTTGTCGTTATGGGACGACCAAATTTAACCACTGTCCTTGGACCAGCATTCCATCCGCTAACAGCAGCCACAGGAGCCGCAAAGTTAACTCCTACGGTGGGTGCATTATTCCATCCTCCATAGGACTCATAGGGCAAAGGTCCACTGTATACCGCAGGACCATTATGTCCAGATGGGGCGGCATATTTTGTGAAGCTAGGACCAGCAGCGTATGCTGTAAATGGGTTGAAGCTGGCATGATATTTGATAACAGGTCCAGGAGATGCGGTCGAATATGTATGATGGGAAGTGGTAGCATAGGTATTAACACTGATGGGAGCAACGGGTAAAGGAGAGGAATATGTAGGGCTCCCAAAGTTGACAGGCGCAGGTGCGGCGAAATGAGGAGGAGGTGAAGCAGCAAAACCAATATTATAACTCACAGGATGTCCAACGAAACCAGCTTGAACGAAGCTTGCGATGGCAAGCGGAATAACAAATGAAAAAATCTAAAAAAATAGTTTAAATTAACAGTTAAATTGGTTTCAAAAAGTGTGAGAAATGCCAACTTACATATTTCGCCATTATTTCCTTATTTAGTGAATATTTGGAATTTAATGTGGGTGATTGCCGTTGAACTCTTTAACTTGAACTGCAATTTTTGTTACAACTGTAGAAACGTTATATAGTCTTTATCGAGAAATCGGTTTAATTGTATTTTGGGTAAATTGCAAGTACAAGAAATGCGTGCACAAATTCCCAACAAAAAAACATAAACAAATAAACAATCAATTCAAAATTACATAACAAACTCCACATGTGTGTACTCGTAATAGAGTTGTGGTCATATGGGGAAGTAAGACATGACAAAGACTTTAATTTGAATAATTTTCAGATTTAAATTATTTGAAGAATTGTGGAAGTGAATTGAGGAGTTGTGTGAAATGCTTTCGTTTTATGTTGTGTTTGAAATTATCAGTGTTAAACGATCTCAAAAGCGATTATAAGGCGATGTGAGAGAAATTACACTAGCTTGCAAAGAAGATTACATATTTATTAAGATAGCAAACAGTATAAGAAAATGAAAATACAAATATTAAAATAAAAAAAGAACCGAATAGAAAACACAAATGCAGAAATGTTGGATATAACAAAAAATAAAATAAGTAAATGAATTAACATAAAATAAAAAATAAATAATACAAAAGATAATACAGATTTTAACCTAAAAGGTAGTTTCTTTGAATTATCTCTAGCTCTCGCGATAAAGCGCCTGTTGCAAAAATTGAGAAGATGAGGCACCTATTATAACTCGCATTGATTCTAATACAATTTGTTTCATCCCTTCACACACCGAATATTAAGTAGTTGGGTGCAATGGCACTCTAGATATTGCATTTTTAAACAAATCACTTAAGTTTTGGTAGGGTCAAATATATTGTTTTTAAATATGAACATGCCAAATTTCAGGGCAATATGTGCAATGCTTCCTAGTACCGGGTTCTCCAATAGGGACATAACAATTTCGTATCTTTATGTCAACGCACCCTCAAACATTTTTAATGATCTTTCAGTCTCAAAACGTTAGTCGAAGTCAACATTTTCATCATGGTAAAGTTCACCTACGTGCAACGTTTGGAAATCATTAAAAATTACTACCGAAATTCTGAGTCGGCAGTAATAATTATCTTCAGCGACGAAGCTCATTTCTGGCTGAGTGGTTTTGTCAATAAACAAACTATGCGTTTTTGGACAGCAACAAACGCACATGTGCTTCAAGAGACAAAATTGTCTTCATGCCGGGGCGTGATTGGGCGGTATTTTTTCGTCAATGAAAACAATTGTGGGCTTTTTTCTCTTCTGGATAAATAAACCATTCTAATAATAAATTTTGAAAAATTTAAAAAAAAATTTCCCAAAAAAAAAATTTTCCTCTTAATATTTATAACTCTATGATATATAGGGTGATCCAAGTAGAGGTACTTTTTACAATAGCCTTTATTGACAGATCAGGTGTGAGTCGTGATCAAGTGAGTCTTATCACTGTTTTAAAGAAAAAAAACAGAAAATTCAAATTGAATGGGGAATGTTTATTATCATTTGAAAGAACATTCTTTGGCATTTATTTTTTGAAGATTATGTCTATCAAATGTTTGTCGCGGCTACGTCTCAGATGGTCCATCCGTTGAGTCCAATTTTCGATGACTCGTTCGAGCATTTCGACCGATAACTGGCGAATGACACGCGCGATGTTTTGCTCCAAGGCCTGAATCGAAGCGGGTTTGTCCGCATAAACTTTAGACTACAGACATATCCCCACAGGAAAAAGTCTAACGGTGTGATATCACATGATCTTGGTGGCCCATCGACCGGCCAAAAACGTGAAATTATCTGCACCAAAGTGTTCTCTCAATAAATCCATTGGCGCCGTCTTGTTGAAACCAAATGTCGCCGAGATCACGAGCTTCAATAGTCGGTTATCATGGCACGATAACGGTCGCCATTGACGGTTACGTTCTCACGGACATTCTCATTTTTGAAGAAATATGGACCGATGATTCCACCGGCCCACAAACCACACCAAACCGTTGTTTTTCAGGATGAAGTGGCAGCTCTTGAATCTCTTCAGGTTGCTCTTCGTCCCAAATGCGGCAATTTTGCTTGTTTACATACCCATTGAGCCCGAAATGGCCTCATCGCCGAAAAAAATTTGGCTCGAAAACGTCGGATCTTCTTGGAACTTTTCAAGAGCCCATAGAGCTAAGCGATGTCGCTTGGGAAGGTCGGGCGGCTTCAGTTCTTGCACAAGCTGTACTTTGTATGCTTTCAATTTAAGATATCGACGTAAAATGCGCCAAGTCGTTCCATACGTCAGTCCGAGTTGCTGCGAACGGCGCCGAATCGACTCTCCACGGTCTTCGTGAATAGTAAGCTCAGTAGGCCGATTATGTTGACAATAAGTAGAGCGAAGTGCACGAAACACATTCCTCACAGAACGTGAATTTTCGTAATAAAGTTGAACGATTTGTAAACGTTGTTCAGGCGTAAGTCTTTCCATGATGAAATGCCAAACAATACTTAACAAAAATAACATGACAGCGTGACACGACTCACACGTGATCTGTCAAAAAAAGGCTATTGAAAAAAGCATCTCTACTTGGATCACCCGTTAAAAATAATTCATATAAATAAATAAATAACAAGTAAGGAAGTTTCAGTCGGGTAAACCGACTAAGGTACACCGCCACTTTGTGAGTACTGTAATATGAAATATTACACGAATTATTCTGTCAATTTGTATGGGAGGTACCAGAGGGGGTTTAACAAATACTCCTATTTTTCGCTAAACAGTAGATACGTCCAATATATTGCACTATACCAAATTGTAAGCGTTTATGAACACTGGTATATTAACGTTATGATCTTTTCAAATTTGGTATACTTTGACCATTTTGTGTGGGAGGTACTAAGGTGGTAACGCACATTTTTCACAGAACTATAGGTACTTTAAAAGCGTTACACTGTGAGTATTTTGTAGTATTTTCGTGCATTGGTACTCACGCTATATGCTTTTAACTATTTGTACGAAATGGTACCTTTGTGTGGGAGGTACCAAAAGGGGTATGGCGATAACGCCCATTTTTCACTGGACTATGTATAGACGATATAAAAGCATTACCCCATGAAAACTTTCAAGTATTTTTATACACTGGAAAATGGTCCCTTTGTGTGGGAGGTACCAAAAGGAGCGGGACCACTTCACCCATTTTTCTCAAGTTGATAGTGACAGATAAACTACTCGCAAAGAAAAAATTCGTTTCTGCGAAACGAAATATTAGACAACTACAATTCTCGTTTACGACGACTAAAATTCTTTTGGTCAGAACAAAAAATGGCTTACGCGAAATAAGTTTCTGTTACAACAAACGAAATTTCAGTTCCGGCAAACGAAAATTGTAGTTGTCTAATATTTCGTTTCGTAGAAACGAATTTTTTCTTTGCGTGTATTAATATGTGTGGAATTACCGAGGATTCGGATAAGTAGCATAGAAGTTATAAGAGAAACAATATTTCACTAAATTTTAACCCTTCGTTAGGGAGGTACTAGAAGGAGTGCGCCAATATGGCCCATCTTCGAACTTAGCCTGAGATAGAAAAGAATTTGAAGTAATCCGCTACTCCTTTCGTGCGCTCCAGCCAGACAGACAGACGGACGGACATTGCTCAAATTACTTAAAATGGCTGAAAACGGATTTCCGCCGAACATACTTGGGGGCGTAGGTCACTCCTTCGATGTGTTACACTTTTTGTCCGTAGCAAATGATATGTAGCCTCGTATCACTAAAGTGAGGGTATAATAAATTTTAGTAGAGTTCGAAACCCATGTTATATAAATTGTTCAATTTGAACAAATTAAAATGTATCCTTAATTAGTAACTTAAAATATATAATCAAGACTTCAGAATTTATGTGGTTTACTCTAATTTTATATGTATATTGTTCTTCCCAAAATTATGAAGTTTTTTTTAAATTACAAAGGAATTAGTTATTTGAGTAATTACAAATAATTAACGGCGTCAAAACTGGTACAGGGTGAACTATCTGAATGAAGTGCCTAATCTATAATTTAAACGGTCGTTACTCTTTTGTTTACATTTGAGTTCATCAACAATGAAATGCAAATTTCTGACATTTTCAGTAATCAAACTTCAACATGCACATTGTGTTTGATTGTTTCGATGCTGTTGCTATGATTGATTAGTACAGATCTAATTTCAATTTCTTTCAAAAAAAACTGTTACAAATTCAAGAGACTAAATTCCAAACTAGTGTGAGCGGCAATTCATTCGCATTATAAGATTTGTTTAAACGTCAATGACCTCAACAATTTGTATATGTAATTCAAACGAGTTTAACTAACCCCATCACTTTTATTGTTCGATCGAGTTTTCGAGTAACGCTAACAGCAATTCAGCGGAAATATTTCAAAAAGCAAATACTCGTATAGCCGACAAGCGCCGACTCAATGTTAGCCTACATCAAATAAACAGTTATTAGACGCTTACGGTCTGGCACACAGTTGTAAACTGTGATTTCTAGTAATAGATTGGTTACTTAGGGCTTTATGATCACTATTTATTTAAAAGTATACAATGAAGAAAATAGAAAATGTAGTTATATTTACACAATGAAATGTTTAGTTAACAACTAAGCTGATACGAGATAAAACTGTTTAATAAACAAAGTAAGACAAAATGGACTAAAGTCGGCAGTGAAAAATGTAATGTAACATGGAATTTGGTCATGTTAGGCGATTTAATCGACTGACATTTTCAATGTTCTTCGAACTTAGCCTAGGAAACAAAATAATACCACACATAATATCTGACGTTAATGGGTTACTTACTGCGAGAGTTATCGTGCGCACTAAACAGACAGACAGACGGACAGACATCGCTCAAATGACTTAAAACTGATTTTCGCCGAACATACTTAGGGTCTTACTTAGGTCACTCTTTCAATTCGTTGTACTTTTTTCTCGCAGCAAATGAATCTCCTCCAACAAATTTAGGGTATAATAACAAAAAAATTTATACATTTGTCCTAAACCTTAAAATTTTTGGAATTAAATAATATTTTATGATTTGTAACTATTAATTATTTATACATACATTTATGTCACCTATTATTTGAATAATATTCTATACTACATTTCCACATACGGTATACTTCCCTCTTTTTTCCATTTGCAAAACGCACAATCTGTCCACTCTTCTTAAATCACGGATTACATGTACTCTTTTTTAAAATTTTCACCTTGTCATAAAATTTAATAATTCTTTGATTTTTAATAAAAAGAAAAAAACAAAGTAAAACTATCAGCAACTTCATTGGCCACACTTTGTGGGCATTGGTATACAACATATATATGTAATCACGTTTTCGGAACATAAATTAAGTATTCGGAAGCACAAAGTTAAAATTTGGTGACAACTTCACTTGGTTGAATATAAAATGCTGTGTTTTTTTTTCAAGAAACACAAGGCTTTACTTGAAAATGCACTGCTACGATATTTTGGAAATGCTTTGCATAATTAATTAAAAACAATGGACAGTTCATTCTACAGAAACGATCCTCATTTTGTTTATTTAATTGCGCCCGATTCGTCAACCAGGAGCTACAGGGCTGACTCGACAATATTTAATTAGTATATTCATATAACTATTATATTTTTGAACACATTAGAGGAAATTATTTGTGTAGACTTTATAGTCGAGGCCTACAAAAGACTCTTACACCCATGGGTTCATATGTGTATCGTATATACGAGAGCGGTCCCAAGATTAGCCGAACTAATGCACAATTAGCGTCAGTAGATTGAAACAAAAATACTTTGGTGAAAAGTTGCAACCTTATAAAATATATGCTGTTGAGGTTTTTTTTGTATAAACGATTTCATTTGTAAACATGGAAAAAACTTGTCACCGTTACATTATTTAATACATTCATTGAAAGGTCTCAGTCCAAACAATATTAAAGCCGAGCTAGACTCTACCGTAGTAAGTGTGCTCCTTTGTCTACGACTATCAAATATAGGGCGGCAGAGTTTAAACGGGGCCGTACTAGCTGCCAAGACAAACACCGAGTGATCGACCAATTGAAGTGTCCGCACCAGAAACGTTTAAGAAAATCCATAAAATCATATTGGATGATCGTCGGCTGAAGGTTCGTGAGCTAACTGAAGTCATAGGCATACCAAAAAGCGCTATTCATAGCATATTGACTGAAGAATTGAAGTTGCGAAAGCTGTGCGGAAGATGGGTGCTGCGTTTGCTCAAAATGGAACAAAAACAGTGTCTTGAAGATGTCTCAATAGAGTGTTTGGTGATGTTTTACTGCAATAAAGTCGACTATTAATAATAAATTGGTCCATCACTTCACACCTGCGACAAAGGAACAAGCAAAGCGGTGGACTGGAATCGCGTACAAAGAAATCGAAGACAGTTCCATCTGGAAGCACGGTCGTGTAGTCTCTTTTTCTAGATGAGCGTGGGAGACGCTCTAGATGAGCGTGATTACACTATGCAACAAAAAATTTTTTTTTGTGTCAAAGGCCTAAAAGCTTTTTTGTGCAGATTGAGGAATATTATTTCATAAAATCAAAACCAATATTGTTATACCCTTCACCACTCTGTGGTTTTTTATAACTTTGTTTTGCTTCAGATATTTGTAACGCCTAAAAATACTGGAGTCAGGCGGATCAACTCAGAATCACTAGCTGATTCGATTTAACAATATCTGTCCGTCCGTCTACCCGTCTGCCCATCTTAAGTTGTTCGCAAAGTACAGGTCGCAATTTTACCCCATTCTTGATGAAATTTGGTACAGAACACTTTCTTGCATTTAAGTTGGTCAAAATCGGATTAGATTTAGATATAGCTCCCATATAACGGGTTTTCCAATAAGGATTTTGAAGTGACGTTTCGGCCAGTGCAGTGCTTTATTGATTCGAAAAATCCTTATTACAATGGGTAAATACGCTTATAGCTAACATTTTTCATTCTTACGAGATAACTTACATACATTAGGTATCTTACAAGTTATATAAATTTAGTTTCTTAAAATTATGTATTTCTACATTTCACTTATACTAGTTACAATGCTTTGTCGATATATTTAATATTTTCCCACAAAATCGAATTACAAAAAGGGAATTACTCGTCATTTTATTGTTTTTTACTTAATACTATGACTTAAAAATAACACTTAAATAATATATACAAATATACGCGTACTATATACGGTGTCGTCCAAATAGTAACTATCTATCCGGCGATGATAGAATAGCAATTGGTCGCCACGGTATAGCCCGCCGTCTCTATTCAGAGTTAAAAGACCAGCAGGAGGCTGGTATTTTAATTCGGTTAGCCTGTCTAGGGTGGTGTCTAGATTTAGGCATGTCCTCATCAATTCATTATCTAGAGAGGATGAGCTCTCAAGGTGCCGAATTGCTGTTTTGGTTAAAAACACATCAATACGATCGAAGTCAATCGCGCCGTAGATAGACCGATTCGAAGGTTTCCGTACCGTACCGTCGTCCGCGATGGTGTTTCGAAGGCCGAGGGATGTAACGAGAATTCGTCGTTCCCATCGCCTAAGCCTTTCCATTTGGCAGGAAGAGATTCCAAACCAGGATGGAAAAGCATAGGCCATGATGGGTCTGATGATCTGTTTATAGACCAAAAGTTTAACGTCCTGGCTGAGTCCTCCGCGTCGCCTCAGCAAGGGGACGTAAAGGGCAAATATACGATTGACTTTTGCCAAAATGTGATCCATATGTCTCACAAATTTGAAGTCCATCGAAAAGACAACGCCAAGGTATTTTATACTGGCTGATGTCCGAATTATTTCATTTCCTATTCTAATAACAGGAATATATTTTTTAGCATTAGGATAAAGGAGCTTGCGCCTTCCTTTAAATATAATGCTATCACATTTTGATATATTCAATCTGAGTCTCCGTCTGTCGAAATAGTTCGATAACTCTAAAAGATAAGAATTTATCCTAGAGTTTACAGTTGAAGCTACTGGCCCGGAAGAGGCAATGAGTATATCATCTGCGTAGATCAAAAGCAAGTCACCAGAGGGTGGCTGCGGAATGTCACACAGAAGAATATTGTAGAGGACTGGTCCGAGGAGAGAGCCCTGCGGAACCCCAGCCACTAAATTTTTTCTCTCAGTTACCAACCTTAACTCTGTATGAGCGATCTCGTAGGAAGTTCGCTACCATCCGACAGGTGTTGCCTCCAAAGCCGCGGGTCAAAATCTTGAATAAGATGCCGGCGTGCCATGCAGTGTCAAACGCCTTGGAAAAATCAAGACTAACTGCAATGGTCACATGGCGCTCATTCAATGCCCTGGCTACATGGTCGGATAGCACTGAGAGTGCATGGGAAGTGGAATGACCCTTGCGAAAACCGAATTGGTTGTCCGCAAGTATTCCGACATCTTCTATCGTGTCCCTTATTCTGCGCAACAGGAAGTGCACCAGAAGTTTGCCAAAGGCTGAAAGTAGGGATATTGGTCGATAGTTGCTGCATTGCTTGGGATCAGAACCAGGTTTTGAGATAGGAACCGTTAGTGATTCCTTCCAAGCCCTGGGGAAATATCCCAAGTTTAGGCAATGGTTGAAGATTATGGACAAAAATGTCCAAATCATTATATTGGTCTTTTTCAAGACAATATCCGGAATTCCGTCAACTCCGGCTGATCGACGGTTGCGTTTACCTACGTTTCGGCCATTTGTAATATGTCATGATCTGTCATTTGTTTTTCATTGTATTCAGTAGTGTTTACAATTTCATCATGGAGAGATATATGTACGTTAGAACAACGTTTAGCAATTATTCAGTTTTATTATCAAAATAATCGTTCTCCAATTGCAACTTTTCGTGATATAAGTCCTATTTTTAAAATAAAAAACAAACACTTTCCAGTCGGCCTACGACCTTGACACCCATGCGCAATATTTTAGATCTCGTTAAGAGCTATCTTTTTGCCATTGACCGATTCCCGATCGTTAAAGAGCTAGAGCAAAAATAAACTTTCCGTTCCAGTCGACTTACGACCTTGACATCCATGGGCAATATTTTAGCTCGCTTTAAGCTATCTTTTATGATTTAACACCATTAGACTATTTCTTGTGGGGTTATTTGAAGTCATTGGACTTTCGAAATAAACCAGAATCTCTTGAAGTTTTACAAGTCAATATTGAAGGTGCCATTCATGACATACGACTTCATTTAGTGGAAAAAGAGCTCGAAAATTGGGTTCATCGAATTCGTTCCTGCAGAAGAAGTCGTGGAGGCCATTGGAATGACGCTTTATTTAGAACTTAATTGTATCGATTGTACTTTACATTAAATATTAAACTTTTGAATTTCCTTAACAATAAGTGTGTGTTTTTTTTCATTGAAATCATATCACTCTTATTGGAAAACCCTGTATATGTTCATCTCGATTTGACATTTAAGCGTCAAAAATTTGGCATAAAAAGCGTTTCAGATTTATATATAGCTCCATATACATATATGTTCGTCCCGTTTTGGGATTTGAGAGTATATACGACTTATTTTAAGCAGATCTTTATGAAATTTAATACCCGTCAGTTCTATGAGGCATGTATGTACAACCCGATTTCTTATTTACGCGATATAAAGGACACAATTTGCATTAAATCTTTAAGAAATTGTATACGGAATAGCTGTTTGCGCCGATAATAAACAATTCTAAATTTGAGAAACATCGGTTCAGATTTAGAAATTGCCCCCATATATCGTTCATTCCATGCCAAACCGAACACCTTTTTGGGTCACCATTCCCGATTTCAAAATAAATTGGCATTTTTTCAGATGTTATTAGCATTTGAAATCTGCGAAAATAGGAAAATATCCTCAAACGACGTTCGTTTCAAGTTCTGTATTTTCGGAACGCGTGGACGGATTTTTATAAAAGAAGGCACATTTTAAAGGTCGTAAGTTCTTTTTTTCATAGCAAAGATTTATCTTCGCATCGATAACGTTTTTGAGTGCATCCGCAAATTTAATTTGCATTTTATAGATCAACTTAAAATTCGGTGAAAAATATAGTTATGTAGCCCCATATATTCTAAATGAACGCTCAAAATTTGGAAAGATGGCGTTCAGACACATTACATTTGTTATATTTTAAAATCGCGTTTGTAGAGTTATACAAATTAGAGCTCTTCTTGAAGGTCTTGAATAGGACATCCTCGATATATGCGAAAATTCGGCAATATTTGCATATATCGTTATTTATTTCTCCTCTTAAATTTTAATTTGCATACTAGACCAGGAAAACACCAACATAGATCTATGAAATATATATAGGAATGTAGGCCTATCTAATCTGCTCTAATCCTGTAAATTTTAACCTGGTGTTTTCTTCCGTTTCAAATTAATAAAATTTTTACTTAAAAATTTCAGAAATCGAAATTGTTTTTTATACACTCACTTTAGTGTGACGAGGGTATATATGATTTGCTACGGACAAAAAGTGTAACACATCGAAGGAGGGTTTTGAGCCATTTTAAGTCATTTGAGCAATTTCCGTCTGTCTGGCTGGAGCGCAGGATAACTCTCGAAGCGAGTAACGGATTGACTTCAAACTTGGTATGGGATAATATTTTTTTCTATCTCAGGCTAAGTTCGAAAATGGGCCATATTGGTCCACTTCTTCTAGTACCTCCCTCACAAAGGGTTAAATTTTAGTGAAATATTGATTCTTTAATAACATCTATACTACTTACTCAAATCTTCTGAAATTTTTCACATAGTATTAGTTTTTTAGTCGCTAACCTTTTTGGTACCTCCCACACGAATGGACCATTTTGTACCAAAAGTTAACAGCTTTTATAATTTTAATACCAGTACATATAAATAGTACTTGCAATTTTGTACAGTGTAATGCTTTTATAGTACCTAGAGTCCAGAGAAAAGTGGGCGTTATTGGCACTCCCCTTTTGGTACCTCCCACACAAATGGACCATTTTGTACCAAAAGTTAACAGCTTTTATAACTTTAATACCAGTGCATATAAATACTTGAAATTTTGTGCAGTGGAATGCTTTTATAGAACCTGGAGTCAACAGAAAAGTGGGCGCTATGGGCACGCCCCTTTTGACACCTCCCACACAAATAGACATTTTGTACCAAATGTACAGGTGGCGCAAAAGTAACCTTTCGATGTTTTTTGGCTGTAATTTAAAAATTATTATTGTTCAAATAAATAGTCAGCAATATTCCGCGTTCTGGAGCAGTGTAGCGTAACATTGTTTATTAACGTGTATTTCGCATGTGTTTACTACACAAATGTCAAAACAGAACTGACATTAGGGGCCAATCGCAAAATTTGTAGCATTTTCTGATGGGAGGATTACTTTTGCGCCAATTTATAGCATTTTCTGATAGGAGGATTACTTTTGCGCCACCTTGTGAAAAGCTTTTAACTTTAATACCAGTACATACTTTAAAGTTATTATTAGTCCCCATATATAGCATCTCCCCGATTAGACTTAATCCGTAAAAGTGTTTCTAATTTTTAACGAAAAAAAAGTTTTGGTAAAAATTTGCCAACAATGAAGAGGGTGGCTATTTTAACGAGCGAGACAGTTCTTCTTGTATATAGGGTATCGACCCTGGTGAATATTTTAAACTAACCACAGTCGCCCTGTAGCACCCTTACGCATAGAGACATCAATCAAAATTATTTAAAAGATCTATGGGAGATATATGTATTTGTATATTGATTTCATTCGCATTTACTCGCCTCCAACTGATGTTGTTTTTTGTCGTTTGTTTGTTCAAATTCTGATCAAATGAATTTAAAATATTTGTCACCAAATGAATGCAAATTTTTTCATAGGGTTTTTATGTATTTTTTTTTGGCTTTTTCATAGTTGTTTATTTGATTTAGTAGTGGCGGGCCGGTTCGTTATCTATTTTATGTTTTGTTTTTTTTTTCTCATCTCTTCCAAATCTTCAAGGTTAAATTTTAGAGCGCAGAAGGAGATTGTTAACATTGACTATTTTAAAATTCAAATCGAAAAAACGGATGAATTTAAATACTCAGTTCGAAAGTCTCGATTTGTTGAGAATTTAATCTAAGAATGTCTCTAAAGAACCATGCAATGTGATTAATTAAATTTAAATGCTGGCTTATGTCGAAAAAAGACGAGAACACCAAAGAAAAAAAAGAGAGAAATTCTATTATAAATCAAGAATTCAAATGTCTAATAAAATTCCCCTATCATAGTTAGATTCTGATTGATTAATGCTTAACTGGATTAAATGAATTGATTTATGTTGGCGATTTTAGTCACTATTAATTGCTAAACGACTGTGTTTTGTTGCTGATGGTTTAATAATTCACAATTAATTAAAGAAAATCGGATTAATTAGGAACAAAATATAAATTTTGCTTTGTTTAGATAAGAGGAGATTATAAGTGCTGTCATTTAAGATATTAATACAAAAGCTTTGTGATTTTCAAAAGAATTTTGCTTAATGCTGTACACGTGTCTACAAAGATTTTTTTTAATAAGTTTTAAAATGTCCATGTTGAAATTTGGTGCTAAGAACTTTTTTGCAACAGTCACGTAGCCTAGTCGTAGGAAGATTTTCAGGGGCAAGGGGATGAGTGGGGTTGTCGGGTATTTTGAGAGAAATATTTCTTGAAGTGTCCCCTTTCTTTCATTCTTTGACATGCAACATCTATTCGATTTAGCGCATCGAAATTGTGAGGGGTAAGCTCTTTTTATCGAAGATATATTTTTAAAGTGTATTTTGCAAACACAGTGTTATTTATTCCCTACACCACACACGGTGTATTACAAGTTTGTTTTGTGGCAGCGGTTTGTACCCCAGGAAATACTACAGCTAGACCCACCATAAAGTATATCGACTGACTCAGAATCACTGAGTCTATTTAACCATGTCTGTCCATCTTAAGTTGTTCGCAAAGTACAGGTCGCAATTTCACTCCGATCTTGCTCAGACTTGGCAATTATAACTCTTTCACACTTGGGAAGTACAATATTAAAAAATGACCAAAATCGGTTTATATTTAGCAAACGGGTTTTCCAATAGGGATGATATGATTTTGATGTGATGTTTCGGCCATTTATAATATGTCATGATCTGTCATTTGTTTTTCATTGTATTCAGTAGTGCTTACAATTTCATCATGGAGAGATATACGCAAGAACAACGTTTACAAATTATTCAGTTTTATTATCAAAATAATCGTTCTCCAATTGCAACTTTGTGCGCTAAATCCAAACAAAAACACTTTCCGGTCAACCTACGACCTTGACAACCATGAGCAATATTTTAGCTCCCGTTAAGAGCTATCTTTTTGCCATTGACCAATTCCCGATTCGACGTACCGTTAAGGATCTAGAGCAAAAATAAACTTTCCGTTCTCAGTTGAAAATTATGTTGTCCATTTTTTTAAAAATAAAAAAAACACTTTCCAGTCGTCCTACGACTTTGACACCCATGAGCAATATTTTAGCTCTCGTTAGGAGCTATATTTTTGCCATTGACCGATTGTGGCTACGTGCCACACAGCAAATAAAACAATTGAATTGTTGCGAGAAACGTTTGGAAATTGTGTTATTGAATGGCCTCCAAGAAGTTGTGATTTAACACCATTAGACTATTTCTTGTGGGGTTATTTGAAGACATTGGTTTTTCGAAATAAACGAGACTCTCTTCAAGCTTTACAAGTCAATATTGAACGTGCCATTCATGACATAAGACTTGATATATTGGAAAAAGTGCTCAAAAATTGGGTTCATCGAATTCGTTCCTGCAGAAGAAGTCGTGGAGGCCATTTGAATGACGTTTTATTTACATCTTAATTGTATCGATTGTACTTCACATTAAATAAAAAACTATTGAATTTCCTTAACAATAAGTGTTTTTATTATCAAAGAAATCATATCACTCTTATTGGAAAACCCGTTATATCCCCCATATACTTATACTCGTATGTTCCTTCCGATTTGGGATTTAGCGCTACACGAGTATAACAAGTATTTCACATTCAATCATTTTGCGATTTAGCAGGTTGGAGTTTCTTGATACAGGGATCCACAATGCCGAGTTTCAAGAAGATCGGTTCAGATTTACATATACTAGCCCCCATATATACGTTCCTTCCGATTTGGCCTTTAGCGCTATAGAAGCTCTACTTCACATCTAATCATTTTGAATGTACCAACATTTTGAAGTGTGCAAACAATTCTTACTTGAAGTAAATCATAGATATTTCAGTGTTATTTTTTATGTAAAGGGTCCGCCATCTAACGTTTTTTTTTCAACTAGTGCTTATTTCGTGAATGGTAACACTTAGCTCATGTCTGATTTGACAGATAATTAGTTTTATCCTTCCGCTGAACGAGTATGGTTGTGTATACGCTTGAACAACGCTGGGAGCGATCGACCTACAGAAGATGCCGATTTTGTCAAAAAAAATCATCTTTTCAGATGAAGCTCACTTTGATCTTGGCGGGTATGTAAACAAGCAAAATTGTCGCATTTGGGACACAGAAAACCCGCACGCATACATTGAAAAGCCGATACACCCAAAACGAGTCACTGTTTGGTGCGGATTTTGGTCCAGAAGCATAATTCGGCCATTTTTCTTCGAAAATGAGCAAGTGGCCGTTACAGCCAGTGGCGATCGTTATCGGGCCATGTTGAACGAATTTTTGTTCACAAAAATTGAAGAGAAGGATATAGGCAACATTTGGTTTCAACAGGACGGCGCAACGTGCCACACAGCCGAAGCTACACGAGATGTTTTGCGCGATGTTTTTAAAAAAAAAAGTTATTTGGCGGACCCTTTGTTACAAGAATGGTGTAGGTTACCATACTGTTGGCCGGCCCGACTTTAGCCTTTCTTTCCTGTCTTTTCTTTGTTTTTAGTGGTACCACTTACATTGATCCCATACTGAACATTTTTGGCATGGTACGTGACCAAGTTTGTTTTTTTTATTTTTGCATAAATACCGACCTTTCGCAGACCTGTGTAATTTTCAGATGTGGGTGTGAGCTAAAATATATTTATAGCTTTTAACATATTATCTTGATAGATGATCATGTCTTCAACTGCATCTGTACCATTGCGTTACAGATGAAAAATTAAGTATCGATTGACAGTCACTATTTTTTAAATTTATTAATATTGTACAAAGCCAATGATAAAGCACATTAAGAACTGAATTGACAGGTATTTTGTTATTCTTTGTTTGCAGAAAAATATATATTTAAATTATATTCCTGTCACCTGAGGTTTTTTTAAACCGGTAAATTATATTAAACAAAAATAGAAAATACAAAATTCTTCTATTTATTATAAAAATGTAACATTTCCATTTTATATGTATAGGGTGGGCCATTTAAAATTAAAAAAATCCTGGTTTTATTGGAAAGGTTCAACTTTGTCATTTAATAATGGAATGCAATATCATTCATATGACTACCACGACTGGCTCGGCAGTACGTCATCCGATAAACCCAATTTGTCAGTACATTTTCTATTTTTTTCGGGTCGAATCTCTTCAATCGCAACTTCGATTTCATATGTCAACGCTTCAATTGTCTCTGGATGCTTTGCGTAACATTTATCCTTATTGGCTCCCCATAGAAAATAATCCAAAGGGCTCAAATCACAAGTCAAAGTAATCGGTAGTTCAAATTTAATATTTTAAATGGCCCACCCTATACATACATTTTAGAACTTCGGTTTTATATGACTTTCATTATACTTGACAAAGAAATATTCTACTTACGATTATTTAGGGTTTGTCATAAAAATATAGCTCATAATAACTTACCTGAAAGTAGACAAAGGAAAAACAAGTAAAAGCGTTAAGTTTGGCCATGCCGAATCTTATATACCCTCCACCATGGATAGCACGTGACCTCACAAAATAACTCAAACCTAAAGAAAATAACACCGAAAAACATAAAAAAATGTAGATGAGGACAGTAGGAATCACAACAAGTTAGATGCTATATATGGGAGCTATATCTAAATATGGAGCGATATCGCCCATTTGCAATCCCAAACAACCTGCAACTATAAGAAGTATTTGTACCAAATTTGATCAACCTAGCTCTATTATTGCGGACTGTAGCGTGATTACCACAGACGGACGGACGGACAGACGGACATGGCTAATCGTCTTAGAATTTTACGACGATTACGAATATATATACTTTATGGGGCCTCAGATCAATATTTAGAGGTGTTACAAACGGAGTGACAAAATGAATATACCCCCCATCCTAGGGTGGAGGGTATAATAACACTGAAAACACACAAAAAATATAGTAGAGAACAGTAGGAATCAAAACAAGTTAGATGCTATATATGGGAGCTATATCTAAATATGGACCGATATCGCCCATTTTCAATCCCAAGTTACCTGCTATACCAAATTTTAGCCACCTAGCTCTATTATTACGGACTGTAGCATGATTACCACAGACGGACGGACGGACAGACGGACATAGCTAAATCGTCTTAGAATTTTACGACGATTAGGAATATATATACTTTATGGGATCTCAGATCAATATTTATAGGTTTTACAAACGGAGTTACAAAATGAATATACCCCCATCCTATGGTGGAGGGTATAAAAATAATATGTATAGTACTCGTAACGTTTGCAAACATTTTTGGAATTTTTTTAGTTTATTTTCTGAATGGTTCTCCATTAAGAAAACTGTGTAATTATTTGAAATGAATCGGAGCAAAACTATCGTGGATGCAGCAGTCTAAGCAACCGCGCCTCTTACATGACTCAGGGCATCAGCAAAACTTTAAAGTGTTTCTCCCACAAGCCACATTTTCAAAGTATTTTACTAACATATTAGCCAATTTTGTTTCCAAAAAGTGCGGTTTTCACTTCAATGTGTTCCCAAAAATTTAAAAATATAAATTTCGAGATTCGAAATTTTTCAGCATTACCTGGGGAAGACGACTATCTAACGAAATAAATGTGGATTATTGATTTAATATAATCCATCGCCGAGTTATGATGTACACCGCAATTCTATTTTTTCCGAGACGCTTCCGAATAATTGCTGCCATTGCCTTATTTTTATACCCTCACTTTAGTGTGACGAGGCTATATATCATTTGCTACGGATAAAAGTGTAACACATCGAAGGAGTGACCTAAGACCCCAAGTCCGTTGTGGGTAATTTTAAGTCGAATGAGCAATGTCGGACCGTCCGTATGTCTGTCTGCTGGCTGGTGCGCACGATACCTCTCGAAAGGAGTAACCGATTGACTTCAAATTTGGTATGTGTTAATATTTTTTCAATCTCCAGCTAAGTTCGATGATGGGTCATATTTGTCCACTCCTTCTAGTACCTCCCCCACAAAGGATTAAAATATTGTGAAATAGTGATTCTTTAATAACTGCTATACTACTTATTCTAATCTTCAGAAAAAAAACTCGAGCAAAATGGGCGAAGTTGCCACGCCCCTTTTGGTACCATCCACACAAATGTACAATTTTGCACCAAAAGTTAACAGATTATAACATTAATATCAGTGTATAAAAATACTTCACATTTTGTACAGTATAATGCTTTTATAGTGAATATAGCCCGGTGGAAAATGTTCGTCATCACCACTCCCCTTGCTGTACCTCCCACACAAAATGGCCATATAATACTACAATTTAATATCTCATAACGTTAATATACCAGTGCACATAAGCGCTTTTAATTCGGCACAGTGCAATGTATTGGGTGATCCAAGTAGAGAAACTTTTTTCAATATCCTTCTTTGACAGATCACGTGTGAGTCGAGTTATGCTGTCATGTTATTTTTGTTAAGTATTGTTTGGCATTTCATCATGGAAAGGCTTACGCCTGAACAACGTTTACGCGTGTCATTCGCCAGTTACCAGTCGAAATGCTCGAACGAATCATCGAAGATTGGTCTCAACGGGTGGATCATCTGAGACGTAGCAACGCCCAACATTTGATAGACATAATCTTCAAAAAATAAATGCCAAAGAATGTTATTTCAAATGATAATAAACATTCTCCATTCAAATTGAATTTTTTGTGTTTTTTCTTTAAAAAAGTAGAGAACCTTGAAATGGATTACTAAAGGGTGATCCATTTATACACTACAAATATACACGGAACATCAATTTTGAATTCTCAGACTGTGGTCAAAGTAGCAGTGACCAAAGTAATATTCATTTGTTATTCATAAACTAGCTGGACCGGTCCACTTCGTTGTCCCAGATTTCAGATTTGCGATCCCGTCCATTTTTGGATCAGACACGTAGACTGTCACCAAATACATATAAACAAAATTACAGCACTTCCGCTGTAAGTTCAAGTTCAAGTTATATAAATATAAATTATATATATATAAATATAAGTTATATACATTTCAAAACTTGTCTCAATTGGGCGGGGCCACGCCCATTGGTCCGTTCCCGCCCATTTTTTAACCAATCACGTTGACTGCTCCCAGATATATACAAATATACACAAAATTACAGCACTCTCACTAACAAATTTTGCAATTTTAAAATTTCGTTGAAATTACTTTTTTTTAGAAATTTTAATGAATATTGCAAATTTATGGTTTAAAGTTCAAGGAAATATGATTTCTATTGCAATTTTCTTAGAAATTACAATATTATAGACAAACGAATAGAAATTTCACCTTTCTTCAAAATTGGCGAAATTATTTTCTTCCAGCAAATTTTCAAATTTTGCGTTTAAAAAATAAATCAACAAAATGGGATTTTTCTAAAAATCAATCGTTGAAAATTATTCTAATTTCGTAAAAATTGCATGTTTCATATTAATTGTAAATTTACATTTATTAATTGCATTTTTCTAAAATAATAAAAATAATACTATAAAATTTCTTCAAGATTTATTTTTTTCTAGAAAATTTCTTCAAAATTTCATTTTTTTAAATATTTTGCCGAAAATACATATTAATTCGTCAAAACTACAACTTTCTGCAAAACATTATTGAATTGGAAATTTTGTTAAAATAACATTTCTTCAAAAAAGTCCTTGAAATGACTGTTTTATAGAAATTTGAAAAAAAATTGCAATTTTATACAAAGTCCCGCTGTAGAAAAGTTCGAGGAAATGTGATTTCTTTCTTAGAAATTGCAATTTTATGGACAATCTCATATACATTGCACCTTTTTTTCAAAATTGACGAAATTTTCTTCTTCCAGCAAATCTTTGAATTTTGTCGAAATTGGTGGTTGAAAGATAAATCGTCAAAATTAAATTTGTCTAAAAAACAATTGTTGAAAATTAATTAAAATTTCTTCAAAATTATAAACTATAAAATTTCTTCGAAATTTCATATTTTCTAGAAAATTTCTTTAAAATTAATTTTTTTCTAGAAAATTTTGTAAAAATTTCATTTTTTGAATATTTTGCCGAAAATACATTTTAATTCGTCGAAATTGCACTTTTCTGAAAAACATTTTAGAATTGAAAATTTTTTTAAAATTACATTTCTTCAAAAAATGTCCTTGAAATTCCTTTGTTATAGAAATTTTAATGAAAATTGCAATTTTATAGTAAGTCCCGCTGTGGAAAAGTTCGAGGAAATATGACTTTTATTGCAAATTTGTTAGAAATTGTAATTTTATGGAAATTTATTTATTTATTTATTTATATAAATTATGTACAATACAAAGTAAATTTATATTCTAATTTTAAGGTCCAGGGAAAGGCAGGGTAACAAAGACCATATGGCTGAATTTTGCAGCGACAGACCAGAGCCTCTTGTGGGAATCGAACCCACGACCCCCAAACTCATAGGCGAGTACGCTACCAACTCGCCTACTGGGGCGCTCAAATAATTTTATGGAAAATTTCAAAAAATTGCTAAATTTTTTCAAAATTGACGAAATTGTTTTCTCCCAGCAAAACTTTAAATTTTGTCAAAATTTGTGTTTAAAAAATAAATCAACAAAATTGGATTTTTGCAAAAAACAATCGTTTAAAATTCTATTCAATTTCTTAAAAATTGAATTTTTCATGCAATAAGTTTCATATTTATTGTAAAAATACTTTTCATAATTGCATTTTTCTAAAAAAATCGTTGAAAATTATTTCACTATAACATTTCTTCAAATATAATTTTTTCCAGAAAATTTTGTCAAAATTTGTTTTTTCAATACTTTGCCGAAAATACATTTTTATTCTCAAAAGTGAATTTTTCTGCAAAAAATTTTTGAATTGAAAATTTTGTTAAAATTACATTTCTTCAAAAAAGTCCTTAAAATTACTGTTTTATAGAAATTTTATTGAAAATTGCAATTTTATAGTAAGTCCCGCTGTAGAAAAGTTCGAAGAAATGTGATTTTTATTGCAATTTTCTTACAAATTGCAATTTTATAGACAATCTCATATAAATTGCACATTTTTTCAAAATTTACGAAATTGTTTTCTTCCAGATAATCTTTAAATTTTGTCGAAATCGGTGGTTAAAAGATAGATCGTCAAAATCATTTTTTTACGAAATTTCTTCAAAATTAATTTTTTTCTAGAAAATATTTTTAAAGCAATAAGTTTCATGTTTATTGTAAAATTACTTTTCTTAATTGCATTTTTCTAAAATAATCGTTGAAAAGTAATTTTACTATAAAATTTTTTCAAAATATAATTTTTTCTAGAAAATTTTGTCAAAATTGATTTTTTGAATATTTTGCCGAAAATACATTTTAATTCGTCAAAGTTGCATTTTTCTGCAAAGCATTTTTGAATTGAAAATTATGTTAAAATTACATTTCTTCAAAAAAGTCCTTGAAATGACTGCTTTATAGAAATTTTAATGAAAATTGCACTTTTATAGTAAGTCCCGCTGTAGAAAAGTTCGAGCAAATGTGATTTCTATTGGAACTTTCTTAGAAATTGCAATTTTATAGACAATCTCATATCGATTGAACCGTTTTTCAAAATTGACGAAATTGTTTTCTTCTAGGAAACATTTTGTCGAAATTGGTGGTTAAAAGATAAATCGTCAAAATTAATTTTTTCTAAAAAACAATCGTAGAAAATTAATTTTTCTATATAATTTCTTAAAAATTGAATTTTACATGCAATAAATTTGAAATTTATTGTAAAATTACATTTCTTAATTGCAAAATTTCTTCAAAATTTCATTTTTCTTTGAAAATTTCTTCAAAATTAATTTTTTTTCTAGAAAATTTTGTCAAAATTTAATTTTTTTAATATTTTGCCGGAAATACATTTTAATTCGTCGAAATTGCACTTTTCTGCAAAACATTTTTGAATTGAAAATTTTTTCAATTCTTCACAAAAAATTCTTTGAAATTCCTTTTTATAGAAATTTTAATGAAATTGCAATTTTACACTAAGTCCCGCTGTGGAAAAGTTTGAGGAAATATGACTTTTATTGCAAATTTCTTAGAAATTGCAATTTTATGGAAAATTTCATAAAAATTGCACGTTTTTCAAAATTGACGAAATTGTTTTCTTCCAGCAAATCTTGAAATTTTGTCAAAATTGATGTTTACTTTTCTATAAAATTGCATTTTTCTAGAAAATGTAGTCAACATTTAATTTTTTTGATACTTTGTCGAAAACACAAATTTTATGAAATTTAAATTTTTCTAGAAAATTCCATTGAAATTTGACATTTTTCTAGAAAATTTTGTTGAAATTGCACATTTCTCATAAATTTCATTGGAATTTTAATTTTTCTAGAAAATATCTTTCAGCTGCGTTTAATAAAGTTAAAGAACGACCTTTTATCCTTTCATTGCCCTTTAATAAAGTTAACGACTGTTTTTATGTCCGAGACCTAAAATCTTTCTTTGTGTATATTGAGGCATTTAAAAAAACCAAACCAAACAAATTTTTTAAGGTAAAGTTTTTTAAAAGTCGAATTTTCATGGATAGTACCTTTAAAATTTGGAACATATTTTTCAAGTAAAAGGTCGTGAATTGAAGAAAATTATGAGGACTACAAATATTGGGAATATCACTTTCGCCTGTAGGCAGTAGTTTAGTAACTGTCTTTAAAAAAATTAGACAAAAATATTTTTTGATGGAACCATAAAAATAAAAACAAATGGGTTCCAAGTTTTGAAGAAAACAATGCCTGTTTGATGTGTGGTATAATAATATGTAATTCTAATTTTGTTCTAATTTTGTTAGTAAAACTTCCAATTCCCTCTTAAAACCTTGAATCCCATGATTGTCTAAACTTTAAATTCAACAACTATTCTTACGCGTAAATCATTTAGCAAAAGGAACCCAAAGCACATCCTTCAGCAATTTTCTTAAGGATAACTCTAAATTGGTACAAACACGCGCCACCTCTTCAGAGAAATGAAGTGCGAATGCTCCTCCCAAAATGACCAAAACAATTATAACCAGAAATTATGTTCCAAAGCAAGTCCTTCAGCAGGTTTGCCCATATAATAATATGTCCTTTATCGCCGTCAACGAATATCATGTAAGATATCCATATCCATAAGATATCCATACCATAAATTTATTAATTTAATTGAAATTATTAAAAACCCATGTTCGTTTAATAATGTTGTTACACGGTGCCTTATTTGCACATACGAATAAATAGAACCTTACAGTGAATGCATTTTAATGAATTTGGCTTACAAACACTCCCAAATTCCTTTCACCTTTACCACAAAAATGGTTTGTAGCATATAGAACTTTTACTTGTCGCATTAAGAAACAAACAAATCAACTGCAATCTAGCTTAGGGCCAGGTCGTGTAGTGGTCAGTCGGTTAGTTTGTTTTCTCAATGCTAGCAATGACCAACATCACGTCTGCTTTGCGGTGTATATCTAATTCTGTTTTAAAAAACATGTCCAGTTTTTCCACTTGTTTCCTGGCGTTCGTTTTGGATTAAATGAAGAGGAGTTAGAATAGAGCAAAAAAATGACGTACGTATCAGATGAAGAAAACCGCCGGGTTAACTGCGGGCAAATGGCACGCGTGCACCGTGAGCACGACACCGAAAAAAAATAGTTAATTTATGTCTAAAGTTAAACGTTTTATAAATCAGTTTACTAAGCTAAGACTATTATAGATAGTTTGCAAAAAAACAGTTTCAGAAACTGGAAAATAATTAAGCAAACATAAAACAGTCAATGTATAATGTTCATTTAAATACTCTATTATTCAGATATTTAAAACTACAGTGGGGCAAAAAATGACGTTGAAAAATTTGAATAATTAGAATGTGTTTTGATTTATTTATTGAATGTTTTCACATTCGAATTGTTCAGCTTTTCGCTCAACTCTTCCTTTCGAAAGAGAGGTTTTTTTGTGGTGTATTGGAAAAGATAAGACACTGCGCTCTGAAAGCCATGTAAACACATACCCTTATACGTATTTCAATCCTGTGCGGGGATATCATCAGAGGGTCTTATACATGACACAGTATGAGCTTGTAGTTGTGGCGATCATCACTTGTATATATACCAATCTACAAAGAAATTTGCATATGGGAATTATATATACCTACGAAGAAAGCGTACAAGTCACACAGCCAAAGCTTTAAGCGAGACTTAAATTCACCCATGTGACTGGTAAGGGTTGCCAGTTCGACACAGTTGTCTCTACACCAATCGCCAGGTAGATGGCGTGGATTCTGAGATTAGTTGGACGATTAGAAAGGCTTTACTACATTTCAGCAAGCATAGTATTTTTTTGTTGAATATCAAATATTTTTATGTTATTATTTAGAATTCATTAACACTACGTGTTGAAGATGAACAGCTTCTTTCTAATTGTATTTAGGCGGGCTGATCCTTATTATTTAAATGTTTTTAGAAGTTTTTTGTTAATGATCGATTTAATTTTTATTTAGATTTATTTATTGAATGTTTTCACATTCGAATTGTTCAGCTTTTCGATCAACTCTTCCTTTCGAAAGAGAGGTTTTTTTGTGGTGTATTGGAAAAGATAAGACACTGCGCTCTGAAAGCCATGTGTTTTGTTGACAATTAATTTGATACAAACTATAGAACGACCGTCTTGCAGAATCAATGAATGGTGCTTCGATCGGATGATAATATGTCTCTTAAGGTGAACAAATGATCCTTACATAAGACTAAATAAATAAATGGTTAATTAATGAATTGTCCTTGCATATGTATTCCCGATCCGGTTAAGTTATATTTTTTATATCAATATATGTAGTTTGTGATATTAGTTCTGTAATCACCTGAGTAATATAATTAATTAATATTTTTTTTTTTCAATATTTTATTGGGGCCATTACAAAATGTCCTTCAATTTGTTCCCACTTCCAAACGGCCTTGGCATGATGCGGTGAACTCTCTGAACGTTCTGGTGCAAGTATGTCGAACACTCTCTCGAACGTTGCCCTTCATAAATGAACTATTCACTATTTCCTCCCACCATTTTACGGCACGTAGAACGAAGTTAACATTGCAATTATTTTATTACTGTGGTAAACAGAAATTATCTTGGAGATTTCAACACCCTACAACTTCCAATGTTGCAAATACAATGGGGAATGATTTCGATATTTACTTATACAGGGTGATCCAAGTAGAGATACTTTTTTCAATACCCATTTCTTGACAGATCACGTGTGAGTCGTGTCATGCTGTCATGTTATTTTTGTTAAGTATTGTTTGGCATTTCATCATGGAAAGACTTACGCCTGAACAACGCTTACGCGTGTCATTCGCCAGTTACCAGTCGAAATGCTCGAACGAGTCATCGACAATTGGACTCAACGGATGGACCATCTGAGACGTAGCCACGGCCAACATTTGATAGACATAATTTTCAAAAAATAAATGCCAAAGAATGTTCTTTCAAATGATAATAAACATTCCCCATTCAATTTGAATTTTCTGTGTTTTTTTTCTTTAAAAAAGAGGGAAGCTCAAAATGAATCACCCTATATTTCATTTCTAAATAGACTTTTTTTTAATTGTTATCATTTCTGAGATATAGTGTCTTTGGTAATTTTTAAGGATTAACGGGGTATAAATTGACGGAATTCTACTGTATTACTTATAACAAAATAAATGGTAACATTCTGTTTCTAACAGTAGAGTGTATAATATTCGATGTGAATGCATTAATGCCGATTCTACTTCATTTTGTTTGATTATCTTACAAACACTTGATTATGCGGCCTCGCACTGCTGTCACACCGCACAGCAATGGTTTACGCTAAATTTCCTTTTATTCATTCCACAGCTGTTGGCATTGCTGTTGTATACCCTTTAATCCTTTGGCTGATTTTATGATTACCAAAGTAATTTTTATTTTGTTAGTTTCCAGGCATAATTTATAATTGTAAACATCATTACTAAAGACAACGACAACATCTCATGACGCACAAAACCAGAAAATATACCTTAAATCACAAACATGCGCTTACAAGTCTGTGGCTGAATTTAATTATGGAAACTTTGAGACGAAGAGAAATGTTCTTAAGATAATGTGAAGAAATAGTTTGTTAAAAATAACTATAGTCCCATCCATAATATCATATCTGCGGTATACAAAACTGCAAATATTATTACAATTTTAGCAATGTTTATATTTATAATTAATAAAAATATGCATTGCAGCGAAACCACTTGCAGATGATGCCGTAGATTTCTGAGCAATTTTAAAAGTTTAAATAAAATATTCATTACACACAGAGAAATATAGTTTTACAAAAGTGAAGAAACTGTTCCAGTCATAATGTTCAGTGTCATACATTTTCATGAACTATTTCGTTATATAAAGGGGTCGGGGATTGAAGTGTTAACAACTTCACAATGCTGCATCAGCCAAACGGTTAATGGCAACGCGCTTATTTGTTTACAAGCGTCAGTCGGTTTTGTTGCTTACAAGCCTATGGAAGCTTGGTATTTTGCGTCACAGTTAAGTCGAACTAAGCCCGAAATCTAACAAGTAAGTAAGTTTCAGTCGGGTAAACCGACTAAGGTATACCCTCACTTTGTGAGTAATGTAAAATGGAATATTGCACGAATTAATGGGCCAATTTGTGTGGGAGGTACCAGAAGGGGTTTATAATCGTTTATGTGCACTAATATATTAAAGTTATGAGCTCTTCATATATCATTTGTTACGGGCCAAAAGTGTAACACATCGAAGGAGTGACCTAAGACCCTAAGTAAGTTCGGCGGAAATCCGTTTTGGGTCATATGAGCAATGTCTGTCCGTCCGTCTGTATGTGTGTCTGTCTGCTGGCTGGTGCGCACGATAACTCTCGAAAGGAGTAACCGATTGACTTCAAATTTGGTATGCGGTAATATTTTTCTCTATCTCCAGCTGAGTTCGAAGATGGGCCATATTGATTCAATCCTTCTAGTACCTCCCCCACAAAGGGTTAACTTTTAGTGAAATGTTTATTCTTTAATACCTTCTATACTACTTACTCGAATCTTCTGAAATTTCACACATAGAATTAGTTTGTTAGTCGCTAACACGTCAAGAGAAATGGGCGATGTGGTCACTCCCTTTTTGGTACCTCCCACACAAATGGAAAATTTTACACCAAAAGCTTATATGTAATTTTAATACCAGTGCATACAAATACTTGAAATTTCGTACAGTGTAATGCTTTTATAGTACCAGAGAATGTGGCCGTTATTGGCACCCCCCCCCCCCCTTGGGTACTTCCCACTCAAATGGACCATTTGGTACCAAAAGTAAATAGCTTTTAACTTTAATACCAGTACATACTTTACAGTACATTTGAATTTATAATAACATAATTAAAAAAAAACAAGTAAGAAAGTTTCAGTCGGGTAAACCGACTAAGGTATACCCTCACTTTATGAGTAATGTAATATGGAATATTAAACAAATTATTCTGTCAATTTGTATGGGAGGTACCAGAATGTTTTTAACAAATACACCTATTTTTCGCTGAATAGTAGATTCTTTAAATACATTAGACTGCGCCGAATTATAAACGTTTTTTGCACTGGTATATTAACGTTATGAAATATTAAATTTTGGCCATTTTGTGTGGGAGGTACAAAAAGGGGCGTGGTGATAACGGCCATTTTTTACAGGGCTATAGGGACTTCAAAAGCGTTACACTGTGCAAAATGTTGTTGCATTTTCGTGCATTGGTACTCATGCTGTGAGCTCTTAACTTTTTGTGCAAAATGGTACCTTTGTGTGGGAGGTACAAAAAGGGGCGTGGAAATAGCGTCCATTTTTCACAGTGCAAAAGACACTATAAAAGCATTTCACTGTACAAAATTTCAAGTATTTTTATACACTGGTATTAATGTTATAAGCTGTTATCTTTTGGTGCAAAATGGTACCTTTGTGTAAGAGGTACCAAACGGGGCGTGAATATGACACCCATTTTTCACTGGACTGTAGGCACTATGAAAGCATTACACTGTACAAAATTTCAAGTATTTTTATGCACTGGTATTAATGTTATAAGCTGTTAACTTTTGGTGCAAAATGGTGCATTTGTGTGGGAGGTACCAAAAGGGGCGAAGCAACATGGCCCATTTTTCTCGAGTTGATAGCGACTAATAAACTAATGCTATGTGTGGAATTTCAGAAGATTCGAATAAGTAGTATAGCAGTTATTAAAGATTCAATATTTCACAACATTTTAACACTTTGTGGGGGAGGTACTAGAAGGAGTGGACCAATATGGCCCATCTTCGAACTTAGCCGGAGATAGAAAAAAATATTACCCCGTACCAAATTTGAAGTCAATCGCTTACTCCTTTCGAGAGTTATCGTGCGCACCAGCCAGCAGACAGACACGTCGAAGGAGTGACCTAAGACCCCAAGTATGTTCGGAGGAAATCCGTTTTGGGTCATTTTAAGTCGAATGAGCAATGTCCGTCCGTCTGTCTGTCTGTCTGTCTGTCTGTCTGTCTGTGTGTCTGCTGGCTGGTGCGCACGATAACTCTCGAAAGGAGTAACCGATTGACCTCAAATTTGGTATGTGGTAATCTTTTTTTCTATCTCCGGCTAAGTTCGAAGATGGGCCATATTGGTCCACTCCTTCTAGTACCTCCCCCACAAAGGGTTAAAAGGTTGTGAAATATTGATTATTTAATAACTGCTATACTACTTATTCGAATCTTTTAAAATTCCACACATAGTATTAGCTTATTAGTCGCTATCAACTCGAGAAAAATGGGCGAAGTCGCCACGTCCCTTTTGGTACCTCCCACACAAATGCACCATTTTGCACCAAAAGTTAACAGCTTATAACATTAATAACAGTGTATAAAAATACTTGAAATTTTGTACAGTATTATGCTTTTATATTACCTACAGTCCAGGGAAAAATGGGTGTTGTTGTCACGCCCCTTTCGGTACCTCCCACACAAAGGTACCTTTTTGCACCAAAAGTTAACAGCTTATAACATTAAAACCAGTGTATAAAAATACTTGAAATTTTGTACAGTGTAATCTTTTTATAGTGTATATAGCCCTGTGAAAAATGGGCGTTATTGCCACGCCCCTCTTTGTACCTCCCACACAAAATGCCCAAATCATACCACAATTTAATGTCCCATAACGTTTATACCAGTGCACATAAATGCTTATAAGTCGGCACAGTTCAATGAATTTAAAGTATCTAATGTTCAGAAAAAAAAGGTGTATTTGATAAACCCCTTCTGCTACCTCCCACACAAATTGACAGAATAATTCGAGTAATATTCAATATTACATAACTCACAAAGTGAGGGTATACCTTAGTCGGTTTACCCGACTGAAACTTTCTTACTTGTTTTCGTAGCAAATGATATATACCCTCGTCACACTAAAGTGTGGGTATAATTACGAATATTTTTTGGGAATCAGGGTGAGGGGATTCATAAGTCGGTTTACCCAGGTATTGATGTAATAAGTTGTTAACTTTTTGTACAAAATGGTCCCTTTGTGTGGGAGGTACCAAAAGGGGCGGGCAACTTCGCCCATTTTTATCAAGGTGATAGCGACAGATAAACTATTTATACCCTACACCACACTGTGGTACAGGGTATTATAACTTTGTGCATTTGTTTGTAACACCCAAAAGGAGAAGAAATAGACCCATCATTTATTATACCGATCGACTTAGAATCACTTTCTGAGTTGATTTAGCTATGTCCGTCTGTCCGTCTGTCTGTCCGTCTGTCTGTCCGTCTGTCTGTCCGTCTGTGCATGTATTCTTGTAATCAAAGTACAGGTCGCAATTATGGTCCGATCGCGACGAAACTTTACACATATCATTTGTTTGGCCCAAGGACGATCCCTATTGAATTTGGTTAAAATCAGTTCAGATTTAGATATAGCCCCCATATATATGTTACCCCCGATTTGACATGTAAGCGCTGTAGAAACTGTATTTTATATCCGATCAGTGCGAAATTCGGCAGAAAGAGGTATCTTATTACGTGAAGGAATACTGCCAAAGTTGAAGAAAATCAGTTCAGATTTAGATAAAGCCCCCATATATATGTTAGCCCCGATTTGACATGTAAGCGCTGTAAAAACTTTATTTTATATCCGATTAGTTTGAAATTCGGCAGAAAGAGGTTTATTATTACATGAAGGAATACTGCTAAATTCGGAGAAAATCGGTTCAGATTTAGATATAGCCCCCATATATATGTAACCCCCGATTTGACATGTAAGCGCTGTAGAAACTGTTTTTATATCCGATCAGTGCGAAATTCGGCAGAAAGAGGTATCTTATTACGTGAAGGAATACTGCCAAAGTTGGAGAAAATCTGTTCAGATCTAGATATAGCCCCCATATATATGTTACACCCGATTTGATATGTAAACGCTGTAAAAATTGCATTTTATATCCGATCAGTATGCAATTCGGCAGAAAAAGGTTTCATATTATATGAATGAACACTTTTAAATTTGGAAGAAATCGGTTCAGATTTAGATATAGCCCCCATATATAAGTTACCCCGATTTGACATGTAAGCCCTGTAAAAATTTATATCCGATCAGTGTCTGTATTTTATATCTGATCAGAACGAAATTCGACAGAAAGAGGTCTGTTTACATGAATGAGAATTTAGGGAAATCGGTTCAGATTTAAATATAACCTCCATATATATGTTCCTCCTGATTTGGTGTCAAAGCGCTATATAAGTTGTACTTTACTTCCGATCATTTACATTTTCAAGAAAGATGTTTCCCAATTTAGGAACGAATATTACTAAATTTAGCGATTATCGGTTTAGAATTAGATAATATGTTCCTACCTATTTACCAATTATTCCAAATTATTATCGCAATGACCCTTATCGCATTGTTAGGGAGGTGTAGGGACTATATAATAGTCGGCCCCGCCCGACTTTCTGCCTTTCCTTACTGGTTTTATGTGTGGACTTATAGACGATTTAGATAAATGGTATAGAAGTTATTAAATAATCAATATTTTACAAAATTGTAATCCTTTGTGAGGGAGGTACTAGAAGGAGTGGACCAATATGGCCCGTCTTCGAACTTAGTGCAAAGAAAAAAATATTACCCCATAAAAAAGTTGAAGTCAATCCGTTACTCCTTTCGAGTGTTTTCGTGCGCTCCAGCCAGACAGACAGACAGACGGACGGACATTGCTCAAATAATTTAAAATGGCTCAAAACGGATTTCCGCCAAACATAAAGAGACAATCGATATAATTAAGTTCTAAGAAAAACGTCATTCAAATGGCCTCCACGACTTCTTCTGCAGGAACAAATTCGTTGAACTAAATTTTCGAACACTTTTTCCACTAAATCAAGTCGTATGTCATGAACGGCACGTTCTATATTGACTTGTAAAGCTTGAAGAGAATCTGGTTTATTTCGAAAGACCAATGACTTTCAATAAGCCCACAAGAAGTAGTCTAATGGTGTTAAATCACATCTTCTTGGAGGCCATTCAATATCACAATTTCTTGAAATAATCGAATCTCCAAACTTTTCTCGCAACAATTCAATTGTTTCATTTGCTGTGTGGCACATAGCCAAAATCGGTCAATGGCAAAAAGATAGCTTTTAGCGAAAACTTAAATATTGCTCATGATTGCCAAGGTCGTAGGTCGACTGGAAAGTGTTTTTTTTTTATTAAAAAAAAATGACTTAGCGCAAGAAAAGTTGCAATTGGAAAACGATTATTTTGATAATAAAACTGAATAATTTGTAAACGTTGTTCTTGCGTATATCTCTCCATGATGAAACTGTAAACACTACTGAATACAATGAACAAAAAATGACAGATCATGACATATTACAAATGGCCGAAACGTCACTTCAAAATCATATCATCCCTATTGGAAAACCGGTTACTTGAAGTCTTAGGTCACTCCTTCAATGTGTTACACTTTTTGTCGTAGCAAATGATATATACCCTCGTCACACTAAAGGGAGGGTATCAAAACATATTAACAAATACAAAATTTGAAGTCAATAGACAGACAGACGGACATTGCTCAAATGAACTAAAATGTCCTAACCCGGATTTCCGCCGAACGTACTAAGTGTCTTAGATCACTCCTTCCCCACTTACACTTTTGTTCCGCAGCAAATGATATCCTTTCACAATGTGGGGTGATTGTAAAGCAGTTCATTAACCATACCCAACACCATTTGAATGGTGTAAAAATTTATTCCGCGTTTACAATCAATCCCATAACAAACTTATGTTTATATAGCTTCCGTTTTAAATATTGTAAAAACATATTTTTATAAATGATAAGTCATTACACGAGCATTACTTAATAATTACTATATATGAACATCAAACATCTTGATTTATAAGTACTCGTATGTAACGTGCTAGGGGTATTTGTTTAGCACGAGAATCTTCACATGACTTCAATAGTCATTCATTCATTCATTTATTCGTCATATCCATTGGTAACCTCATCATCATAAACGCCATCATCATCATCTTCTCCATCTTCAGGTATTTGCGTGTTGCACGATTTTTGTTTTTTGTTTGTAGTCACACTTGAGCAAAAAATTCTTTCCCGTAATTATGACAACCAATACGCACATGTCGGCATATTTAGTTCGCAATGCGAGGGGACCGATTGGAGTTTATATACATGGACATTTTGTTCGAATCAGATACTCTCAATCAAGTATAGGAGAATGTTTGCAGGAAGACAGAGATTTTTGTTTAACTAACCTACCGACTTTGGAGTTTTGTAAATATTGGCAAATTTTGGTAATGATTCATAGCACCGACTCAATGGCCGAAAGAAAAGTTTCGGTCACCAAACAAAAATAAAGGATTTTTAAAGCTTAGAGATAGTAAGAATAACCACAGATCCATTTGTACATTGTAGGACGAAATATTTATTTCAAAATATTCATGCAAATTTTCGAAGAAGAAAAAATGTACACTAATTATCACATCCTTCTCTATATATCCCATTATACTTTCAAAGAAATTAATATTTCCATTCGAACGGAATTTTAGTTATATATATATACTAGCTGAGCCCGGTGCGCTTCGCTGCCCATGTCAAAATTCGCGCTGTAGAAACTGTATTTTATATCCGATCAGTACGAAATTCGGCAGAAAGAGGTTTGTTATTACATGAAGGAATACTGCCAAATTCGGAGAAAATCGGTTCAGATTTAGATATAGTCCCCATATATATGTTACCCCCGATTTGAAATTCAAGCGCTGTAGAAACTGTATTTTATATCCGATCAGTAAGAAATTCGGCAGAAAGAGGTTTCTTATTACATGAAGGAATGCCGCAAAATTCGGAGAAAATCAGTTCAGATTTAGATATAGCCCCCATATATATATGTTACCCCCAATTTGACATGTAAGCGCTGTAGAGACTGTGTTTTATATCCGATCAGTACGAAATTCGACAGAAACAGGTTTCTATTTTACATGAATGAGTATTCTAGGAAAATCGATTCAGATTTATATATAACCTCCATATATATGTTCCTCCAGATTTGGTTACAAAGCGCTATAGTAGTTGTACTTTACTTCCGATCATTACAAAGTTCTCCAGAAAGATTTTTCTCAATTTAGGAACGAATATTGCTTAATTTTGCGATTATCGGTTCAAAATACATTTACCAATTATTCCAAATTATTATCGCAATGACCCTTATCGCATTGTTATGGAGGTGTAGGGTATTATATAGTCGGCCCCGCCCGACTTTCTGCCTTTCCTTACTGGTATTAGTAATAAATTCACTGAATGAGAAAATACCGAATTCAGTGGAAAGTCCAGAAAATAGAAATGTATAGAAATGTAATTTCCAAATTCTTGTTTCATTGATATTGCATCACATTATCATATTGCGATTGTATTGGAGTGAGCAGCTGTAATTATCGCATACCGAGCATTTTTGTTCATGTATTTCCTATATAATACTTGCAAGATATATCAAAATATGGGCTGGGCCACGCCCACTGGTCCTATTCCGCCCATTTGAAAGCCAATCACGTAGACTGCTACCAGATACATATACGCAAAATTTCAACACTCTCGCTAACAAAATGAGCAAGATAATTCAATTTCAAAATTTGGCTTATATGGGCGGTGGCCCGCCCATTGGTCAGATCCCGCCAATTTTTGGACCAATCACGTGGACTGTCACCAGATACATATCTACAACATGACAGCACTCTATATAAAAAATTGTGCAAGTTATATCAACTTCAAAATTTGGCTTATAAGGGCGGGGCCACGCCCATTGGTCCGATCCCGCCCATTTTCTGACCAATTACGTAGAATGCCACCAGATACATATACACAACATTGCAGCACTCCCGATAGCAAATTGTACAAGATATAAAAATTTCAAAATTTGGTCATTGTGGGCGGGGCCACGCCTATTGAACCCGCCCATTTTTGGACCAATCACGTAGATCGCCAACGGATATATATACACAAAATTCCAGGTCTCTCGCTAACAAATTGTGCAAGATATCACATTTTTTAAATTTGGCTTATATGGGCGGTGCCACGCCCATTGGTTCGATCCCGCCCGTTTTTGGACCAATCACGTAGACTGCCACCGTTTACATATACACAAAATTCCAGCACTATCGCTAACAAATTGTGCAAAATATCTCAATTTCAAAATTTGGCTTATATGGGCGGGGCCACGCCCATTGGTCCGGTCCCGCCCATTTTTTCACCAATTACGTAGAATGCCACCAGATACATATACGCAACATTGCAGCACTCCCGCTAGCAAATTGTGCAAGATATCAAAATTTTATCTATGTGGGCGGGGCCACGTCCATTGGTCCGATCCCGCCCATTTTTGGACCAATCACGTAGACTGCCACCGTTTACATATACACAAAATTCCAGCACTCTCGCTAACAAATTGTGCAAAATATCTCAATTTCAAAATTTGGCTTATATGGGCGGGGCCACGCCCTTTGGTCCGAGTCCGCCCATTTTTGGAAAATTCACATAATCTGCCATTAAATGCATACAAACAAAATTTCAGCACTATACCTATAATAGGAGCAGAAATATCGGTTTTTAACCTGCGATTTGTATGGGAGGTACCACGCCCCTTTGTCCAATTAATTTTTTTTTTCTATATAAACCATCTCGTGAAAATTTAGAATCGAATAAAAAAAAATCATCCAAATCGCTCCAGCCGTTCTGACGTGATGCCATTACACAGATGGACCGTTTCATTTTTATATATACCCAGCAAAAAATAAAAGAAGTACTTCCAAAAGAATAACATTATAAGTACTTCCAAATCATAAGTATGAACTTTTTTTCGACATTTAGTGAAGTTCTTCTAAATAACTAACCAAAATGTAATTTCGGAATATAAATTATTAACCCTAGAGTGCACAATTTCGAAACGATTGGATGTAAAATAAAGCTTCTGAAGAGATAAAAGTCCAGATCGGAAGGAACATATATCTGAGGGCTATGAAATATATGTAAAATACTGCTTCTATAGTGCTAAAGGGAAGAAATACATATATTTATATGGCGGCTATATCAGAACTAGTGAATGATTCTGGAAGCTAGTCGACTTCATCAACCAAATTTCGATTCAGTCGACTAGGTCGATTAATCGGACCTAAAAGTCGACTTTTTCATAGTCGATTAAAATAACATAAAGTCATTTCAAAGTACTGATTTTCTTCGAAATATGTTAAATTGTGCAATTGTAGTACATTGGATTGCGATAAAAACTGAATTTATTAATAACACTTTATACTTTCCAAAAATGTTGATATATCGTCATCAGAAATGCCCAAGAGCGTAACCCTCAAAATATGAAAATTCATTTTTCGTCCAAAAATCATGATTTTATTGCAGAAAAAAAGACGTAACATCAAGTGCTCGTTTTTGATAAAGCACAAAAGGCGTAACCCACATTGTATTAAACAAAACGTACTGTATTCGTCTATTTAACCTTCGAAGTTGTTCTCTTGTTGCTGTTTTGATTTTTGTCAATCGTGTTTGACAGCTATTTTAGATGCAAAATTCTATTCTGTATTTAAATTTGGCCTTTATCTGAATGGTATCCACTTTTCTATAAACTAATCTTTGCCAAATTTAATAATGATCTGAAGTAAAACATGAAAACACATTTGTCCAACCTTGCTAGTGGATTCTCGCATTAAAAAATTCTTTGTGCAAACTATAGTACATTTGACTAAAATATGACTTCTATTTAGCTTAGATGCCAAATCGGAAGGAACACATCTGTTCCTACATCTAGGAACACATTTGAACCGATATTGTTCACACAGATATTAACTGTTAAAATAAGATACTCTTTACCAAATTTCATGAATATCGAAAGGAAATTATATCTTCTATAGAGGGAATAAGCTAAATCGAAGGAACATTCATATATGTTAAGATGTCTGGTTCTAAACTGATATTCAAAAAGTTGAGAGATTTTTTATCGTTCGCCGTAGACGAAAGAAAATAAGTTACAGAAACAGGCCCAATATCTATATACGAATTGTCTTGTCTCAAAATAAAGATATGTGCAAAATTTCTTTGAGATCCGACTATATTTGTGACCAGCACATTGATTACAAGAATGCATGCCCAGACTGACATAGCTAAATCGGTTCAGAAAGTGATTCTAAGTCGATCGATATAATAAACGATGGTTCTATATATCTCTTCTCATTTTGGGTGTTAGAAACAAATGCATAAAATTATAATAAATTGTACCACAGTGTGATGTAGGTTATAATTAAATAATTTTAAAAGAATTTATGGTAATTAAATATACCCTACCATACTTTTTGTACCACACTGTGGTACTTTACTACTCTCTGAACCGGGGCTACGGAAAATACATAGCGCCTCAAAAATGTGCTATGTATTACAGTGTAAAATAAAAATACTTTTTTATTGGTGAGAATGTTGATCATTTGCGAAAATGTTACTAGAAGTTACACTATGGAGTCATGCGGTCACACTTTTCAAGAGCCAGCTACATCATACAGATTACAAACATCTTCAAATGTCCTAAACTTACTTACATATATATGATCGTTTATCTCTTTGGCCAATAGTATATTATTTATACGTTCCCTTCCCTATGTCAACATTTGTATTCCTTTTAAATTATGAGATCTCTGGACCCAAAGATGTTAATAAGAACGACATACATTCATCAAATAAATACAACACCAAAAAAGCAAATCTTACAGTGCTTTAAAAGGAGTTGCGCAAAAGTGGTGACAAAGAAGTACTTCCCCGGCGCGACAACCCCTTGTTAAATTCATTAGTGAAAATCCAAATTAGAACAACTTCCGGATCATAAGTTGGGGATTTTTATTGCTTCTTTGGATGCTCTTTTTTTGCTGGGTATAGATATCTTACTGAAATTGAGGATTGTATTTTCCTATAATGTCGTTCCTGTGGAAAGAATTTTTTCTTTGTGTGTATGTAAATACGTTTCAATAAAAATGCATTTACACGTTGTATTTTCTGTTTCATTGAAATTTTGCATTCCATTTCATGAAAATCTATATATAATTCTGAAAACTGACTTGAAACAAAAGAAAACTGTATACCTAGTTTTTTATTTTGTGGGCGAGATCGCGTTTAAAAGGACATGACATTAAGGATATAATTATTCAACATTTTTTTGTAATTTTTCTGAAAGTCCTTTTAAGACGATATTAGTGTCAAATGAAAGGTCACATTTTGGGCTATATAAATAATATTTTTGTTTTTAGAAAGTGGATCCAAAAAGATGCAGAAGTGGACTTGCAAATTTTAGTCCTTCAGCTTTCAGAATTTTATAGACATTTCCGTGACCATTATTTTTTTTTAATTTTGTCGCACGGTGTCATATGAGAGCAAGGATATATTTAATTCGTTTTATTCGAGAACAACATATTTATCGGCTTAGTTCTGAATTGTTTTCCTATCAATTTGAATGATTTAAAACAAAAAATCAGGTAAAACGACCAAGATGGCTCGTTTTACCTTTAGAAAATAAAAATAAAAAAATTTGCCTTATCTTAGCCAGTTGACAAAGGTACACTTTTACAAAGCTTGAAAACATGTGTGGCCTTTTCAGCGAAATTACTCGAAATTGTTTTTCTCTACAAAATTTTGTCGTAATTAAATTTTTCTAAAATTTATTTTAGAAATTGCGCATTTTTCGATTTTGTCAAAATACCTCCTTCAAAAAATTTGGCAAAATTAAATTTTTATAAACAATCTTTGATTCCGGAGTTAATAGGTACTTATCGAGGGTCATTGACATTTAATCGGGCAATAACCTTTAATCCGGCCATTTTATTTAAATTTTTGTCTTGAATAATGCAATTTGAGATAAAATTTCCAGGAAATCATTTTCGGCGAAATTTTATAAAAAATTGCAATTTAAACGGATTTTTCTATATAAATACAAAATTTTGACGAATATTATAGAACATATTTTTTCCCACGAAATTTTCTCTAAAATTTTAATTTCGATGAATGCATACTTTTTTAGTCATTTAGGCATTTTTTTAGAAAATTCAATATTAATATTATTCTAGAATTAAAATTTAACAAAATTTAATTCGACAAAAATTTCCAGGAAAATTCAAATATTTATCATACAACGATAACATTAAAATCTTTTCTAATCTACTTAGGAGAAATTTTCTAGAAAAATGTCATTTGGATAAATTTTTGTAGAAAAATAAAATGTTGACTTTTTTTTAGATAATTGCAAATACTGCGAAAAAAATAAATGTTCACTAAATTTTCAAGAAAAATATAATTTTGTTTAATTTTCTAGAAAACTACATTCCGACAATCATTTTTAGAAAACATCGACTTCTACAAAAATTTAATGTGGCCAAAATGTATTTCCTGGAAAGTGGCAAATTTAAACAAATATTCTAAAAATTATGGAACAATGAATTTAGACGAATTTTTCTAGATAAATAAAACATTTTGACGAATTTTCTAGACCAACGGATTTTCTTCCCACTAAATTTCATGAACTTGTTCCTGAAAAATTCATTTTGATGAAATTTTCGAAAAAAAAATCAATTTCGGTAAAATTTTCTAGGAGAAATATAGAAAATTAAAGAAATATTGCAGAAAAATTTAACTTTGTCGAAAAATTTAATATCAATGAATTATTCTAGAAAAAAAATTACAAATACTTTTTAATTTTAATGCAATTTTGTATTTTTTAATTTTGACAAAAGTTTGCAGTCAAATGAAATTTTCAAGAAATTTGCAACTTGTAAATTGTTTCTAATTATCTAGAACAATTCAAATACAACGATGTTTTATACAAAAATAATTTGAAAATTTTTCTAAAGCTCAATTTTGGAGAATTTTTCTACATAAAAAATCAAACAATCAATCAATTTCGACAGATTTTATAGAAAACTGCCAAATTATTTTAAAAATTCACTTTCGGTGAATATTCTAGAAAACTGAAAACGACAAGAAAATTCCAAAAAAAATATTTTTTGGCAATTTTTTACCAAAAAAGTAATTCATTTTTTTAGAAAATGCAATTTTAATTTTATTCTAGAATAAAAATTCAACACATTTTCCAGAAAAATGCAACAACAACTTTAAAAAAATCAACGTCGGGGAAATTTTCTAGAAAATTGCTATTCGGACAATTTTTTAGAAAAATTGAATTTTAAAATTTTTTTAGACAAATAAAAAATTTTGACATAATTTTCTAGAAAAAAGAAATTTTAAAGAATTTTTAAAAAAAAAACTAATTTCAACTCAGTTTTAAAGATCTTTTCAGAAAAAATAAATTTTTGCAGTTTATCTAGAAATATGTAATTTTGACAAAACTTTTTCGAAAAATGTAATGTCGAACACATTTTCTACAAAAAATTATCTTCGGCGAATTTTTATAAGATTTTTTTTTATATAAAATTATTTTTATACAAAAAATTCAAGTTTGTAAAAAATTTCGTCTAAATTGAATTTTTCGTTGCATTTTTGTAGAAAAATTCGCCAACAAATTTTTGAAATTGAATTTTTTTAGAAGACGGTTGTAATTTTTTTTTTATAAAATTTTCTGCAAATGACATTTTACTAAAAAATTTAGTCGAAATAACTCATTTAAAAAATGGTAAAAATAGTATTTTGCTAAAAAAATCCTCAAAATTTAATATTTTCGGGAAATTTCGTCAAAATTTTATATTTTTAAATTTTTTTTCAAAATTTAATTTGTCCAAATAAATTCCTAAAAATTGAACATTAATTAATTATATAAAAAATTAATTTATCTAGAAAAATTCGTCGAACTTATCGTAAAATTATTTTTTTTAGAACACTTGGTTGTATTTTGTTTAGAAAATTTTCTGCAAATTAAACTTTTTATAAAATGTAGTCAAAATTCATCATTTAAAAAATGGTCGAACTTGTACTTATGCTAGAAAATACGCCAAAATTTAATATTTCTGGAAAATTTCGTCAAAATTTTATATTTCAGAATTTTTTTCCAAATGTAATTTTTCCAAAATATTGACCAAAATATTCCAAAATATTGACCTTTATTTATAAAAAATTAATTCATCTAGAAAAAATTAATTCATCTAGAAAAATTCTTCTAGTTAGGTTTTTTTTTAAAAACTTCCTACGAATGGGAATTTTTCTAGCAAATTTTCGTTTAAGTGAATTTTTTCTAGAAAATTGATTTAAAATCGCATTTATTTTAATAATGTTTGTCAAAATTGCATTTACTTGAAAAATTCGCATGAAATTAATTTATCTAGAAAATTTCTTCGAAATTGTATTTTTTGAATATTTGGGGGAAATTGCATTTTGCTAAAATTGCAATGCTCTAAAGTATTGGCCGAAACTGTATTTTTTTTTAGAAAAATTCGTCGAAATGGCTAGGAGAATTCGCAGTTTCAATCTAGAAAATGTTGTCAAAGCTGAATTTTGCTATAAAATTTCGTCGAAATTGATTTTTGTTACACTTACATCATAAAACTTCAGTTCAATTTTAATGCAATTGCATAATTTTGACAAAAGTGTGCAGTAAAATGCTATTCTGACGAATTTAAAATTAAAATTTTGGAAATATTTTCAATTACATATCTAGAAAAATAGTCTCATTTTTCAACGATGTTTTATAAAAAATATTTACAAATTTATTTAAAAAGTTCAATTTCGGAGATTTTTTTCTACATAAAACCAAATACGATAAATTTTTGAAGAAAAAGAAATTTTGGAAAACTTTTTCTAAAAAAATAAATATCAAATTAATTTTTATTCGACGATCTTTCAAGAAAAAATAATTTTTTTCAGAATGTATCTAGTAATGTGCAGTTTCGATAAAACTTTTTCGAAAAATTTAATGTAGAAGATATTTTCCAGAAAAAATAAATTTCGGCAATTTTTTATAAGAAATGTTGACGAATTTTGTTATAGCAATTCAATTATTCCAGAAATATGAATTTTCTAAAAGAAAAAAACCAATCTCTTTTTATAAAAAATTACATTTTTGAAAAATATTTCGTCGATTTTGAAAATTTCATCTATACCAAAAAATGGTTTATTTTTTATTTTATTGGAATACTTCGTTGTATTTTGTTTTAGAAAATTGTCTGCAAATGCAATTTTTTATAAAAAGTCTTTTAAAAATTGCCGAAATTGAATATTGCTAGAAAAAATCGACAAAATCTGGAAAATTTCGTAAAAATTTAATATTTCTGGAACATTTCGTCAAAATTTAGTTTTTTCAAATAATTTCCTAAAAACCGACATTTAATTTATCTATAAAAAATATTAAGCAGGAAGAATATTTTTAGAAATTGCAATTTTAATATTATTTTAGAATATAAATTCAACAAAATTTATAAGGAAAATTCAAATATGTAGTGGTACAACGATAACATTAAAAAAATTAACGTCGTGGAAATTTTCTAGAAAAATGTCAATTGGTCAAGTTTTTTTTTAGAAAAATAAAATGTTGGCATTTTTAAGCATTTTTTAACTTTCGAGAAAAAATTAATTTTGGCAAAAATTTAAAAAAAAAATTCTATAAAACTGCATTTCGACAATCTTTTTTAGAAAAATTCAATTTGTACAAAAGTTTAATTTAGACAAAATTTATTTCCAATGTTTTTTTTCGGAAAATTAAATTTGGTGATTTTTTTATTTCAGAAAATCCTACTTCGACATAATTTGCTAGAAAAAGCAATTTTGAAGATTTTTTTATTAAAAATTAAATTTCAACTCAATTTTAACTCAAAGATCTTTTTAGGGAATTTTTTTGCAGAATTTATCTAGAAATATAAAATTTCGAAATTTTTTTGAAAACTTCGATTATACCAGAAATATGATTTTTTTTTTAGAAAAAAATCCAGTTTGTAGAAAATTTCGTTGAAATTACATTTTTGTAAAATATTTCGTCGAAAATGCATTTTGTAAAAAATTTCGTCAAATATCCATTTTTGTAGAAAAATTTCGCAAAAAATACATTTACACCAAGAAATTGTTGAAATCTATTTCTTAGAAAACTTCGTTGTATTTTTTTCCAAAATTTTCTGCAAATGACATTTTGCTATTAAAGCAGTCGAAATAGCTCTTTTAATAAAATGGTCGAAATTATATTTTGCTAAAAAAATTCGACAAAGTTGTATTTTTCATAATTTTTCCAAATAATTGCCTAAAACAGACATTGGATTTATCTTAAAAAATTAATTTATCTAGAAAAAATTCGTTGAAATTGCATTTTCAAGATATGTTCATTGATGTTACCTTTTTCTAAAAAGTACTCCAAAAATTCGTTTTTCTATAAAAATGTTGAAGATATTCTTTACGAAAATTTTATGTAGTTGGGTTTTTCTTAAAAATTTCGTCGAAAGTGAATTTTTCTAGTAAATGTCGTTAAAGTGAATTTTTACTAGAAAATTGCTTCAAAATCTTTAAAATAGATTTTTTATAGAAAATTTCTTCAAAATTTTATTTTTCGAGAAAATTTGGGGGAAATTGCATTGCTCTAGAGAATTCGCCGAAACTCTATTATTTTTTTTTCAGAAAAATTCGTCGAAATTGCTTTGTCAAACAGGAATTTTTTTTAGAAAAAATCGCAGTTGCAATCTAGAAAATGTTGTCCAAACAGAAGTTTTCTAGAAAATTTCGTCGAAACTAACATTGTTACATATCGATTCATACATATATAACTTCAGTTTCTTTTTCGCAAGTATTAGTTCCAATAATCTGGGCTTGATACACGGTACGATACAAATTTACTGCGGTAGTCCACTGAAATATCTGAAAGAATGAACATCAGTCTAGCAGGTTTCAGGAAAATCGGTTAAGCCGTACGTTTGTACGTATGTATTAAGTATATAGGAGGTTATGTGCACCCGTATATCGAAGTACTGACCGAACCCCCTTTATATGTTGAGGAATACTGTTTCGGTATATTTAACAAATTAAGTTATGTATGTCCGTCCGATGGTCTGAGTGGCTGGTGTTCAAAAATAATTTAACATAAATTGAATAGTGATCTTTTCACATTCTGCTCAAAAAGACAACGAAGAGGTTAGTAGGAAACACATACGACTAAAATTAAAACAGAATAAGAGTTTTTGGTTAAACTTTTGTGTTGACCCCACATCGGCCGGAGAACGCACATTGTCGGGATAAGTAAATCATAATTCTCGAACATTTGATATGCGTGATGAGTGGCGTGTTTGGGAGATTTCTTTTAAACGTGTTCACGTTATTCATAAGCATTTGCATGCGTTTACTTTACGCACTTCTCGAACACACTTCAGCAATGAACATGTGATTTCTGTACAGCGATATCGGAAATATAATACGACTATGTAGATGTACTTAGAAAAACAGAACTTGATCCTGAATACTATTTTGATTTGATTTATAGTATTATAATTTAATCAATAGACTAATGCGTATTGATGATGTCTGGGGAAATTTGCAAAGACGCACATTTTTAATTAAGATTCAAATGTAATTGATATATAATGAAATCCACGCAAATGGTCACGGACATTTTGGGATGATATCCCGAGGTTTCACATAATGGAAATTGGGGTTTTTTGTCAGACAGACAGACAGAGTTTCGAAGGTGGTTGATGTGAAGGGTGTAATAATTCCTCTTTGCATATGGAAATTTGTTTCACAATATGCTTAATATTCTCAATATTGAGTCATAATATTAGGAAGTTCCCAAACAAATTCTCAATGTTATGTGTGAAATAATTAATGCATACATTTCTTTATCATAAGATTGTTTGTTGAATAATACGAAAATGTTCTCATAATAGGAAGAATCTCATTCAGAAGAAACCGGAACACACATGTCATGGACGGATGAGATTACATATGCAAAATCGAAAATGTGACTTACCATTTCTTTGACAACAATTTTTTCACATTATTATTGGATTATTTCCTTTGTAAATAATAGCTCTAAACATGTGAATATTTACAAAGTAAAGATAGAAAAGGAAGTGTTGGGGATATTTTAGCAATTGTTAGTGCGGCGTAAATAAATATCATCACAACTTATAATGTCACAACTTAAATTTTTAAAATTTTTGAGGGGATCTTACAAATTAGTTTTAGTTTTACTTTATGAGAAGTTTTCGGTTTATGAGGACACAATCATATTAGGGAATATTGTAACTATTTATACATCCTACACCACACTGTGGTACAGGATATTATGAATTTGTGTATATGTTTGTAACACCCAAAAGGGGAGAAGTGATAGACCCTTTGCTTATTATACCGATCGGCTTAGAATCACTTTCTGATCGATTAAGTTATTTCAGTCCGTTTATCGGACCGCATTTAGGTCCATGTATTTTTGTAATCAACGTAGAGGTCGCACATATTTCTTTTTTTGCGCATATTTCTTTCTTAGCCAAGATGAAATCCTGTTGTGAAATGGTTAACATCGATTCCTATTTAAATGTAGCTACCACATACTTGCTCTGTAGAAGCAACATTATTCAATCTATTTACAAATTATTTATAAGAGGGACGATTCTTGCAACAACACCATACAACAATATATTTATCCCTCACCTTACGGAGGAGGGTCTACATCATTTGTTACAAGGAGTGGCTTGCATCCCCAAGAATGTTTGGTGGAAATCCGACTTGGATCATTTTAAGTCATTTGAGCAATATCCGTCTGTCTGTCTGCTGGCTGGGGTAATCTCAAATGGAGTAATCGATTTACTTCAAGTGTGATATGCGGTAATATTAAGAAGATAAAAGATAGTTCATATTTGTCCAATCCTTCTAGTACCTTCCCCACAAAGGGTTAACATTTGGTGAATATTGATTATTTAATATCTTCTATACTACTTATTCAAATGTTATTCAAATTCCACACAGTGTATCAGTTTATTAGTCGCTATCTCCTAGAGGAAAATGGGTGAAGTTGATACGCACGTTTTGGTGCGCAAAGTGACCATTTTGCACAAAAAGTTAACGGCTTATATCTTCGATTCCAGCATACAAATACTTTAAATTCTGTGCAATGCAATGGCCCCTTTTGGTAGCTCCCAAACAAATGGACAATTTTGCACAAACAGTTAACGGCCTTTAGTCCCGTGAAAAATGGGCGTTATTACCATTCCCATTTTGTTACCTTCCATACAAATGGATCATTTTGCATAAAAAGTTAAAGGCTCAAAACATCAATTTCAGCGCATACAAACACTAGAAATTTTGTACAAAGTAATGCTTTTATAGTGCTCATAGGCCACTGAAAAATTGGCGTTATTGCTACACTTCTTTTAGTACCTCAAAAACTAAATGGTAAAAATAAAAAGCGTAGCGTCATATCGCTCAAAACCATAATATTCATATCGTACAAAAAAAATGTTGTGGAAAGGTTTTGTTTTTGGGCAATATGAAATCTGCATTGGGCAATATGTTCTTTTCTACAATAGATACATTTTAAAATTTTTTTCGCCCAAAAAGAAAATTATGTCATAACGCCCAAAGCGCGCAAACCAATGTATTTACACGGGACAAAATCGCCGTTTTTATACCCTACACCACACTGTGGTACAGGTTATTATGACTTTGTGCATTTGTTTGTAACACCCAAAAAGACAAAAGATAGACCCATAGTTTATTATACCGATCGACATAGAATCACTTTTTTAATCGATTTAGCCCTGTCTGTCTGTCCATCCGTTTAGATTTACATATAGCTCCCATATATATGTACCTCCGATTTGGCATATATACACTGTATAAGCAACATTTTGGAAACGATTTGTACAAAAATTGACAGAGAGTAGTCTCGTGATACACTTAGAGACAATACAAAATTTTGGGAGAAATCTGTTCAGATTTAGATATAGCTCCCATATATATGTTACCCCCGATTTGAATCTCAAGCCTTGTAGAAAATGTATTTTATATCCGATCAGTACGAAATTCGGCAGAAAGATGTTTCTTATTACATAAAGGAATACTGCCAAATGCGGAGAAAATAGGTTCAGATTTCGATATAGCCCCCATATATATGTTAGGCGCGATTTGACAACTAAGCGCTCTAGAGACTGTATTTTTATCCGATCAGATTTATATAACCTCCATACATATGTTTCTCCTGATTTCGTTTCAAAGCGCTATAGATGTTGTACTTTACTTCCGATCATTACAAAATTCTCCAGAAAGATGTTTCCCAATTTAGGAACGAATATTGCTTAATTTAGCGATTATCGGTTCAGAATTAGATATATCCACATATATATGTTCTTATCCATTTACAAATTATTATCGCAATGATCGTTATCGCATTGTTAGGTAGGTGGTGTAGGGTATTATATAGTCGGCCCCGCCCGACTTTCTGCCTTTCCTTACTGGTTCATATATTAGAATATAAAGAAAATATATTTGGAACAGAGATTTTTAAATATTATATAGCTCTGCATAAATAAATTTTATTTGAAAATCATTAAAATTTATTTGGAGCGCATATGTTAATATATTACAACAAAATGGGTCAGAATATTTAATATCGACCTATGTAGTTCATTTTTGGCTAAAATGTTTATAAGCAGTTACAAATAGGTAAAATAAGATCTCGCTATCATTTTTTTTAAATTGTTTTGAAAACATTTTATGGGTATTTTAATTTTTTAAAAAAAAATAAAAAAATGGTTGGCTGAACCGATTTTTGCAAAGTTTACTTTGTTTTAAAGAGGACACAATGCGCACAATGCTAACCTATTTTTATACCCTACACCACCCTGTGGTACAGGGTATTATGACTTTGTTTGTAACACCCAAAAGGAGAAGAGATAGATCCATTGTTTATTATACCGATCGACTTGTAACCACTTTCTGAGTCGATTTAGCTATGTCCGTCTGTCCGTGTGTCCGTCTGTAGATGTATTATTGTAATCAAAGTACAGGTCGCAATTATGGCCCGATCTTGACGAAACTTTACGCATATCTTTTTTTGGCCCAAGGACGATCCCTATTTAATTTGGTTAAAATCGGTTCAGATTTGGATATAGCCCCATATATATGTTACCCCCGATTTGACATGTAAGCGCCGTAAAAACTTTATTTTGTATCCAATCAGTATGAAATTGGGCAGAAAGAGGTTTCTTATTATATGAATGAACACTGTTAAATTTGGAAGAAATCGGTTCAGATTTAGATATAGCCCCCATATATACGTTACCCACGATTTGACATTTAACCGCTGTAAAAATGTTATTTTATATCTGATCAGTGCGAAATTCGGCAAAGGGAGGTTTCTTATTACATGAAGGAATACTGCTAAATTCGGAGAAAATCGGTTCAGATTTAGATATAGCCCCCATATATATGTTAACCCCGATTTGACACGTAAGCGCTATAAAAACTGTATTTTATATCCGATCAGTGCGAAATTCGGCAGAAAGAGGTTTCTTATTACATGAAAGAATACTGCCAAATTTGGAGAAAATCGGTTCAGATTTAGATATAGCCCCCATATATATGTTACCCCCGATTTCACATGTAAGCGCTGTAAAAACTGTATTTTATATCCGATCAGTATGAAATTCGTCAGAAAGAGGTTTCCTATTATATGAATGAACTCTTTTAAATTTGGAAGAAATCGGTTCAGATTTAGATATAGCCCCCATAAATGTTACTCTCAATTTGACCTGTAAGCGCTGTAAAAACTGTATTTTATATCCGATCAGTGCGAAATTCGGCAGAAAGAGGTTTCTTATTACATGAAGGAATACTGCCTAATTCGGAAAAAATCGGTTCAGATTTAGATATAGCTCCCATATATATGTTACCCCCGATTTGACATGTAACGCTGTAGAGACTGTATTTTATATCCGATCAGTACGAAATTCGACAGAGGGAGGTCTTTTTACATGAATGAGTATTCAGGGAAGATCGGTTCAGATTTATATTAAAGCTCCATATATATGTTCCTCCTGATTTGGTATCAAACCGCTATAGAAGTTGTATTTTACTTCCGATCATTAAAATATTCCAGAAAGATGTTTCTCAACTTAGGAACGAATATTGCTTAATTTAGCGATTATTGTTTCAGAATTAGATAATATGTTTCTACCCATTTACCAGTTATTCCAAATTATTATGGCAATGACCCTTATCGCATTGTTAGGGATGTGTAGGTATAGTCGGCCCCGCCCGACTTTCTGCCTTTTCTTACTGGTTTTTATTATACCCTACACCACATTGTGGTACAGGGTATTATGACTTTGTGCATTTGCTTGTAACATCCAAAAGGAGAAGAGATAGATCCATTGTATATTATACCGATCGACTTGTAATCACTTTCTGAGTCGATTTAGCTATGTCCGTCTGTCTGTCCGTCTGTCTGTAAATGTATTCTTGTAATCAAAGTACAGGTCGCAATTATCTTGACGAAACTTTACACATATCTGTTTTTTGGCCCAAGGACGATCCCTATTTAATTTGGTTAAAATCGATTCAGATTTGGATATAGCCCCCATATATGTGTTAGACCCGATTTAACATATAAGCGCTGGAAAAACTTTATTTTATATCCGATCAGTATGAAATTCAGCAGAAAGAGGTCTCTTATTATATAAATGAACACTGTTAAATTTTGACGAAATCGGTTCAGATTTAGATATAGCCCCCATACATACGTTACCCCCGATTTCACATGTAAGCGCCGTAAAAAATTTATTTTATAACCGATCAGTGTGAAATTCGGCAGAAAGAGGTTTCTTATTACATGAAGGAATACTGCTAAATTCGGAGAAAATCGGTTCAGATTTAGATATAGCCCCCATATATATGTTACCCCCGATTTTACACGTAAGCGCTGTAAAAAGTGTATTTTTAATCCGATCAGTACGAAATTCGGCAGAAAGAGGTTTCTTGTTACATGAATTAATACTGCCAAATTTGAGGGAAATCGGTTGAGATTTAGAAATAGCCCATATATATATGTTACACCGGATTTGACATGTAAGCGCTGTAGAAACTGTATTTTATATCCGATCAGTAAAAAAATTGGCAGAAAGAGGTTTGTCATTACGTGAATTAACACTGCCAAATTTGAGGGAAATCGGTTCAGATTTAGATATAGCCGATTTGACATGTAAGTGCTGTAGAGACTGTATTTTATATGCGGTCAGTACGAAATTTGACAGAAAGAAGTTTCTTTTTACATGAATGAGTATTCAAGGAAAATCCGTTCAGATTTATATATAACCTCCATATATATGTTCCTCCTGATTTGGTACCAAAGCGCTATATAAGTTGTACTTTACTTCCGATCAAAATTTTCCAGAAAGATGTTCCTAATTTTTTTATATAAGCGCTATTTTAGAGACCTGAAAGGCTTCAGCGGAAATGAAAATTTAAACATTACTTAAACCAATTATTCCAAGGTAGTACCAATTATTCCAAGGTAGTACCTACCTAACATACCCTGCATATATTACTTATATTGTTTACGACCAAAAATCGGACTATTTATTTTGTTAAGGCTAATAATAATCACAGTAAATGCAAATATGTGGAATATTATTATTAGTTCTATTGTTAATTCCACACATTATATTAAACTCCTCTTTGGAATAAGCCTTGACGTGGCGGGGGAGCTAAGTACTTTCGTAAAAGAAAGGAAACTAATTATTCCAACTATTCAAAAAGAAATTCTTAATGTACATTGCCGAGGTGGTGTAGGGTATTATATAGTCGGCCCCGCCCGGGTATGTCTGGCACTCACTTGGAGCATCTCACGTGAAATGTCTTAAGAAAGAGGTGTTCTAAAAGTCGCTATCACGCCTGAAAACCGTATGGCATGGAAGGCAAATCACATGTTAGGCATTATTTAAGCAGAAGTTAGGCAGCCAATACTTTCTGCTGTTGCCAGACACCGCGCTATTCGTCCTGTGAAGTAAAGGTGAAAAGTGAGATGAATGTGAAGTGAGTTAACCCGTTTTTGCCCCATTGTGCAATATTAAACCCTTTGTTTCCATGTAACATATTTAACACTTTTTGTCTCACTGTACCATATTTAATTCTATTTGCTCCACTGTATCATATTAAATACCTTTTACAGTCGGTCGCTGTACCATAGTTAACCGTTTTTGTCAGTGTACCATATTTAATTATTTTTGTCCCATTGTGCGGGCGGAATTCTCGCGCCCCTTTTGGTGCCTCTGATAGAAAGGGACAACTTTGTACCAAAAGTTAAGACTTAACTTTTAATCAGTGTATTCATGCACGGGGCAAAATCGCCGTTTTGGATATGTTTGAATAGAAAGAAAATATATTTGGGGCAAAGACTATTAAATATTACACATTTCTGAATAAATACATTTTATTTGGAAATCATTAAAATCTATTTGGAGCGCATATGTAAATATATTACAACAAAATATATTTGCGAACTAACTTTCTCATATACAACATGTGTTTACAAACAAATAAAATTATTGTTAAGAAAGTTCTTCAAATATATTTTACTAAAAAAATTAAAACTGCTAAAGTTTTCGAATTTCAGTTTTAATTTTTCTTGATTGCGGGTTGTCTGGCATTAACTTTTGTTTTAAAGCACTCATAAATTTCTAAATATTCCAAGTCATCATTTGTTGTCAATTCATCGAGCAATTTATAGATATGTAAGTTAGTTATAAAAGAATTTTACAAAGATTTAAAATTTCTAAAAAATTTACCTTAAAATACCGAAGTTAACCATACCATTAAGTTTAAGGTATCGATATATTTATACCCTCACTTTAGTGTGACGAGGGTATATATCATTTGCTACGGAAAAAAGTGTAACACATCGAAGGAGTGACCTAAGACCCCAAGTATGTTCGGCGGAAATCCGTTTTGGGTAATTTTAAGTCGAATGAGCAATGTCCGTCCGTCTGTCTGTCTGTCTGTCTGCTGGCTGGTGCGCACGATAACTCTCGAAAGGAGTAACCGATTGACTTCAAATTTCGAATGTGGTAATATTTTGTTCTATCTCCGGCTAAGTTCGAAGATGGGCCATATTGGTCCACTCATTCTGGTACCTCCCCCACAAACGGTTAAAATGTTGTGAAATATTGATTCTTTAATAACTGCTATTATACGTATTCGAATCTTCTGAAATTCCACACATAGTATTAGTTTGTTAGTCGCTATCAACTCGAGGAAAATAGGCGAAATTGCCACGCCCCTTTTGGTACCTCTCACACAAATGTACCATTTTGCAGCTTATAACATTAATACCAGTGTTTAGAAATACTTGAAATTTTGTACAGTGTCATGCTTTTATAGTGCCTACAGTCCAGTGAAAAATGGGCGTTATTGCCGCGCCCCTTTTGGTACCTCCCACACAAATGCACCATTTTGCACCAAAAGTTAACTGCTTATAACAATAATACCAGTGTATAAAAATACTTGAAATTTTGTACAGCGTAATGTTTTTATAGTGCCTACAGTCCATTGAAAAATGGGCGTTATTGTCACGCCCCTTTTGGTACCTCTCCCACAAAGGTACCATTTTGCACCAAAAGTTAACAGTTTATAACATTAATATCAGTGTATACAATTACTTGAAATTTTGTACAGTGTAATGCTTTTATAATGCCTATAGTCCAGTGAAAAATGAGCGTTATCACCACGCCCCTTTTTGTACCTCCCACACAAAATGGCCAAATTATACCACAATTTAATATCTCAACGTTAATATACCAGTCCATATAAACGGTTACAATTCGGCACAGTGCAATGTATTTAAAGTATCTACTGTTCAGCGAAATATAGGTGTATTTCTTAAACCCCTTCTGGTACCTCCCACAAAAATTGGCAGAATAATTTGTGTAATATTCAATATTACATTACTCACAAAGTGAGGGTATATCTTAATAGGTTTACCCGACTGAAACTTTCTTACTTGTTTTTTTAATACTTAAAACAAATAAATCTCTATTTCGGAAATACAAGTCCCAAAAAATTGGGTGGAAACTAAGATTTGTGTAGAACAATATGTACCCGAATACTTATATATAATATTTGTTTGTACCAAATAGCACATATCGTCGGCTTAATGCTATTTTGGTCCCTACGCCATTTTTGTGTTTTTTGAGTTAGGAGTTGATAATATGGGTTCCAAGCATGCTCTTTCAGAATCTGCAATCATTTTTTTCCTATCTCGCCTAGTTTTCGAGATATTGGTAGGTAAATTTGTTTTACTCTGAATAACGGGAAATAATTTCGATATTTTTGTTCTATGTCTCAATTTTTCTATCGCCCTATATTTTTCACTCAGTATTTTACGTTCTTTCGATCACAATATGTAAATTAGTGTCCATCCATACCGACCCTTTTTGTGGTCCATGTAATACAAATACGAAAAAATAGTAAAATAAAAGTGGATATGGACCAAAATGCCAAGTACAAAAATTGTTATAACTTGCTTATTTTTGGATGTAATGGCATAGAAATGCATGAGAATCATACAAACACTGTTGGGAACCCTATGAAATAAAAAGTGTGCAACTCTTCAGTCCCGTTTTTACTCAAACAATAAATTGCGTTTTTCTCCGTTCATAAAAAATGGCGTATGGAACAAAATAGCATTAAGCCGACGATATTTAGAGTGTACCCTAAACTTATAAATGTTTCAAGCAGAATATTTTTGGGACAATATACTGCAGAAGTGATTTTTTCAGCGTGTATGTATTAGAAATTTTGTACAGTGTATTGGATTCGGAGTACTTGTAGTCCACAAACATTTTAGGAAATGACATGTCCCTTTAGGAACCTCCTACAAAAAATTGTATATTTTAGACAAATTTTCCAATGACTTTAGTCTGACAAAGAATGAGAAACATTTTTCCAACGCTCTTACATCTCTCAAACAAAGTATCATAGTCTTTAAGTTACTTATAAGGTTATTAATGATTGTCCTTTGCATATAAATATACCGTGCTCCACAAAAGCGATAATACAAATAATAATAATAATATCGAAGCAGTATTTATTTATATTGTCATTTGAATTAGCGTACACGCTGAAAAAAAAATCGCTTCTGTAGTATATTGTCGGCTTAAAACATATATATATTTAGAGTACACTATAAACATATAATATTTGGTACACACAAATATTATATATTTGGGAAGATGTTGTTCTAAACAAATCTTTGTTTATATCCCAATATGTGTTTCAGTTGGACTATTTTTTCCGAAACAAATATTTATTTGCTTTTAAGTATTCAGAAAATACCTAAATTGTCTTAAATTTTTCAGTAATTCACAGTTAATTTTTTAGATATTTTTCATGTCGAAAAATTGACATCATATAATCTTGGATCGAAATATATACTTGGGGGATTGACAACTAATGATGGCTTGGAATACTCAGAAATTTTGAATGATTGATGTAAAACATAAGTTAATGCTGCATTTGGTATCATAACTGGGAGGTTCTATTCGAAACAAAAAAAAAAAATTAAAACTGTAATTCGAAAAATTCAACAAAAGTTTCGAAAATCGCTTTTAAATAAAATATATTTGAAGCAATTCCTAAACAATAATTTTATTTGTATACAAATACATATTTTATTTGAGAAATTTAGTTTGCAAATATTATATGTTGTAACATATTAATATACGAGTTCCAAATATATTTTAGTGGTTTTCAAATAAAATTTATTTGCTCAGAAATATTTAATATTTAAAAATTTGTGTTCCAAATATATTTTCTTTCGATTCAAACATATCAAAAAAGGCAATTTTGCCCCGTGTAAAATTTTATGAGACAATAAATTTTTTATATAGTACATATTAAAAATGCTTAAACAAAGCGCTATCAAATGTTTGTCAAACCACAGTGCTCTTTTGAAAGCTACTGCTTTTGCAAGAGTTTCGTTCGCGCATGCGTAGTTTCAAATTTACACTCACACATTATTGTAATGCAAAGCTTTTTCTTAAACTTTTCAAAATAAAACCTAGAAACTTAAACTTGAAACTATCATTCACCAACGCTGTTATCGCTTAGTCAAGTCGCAACCCTCTGGCCAAAAGCAAAACGCCCTCTCTGGTCATAGACAAACAACATAAGCTTGAAAGTTTCCCATGAATATTCATTCAGCAACGATTAAAACTATTAAATATTTTCTAGATACGTTTCTTAGATAAAAAGTTACAACAACAACAAATAAAACTACACTTTTAGCAGTGTCGGTGGCGGTGGCGGTGGTGTTGGTGCCAAAGTTTCTGCTCAATAAAATAAACAATACATAATTTGCATGTTCAATTAAAAGAACAAAAAATGGCATTATAGTTTGTCAGTCTGTGCGCCAATGTTAATTTTTTTCTTAGACGTTAAGAAAGAAGAAATATGCACAACAAAATAAGAATAAATAAAATTCAAAACAAAAGAATTACATTCACCCACATTATAAATTTATGAATATGGTACATATATGTGGGAATATGTGGGAAAATTTTTCGATTTCTCGGTGTTGTTGTCGTTGTTGTTGTTGTAGGTAGTGCCGCAGTCTTGTGTTACACGACAAATTATGTACATTTTGCTGCTGCAGTTGTTGCCGTTGCTGGTGGAATTGCTGGTGGAATTGCTGTTGACTTAAGGTGGCAGAAATTTAACCCAAGAATACATCGTCTGCAACGGCCAGAGTCAGTCGCTCCATATGAGGAGGCTGTAATTGCCAATTCTTTCAAACGAATTTAAACAATTTGCAGTGGCAATGATTGTTGAAATATTTTTTATATTGCCGATTTTTTGTTGCAGAAAAACTGCGCTGAGTAGGATGTTAAATCTTTGAATCTACCAACTATGTAATTGGAAAAGTGTTTTTTTTTTTTAAATCATAGAGATTATGTTAACAAGGTATCATTTCCGATTATGGCAACAGTTAGCACTGCATATAAATTAATTGATTTTCTAATAGTGATGTTGTTTATTTGTATGAAAATTATTATGGTATCAAACAAGTACGAGTATATCGTCCCCTCAATAAAAGAATAGTGTATAATTTGTTTGTAGTTTCGAGAAAATCACATTTGAAGTTTTTGTGAAATTAGACTTCTTTGAATATAAATATGTATAGTTTAGAAGAGAATCGATGTTTTCAATTTCTTGTCATTTTAATATGTGGTGAAATAATCAGACTACAGACAGGTGATATTCTATTAGTCTAAAAGTGCGTTAATTGTATGTAAATGAGATACAAAGTACCATATACACTTTTTTCGATTTAACTTTTGACCCACTTTGTGGAAGTAGAATTCCACCAAATTTTTACCAGCTATAGAATCGATCAGGGCTGCGGAGTCGAGCCAAAATTACTCGACTCCGACTCCGACTCCGACTCACAGAGTCGAATTTTAAAATCATTCGACTCCGACTCCAGCTCCGGCAGTTAAAGAACATAAATTTCTGAAATTATATTTCTGCTTAGACGTGAGTTCATGTATTTGAAAAAACAGAAAAAATTGGTATTCAATACCACTAATTAAATAAAGTTGTATTATTTATTTATTGATGCTTTACTTGTAAGCAGCAACTAATATGACAATTCTTTCAACATGAAATCATGACAAAATTTTCATCAATAACTGCCTCTGTTTTAATATACCGCAGTTTTTTTAAATTATGTTCGCTTCAAGCAACCATTTCATTCGTTAGTTATTATACCCTACACCACACTATGTTACAGGGGGTTTTAAATTAGTTTTTTGGCAGATTTGAAAAAAAATACTGCAGCTAGACCCACCTTATATATACCGTTCTACTCAGAATCACTAGCTGTTCGTCTGTCCATCTTAAGTTGTTCGTTAAGTACAGGTCAAAATTTCACAACGATCCTGCTAAAATTTGGCAATAAGGACTCTTTCACACCAGGGATTAAACCTATTGGAATTGGTCAAAATCGGTTTAGATCGACATTTCTCCCATATATAAATGTTTCTATAGAAAATTCTGTTTAGATTCAGATTTACAAGGTAATTATCTCATATTTATATTTACAATATCTGAGCTTATTTTGCTCTAACAAGGTGTTGTACGGTATCATATAGTTGGCTTCGCCAGACCTTTCCTTAATTGTTTTGTACTCGCTTAATAATATCGTATAGTCTTGCAAAAATACTTATTTTGTTAGCTAAATATAATCAGAGCTTTCCTAAAACTGTTTTAAATAAAGAACTCTATAGATTGGTTAACTTTATAGTTATTTGTGGCATACAAAAAAGGTTAAAAAAGCATCGAATATTTTATCCGAAATTGTTTTCCCATAAATTTTTGAGTGCAAAAGTTCTATCACATAAATGGTACATTTTGCACAATCCATCTCGGAGTCGGAGTCGACCATAATTTTTCGACTCCGGACTCCGACTCCGGGCAAATTTCCCAGACTCCGACTTCACAGCCCTGGAATCGATTACGTAGATTCTTATAATGCATTAAAAAAATAATGGTGTATACGCACGCTATTGTTTTATTGAGGGGACGATATGGTACTAAAAGTACTGGATTGATAACAAATGCATGTCAGAAATGAGAGATAATATCAACATGCTAAGTCTTCTTAGCATAGTTTTAGGGAGATTGCATTTTAAATTTCTAAATATTCCAAATTATATTCTGTCAAAATTTGGTGTTTATCCGCTAATCCAATCAAAAGTTATTCACAAAACAGTAAAAGTCATTCGATTTGCATTATAAAGGAATTCCACACAAATTTAAAAAATTCATCAAACTTTGATCGCCTCTCCTTAAAAACTACCTTCTTGCACTTAGCATAGTTTGGAATGAAGGTATCGATATGTGAAAAACTCTGTTTGCTACTTAAGCGACATTTTTATGTTCCAAGAAAACGTGTTTTAAAAACAATTAAATACGATTTAAACCAGAAATTAAAACATTTGAAAAAACTTAAGATGAGCAAACCGACTAAAGTATAGCATCACCTTGTGAGAAATGTGTGGTAGATGCCAAAACTATTAGTTATAAAAAGGTTTGAATTATTTATTGTCAAACTGAGTTAATTCCAAATTTAATTTTAATTTAATTTTAAAAGATTGCTAAAGAAGGTATGGAGAATTTCCTTTCGCATGAATTTGTCAATTGGTGTGGGGAGTACCAGAAAGGTAGTTGAGCATTTCCATGTTCAGTGATCACTAGACATCGGATTATATGCAATTGCATTTTTTTTTGCGGATTGATAGAAAAATTCTGATTGGACTAAAATTCGTTTCAAAGAAAAACAGGTGCATATTTTTAATTTTTGTTTGCATATTTGTGATATGCAAAAATATGCAAAAAAAAAATGTGCGCAATTTTAGAAGGATATGTCAATACTATTTAAAAAATCATGACACAAAAGTGTATAATTTCAAAAATCATCCAAAAAAGTGCCTAAATATATGGAAAGTATGGGGTAATTCCAAAGGAAACCGACCCACACTGAATATTTATGAACTTAGATTTGAATGAAATTTTGTAGGCGTATACTACAAGACAATACGGAATTATGGCCAAATTGAAAGTAGTTTAGTTTTTACATGTTGCAAAATTGGTCATCTAAACATTTTATTTTAATTTTTGCTATTTTGAAGTCGATATAACTTTTTAACTGAAAATCAGATTTGAAAGACACTACACGCTGAAAAAAAAACGCTTCTGTAGTATATTGTCCCAAACATATTCGGCTTGAAACATATATATGTTTAGGGTACACTCTAAACATATAGTATTTGGGTCACACAAAAATTATATATTTAGGAAGATGTTGTTCTAAACAAATCTTTGTTTACATCCAAATATGTTATTAGTTTGGGACTATTATTTCCGAAACAAATATTTATTTGCATTAAAGTATTCAGAAAATACCTAAATTGTGTTAAATTTGTCAGTTATTCAAAGTTAATTTTTAAGGAATTTTTTATGTTCGTAAAAATAATAATTAATAATAATTGCAATCGTATAATCTTGGATCAAAAAAAAAATTACTTGGAGGATTGACAACTAATGATGGCGTGGAATGATCAGAAATTTGAAATAATTGATTTAAAACAGAAGTTAACTGGACGGTACGAGTACAGAATCATAACTGGAAGGTACGAGTATAATTCGAAACCAAGGAAAAATTAAAACTGAAATTCGAAAAAGTCAGCAAAAATTTTGAAAATCTTTTTTAATCAAAATATTTCTAGAGAGATTCCTAAACAATAATTTTATTTGTATTTAAACACATATTTTATTTGAGAAATTTTATTTGTAAATATATTTTGTTGTAACATATTAATATATGCGTATATATTATTGATTTTCAAATAAAATTTATTTGCTCATTAATAAATAATATTTAAAAAATTGGGTTCCAAATATAGTTTCTTTCGATTCAAATATATCAAAAAATGCGATTTTCTCCGTGTATACAAAGATATAGTAGTTAATAAAATATTGGACCCTTAATACTATTAGGGGTCTGTAAATCACGGAGGCGGCAATGTAATGATCTGTGGATGATTTTCCGTTAACGTGGTTGGGCCCCTCTATACAGCAAACGGAATTATGTACAGGTTTATGTACTGCTAAATCTTGGAGAATGCCATGTTGCCCTTTGCTGAGTGGAATGTTGCTATATTACAGCAATTTCAACACGACAATGATTTAGTTAGAAAGGAAGGAGTTAATGTTATGGAGTGGTCAGCTCAACCGTAGACTTGAATACCATTGAAAATATTTGGGAAATTGTCAACAAAGAAATAAATCGAGAAAGCGTAGAGGTACCAAAAGGGGAGTCCCAATAACGTTCACATTTCTCTGGACTCTAGGTACTATAAAAGCATTACACTGTACACAATTTCGAGTATTTATATGCACTGGTATTAAAGTTATAAGCTGTTAACTTTTGGCGTAAAATGGTCCGTTTGTGTGGGATGTACCAAAAGGGGCGTGCCAATTACGGACACTTTCCCTAGACTCTAGGTACTATAAAGGTACTGCAATGAGAAACTCATTGAATAAATAAAGAGTTTTAACATTTCACAAAATTGTTACCATTTGTGTGAGAGGCACTAGAAAGGGCGTGGCAATAACGCCCACTTTGTACCGGACTGTAGTTACTATAAAAACATTACACTGCACAACATTTCAAGTATTCGTATGCGAAGACCTCATTCTGTCCCTATGTTTCTTATAGGAACGAAAAAGGAATCTAAATATGGGTAGTTCTTTCTCAAGTGTCACAGGTCAAAAATTCTATCTTTCTCAAATTCTCAGAAAATGTTGCCCTAGTGTGGGAGTAATGACCCACACTATTAAAAAAGTTAAATGAAAATTTGAGGCAGGGGTGAGGTCAAAGTTCAAAAAATTATTTTTTTTCATCTGTAATGATTTTTTTAAGTTAATTTTAATTTAAAAAAAGAAAATATAATTTCTTGAAGCTTTTTTCGCGTACTTTTCAAAAAAAATACTGATTTTATCTAAAACAGTTTATTTCGGTCACTTATCACGGAAATTAAAAATATAAATTGAGATATCTCTGAATCGATTTAATTTTTTTTCCTTACATTTTTTTATAAAAATTGGGCTATATGTACACTATCGATGGTGTAAATTTTGGAGTGGGGACGACTTTGGTTCAGAAGTTACATTATAATAACTGAAAATCTTCACCAAATTACAAAGAAAAAATATTTGTACGTTTGTTGATTTTTTCAAATATTTTTCTTTGTAATTTAGTGAAGACTTTCAGTTATTAATTGAACTTCCAAACCAAAGATGTGCACACTCCAAGATTTACACCACCCACTCCAAAAAGTATACCACCTTTATACATATTGACCATTTTTTTATAAAAAATTTAAGGAAAAAATATTAGATCGAATCTGAGATATCGCAATTTATATTTTTATTTCCGCGAAAAGTGACCAAAGTATTCTGTTTTAGATAAAGTTAGTATTTTTATGTAAAGTACGTGGAAAAAGCTTTAAGAAATTATATTTTCTATTTTCAATTTCTTATGCTTAGTAGCATTAAAATTACCTTCAGAAAACCATTACAGAGGAAAAAATAAATTTTTCTGAACTTTGACCTCGCCCTCTTCCTCCAATTTTCATTTTTTTTTTTTTTTTTTTTTTTTTTTTTTTATTAAAACTATTTTAATACTTAAACCTAGGTTATCACACAATTTACAGAGTTTTAGCTATATTGGCTTTTCATCTAGAAATCATTTTTTTTTTTTATTTTATGAAAATAATTATGTATAAATTAAATGAGTTCAGAATGTTCAGAAGATACTTTTTTATAACTTCTGATATAATTATCTATATTAGTTTTTAATTTAGCAGTAAGAAGCAGACATTTAATGAGGCAATTAATATAGCTGTCTTATTAATGGATTATTTGAGAAACTACATAAATATTTGAATTTATCAGTTATAACATTGATTTTATCACAGACCATCTGTATATTATTATAGTTGTGCAAGTCTTTTGTAGAGAAATGCCATGGTAGATTGTACATCATTTTTAATATTTTATTTTGAATTATTTGAATCTTTTTTAGGTGGCACATTGCGCAGTTTCCCCATATTGGACATCCATACATAATAATGGATTGAAATACTACTTTTGCTATCAATGTTTTGTTTTCGGCACTTAAGTTTGAACCTCTTTTTATTAAAGGATATATCATGTTTCGAGCTGTGTTAAGTTTTTTAATTATATAATTTACATGATTGCTGAAAATTAATTTTTTATCTAGAATTATTCCCAGATATTTTACCTGGTCACTCCATTGTATCGATATGCCATTCAATTCCATCTGAGTATGAGGGTAGAAACAAGCACTGCGTTTTCTCGTAAAAAATACAGCTTGGGTCTTTCCCTCGTTAATTTTAATTTTCCATTTATGAAAATATGATACAAGTACATTCAGAGAACTTTGAAGATTGTTAACTATAATGTCACCAAACTCGTGGGAGGAAAATATACATGTATCATCTGCATAAGAAGCGCATAAACAGTTATTAAGGCTTGGAATGTCAGAACAAAATATTGTATATAAAATTGGTCCTAATACGGAACCTTGTGGAACACCGGCAGGTATTTCAATCAAATCGGAAAATCGATCATTGAGACATACACAAAAATTTCTATTTTTTAAAAAGGATTCAACCAACTTTATAAGAAATAAAGGAAACTTAAATTGAATCATTTTGTATAATAAGCCATTATGCCAAACGGAATCGAAGGCTTTCTCGATATCTAAAGTGACCAAAACAGTTGATTTTTTTTCAATGAACCCAGTTTTTATGTGGTTATAAATACGTTTAACCTGATGAACCGTGCTATGATTGCATTTAAAACCAAATTGGCTGTGTGGAACAATGTTGTTGCTTTCAATGAAGCTAGACAGCTTCAATTTAATGACTTTTTCTAATATTTTACTAAGAGTACTCAAGAGGCTTATGGGGCGATAGCTTTCTGCTAAATTTGTTGGTTTCTGAGGCTTAGCTATGGGTATTATTTTAGCTGTTTTCCAGACATGAGGGAAGTATTGAAGTTTTATACAGCAATTAATTATAAATGTTAAGAATACAAAACCAGAGGGTGGCATGTTTTTCAGGACAATATTTTTGATGCCATCTAGGCCAGCTGCTTTTCTGCGTTTAAGATTTCCCACAATGGAGACTATGTCACTAACATTAACAAATTCATTTGGATCGGTGTCGATATCAATCGACTTGAATTGGTTGTACACAGCCTGCACTAACCTGTCATTTGAATAATCTCCCAATTGTTCAGCAACTTTATGATTCTGAAGAAAGATCAGAGCAAATTGGTTTGCTTTATCCCCATCACTGTACAACGTAGAATCATGATCTTTTAAAGGGGGTATAAATACTTTTTTCTTTCTTAAACATTTCCCAATGTTCCAAAAAGGTTTCGAACTTTTATCTAGATCACTGATTTTGGCATTCCATGTTTTATTTTTTTGTTCTGAAATCTCAAAACGGATGTATACCGAGTATTTATTCATTAAAAAGTAGTCGATCGGATTTCTATATCTCTTCCACTGTTGCCTGTAGTAATTTCTTACTCTGATAAGAGAAAGTATATGATCTGGTAGTGGTTTAGGTTTGAAATCTGTATTAATTTTTGGAATGGAGTTTTCAGCCGCCTCTATAATGCTATTTGTAAAAATTTCTACATTCAAATCCACAATACTTGTTTGGGTAACATTATGTATGTCAGTCGGAAGATGAGCTATGTATTGGTGAATCAAGGTTTTAAAAAGAGACCAATTACCCCTGTTATAATTGTACACAAATCGTTCTGTATTTTGGCACATTACATTAAAGTTAAATGATACAGGTAGATGATCTGAGCTAAGTGCATTTATTGAGTCAGGTTGCGAAAGATATTGAGGAATATTAGTACAGATAATATCCAGTGTTGATGGCAGAACATTTGATCTAGTAGGAATATATGTCGGAGATCCAGAGTACATAATGGAGTAGGGTAGAGTTGCAACCGTATCTGCCAGTATATTACCCCAAATGTTTGCTCTATTGCAATTCCAATTTCTATGTCGGCTGTTGAGATCCCCACAAATAATATGTTTACTACCGATATTTAATAGCTTTCTCAAATCTTTCCTATAAATGTCTCGTGTTCTGACATTTGCAATACCTCCTGGATAATAGACAGCAAATATATTAACTTCCCCCAAATCTCTAGTTTTTATAACAATACCTATGTTTTCAATAATTTTTGTTTTAATAGCGACAGTGTCAATCAATTCAATATTTTTTTTTATGAGAATTGCTACCCCACCTCCAACTTTTTCCTTACGGTCACAGCGTACATAGTTAAAACCACAGTAGGGAATTTTAATTTTGTTTGTTAACCATGTTTCAGTTAGAATACATATATCAATTTGATTACAATAAATAAAATCAAAAAGTTCATCAAATTTATCTTTAACACTTCTACAGTTCCAAAACATAATTTTTAGATGGTTTGCATTCATTATATAGAATAAAGATACTTAACAGCTAATTGTGTGATAACATGAAACTGTTCATCTTTAGATTTACAACATTTTAAATTTTGAATTATATCAAAAGTTAATTTACTTATTTCATCTACGGAAAATAAATTGTTAGTTGGGACTGTTCCTCTGATATTGCTGGGCCACACTCTCCCAACGGAGCCACCAGGTGTTGTTGTTCTCGGCAGCTGTGGGAACGTTGTTGTGGGTTTGTTGACATTAGTGAGTATGCTTGGGTTTAAAGAGTTTTGTTGCACTCTTACATTCTGATGTTTAACAAAGTTTTTACTCTGAATTTTTTCTCTTACGTTTAAGAAATTCTCTCTAACTTTACAAGCTTTGTCATTTGCGGTATGACTCTCTTTGCAGTTTGCACACTTGAGTTTTTCTTTCGTTGTACACTCATTCGTCTTGTGTCTGCCAGCACAGAATGCACACTTTGTTCTTATCGAACATCCCCTCTCACCGTGCCCGTACATTTGGCAGTTAAAGCATTGGATTGGTTTATTCTTTATTTTTCTTTGATAATCCCATGTTATTATGGTGTGAAAAAGAGATTTGACGTTTTTTCGAAGATCGTTGAGTTTAACGGAGCCAGTTTCAAAAAACACAATGTAAATTGTATCAATGTACTCTTTGTATCTCTTTACGACTTCTTTGACATTGATGCATTTGTACTGGAGAGTAATTAATTCTTTTTTGACATCATCAGCTGATATTCCATCAAGACCATGCAATACCAATTTTAATGGTTTTTTGTACTTTGATTCGTGCACAAAAAATTGGCAATTATGTTCTTTTAGTACTTTAGAAATTGTATTAAATACTTCCACTGTTTCAGAGATAATTTTTACACCAATAGATATCTTTTTAATGGCATAACTTGTTATTGATTGGCTTTTAAAAAGCTTATGAAAATACGCACTATCATGAGAAAGTACTTTAATTGGTGAGATATAGTCTTTTTTTTTTTTGGTGGATCAACTTGGATGTTTTCATCTTCATCTTCCGAGTCTACGGACGCTTGCAAAGGTGTCCAATAGTTTTTTCGCGGCATTTTATTAGCTACGGCATTATCTGGGGACGTTAAGTTCCCAGATGTATTCTGTCTTTTAGGAATTGTTAAAGGTTTTTATAATCACACACGAGAATAGCACTTAGACACGTCGTTAACAGCTGACAGCTATCGTAAGACTGATCCAATTTTCATTTAACTTTTTTAATAGTGTGGGTCATTACTCTCACACTAGGGCAACATTTTCTGAGAATTTAAGAATGAACTAGTTTTTAACCTGTGGCACATATACGTACGAAATTTTACGTCATTCGGTCATTCCTTTCCAGAATTATCGTTAGCACCATTCAGTCGAACTGACAGACGGACGAACATTTTAATTCATATTTTTTTTTAAACCATGAAGACCAACGCTGAAATTTTTAAATTTTTTGGGAAAATATGTGGGTTATTTTGAAAAATATAACAAAAATAATTTAAGATACGCTGTTCAGGATATGTTCGTCCTCTTGAGTCCTTAATACACAAAAATGTGTAACTTATTTCATAATTCTTAGAGAGGATGTTAAAATCTTACAAATGGTACTTATATCATTCAAAACTGATATTCCGTTCAAAAGTTATGTCGACAAAATTGTAGATAACCAAATATGGCTCCATATAAAACTAAACCACTATGAAATTAGTGAAACGGTAAAATGTTCTATTTTTGCATTGTCTTTTAATATACGCGTGCAAAATTGCATCCAAATCTACATATGTAAATATACAGAGGGGGTCGGTTTCATTTGGAATTACCTCATACTTTTCATATATTTAGGCAATTTTTTAAATCACGTATTTTTCATTTTTGTGACACCATTTTTTAAATAATAGATATGTCAATATCCTTCTGATATTTTGCATTTTTGATTCATATGTATATCACCAAAATGTTTTGCATATTTTTTTTGCATATTTTTGCATATTTTGTGCATATATTTTGCATATTTGTGATATGCACTCAAATTATTTAAATTTGAATGATGAAACGTCTAAATACAAATTTTGGTTCAAATCGGATGAAAATTTAAAGATATGCAAAATTCTGAGGTCTACTAATAATAAACAATTGTTGAATAATATGTTTCAAGAATTCAATATGCAAACTTGCCATGAGTTCGTAACTAGACCGCAGAGTAATACTTCAATTGATTGGGTGTTCAGTCCAGAAGCAGTAATTGTTCGTAGTGTAGAGAACAAATTGTCGGATCACAATTTTTTGAGTTGTTGCATTTTTATGCTCCCATGTACAAACGATAATGCAGCAAACACATAGGACAGATTTTGGAAAACTGTCAAGCATTTTGGATGCAGAACTGCCCATTTTGGCAGATGGAAATAATTCGTCTGAATTGTGTGAGAGATTTGTAAGGACATTTACGTCTGCAATATCTCAATGTACTTTAAAAACCTATAAATCAGTTGAAATACGTTCAAATGCATCTCCATGGATAACAGATAAATTAATGGCTTTAATAGAGTTCAAAAATAAACTACTTAAACAAAGACGTAAAAGTCATGAAAAGAGCTTACTGACAAAATAATTGCGAAGAATAAGCAGAATTATAAAAGTTTGTAGCAATAACCTGATGGAGAATTTCTATATGCATAACTTAAAGTCTTGCAAAGGAGATGTTGGGAAAACGTGACAGTTCTTAAACTGGCAGCTTGAACGTTGCAATAAATCAAACAAGGAAATATTTACAGAGGACGGCAAGAGTATTTTCAACGATGGTACAAAAACATTGATTTTTACAGCTATTTTTCTGATTCTGTCAGTAATTTGAAAAACAAAATACCAACATATTCCAATGTTGACATCAACATGTTTTCAACAATAATTCCTGAACCCTGTCATTTTAACTTACTGCATGTTGATGCAGTAAAAGTAGAAAGTATTCTGGACTCACTAAAGTGGAACAAAAGCTGTGGCTTTGATAATATATCACCGAAAATGTTGTTCCTAAAGAAGCCGATTGTACCTGAACTACTTGTTAAAATGTTTAATAAAATGATTACTGGCAAATAATATACCGATGTGCTTAAAATTCACAAAATTTTGCCAATACCGAAGAAAATTAATTCGAAAAATGTATCTGATTTTAGACCTATATCAGTTCTATCTACCTATATCAGTTCTACCATATTGCTAGAACCTATATCAGTTCTAGCAATATGGCTTTAGGAAAGGATCTGGAACGGAGGAAGCTGTGGTTAATGTCATCGAGTATATTTGCTATAACATTGATTCCGGTTCTAAAGGAGTAGCAGGCGTTTTCTTTGATTTTTCTAAAGCGTTTGACCTAGTTGATCATACGATTTTGGCTAAAAAACTCAAAAACATTGGCTTATTAGATGAGACTTTAACACTACTTGAAGATTATTTGCATAAAAGACAACAATATGTACAAGTTGGCCAGGCGGAAAGTAATATGTTGCCAGTTAATTACGGTGTTCCACAGGGGAGTGTACTTGGTCCGCTTCTGTTCAAAATTTACATTAATGATCTAATGCATATTAAATAATTTGACAAGATATTCTTGTTTGCTGATGATGCGTGTCTTTTCTACAGTTACAAATATGAACAAAACCTGCAAACTCAGATCGAATATGATGCTGCCATTTTAGTAGAATTTGCTCGTCTCAATAAATTACAGCCTGTGTCTCTATTTCGCACGAAAGGGATGCGCACGAAGAACAGCTGATTTTAGACCTACTAAAAGGTATCAGAACGACAAAGTGACTGCAAACATAATGGCTGATGCCAGTTAGTAGGTCTAAAATCAGCTGTTCTTCGTTCGCATCGCTTTCGTGCGAAATAGAGAAACAGGCTGTTAGTTCTGAATGCGAAAAAGACAAAATTTGTAAAGTTCCAGGTACATGGTAACAGAAACCACGATATTCATGTTGATGGTACAACAGTCGCTGAATCCACTTATGTTAAATATTTAGGTGTTACTCTTAATCATAATTTGATGTGGGATACTCACATTGATGAAATAAGGAAAACAATTTCAGCTGCAACCGGAATTCTGTATAAATTAAGAAGAAGCTAAGTACTGAAACTAAGGAGTTGATTTATCAGTCTCAGATTTACGATTTATGGTTTCAGAACAAACAATAAACTAAAGTCATTGCAGTCCGCCCGGAATAAAGCACCCAAGATAGTCTACAACCTACCTTTAAGGTATCCAACACTTGATTTATATAAATATAAAGCAACGAATATATTACCGGTTAAAGGATTATACAAACAACCATTACTGATGTATATATTCAAAGCATTACGAGGCATTGGATCCACAACCATTACATTCAGACAAAACATAACGGTAACTGGCAGAAATACTAGACAAGCTGATCATATTGAAGTTTCACGATGCCTTCTAGATCTGAGGAAACAGCGTATTGGCTTTGCTGGACCAAATGAATATAACAAATTACCTTCAGATTTGAGAAATATATCTACTGTTTCGCCCTTCAAACGCTCTTTAAATAATTATCTTTTGCAAAATTTAGAAACACTTCTGATTTAAAGTCTCTCTACTCGCATTTAAGTTTTGCTTTGTTAATCTCATAAATATTTTATTTTATATATGAATTTTCATAACAGAAAATGTTAGCTAGTTTATAATCTTGTTTTAGTTGCCAAATAGCCTCTATAAAGCCTTAAAGGCGCTGAGGCACTAAGCACAAATATTGCATAAAATAAATGTAAATAAAACCAGTAAGGAAAGGCTAAAGTCGGGCGGGGCCGACTATATAATACCCTACACCACTCTCGTAATATTGAATAACTCTGATATATAAATTTTGTAATTCATGTATAAATTGTTTACATAAATTTACTTTTGGGACATTTTATACTTAAATAATACCCTGTACCACAGTGTGGTGTGAGGTATAAAAACGATTGGATCTAAAGAGCCAAATCGGATGAAACATATATATGGGAGCTACAGCTAAATCTTAACCGATTTTCTTCAAATTCGGCAATGTTGGTTCATGGATCAAAAAACTCTACCATTCTAAATTTCAAAACGATTGGATGTAAAATATAGCTTCTATAGAACTAAAGGGTCAAATCGGACGAAACATATATATGGGAGCTATAGCTAAATCTTAACCGATTTTCTTCAAATTCGGCAATGTTGGTTCATGGATCAAGAAACTCTACCATTCTAAATTTCAAAACGATTAGATGTAAAATACAGCTTTTATAGGACTAAAGGGCCAAATCGGACAACACATATATATGGCAGCTATAGCTAAATCTTAACCGATTTTCTTCAAATTCGGTAGTATTGGTTCATGGATCAAGAAACTCTACCATTCTAAATTTCAAAATGATTGGATGTAAAAAACAGCTTCTACAGGACTAAAGAGCAAAATCGGACGAAACATATATATGGGAGCTATAGCTAAATCTTAACCGATTTTCTTCAAATTCGGCAATGTTGGTTCATGGATCAAGAAACTCTACCATTCTAAATTTCAAAACGATTGGATGTAAAATACAGCTTCTATAGGACTAAAGGGCCATATCGGACGAAAGATATATATGGGAGCATAGCTAAATCTTAACCGATTTTCTTCAAATTCGGTAGTGTTGGTTCATGGATCAAGAAACTCTACTATTCTAAATTTCAAAACGATTGGATGTAAAATACAGCTTCTATAGGACTAAAGGGCCAAATCGGACGAAAGATATATATGGGAGCTATATCTAAATCTTAACCGATTTCAACCAAATTCAATAGCGATCTTAACAGCTGCGAAATACTCTAAACTGCAAAATTTCAGAACGATCGGAGTGAAATTGCGACCTGTAGTCGACGAACAACTTTACGTTGACAGACGGACGGACGGACGGACAGACATGGTTAAATCGACTCAGCTAGTGATTGGATGTAAAATATAGCTTCTATAGAACTAAAGGGCCAAATCGGACGAAACATATATATGGGAGCTATATCTAAATCTTAACCGATTTTCTTCAAATTCGGCAATGTTGGTTCATGGATCAAGAAACTCTACCATTCTAAATTTCAAAACGATTAGATGTAAAATACAGCTTTTATAGGACTAAAGGGCCAAATCGGACAAAACATATATATGGCAGCTATAGCTAAATCTTAACCGATTTTCTTCAAATTCGGTAGTATTGGTTCATGGATCAAGAAACTCTACCATTCTAAATTTCAAAATGATTGGATGTAAAATACAGCTTCTACAGGACTAAAGATCAAAATCGGACGAAACATATATATGGGAGCTATAGCTAAATCTTAACCGATTTTCTTCAAATTCGGCAATGTTGGTTCATGGATCAAGAAACTCTACCATTCTAAATTTCAAAACGATTGGATGTAAAATACAGCTTCTATAGGACTAAAGGGCCAAATCGGACGAAAGATATATATGGGAGCATAGCTAAATCTTAACCGATTTTCTTCAAATTCGGTAGTGTTGGTTCATGGATCAAAAAACTCTACCATTCTAAATTTCAAAACGATTGGATGTAAAATACAGCTTCTATAGGACTAAAGGGCCAAATCGGACGAAAGATATATATGGGAGCTATATCTAAATCTTAACCGATTTTCTTCAAATTCGGCAATGTTCGTTCATGGATTAAGAAACTCTACCATTCTAAATTTCAAAACGATTGGATGTAAAATACAGCTTCTATAGTACTAAAGGGCCAAATCGGACGAAAGATATATATGGGAGCTATATCTAAATCTGAACCGATTTCAACCAAATTCAATAGCGATCTTAACAGCTGCGAAATACTCTAAACTGCAAAATTTCAGAACGATCGGAGTGAAATTGCGACCTGTAGTCCACGAACAACTTTACGTGGACAGACGGACGGACGGACGGACAGACATGGTTAAATCGACTCAGCTAGTGATTCTGAGTCGATCGGTATACTTTAAGGTGGGTCTAGCTGTGTTATTTTCAGGTGTTACAAACATCTGCCGTGAAACAAATTTATAATACCCTGTACCACAGTGTGGTGTAGGGTATAATGAAAACAAAACAAAAACAGTAAGGAAAGGCTAAAGTCGGGCGGGGCCGACTATATAATACCCTACACCACTCTCGTAAAATTTAATAACTCTGATATATAAATTTTGTAATTCATGTATAAATTGTTTACATAAATTTACTTTTGGGACATTTTATACTTAAACAAGTGAGAAAGTTTCAGTCGGGTAAACCGACTAAGGTATACCCTCACTTTGTGAGTAATGTAATATTGAATATTACACAAATTATTCCGTCAATTTTTGTGGGAGGTCCCAGAAGGGGTTTAAGAAATACACCTATATTTCGCTGAACAGTAGATACTTTAAATACATTGCACTGTGCCGAATTGTAACCGTTTGTATGGACTGGTATATTAACGTTGAGATATAAAATTGTGGTATAATTTGGCCATTTTGTGTGGGAGGTACAAAAAGGGGCGTGGTGATAACGCTAATTTTTCACTGGACTATAGGCATTATAAAAGCATTACACTGTACAAAATTTCAAGTATTTTTATACACTGGTGTTAATTTTATAAGCTGTTAACTTTTGGTACAAAATGGTGCATTTGTGTGGGAGGTACCAAAAGGGGCGCGGCAATAACGCCCATTTTTCACTGGACTGTTGGCACTATAAAAGCATTACACTGTACAAAATTTCAAGTATTTCTAAACACTGGTATTAATGTTATAAGCTTTTAACTTTTAGTGCAAAATGGTGCATTTGTGTGGGAGGTACCAAAAGGGGCGTGGCAATTTCGCCCATTTTCCTCGAGTTGATAGCGACTAATAAACTAATACTATGTGTGGAATTTCAGAAGATTCGAATACGTATAATAGCAGTTATTAAAGAATCAATATTTCACAACATTTTAACCCTTTGTGGGGGAGGTACCAGAAGGAGTGGACCAATATGGCCCATCTTCGAACTTAGCCGGAGATAGAAAAAAATATTACCACATACGAAATTTGAAGTCAATCGGTTACTCCTTTCGAGAGTTATCGTGCGCACCAGCCAGCAGACACACAGACAGACAGACAGACAGACAGACAGACAGACAGACAGACAGACAGACGGACGGACATTGCTCATTCGACTTAAAATGGCCCAAAACGGATTTCCGCCGAACATACTTGGGGTCTTAGGTCACTCCTTCGATGTGTTACACTTTTTTCCGTAGCAAATGATATATACCCTCGTCACACTAAAGTGAGGGTATAATAATACCCTGTACCACAGTGTGGTGTAGGGTGTAAAAACCATTGGATCTAAAGAGCCAAATCGGACGAAACATATATATGGGAGCTATAGCTAAATCTTAACCGATTTTCTTCAAATTCGGCAATGTTGGTTCATGGATCAAGAAACTCTACCATTCTAAATTTCAAAACGATTGGACGTAAAATACAGCTTCTATAGGACTAAAGGGCCAAATCGGACGAAAGATATATATGGGAGCTATATCTAAATCTGAACAGAGTTCAACCAAATTCAATAGCGATCTTAACAGCTGCGAAATACTCTATACTGCAAAATTTCAGAACGATCGGAGTGAAATTGCGACCTGTAGTCGACAGGACAGACGGACGGACGGACATCGTTAAATCGACTCAGCTAGTGATTCTGAGTCGATCGGTATACTTTAAGGTGGGTCTAGCTGTGTTATTTTCAGGTGTTACAAACATCTGTCGTGAAACAAACTTATAATACCCTGTACCACAGTGTGGTGTAGGGTATAATAAGCATTATTTATCAAATTTTCAATTATCTTTTCTTCGCAATTTCAAATGCGCGTAAAAAAAATCTCGCACTGAACTGAAAAAAACCCTTGAAGGTTTTGTTACGGATTTTAAAATGTCATTTAATTTCTCATAGTTTCCATGCCACATGACATTGACAACATTTTGTTGAACAAATATTGTTTTATTTGTTACAAATTAGTTTCACCCCGTGCTTCAATCCAACATTACAACACAATAATGTTGCGGTTAATGACGATTTTCAGTTATACGCTCATTAATTTACAGCCAATACATACTATGTGCTGCCGTATCGAGTTAACACGATTTTTAATGACACTCGTTAGGCTAACAAGACACAGATATTGCAGCAGCAATAATTACATGCGAGAAAACATGAAAGCCAAAACGTCGACAATAAATTATTCCAAAATTCAATATATGTATCATAGAATCTCTGACATTTATGTCAATGAGCCATTCTGTTTTCCAGAAAATCTCATACTTTATTGGCTAATTGAAGTTTAGAAGAAAAACAAATCGAAAATAGTGTACGCATGACGAATTATTTCTGGTATTTCCTCAAATTATAATTGTCAAATGTTTGACAATTTTTTAGCTGTTAAACGTATTCGATTGTCTGAAATATTTCATAATTTTCAAAGAGCAATTTTATTGAGTCGAAATGTGACAACCATTGAAAGCTGCCACAAAAAATGTGGCGGACGTGTATGGCCGATCATATAAATAAGCGCTACTGCAATTTATGTATAAATAATAAAAGAATATAAATAAATGTACTAATATATGTGCTACGTATGTATTTGTACGTGAATTACTTTCAAACCACAAATAAATTATAACATAATCGTTATTAAGTTAATAACTTGCCACGATTTGTGATTGCGGTAGTTTCTATTGCTGACCCAATCAGGCCAATTGACTAAGTATGCATTGGTAGGTAATTGTATTGTAAGTAGTACTGATTTTATTGTAAACAATACAACTTTTTTCTTATTTCTTTTGTTTTTCTTTTAAAAAACAGAAGAAAAACATATAAATACACTGTCCAACAGAATTTTTGGAGCAGAAGAGCGACCCTATAATTCTGAAAGGGCGTTTTGAGTAGATCATTTTCTTAGAATAAACATATGGTCCAGCTGGTCTGAGTTTTTTTTACAGTGGGTCAAAGTTTTCATTTTTTGGTCGAAGGTAGCATTATACTAAATGAAAAAAATTATGTAAGTTAATGTCTGAGAGATTTCTCATTGTCAGAGTTACACAGTGGAATTTTATGAGGATCATTTTTGTGGAAGATCTTAACCCCCTAGCTCCCTTCTTAATAGGTCAATTTAGCCCTCTTTTCGAAAAAAATTAAAAAAAGTCCTTTCAAAAAGGACATTTAAGGATTAAAATATTCTACAAAAATGTTTGTCGGAAATTTTCAGTAGGGGTCGCCAAGGACACCAAAGTAGTAGTTTAAGTTTTTTACGTTTAATTAGCAAAATTACACGCCAACTTATAAATAAATAATATAATGTAAATTTATAGTCCCGATAAATTAAAATACAAACACTTACAATTTTGTACAGTGTAACGCGTTTATAGTAACCATAGTCTATTGAAAAATTGGCGTTATTGCCATACCTGGTACCTCTTAAATAATATGGCCAAAATAAAAAATATGAAAAATGTTTTTTAATTTCCCTTATTTTTATAATATGGGTAATAACTTATATATTTATCCATAGATACCATACTGCTATTTTCCCTCATTTTAGTCTTTACCAATTCCTTTTTACTCGAAATCTTTGAAGCAAAACAATAAATACTATTAAAAAATTATGAAGATTTTACCAAATATTTCTCGTCATTTCTAAATAAATGATTTAGCAACTAGACTTCGTTAAACATATTTTAATTTGTTACGATTTTAAATTTACATTATATTACGTATTTGTATAAGATGGCCTATAATTTTACTAATTAAGCGTAAATATCTATATTTAAAACTTTGGTGTCTTTAGCGACCCCCACTGACATTTTCCGGCAAACATTTTCGTAGAATATTTTAATCCTTAAAAGTCCTTTTTTAATTTTTTCGAAAAAGGGCCAAATTGACCCATTTGGAGGGGAGCTAGAGGGTTAGAGGGTCCACCAAAATGATCCCCATAAAATTCCACTATGTAACTCTGACAATGAGAAATCTCTCAGACATTAACTTATATCATTTTTTTCATTTAGTATAATGCTACCATCGACCAAAAAATGAAAACTTTGACCCACTGTAAAAGAAAAACTCAGACCAGCTGGACCATAAGTTTATTCTACAAAAATGATCTACTCAACATGCCCTTTCAGAATTATAAGGTCGCTATTCTGTTCCAATCAAAAAGTCTTAATTTGTTGGACAGTGTCATGTGCAACTTTTATTGAGACAAGTTTGGATAATATTGGAAACATTTTTGTATAATATTTGCTTAACAAAAGCATACAGTCTCTCACGGGGAAATAACATTATTTAGATTTCACTCTAAATATGTAGAATTTAAAAAAATTTAAACTACCAGAAAAAAAATTGTTAATGAATGCATATCAATTGCATTCTTATCTTTTTTTGGCCCTATTGAATTTGGTTAAAATCGGTTAAGATTTAGATATAGCCCCCATATATATGTTAGCCCCGATTTGACATGTAAGCGCTGTAAAAACTTTATTTTATATCCGATCAGTATGAAATGTGGCAGAAAGAGGTTTCTTATTATATGAATGAACACTGTTAAATTTGGAAGAAATCGGTTCAGATTTAGATATAGCCCCCATATATACGTTACCCCCGATTTGACATATATGCGCTGTAGAAATTGTATTTTATATCCCATCAGTGCAAAATTCGGCAGAAAGAGGTTTCTTATTACTCGAAAGAATACTGCCAAATTCGGAGAAAATCGGTTCAGATTTAGGTATAACTCCCATATATATGTTACCCCCGATTTGACATCTAAGCGCTGTAGAGACTGTATTTTATCATCCAATACAGGCACGAAAAAGTCATTAATCACGGCTCTATAGCGTTCCCCATTGACTGTACGATTATGGCCCGCTTCTTTTTTCAAGAAATATGGACCAATGATTCCCTCTGCCCATAGAGCACACCAAACAGTGACTTTTTGTGGATTTAACTGCGTCTAAACAATGGCTTGTGGATTACGATTACGACAAATGCGACAATTTTGTTTATTAACGTACTCATTCATCCAAACGTGAGCTTCATCGCTGAACGAGATTTTTTGTTTTAAAAAAAGTATTGCCAGATTGAAAACCACACGTCTAAAAAAACATAATGGGTTAGTAAACTCCTTTACGCTATGTTTGCTAATGTTTGGATGTTAAATACGACATCTATAGCGCTTAGAAGTAAAGGGGAATTTTTCTTCTATTTCTTTTTTCAGCGTTAAACTCCAACAACGAACAATGCTTGTTTTGGCTTAATTTTAAAATTTAATGTACCATTTAAACCCAATGGTACATGAAATTATAACTTTCGAAGTACAATGTGTTAAATTTTCATGGAGAAATTTAAAAAAAATATGGCTATTATTCGGAAGCGTTAAAAAAAAAAGTAGAATTGCAGTGCCGCTCATAATTCGATACCCGATCATCTGAATACAAAAACAAGTAAGAAAGTTTCAGTCGGGTAAACCGACTAAGGTATACCCTCACTTTGTGAGTAATGTAATATTGAATATTACACAAATTATTCAGTCAATTTTTGTGGGAGGTACCAGAAGGGGTTTAAGAAATACACCTACATTTCGCTGAACAGTAGATACTTTAAATACATTGCACTGTGCCGAATTGTAACCGTTTATATGGACTGGTATATTAACGTTGAGATATTAAATTGTGGTATAATTTGGCCATTTTGTGTGGGAGGTACAAAAAGGGGCGTGGTGATAACGCTCATTTTTCACTGGACTATAGGCATTATAAAAGCATTACACTGTACAAAATTTCAAGTAATTGTATACACTGATATTAATGTTATAAACTGTTAACTTTTGGTGCAAAATGGTGCCTTTGTGGGAGAGGTAACAAAAGGGGCGTGACAATAACGCCCATTTTTCAATGGACTGTAGGCACTATAAAAACATTACGCTGTACAAAATTTCAAGTATTTCTAAACACTGGTATTAATGTTATTAGCTTTTAACTTTTAGTGCAAAATGGTGCATTTGTGTGGGAGATACCAAAACGGGCGTGGCAATTTCGCCCATTTTCCTCGAGTTGATAACGACTAACAAACTAATACTATGTGTGGAATTTCAGAAGATTCGAATACGTATAATAGCAGTTATTAAAGAATCAATATTTCACAACATTTTAACCCTTTGTGGGGGAGGTACCAGAAGGAGTGGACCAATATGGCCCATCTTCGAACTTAGCCGGAGATAGAAAAAAATATTACCACATACGAAATTTGAAGTCAATCGGTTACTCCTTTCGAGAGTTATCGTGCGCACCAGCCAGCAGACAGACAGACAGACAGACAGACAGACAGACAGACAGACAGACAGACGGACGGACATTGCTCATTCGACTTAAAATGACCCAAAACGGATTTCCGCCGAACATACTTGGGGTCTTAGGTCACTCCTTCGATGTGTTACACTTTTTTCCGTAGCAAATGATATATACCCTCGTCACACTAAAGTGAGGGTATAAAGAACAATTTATTTAGATAAATATTCGTTATCCTCAGGTAACGCTGTCAAGTTTATTCGAAATTTAAAATTTTTAAATTTTTTTGAATACTTCGAAGTGGAAAATCCGATTTTTGCGAGAAAATATTGACTACTTGGTTATTGTAAAATAAAAAATATTAACAAAAATTTAAATAAACTCGACAGCGTTACCTCGTAAATTATGTAAAGTTTTTCTCATTTCTCAGCGCAGTTACCTAAACTGCTGTATCTCCATCAGTTTTGCTCAGCTCCATCTCAAGTTTTCACAAAATATTCTTTAAAGGTTCTCAATTCAAAGTATCGATTAAGAAAATATACAAAAAGGGTTTTGTAAACATAAAGGGCCATGACATTTTTAAAGGATATAATTATTCAATTCATTTATTTATTTGAATTACAATCCAAAGTAAATTTATATACTAATTTTACGGTCCAGGTAAATGCCGGGTTACAGAGACCATATGGCTAGATTTTTCCCACGAGGCTCTGGTGGGAATCGAACCCATGACCCCCAAACTCATAGGCGAGCATGCTCCGCACTCACCTACTGGGGCGCTCATTTATTATTCAATATTTTTTTTGTGATTTTTCTTAAAGATTTAGTAAGACGATATAGGTCAAATAAAAGGGAAAATTTTGGACGTTGTATTTTTTTTGGTTTCAGAAACTGGAATTAATTTTTTAAGTTGCAGAAATAGCCTTGTAAGGTATAGTTCTTCATTATCCTTTAAGATCCACTGTAAAAAAATTTGGAAAAAAATATATATGTTAAGAAATTTACCGTTCAGTCATTTATATCCAAAGTTTGGGATTCTGCGTTTATTAGTTTGTCTTTTAGAACTTTTTTAATACAAATATATATTTAAATCTGAACAGATATTAACCAATATTATTCAATAGGGAATGTTATTTAAGGGAATATGAACGTACTTTACTCACCTGCCCATCAGAAGTATTTCTGTGATGTCTTAAAGCTTACCCGAAAAGGGAGAAACCAAAAACATTTTAATTCTCAATTCGAAATATATTAAGTGACAGAAATACAAATAACAAAACATAAAATTCAGTTTCGATATATTTTGCCCTCTATATTATAAAAACAATCAATATTTTAAATTCTATCGAAATTGCTTTAATGTGTTCCACCATAGCAAAGTGGGAGGAAATAAAAAATTAAATAATTCTGTCGTTTTGTAGAAAAGGAAAAGGCCTCAAAATTTTGCACAAAGTTGTTGCCTAAAAGTGTATTGTGGGGACCTGTAGTGATTTTGCATAATACATCTTTTTCTTTAAAAAATCCATCGAGGTCACTCTTGAAGTATGTGAGCGATATATTCCTAATCGCCGTAAAAGCCATGTCTGTCTGTCCGCCCATCTCTTATAATCACGGTACAATCCACCATAATTGAGCTAGATGTCTGCAACATTGAACAGATGTTTCTTATAGCTGCAGATAACTAGGAATTGAAAATGGACAATATCCCTCCGATTTGAATTCTTATCGCCATAAAGACCACAAATTTCAACTGATCGGGCTGAAATATGGTAACTAGGGTTTATTTACATCGGGAATCGTTTACACGAACAACGTTAGTCATAGGTCCATGTTTTGATATAGCCCCTATATAAAGGTCCCTCTAGATTTAACTTATTAAGGGAAAAATTTCAACGAATTTGGCGAAAATTTGAAAATATGCGCCTATTTGTACCAGGAACAATTAACATGGGATCCATGGCGGTGGGTATGTAACATTAGCAGGAAAAATAGGCATCAAAGTAGTGGTGTAGGATATAATCTAGTCAATATAGAATAATTATATAATAGAATAATTATATAATTGTGGATGGTGTCTCATATTGTGATATTACCTTACATCTTCAAATACTTTACAGAATTTCATTCTTCTTCTTAACATGAATATGTATCCTCTACATTTATTACTCCATGTTGTTATACACTTGATTTGCTCTACGAGTAATTATTATTAGGTGACACAGTAGCAAAATGATTATCCAAATTATATGCAAATAAAGCAATTATGGCAGAGCGACCAAGCCTTCGCTGGTATTTTACGTTTCATTAAATCACCTAAACAATGTATGTGTCTGTCCGTCCTTACGCGGTTTGATATAGAGACGTTAGTTAGACCACAAGGTTTGCATTATTATCAACGTCCGTCTGTCTGAGCGTAGACGAACAAAAGAGACTGACTGAGCCAAGCCATTAACCATCACTCAGTACATTCTGGGGATAATTGGTCTGTCCATGTCGTTGCAGATGTTTGAAGCGTCAATGCTGTGAATAAAAATAAAATACGTGCAGTTGAACATGAAGTTCATGTAAAACACACAAGAAAACGAACGACCAAACACAAATGCGATAGCGATCTTGTGCATGGACAATAATACTATTCACTTTTTTATATGGAAAATAAAATAAGAAATTAATTTAGATTAGAGTAATGACAATAAACAACATTTATTATTAAATGCCACCATTGGATTATTGTAGTTCACTGTGTGTATTTGTTTAAACAAATGTTGCGGATAATATTGTTATGACTAATATTCATCTTAAATATGTTTGTTTGTACATATTAAAAAGTCAAGCTCGATGATGGACGGACAGACGGACGTACATACAAGTATTATGTGAGAATTATGTTCAAATGTAACTAATATACCCGTTTGAGGAGCAGTTGGAGATGCAGTATAAAATACGAGTATAACTTAATTTTCAATGTTCCTTCGTGATATTGACTCGATGTTCTAATAAAAAAATTTCAATTGACATTTTCAGAAGAAGCATTAGAATAAAAAAAATTGGGTTAACATCAATCTTCTTTTAAGGCAATTAGGCACCAGTTAAGTAAACTGATATATGCCGTCATTCATGAATTAATAGAATGTCAAATAAAAATTCTTAAGATATTCGAAACAACTGTCGAGAATGTAGTACTCGTATTTAGAGCAATTGATACTGAAACAACACACCGTGTTTGTGTTTGGTAAATAACCTATATCAAAATATTGATTTCCCCTACTTGACTTCTTATCGATCATAAATTTAAACGTTTTCAGTTATTGATTGCAACTGGTTCCTTACGACTAACAATGAACTTTTTTTCCATCCTACATAATTATACGTATACTAGCTTACCCGGTGCGCTTCGCAGCCCCCATCTTTTATCTATTTTCTGTTTAGGGTACTGTAAAATATCTATACCTCTTTCTTTCAAAATGACATGATTATTACATATGGTGCAAAATGAAAAAGATTTGATTACTTTTATATATAAAATACGTTTCATTTCTAGTGTGTGTTCCAAGTGTTACCCTGACATCATGGTACAATATTTATCCCTTTTCCCACTACACCTCTGAACGTTGAAAAACTATTTTTTTTGGTTCATACGTTAGCAACTTTCCCCTAGTTTACATTGCAATAACTACATTCACACCCTGCTACAATATAAAACCATGTTTGTCCCACTGTGTATATAAAGGTACGAATTTAAAAATCTAAAGTGAATTGCTCCATAATACCACATTTAACCCTTTCTGTGTCATAATTAACCAATTTTTCACGATTGTACAATATTTTAAAATGATAATTGATATTTCAAGATCCAAATTCGCAAGCTTAGGGCGTATTTCAACATTTTTGTACCCTATCTGTGACATTTATTAAACTTGTTTTCCCCCACGGTTTAAGTAGAAGAATCAATTTGGAAAAACAATTTCTTAGCTTTGGCTTATGCTGTAAGATCGACCTTTGCACTCAGGGACCACATTCAACAGCTTTTGCACCACTCTCCATATTAAACACTTTTTATTACACTGTGCTTCTAAAGTACGAATTTTTATACATATCTGGGACTATTTTGTTCCCTTTTTTCCCCACTTATCACATTTAACCATTTTACCGTATTTAACATTTTTGCTTCACCGTACCATATTTAACCCTTTTTGCTCCTCTAAAACATATTTAACACATTTTTTCCCCTCTGTAACATGTTGAACAATTTTTGCTTGCCCCAACTGCATCATAATTTTAACCTTTTTGCACCACAGTGCTACATTTTTGCAGTTCATCATAATTTTAACCTTTTTGCACCACAGTGCTACTAAAAGCATACATTTAGAAAAAAACATTCTTATTTCATATTTAACTTACCCTCTCTCCCTGCATCCATATTTGTACCCACTGCACTAAATGTACGTTTTTTGACCCACTATGCTATATATAACCTTTTCGGTCCATTAATCAAATTTAACACCTTTTTGTCCTACTATATTTTGTCCACTATATGTAACCATTTTTGCCCCACTGTACCATAGTTAACACATTTTTGCCCCACTGTTCCATAGTAAACGCTTTTTGCCCCACTGTACCATTTTTAACCCATTTTGTTCCACGTTACCATATTTTACTATTTGTGCCCACTGTAACCATTTTTGTCATACTGTACCATAATTAACCATTTGTGTCCCACTGTACCATTCTAACACATTTTTTCCCCACTGTTCCATAGTTAAAGCTTTTTGTCCCACTGTACCATATTTAACCCATTTTGTCATACGTTACCATATTCAACTAATTGTGCCCCACTGTACTATAGTTAACCCTTTTTGCCCCACTGTGTCATATTAAACCCTTTGTTTCACTGTACCATGTTTAACAGTTTTTGCCCCACAGTACCATATTTAACCCTCTTTGCTCCACTGTACAACATTTAACACAGTTATGCCCCACTGTACTGTATAGTTAACCATTTTTGTCACACTGTACCATATTTAACCCTTTTTGCCCCACTATACCATTTTTAACCCATTTTGTTACACGTTACCATATTTTACTTTTTGTGCCCACTGTAACCATTTTTGTCATACTGTACCATATTTAACCATTTGTGTCCCACTGTACCATAGCTAACACATCTTTCCCCACTGTTCCATTGTTATGCCCCACTGTACTGTAGTAGTTATGCCCCACTGTACTGTATAGTTACCCATTTTTGTCACACTGCACCATATTTAACCCTTTTTGCCCCACTTTATCATAGTAAATACATTTTTGCCACACTGTACCATATTTAACCCTTTTTGCCCCACTGTATCATAGTAAATACATTTTTGCCCCACTGTTCAATAGTTAACGCTTTTTGCCCCACTGTACCACTTTTAACCCATTTGTCCCACTTTACCATATACATATAACTATTTTTACCCCACTGTACCATAGTTAACACTTTTTGCGCAACTGTGCCCCATTCAACTCTTTATCTCACTGTACAAAATGTTTACCCACTGTGTATATTTAACAAATTTTTGTCTCAATGTACCGTATTTAAAATGTGTCTCCACGCTAGCGTACTTAAACCTTTTTCCCGACTGTAACATATTTAATCATATTTTCTCCACTCCACTATTTAACCGTTTTTGACCGCAGTGCTCCTAAAACCATATAAACTCTTCATATCTTATGTTTAAGTTCCAATTTTGGCAGATTGTTCCCTTTTTTCCCATTGTCTCCATAATTAACCCGTCGTGTCCCACTGTGCCTCTTAAAGTTAGAATTACTAAAAATCACTTCCAATCTCCAGTTTATGTTCCAAAAGTTACCCTGGAACCATTGATCCATGTTTGACATTTTTAAGCCACTTTACACTTTTTGCCCCACTGTGCCCCGAAAACTACGAATACAAGAAAAACTTAATACCCCGATCAGTTGTCATAAAGACACCCCTCGCTTCAATTTTCACCATTCTAATATTAGGCTTTAAATTTGGCGGTGGCACCATATTTATACCTTTCTGTCCCACTGTGCCTCTAAATTTAAAAAAAAAATCACTCCTTGTTCTTGTTTACGCCCTAAGAGCTACTCTCACACCAAATTTCACGATTCTAGGTCTTGCCATTTGGATTTGGCTGTTGTACCACATTTTTCCCTTTTTACCCCACTGTGTACGTAAATGTTCGAATTTCGCAAAATCCTGTCAATTTCAGAGTCTACTTCATAAGAGCTACCCTCACACCAAATTTCACGATTCTAGCTCTTGCCATTTGAATTTTGCTGAATTTGAATTTATCCAATTTTTCCCTTTTTACCCCACTGTGTGCGTAAATGTTCGAATTACGAAAAATCCTGCCAATTTCAGAGTCTACCTCATAAGGGCTACCATCACACAATATTTCACGATTCTAGCTCTTGGCATTTGGATTTGGCTGATGTACCACATTTATCACTTTTTACCCCACTGTGTGCGTAAATGTTCGAATTTCGAAAAATCCCGCCAATTTCTGAGTCTACGTCCTAAGGCCTACCCTCATACCAAATTTCAAGATTCTAGCTCATTACGTTTAGATTTGGCGGTGGTACCATATTTTCCATTTTTGCCACCATTGTGCGGCTAATAGTACGAATTTCGAAAAATCCCGCCTTATTGCTAGTCTACGTCCCAAGGACTACCCTCCCACCAAATTTCATGATTCTAGCTTCAGCCGTTTGGCCTGGGCGATGATCAGTCAGTCAATCAGTCAGTCAGTCAGCCAGTCACGCAACAATTTTATATATATAGATTTCACAAAATTGTTACCATTTGGGTGACAGGTACTAGAAGGGGCGTGACAATAACGGCCGCTTTTCACATTACATTGTACACAATTTCAATTATTTGTATGCACTGGTATTAATGTTCGAAGCTGTTAACGTTTTGTACTAATTGGTCCCTTTGTGTGGGAGGCACCAAAAGGGGCGTGGCATTATCGCCCATTTTTGCTCAGCTTGTAGAGATGATAAAATGAGTACTGTGTATGAAATTTTACAGGATTCTCATGAGTAGTATAGAAGTCATAAGAATTTTAACGTGTCACAAAATTTTAACAATTTGTGAGGGAGGTACCACAAAGAGTAAGCCGATATGGGTGCACATCAACCCTAAATTAGTTTTGAATAAAATATTACCACGTACGAAATTTTAAGTTATTCGGTCACTCCTTTCCGGAGTTATCGCTGCCACCCTTCAGTCGAACAGACAGACGGACGGACGGAAAATTTTACAAAACATATGGGCAATTTTTAAAAATAAAACGAAAAAACGAAATGTTTTTCAGGATAATCAAAGATTAATTCAATAATTTCTAATTCTTCAGATTCATTTCTAATTCTTAGAGAGGATGTTAAAATCTTTCGAATGGTACTTTTATCATTTAAATCTAATATTATGTTTTGTAAAGTTATGTCGACTTCAATATTTATAAAAACAATGTATGTAGATGGCCAAGTTGGACAAACGGTAAAAGGCCACAATTCCGCTAAAATTTCATCGAAATCGAATTTCATAAATATTCAGAGTGGGTCGGTTTCTTTTGGAATTTTCCAATGAACACTGATTATTGTATTATATTTATCCCCTCACCTTAGAGAGGAGGGTATATTTGCTACGAGCCAAAAGCGTAACACATCGAAGGAGTGACCTAAGGCCCTAAGTATGTTCGGCGGTAATCCGTTTCGGGTCTTTTAAGTCATTTGAGTAATGTCCGTCGGTCTGTCTGTCTGCTGGCTTGTGCGCACGAAAACTCTCGAAAGGAGTAACCGATTGACTTCAAATTTGGTATGCGGTAATATTTTTCTCTATCCCCGGCTAAGTTCGAAGATGAGCCATATTGGTCCACTCCTTTTAGTACCTCCCCCACAAATGGTTAACATTTAGTGAAATATTGATTATTTAATAACTTATATACTACTTATTTGAATCATCTGAAATTCTACATATAATATTAGTTTATTAGTCACCTCGATCACCTATTACCTCGAGAAAAGTGGGCGAAATTGCCACGCCTCCCACACAAGTGCACAACTTTGAACAAAAAGTTACCAGCTTATAACATACAAATACTTAAAATGTTGTACAGTGTAATGCTTTTATAGAACCTAGAGTCCAGAGAAAAGTGGGCGTTATTGGCGCGCCCCTTTTGGTACATCCCACACAAAGAGACCTTTTTGTACTAAAAGTCAACAGCTTATAACTTTAAAACCATAAAAACTTGAAATTTTGTACAGTGTAATGCTTTTATACTACCAAGAGACCAGAGAAAAATGGGCATTATTGGCACGCCCCTTTAGGTACCTCCCACACAAATGGACCATTTTACAGCAAAAGTTAACAGCTTAAAACTTTAATACCAGTACATATAAAGGGTTTTCCAACAAGAGATGTTATTTTGGTATTCAAAGAAAAATGCCTTTTTTGGAGATAAATGATCGGATGTTTATTTCATAATAAAAAGGGAGGTATGCCGTTAATAATGAAAAACAACATCAACCAAAACGCAAAGTGGCTGCCCTATATCTTTCACGATCTCGGTGGCCAATTGTGATCACCTCTTCGAGAAATAACACGGTCCGGAAACTTTTCCCGTAAGAGAGCAATGGTTTCGTTGCTTGTGTGGCACACGTAGCGCCGTCTTGTTGAAAGTAAACGTTGTCCAGATCAATACCATCCAACTCCGACCATAAAAAATCATTAATCAACTCTCGATAGCGCAATCCATTCACCGTAACTGTTGATCCAACCTTTCGAAATGTAAGTTCCAATGACCCCGCCAGACCATAAACCGCACCAAACAGTCACACGTTGAGGATGGAGAGGCTTCTCAACAATAACTCTTGGGTTTTCCGAGCCGCAGATGCGACAATTTTGCTTGTTGACGTAGCCACCGAGGTGGAAATAGGCCTCATCAGTCAAGATGATTTTTCGATTTTTCGAATTTTAATAATTTCCATGCGTTGTTGAATCGTGTATCGTTCCATTTTCAGTATCGGCGTAGTTTCTACTTGTCAATTGTCAAATAATAAAATCTTCAAAACTGACAGCTACCGAAATAACGGGTGATTCAAAATAACACCTCTTGTTGGAAAACCCTGTATTACTCTTGGACCTTATGAGACTACCCAATATTACTCGTGGACCTTATGAAAGTACCTAATATGACTCGTGGACCTTATGAGACTACCAAATATTACTCGTGCTCCTTATGAGACTACCAAATATTACTCGTGCTCCTTATGAGACTACCAAATATTAATCCTGGACCTTATAAAGCTCCAAATATTACTGGTGGACTTTTTACGACTACCAAATATTAATCGTGGACCTTATGAGACTACCAAATATTACTTCTGGACCTTATGAGACTACCAAATATTACTCGTGGACCTTATAAAGCTCCAAATATTACTGGTGGACTTTATAAGACTACCAAATTTTAATCGTGGACCTTATGAGACTACCAAATATTACTCGTGGACCTTATGAGACTACCAAATATTACTCGTGGACTTTATGAGACTTCCAAAAATTTCTCGTGGACCTTATGAGACTACCAAATATTACTCGTAGACCTTATGAGACAACCGAATATACTCATCGAACTTATGCAACAACCAAATATACTCATCGAACTTACGAGACCACCAAAAAATACTCTTGGATCTTATGAGAATACCTAATATTACTCGTGGGACCTTATGAGTCTACCAAATAGTACTCATGGACCTAATGAGAGTACCAAACCAGAGAAAAAAGGGCGCTATTGGCACGCCCCTTTTGGTACCTCCCACACAAATGGACCATTTTGTATCAAACGTAAACAGCATATAACTTTAATACCAGTACATAATTTAAAGTTATTAAATGCAATTTAAATTGATAATAATTTAATTAAAACACAAAAAAAATATAAGTGAGGGGATTCATAAGTCGGTTTACCCAACTGAACTTTCTTACATGTTTTTAATTATATAATATAAAACATAAAATAAAATTGTGCGAAAAATTGAGTTCACAGATCCACCCTTTTTTTAGGACTTTAAATATTTGTCATACAGTTCCCGAGTGAAATTTAACTATTTTTAATGACTTGTATTCTTTATACATACTTGGCACATTTCATAAATAAAAACTATTGAAAAAGAAACTCGATGTTGGTTTCAAACAAATTCCTTTGAGAGATAAAAGTTTATATTTTGTAAAGAAAATCTCTCTCATATACATATATTTTGCATAATAAGCATATTTTTAAGATTTTCCCAAAAAAAATAATATTTTTATTTTCTAAAATATTTCATTTACAAACACCAAACTCTTAATAAAAAGAACTAAATTTTTGTTGTATTTTTTTTTCTTTATTCACAAGATATGAAACAAACACATCCATTGCAAAATTTTGCTAGAAATAACTCAAAAACTCACAAAGAAATATTAAAAGGATCATAATTAGAAGCTAAAATGATAAACACTCTCTTTTTCGTTTCCTCCGGGAAATATTGAAAATATATTCCCAAAGTACTAAATTGTTTTTTTCGATCTTACAAAATGCTCTCCTTAGTGTTGTTCTCCCGATTTCTGCTGTAGTGTGTAATACTTAAAGGTAGGTGACTTTCCTGAATTTTATTCTTCTCCAGACTCAAGAAATTCTCTCATTTCGATATTTACAAAACAAAAAAGTTCGATATAAAATACAATGCAAACAGATGAAACTTTAAAATAATGACAAGATGAAGAAAATAAGGTCATGATGATTAGATTAAATTAAATTAACAATGAAGCGATGGGTCGGTCACACATGAGAAATGTCCTTAAAGAGTTGGCTGCAAAATAGTTTTCGAAAGTTAAACTTTGATTCAACTTAATGATAGTGACCATAACCGGCAAGACCATGAGAAAGACCATGAGAGAGACCATACCCATAGGCGGGAGCTGCAACCACGGCAGGGGCAGCATAAGTCTTATAGACAGCTGGAGCGGCATGCACCACAGGAATGGCCTTCCCGGAAACGTGGTAGGTATTTGCGTAAGAAGTGGCTACTGGAGCATATGATTTGTAAACTGGAGCAGCCACAGCCACGGGAGCAGCGTGCACAACTGGCGCAGCATAGGATTTAATGATGGGAGCAGACACAACTGCACCATGATAGGGAGCAGCGTAAGCAGGAGCAGATAAAGCCAAGCCATGACCATAACCTCCTAGATAACCGGCTGAAGCTACAGCGCAGAGGGCAGAGAAGACAGCAATCTAGAAGAAAATTTAGGAAAAATTAGATAATAGGTTGAATAGAATATTAGGTGATGCATTGGCTGCTGGTGTTCGTTTTTTGGCGTGTTTGTTTCTTAAGTCTTTCGTTTGTGTAGCTGAGGATTTGTGCTGCTCTTGGATCGAATGTTATTACATCAGAGTTTAGAAAGAATCAAATCAATTTGAATAATAGCAGAAAATTGTAAACTGTTGTTTCCATTCGTGGAATGTATATATATTATTTACCCCAGACTATTGAATGTTTATAATAAAATAAACTCCACCATAGAATGGGGGGTATATTCATTTTGTCACTCCGTTTGTAACAACCACTAAATATTGATCTGAGACCCCATAAAGTATATATATTATTAATCGTCTTAATTTAAAAAAAGTATTAAATTAGGCATGTCCGTCCGTCTGTTGTAATCACACTAAAATCTATAATACTTGAGCTAGGTGGCTGAAATTTTGCACATATACTTCTTAGATCTGCAGGTATGTTGGGATTGAAAATGGGCATCTCCCCGATTTGACTTCTTAACGTCTTAGATACCACAAATGTCAACTGATCGGGGGCTGAAAGTTGGTAACTGCGGTTTATTTATGCCCGGTACCCTTAATACGAGCAACTGTTGTCATAGGTCCATGTTTTGATATAGCCCCATACAAAGGTCCCTATAGATTTGTCTTCTTAACGCCACAAAAACCTCAAATTTTAACGAATTGGGCTGGAATTTGGTATAATGAGTTTATTAGTACCCGTAACCATTCACGTGCGATCCATGGGGGAGGGTATATAAGATTCGGCATGGCCGAACTTAACGCATTTACTTGTTTTTCATTGTTATAGGTGCGACACATCGTAGGGTTTTACTGTCCTCAACTAAAGATTATGATAGAGTAGATCGGATATCCGATCAGTAACTGTTGAGTAGACGACCCACATGAACCTCAACTATAGAGTGATGGTCCAAAAGTATAAAGTAGAATAGGCATCAACTATAGGTCAGATTGCCCTATGGCCCTCACGTATAGAGTAGATGGGCCTCAACTATAGAGTAGGTGACGTAAATGGCCGACGTTTTAAATAGTCCTCAACTATAAGTATACGGCCCAAATGGCCCACTACTATAAAAGTAGATGACCCAAATATTCATCAACTATAAAGTAGATGAACCAAATGACCGTCAACTAAAGCGTGGTGACCAATATTTCTCTCAACTAAAGAGTGTATGAAAAATATGTCACTCAACTAAAGTGTTGATGAACAATATGTCCTTCAACTAAAAAGTAGGTGACCCAAATAGTCCAATCTATAAATTGGATGACCCAAGTAGTCATCAAATGTAGAGTACATGACCTAAGTGGCCCTCAGCTATACAGTAGGTGTCAAAATGGCAGTCATATACAGACACATTTTGCGTTTAAATATAGTTTGACCCAAATGGTCCACAACGTAAATCGGCGTCAACTATAGAGTAGAGTAGATGAAGTATATGTCCAAAATAGGTCTCAGCTATGGAGTAGATGACATAAAAGGCCGTCAACTATATAGTAGATGTCCCAAATAGTCCTAACTATTGGGAAGATGACCCAAATGGCCCACAACTATAAAGTATATGACCTTAATAATTATCAACTATGAAGTAGATTGTCCAAATGACCATAAACTATAGAGTAGACGACACAAAAGCCGTCAACTAAAGAGTAGATGACCAATATGTTCATCAACTAAAGAGCAGATGACCAACATGTCCCTCAACTATACACTAGGTGACCCAAGTAGTCCTAAATTAGATAAACTAAGCAGTCATCAGCTTTAAATTAAATAACTTACGTGGCCTACTACTATACAGTAGGTATCCAAATAGTCGTCAACTATAGAATAAATGTTGAACTTTTATGACAGTCTACATAATATAGAGTAGATGACACATATCGCCTTCAAATATAGTTTAGATGACCCAAATTGTACACAACTATAACGTTGATAACGTAAATGCCCATCAACTATAGATAAGGTGACCGAAATGACCCTTAACTATGGAATAGATAACCCAAATAGTCGTCAGCTATAAAGTAGATGACCCAAATAGTCCTTACTACAAAATAGATGACACAAATAGTGCTAACTATAAATTGGATGACCCAAATGGCCCTGAGCTACAGAGTAGGTGAGCAAATAGTACTCACCTATACAGTAGGTGAACAAATATTCCTCATTTTTACAGAAGATGAGCTAACTAGTCTTCAACTATAGTGTAGATAACCTAAATGGCCCTCAACTCTACATAGACCCAAACAATCCTAACTATAAATTAGATGACCCAAATAGTCATCAACTAGAGAGTAGGTGACTTAAATGGCCCTCAAACATTGGGTCTATAACCCACATGATCAAATATATAGGGTAGATGATACATGTTGCCCTCAAAAATAGTTAAGATGACCCAAATTACCCTCAAATATAGTGTAGATGACTAAATAGTCGTCAAATATAAATTAGATGACCAAAGTGGGCCTCATCTATAGAGTTGATGACCTGGATGGTCGTTAACTATATAGTACTCGTATATGTTCCAAATAGTCCTCAACCATAAAGTATACGGCCCAAATGGCCCCCAACTATAAATTAGATGATCCAAATATTCATCAACTTTGAAGTAGATGGTCCAAATGACATTAAACTATAGAGTAGATGATCAAAGTGGCCGTCAAGTAAAGAGTAGATGACCAATATGTCCCTCAGCTATCATCTACAATATGTGCCTCAACTATACAGTAGGTGACACAAATAGTCCTAACTATAAAATATATGACCCGAGAAGTCATCACCTGTAGAGTAGATAACTTAAGTGGCCTTCAACTATACAGTAGGTGTCCAAATATTCGTCAACTATAGAGTAGATGAACCAAGTGATCCTCAAGTATGGAGTAGATAACGTAAATGGCTGTCAACTATAGAGAGGGTGACCTAAATGACACTTAACTATAGAGTAGATGACCCAAATAGTCATCAACGATGACCCAAATGGCCCTGAAATAAAGAGTAGGTGAGCAAATAGTACTCACCTATACAATAGGTGATCAAATAGCCCTCGACTATACAGAAGATGATCCAAATAGTTTTCAACTATAGAATCGATAACTTAAATGGCCCTCAACTATAGAATAGACGAAATAGAATTAGATGACCCTAATATATAGTAATCAACTATAGAGTAGATGACCTACACCCTCAACTATTGTGTAGATGACCAAAACGATTCATCAAGTATAGAGTAGATGACCTAAATTTCCCTCTGCTATAGATTTGGTAACCAAATATTCCTCAACATTAGAGTTTATGACCCAACTATGGAGTAAGTGACCCAAACAGTCCTAACTATAAAGTAATTAGATGACCCAAACTGTCCTAAATATAAAGTAGATCACCCAAATAGTCATCACCTAGAGAGTTGACGTCCTAATGACTTAATGTGTGTTAAATTTGCATTTCAAAATTTAGGTCGAACATGAAAGACCGGTGTACGGTCGGATATATTTTAAAAATAAGAATAATTTTAAACACTTTCTGTGTTTTTCGAGTTTTGGGGAAAATATTTATTGTTATTAATTTTCAATCTGAAAAAAATTACTTTTCTGACTCGTTCAAAGGTATTTATAACCGTCACCACGCTAAGGTACTGGTATTGCGACTTTATACATTTGTTGGAAACTTCCAAAAAGATTAGGAATATATCCGCAATTAATTGTACATATCTATCGACACAGAATCACTTCCTGAATCAATTTTACGAAGTCAGTTAGTTGTCCCTCTATCTGTTTATATTCTTGGGAGCGTACAAGGTTTGAAAAAAGATCACATTTTTATTTTTTCAGAAAATATTCTTTGCTTTGAACAGTCCTCGTATATATAAGAATCTGCGATAGAAATTGCCCCATAATAAGGATACAATATTCCCCAACTTCAGAAGTTATTTCAATCAGGTTTCTCGTAGAACATTCGAATACATAACTCTTAAATATTCCTGTACATTAAAATCCCCAATTCTGAGATGTGACACTCTTGCACGGAATAAGTGATATGTAAAACGGTAATTTATTAACATTCTTATTGTTATTTTCTGAACATTTGAGTCACTATTCATGCGAATCATTCAAAGCACTTTTTTTCAACACGAGTATGTGTCTTAAGTCTTTTGTTTTTTTTTCGAATAGCACGACTTGACAACAAAATAAATCACTTCAACTTTTAGCCATGTGTTTAAGCAATTTAGTCCGCGGTTATATCCTTTATTTGTTCTTCGTCACTTCCTTACCAATTTGAACATTTTGTTAAGATTTGTTGTGGCTAGTATATGTTTTTGAGTTAAAAGCAACTTTAGGTTTGAATGATTATAACAAAAGCGGCCAATATTTATAGTAGTTCTCCGCCGTATGTTAAGAAAAACCTACTGAGCAAAGACAACAATAGTAATAGCAACAACAACCATAATAATAATAATGAGACACGAGTTAGAGATAACAAGAAAACTCAGACAATTCTGAATGGTTGTATGAATGAATGAATGGATGACTTTATGTTTGGTGATGTTGATGTGTTGGGGTTCCATTACAATAATAGCAAATAATGTTCCATGTTAAGTAGAGAAATATATTTATGTATGTATTTTTTACATTTATTGCTAGCTAAAACGTAAAAGGAAATAAGTACGTGTTAGCTGTATATGAAACTATTAAATGATAAATTTCTTAAAGATAAATAGTGCTAAAAACACGCCCTGTATTATTAATACTGAATTTATATCAGAGATAACAGAATGGTTGGGAAAATATTGTTCGTTATTTGCAAGGCTAGTCTAAAATGCGAATTTTAATATAAAAGTGTGATTTTCAGAAAAATTTTTGAGATTGTGAAATCCAAAAGTTTTGTTCAGTTGTAGTCTTCAGCTTCTGTGGACTTTCACACCCATAATAACTGGTTTAGTGTTAATGGGACTTCCGGGAAGCTGATCTAATTAATGATAATTATTAGGAATAATATTTCATAAATTTATGTTATTAAATATTGCAGTGGTAATTTATGTCGTCTGACCTTCAAAGTGCAATGTTGTAATTAATGTAAGTCATAATTTGAAAAAAATTACGTATAAAATGTAGTAATGTGGTGTTCACTTTTTATGATGGATTGTTGGATATCTTTCAGGCTGTGGAAACTAAATTGTTTCTTACTGAAAATAAACGTGTAAGAAATATTCAGTCGAGGAAACCATCTGAAATGTTTATAAGGATCAAACAGCGTAGATATAGGTAATCGGAGATACTGGATAATATCCAGTTATTAACCTTACGAAATGGTAGTACCGTCTGCTATCTTCAGAATTGTAGTACAAGAATAAACCTAGTGGAGTGTGAGCTCATATTTGGCGCAGAATTAATTTCGTATCCTCTGATTTGGAATCCATCGATGAATGGAATACTTTTAGATCTAGAACTCTGTGGCTGGACATCGCAATCACAGTAATTGGCAAATATTCCTTATGAGTCTACCAAATATTACCCGTAGACCATATGAGAATACCACATATTAATCGTGGACCTTATGAGACTACCTAATATTACTCGTATGAGACTATTACCTTATGAGACTACCAAATATTACTCGTGCATCTTATGAGACTAAATAAGTAATACAACTCATGGACCTTATGAGACTACCACAAAAAGGGTTTTCCAACAAGAGGTGTTATTTTGGTATTCAAAGAAAAATGCCATTTTTTTGAGATAAATGATCGGATGTTTATTTTATAATAAAGAGGAAGGTATGCCGTTAATAATCAAAAACAACTTCAACCAAATGGCCACCACAACCACGCTTACCATATCCTTTTCATGAAATTTTCCATAACCAAATCGCAGAGTGGATGCCCTATGTACTCGATAGCCTCACGAATTCTATCTTTGAGGTCTTGAATCGACGCTGGGCTGTTGGCGTAGATCTTATCTTTCACGTGGCCCAAATGAAGAAGTCGCAAGGTGTTAAATCACAAGATCTCGGGGGCCAATTGTGATTACCTATTCGAGAGATAAGACGGTCCAGAAACTTTTCCCGTAACAGAGCAATGGTTTCTTTGCTTGTGTGGCACGTAGCGCCGTCTTGTTGAAAGTAAACGTTGTCCAGATCAATACCAGCCAACTCCGACCATAAAAAATCATTAATCAACTGTCGATAGCGCAATCCATTCACCGTAACTGTTGATCCAACCTCATTTTCGAAAAAGTAAGGTCCAGTGACCCCGCCGGACCATAAACCGCACCAAACAGTCACATGTTGAGGATGGAGAGGCCCCAGATGCGACAAATTTCCTTGTTGACGTAGCCACCGAGGTGGAAATGGGCCTCATCAGTCAAGATGATTTTTCGAATTCTAATAATTTCCATGCGTTGTTGAATCGTGTATCGTTCCATTTTTAGTAATGGCGTAGTTTCTACTTGTCAAATCGTCGGCTCAACGCTATTTTGTTCCATACGCCATATTGTATGATCGGAGAAAAACGCAATTTATTGTTTGAGTAAAAACGGGACTGAAGAGTTACACACTTTTTATTTCGTATGGTTCCCAACAGTGTTTGTATGATTCTCATGCATTTCTATGCCATTACATCCAAAAATAAACAAGTTTTAACAATTTTTTTACTTGGCATTTTGGTCCATATCCACTTTTATTTTAATATTTTTTCGTATTTGTATTACATGGACCACAAAAAGGGTCAGTATGGAAGGACACTAATTTACATATTGTGATCGAAAGAACGTAAAATACTGAGTGAAAAATATAGGGCGATAGAAAAATTGAGACATATAACAAAAATATCGAAATTATTTCCCGTTATTCAGAGTAAAACAAATTTACCGTACCAATATCTCGAAAACTAGGCGAGATAGGGAAAAAATGATTGCTGATTCTGAAAGAGCATGCTTGGAACCCATATTATCAACTCCTAACTCAAAAAAACAAAAATGGCGTATGGAACAAAATAGCATTAAGCCGACGAAATGTCAAAGAATAAAAGCTTCAAAAGTGAGAGCTAACGAAATAACGGGTGATTCAAAATAACACCTCTTGTTGGAAAACCCTGTATTACTCTTGGACCTTATGAGACTACCCAATATTACTCGTGGACCTTATGAAAGTACCTAATATTACTCGTGGACCTTATCAGACTACCCAATATTACTCGTGGACCTTATGAAAGTACCTAATATTACTCGTGGACCTTATGAGACTACCAAGTATTACTCGTGCGCCTTATGAGACTACCAAATATTACTCGTGGACCTTATAAAGCTCCAAATATTACTGGTGGACTTTATAAGACTACCAAATATTAATCCTGGGCCTTATGAGACTACAAAATATTACTCGTGGACCCTATGAGACTACCAAATATTACTTCTGGACCTTATGAGACTACCAAATATTACTCGTGGACTTTATGAGACTTCCAAAAATTTCTCGTGGACCTTATGAGACTACCAAATATTACTCGTAGACCTTATGAGACAACCAAATATACTAATCGAACTTATGCGACAACCAAATATACTTATCGAACTTACGTGACCACCAAAAAATACTCTTGGATCTTATGAGAATACCTAATATTACTCGTGGGACCTTATGAGTCTACCAAACAGTACTCATGGACTTTATGAGACTACCAAATATTACTCATCCAACTTATGAGACCAGCAAATATTACTCATGGACCTTATGAGGCAACCACATGTTACTCATAAACCTTATGAGACTAGAAAATATTTCTCGTAGACCTTATGAGGCTACCAAATATTACTCGTGAACCTAGGAGACTACCAAATATTACTCGTGGACCTTGTGAGACTACCAAATATTACTTGTGGACCTTATGATACTACCAAATATTACTCGTGGACCTTATGGGACTACCAAATATTACTCGTGGACTTCATGAGACTTCCAAATATTACTCATCCAACGTATGTGACTAGCAAATACATATTACTCGTGGACCTTATGAGACAAACACACGTTACTCGTATTACTCGTGGACTTTATGAGACTAGCAAATATTACTCGTGGACCTTATGAGACAACCACATGTTACTCGTATTACTCGTGGACTTTATGAGACTACCAAATATTACTCGTGGGCCATATGAGTCTACCAAATATTACTCGTGGACCTTATGAGACTTTCAAATATAATTAGTGGACCTTATGAGACTACAAAATATTATTCGTGGACTTTATGAGACTACCACTTATTACTTGTGGACCTTATAAGACCATCAAATATGTAATACTCGTAGTCCTTATGGGACCTTATGGGACTACCAAATATTACTCGTAGTCCTTATGGGACCTTATGGGACTACCAAATATTACTCGTGGACTTTATGAGACTCCCAAATATTACTCATCCAACTTATGTGACTAGCAAATATTACTCGTGGACCTTATGAGACAACCACATGTTACTCGTATTACTCGTGGACTTTATGAGACTAGCAAATATTACTCGTGGACCTTATGAGACAACCACATGTTACTCGTATTACTCGTGGACTTTATGAGACTACCAAATATTACTCGTGGACCACATGAGTCTACCAAATATTACTCGTGGACCTTATGAGACTTTCAAATATTATTAGTGGAACTTATGAGACTACCAAATAATATTCGTGGTCCTTATGAGACTACCAAATATTACTCATCCAACTAATGAGACCAGCAAATATTACTCATGGACCTTATGAGCCAACCACATGTTACTCGTAAACCTTATGAGACTAGAAAATATTACTCGTAGACCTTATGAGGCTACCAAATATAACTCGTGGACTTTACTAGATTACCAAATATTAATCGTGGACTTTATGAGACTACTAAATATTATTCGTGGAGCTTACGAGACTACAAAATGTTACTCGTGGACCTTATGAGGCTACCAACTATTACTCGTGAACCTTATGAGACTACCAACTATTACTCGTGAACCTTATGGCACTACTAAATATTACTCGTGGACCTTATGAGACTATCAGATATTATTAGTGGGCCTTATGAGACTATCAAATAGCGCTCATGGGCCTTACAAGACTACCATATATTACTCGTGGACCTTATGAGACTACCAAATATTACTCGTGGACCTTATGAGACTACCAAATATTATTCGTGGACCTTACGAGACTACCAAATGTTACTCGTGGACCTTATGAGGCTACCAACTATTACTCGTGAACCTTATGACACTACTAAATATTACTCGTGGACCTTATGAGACTATCAAATATTATTAGTGGGCCTTATGAGACTACCAAATAGTACTTGTGGACCTTATGAGACTACCAAATATTATTCGTGGCCTTATGATACTACCAAATGTTACTCGTGGGCTTTATAAGACTACCAAATATTACTCGAAGTCCTTATGACACTACCAAATATACTCACTGAACTTACGAGACCACAAAATAATACTATTGGATCTTATGAGACTACAAAATATTACTCGTGGACTTTATGAGACTCTCAAATAATATTAGTGGACCTTATGAGACTACCAAATGTTACTCGAGGGCCTTATGACAGTACCAAATATTACTCGTTGACCTTATAAGACTACCAAATATTATTCGTGGCCTTATGATACTTCCAAATGTTACTCGTGGGCCTTATAAGACTACCAAATATTACTCGAAGTCCTTATGACACTACCAAATGTACTCACTGAACTTACGAGATTACTATATAATACTCTTGGATCCTATGAGAATTCCAAATATTATTCGTAGACCTTATGAGACTACCAAATATTACTTGTGGACCTTATGAGACTACCAGATATTACTCGTGCACCTTTTGAGACTACCAAATATTACTCTTGAACTTTAAGAGACTTGCAAATATTACTCGTAGACCTTGTGAGACTACCAAATATTACTCGTGGAACTTATGAGACTACCAAATATTACTCGTTCACCATATAGGAATATAAACGATGTTTTGAGGTTATAGTATTAAATATTTACCCGTTCACGATTCTTTTCGTCGTGGTAGTGCACGTGCTTTTGTATCACTCCGAAAAAACTTGTTTAATTTTATTGTTAGCTATAGTACTTCGTTTTTTAGCTAAGCTAACGTACACATGCACACTTAGACAAGTACAGTACAAATACTAGTTTAAATTGTGAGCAACAGAATATGATCCAATTTTTGGAATTTATATAAAAAACACATTTTATATTAACTATCTCATTTTTCTTCGTTTTTTTCTGTTAACACAATAATTATTTACACTAAAGGTAATGAGGTCTTAATTATTTGAAGCTCATCAACGTACTGCGATTCGTTTAATTTACTTAATGCATTTTGGGATATTAAATGAGTAATAAAAAACAACCATATTTCATTTACTTAATATACTCGTATATCCTAAACAAAAATAAAGTTTTAATTATGCGGGCATTTCATTTGCGATTCAGTGAAAAATGCATTCATAACTTAATAAATTTCACATTTTCTGAAATGGTTTTCTTAAAGTTACATGCAACAGACAATATAATAAAACATTGGGTATTCCAGAAATTGTCATTACGTTAAAATTTTTTAAAACCCCCTTTGTAGAGTACAACAAACAAGTCCCTACCGATTAAAACCATATTTTTGATAAAAAAAAGCTGTTTGCACAAAGCATTCATGACGTCTCAAACAGGATACTTACGAGTACATTTCATTAAGTCGAATGCATCGATTTGTTTTTAATGTTTCGATAATCAGAACGATTCATTTTTTATTATGACTAATCAAATTTGGATTTTAAGTTCATTGTTCGACACATTTGATTTTTTCTGAATATCAGAGATTAAAAATTTATTGTAACTGAGTCTTTTTAAATACTATAAATAAAATGTCGTGCCTGTCAGAATAATTAATGTTGACAGTAATAAGACCAAATATCGCTCACTTACTTCAAGAGTGTCATAACTCAAAATTAAAATTGTCAGGATATGTAACTTTAAGTCAGTTTAAAAAAATAAATAACATGAAATAAGAGGTTTGAAGAAGGTGGTATAATCCGAAATATGATTGTTAACTTACAAACTAAATTTCGTTGAGATTTATTTATGGATATTTGCAAAATTAGCATTTCTGTAAGGCAACCTCAAAATTTTTTAATTTTGAGTTATGACAGTCTTAAAGTGAGTGAGCGATATGATTAAACCAAATGCTTTGCATTCCAGATATTGTAGAGATACATTCAAGGGTCGGCGATCGAATTTTGCCAAGTTTACGTGGCGAAATAACCATTTAAAATTTTGGTAGGGAAATTTAAAAATGTTACAAAACTGTAAGTGGTACCAAATTTCATCCATTTCGCGATAGAAGGCTTATCTAACGAGATATTATCATTTTATGTTTTGGTAAAAAAATTCAATATTTTGGCCAACAAATAAGTCAAATAGGTGATACCAATTGATAAAGTGATACCAAAATTTCATCCTTTTTGCAATAACATTCTTATTTAACGAGATATAAAGATTTTAAGTTTTGGTTAGGAAATTAAAAATGTTGACCCGAAAATAAGTCAACATTTTGACCCAAAAATAAGTCAACATTTTGACACAAAAATAGGTGATACCAAAATTTCATCATTTTCGCGATAGGAAGCTTATTTAACGAGATATAACGATTTTAAGTTTTGGGTAGGAAATTAAAAAATAAGTGATACCAAAATTTTATCCTTTTCGCCATAGGAGGCTTATTTAACGAGATATAACCATTTTAAGTTTTGGTAAGAAAATTTAAAATTTTGATCAAAAAATAAGTGATACCAAAATTTCATTCTTTTCGCGATAGGAAGCTTATTTAACGAGATATAACCATTTTAAGTTTTGGTAAGAAAATTTTAAATGTTGACTAAAAAATATTTCAAAATGTTGGCCAAAAAATAAGTCAAAATTTGTACCCAAAAATAAGTGATACCAAAATTTCATCCTTTTCGCGATAGGAGGCTTATTTAACGAGATATAACCATTTTAAGTTTTGGTAAGAATGTTTAAAATTTTGACCAAAAAATAAGTGTTACCAAAATTCGATAGGAAGCTTATTGGTAAGAAAAAATTTAAAATGTTGACCAAAAAATATTTCAAAATTTTGGTAAAAAAAAAGTCAAAATATTGACCAAAAAGTAAGTGATACAAAAATTTCATTCTTTTCGCGATAGGAAGCTTATTTAACGAAATATAATCATTTTATGTTTTGGTAAGGAAATTCAAAATTTTGACCACAAACTAAGTGGTTCCAAAATTTCATCCTTTTAACGAGATATAACCATTTTAAGTTTTTGTAAGAAAATTTAAAATGTTGACCAAAAAATATTTCAAAATGTTGGCCAAAAAATAAGTCAAAATTTTGACCCAAAAATAAGAGATACCCACATTTCATCCTTTTCGCGATAGGATGCCTATTTAACGAGATATAACCATTTTAAGTTTTTGTAAGAAAATTTAAAATTTTGACCAAAAAATAAGTGAAACCCAAATTTCATTCTTTTCGCGATAGGAACCTTATTTAACGAGACATAACCATTTTAGCTTTTGGTAAGAAAATAAAAATAAAAATGTTGACCAAAAAATATTTCAAAATTTTGGCGAAAAAATAAGTCAACATATTGTCCCAAAAATAAGTGATACCAAAATTTCATCCTTATTTAACGAGATATAACAATTTTAAGTGTTGGTAAGAAAATTTAAAATGTTGACCCAAAAATAAGTGATACAAAAATTTCATCCTTTTCGCGATAGGAAGCTTATTCAACGAGATATAACCATTTTAAGTTTTGGTAAGAAAATTTAAACTGTTGACCAAAAATAAGTGATACCAAAATGTTATTCTTTTCGCGATAGGAAGCTTATTCAACGAGATATAACCATTTTAAGTTTTGGTAAGAAAATTTAAACTTTAACAAAAAAATATTTCAAGATGTTGGCCAAAAAATAAGTCAAAATTTTGACCCAAAAATAAGTGGTTCCAAAATGTCATCCTTTTCCCGATAGGAGGCTTATTTAACGAGATATAACCATTTTAAGTTTTGGTAGGAAAATTTTAAATTTTGACCAAAAAATAAGTGATACCAACATTTTATTTTATTGAAATGGACCGTTTTAAGTTTTGGTAAGAAACTTGAAAATGATTACCAAAAAATATGTTTTTCAAATTTTTTCAAAATTTCAGAACTTTTTTAGAGCTTTTACGATTGGAGGCTTATTTAACCATTTTAAGTTTCGGTAAAGAAATTCAAAATTGTTACCAATAAATAAGTAATACCAAAATTTTGTCCATTTCGATACTTTCATTGGTCACAAATCGGTTAATAAAAACTAATTTCCACCCCAAATTAAATGCATAGAATTTCAAAGTTTGTTATAAAACATATTATTCTTTATTTACAAGATATGAAACAAACACATCCATTGCAACTCTTTTAGTTGGTTTTTAGTAATTTGGCTAGAAATAACTCAAAATCTCACATAGAAATAATTAAAGATTATTTATAGATTTCTTTAAAGGTACTATACACTCTCTCTTTTTCGTTCTCATTTCATACGTTCTAAAGCAATATATATATATGTATATATACCGACATTGTATGCTGCTTCTTTAAGATCTAAGGAAATGCTCCTCTTAATGTTGTGATTTTTAATTCTGTTCCAGTTTTCGTTTCGAATACTCTAAAGGTATTATTATTACCTTTCTAAGTTTAGAAACTCTCCTCTTCGTCCAGAAGAGGCGTAACTAAACCCAGAAATGTATTTTCGCAAAATTTTAAATGAAACTTTAAAACAATGACAAGATGAAGAAAATATAGATCATAATAATGATTAAATTAAATTAACAATGAAATGGTAGATGGATCCATGAGGTCAAACACATGGGGCGGGGAAAAGTCCTTTAAAAATTCGCTGCAAAATCACGTTCCAAAATCCTACAAAAACCATTGATCGCACCAAACTTAATGATAGACCGAATGTCCGTAACTGGCAAGACCATGAGACAAACCATGCGAAAGACCATAACCATAGGCGGGTGCAGCAATCACGGCGGGAGCGGCATAAGACTTATAGATGGGAGCAGCGACCACAGCAGGAGCGGCATGCACCACAGGAATGGCCTTGGCTGAAACCTTGTAGGTGTTAGCATAAGAAGTGGCCACTGGGGCATATGATTTGTAAACTGGGGCAGCCACAGCTATGGGAGCAGCATATGATTTGATGATGGGCGCCGCGTGAACAACGGGAGCAGCGACAACTGCTGGAGCGTGGTAGGAGGTAGTGTAGGCAGGTGCAGATAAGGCCAAACCATGACCACCGTAGCCATGACCAAGGCCATAACCACCGATGTAACCGGCAGAGGCAACAGCGAAGAGAGCAGAGAAGACAGCAATCTAAAAGAAGAGGTGAGGTGAGTGTTAAAAAATATAATTGAATTTGAACAAAGATGTGGCATTGAGCGGTGGTAGTGTAAGGTGACGTGCTTGTTTGTTTCTTAAGTCTTGTGTTTTTTATACCCTCCACCATAGGATGGGGGTATATTCATTTTGTCACACCTCTAAATATTGATCTAAGACCCCATAAAGTAGATATATTCTTAATCGTCGTAAAATTCTCGATTTAGCCGTGTCCGTCTGTCCGTCCGTCTGTTGTAATGACGCTACAGTCCGTAATAATAGAGCTATGTTGCTCAAATTTTGAAGAAATATTTCTTATAGTTGCAGGTTGTTTGGGTTTGCAAACGGGCCATATCGATCAATGTTTTGATATGGCTCCCCTATAGAGGTCGCTTCAAAATACTGTTTTTGAGCCATACACACCACATTTTAAAGCAATTTAGCAGAAACTTTGCAGTTTGTATTCTATTTTGTTAAGAATTTATCACAGCAAATTTTACAAATCGGATCGTATTTATATATTATAGTCACCCTATAGAGTTCGCTGCAAAATATACGTATTTAAGCCATAAATACCCAATTTTCTAAACATTTTAACTTAATCTTTGCAATTTGTATTAAATTAAGATAGGAATTCATCGCAGTAACAAATTTTTAAATCAGTTCATATTTAGTTATAGTCCACCTATAGATGTCGCCCCCATAAAGGCTTATTTAAGCCATAAACATCACATTTTCCAAGAAATTTAGCTGAAACTTTGCAGTTTATATTCTATTTGGCAAGAATTCATCTCGATAAAATGTATACAAATAAAATTTTAGTTTGTTGTAGTCCCCGTGTAGATGTAGCTCTCCAAAAAGCTATTTTAAGCCATAAATACCACATTTTTCAGGTGAAGAGTTTGGTTAAAGAATTTGCGGCCTAAAAATTGCAGTGTTCGTTTTTTTTAATAATTTACTCAAACCAAAAGGATCGTTTCATGATTTGCTCCATATTCCAAGATTTTGCAGTAATAAAATTTAATAAAATCCATGGTGGATGGTATAAAAATTTGGCATGGCCGAACTTAACGTTTTTACTTGTTTTTTATTTTATAGAATTACTTCCCTCAATCTACACAAACAACTTTTAGGCAGTACTCATTATACCCTACACCACACTGTGGTACAGGGTATTATAAGTTTGTTTCACGGCAGATGTTTGTAACACCTGAAAATAACACAGCTAGACCCACCTTAAAGTATTCCGATCGACTCAGAATCACTAGCTGAGTCGATTTAACGATGTCTGTCCGTCCGTCCGTCCGTCTGTCCATGTAAAGTTGTTCGTCGAATACAGGTCGCAATTTCACTCCGATCGTTCTGAAATTTTGCAGTTTAGAGTATTTCGCGGCTATTAAGATCGCTATTGAATTTGGTTGAAATCGGTTCAGATTTAGATATAGCTCCCATATATATCTTTCGTCCGATTTGGCCATTTAGTCTTATAAAAGCTTATTTTACATCCAATCGTCTTGAAATTCAGAATGGTAGAGTTTCCTGATCCATGAACCAACACTACTGAATTTGAAGAAAATCGGTTAAGATTTAGCTATAGCTCCCATATATATGTTTCGTCCGATTTGGCCCTTTAGTCCTACAAAAGCTGTATTTTACATCCAATCGTTTTGAAATTTAGAATGGTAGAGTTTCTTGATCCATAAACCAACACTACCGAATTTGAAGAAAATCGGTTAAGATTTGGCTATAGCTCCTATATATATGTTTCGTCCGATTTGACCCTTTAGTCCTATAGAAGCTGTATTTTACATCCAATCGTTTTGAAATTTAGAATGGTAGAGTTTCTTGATTCATGAACCAACATCGCCGAATTTGAAGAAAATCGGTTAAGATTTACCTATAGCTCCCATATATATGTTTCGTCCGATTTGGGCCTTTAGTCCTATAAAAGCTGTATTTTACATCCAATCGTTTTGAAATTTAGAATGTTAGAGTTTCTTGATCCATGAACCAACATTGTCGAATTTGAAGAAAGTCGGTTAAGATTTAGCTATAGCTCCCATATATATGTTTCGTCCGATTTTACTCTTTAGTCCTGAAGAAGCTGTATTTTACATCCAATCATTTTGAAATTTAGAATGGTAGAGTTTCTTGATCCATGAACCAACACTACCGAATTTGAAGAAAATCGGTTAAGATTTAGCTATAGCTCCCATATATATGTTTTGTCCGATTTGGCCCTTTAGTTCTATAGAAGCTGAATTTTACATCCAATCGTTTTGAAATTTATTATGGTAGAGTTTCTTGATCCATGAACCAACACTACCGAATTTGAAGAAAATCGGTTAAGATTTAGCTATAGCTCCCATATATATGTTTCGTCCGATTTGGCCCTTTAGTTCTATAGAAGCTGTATTTTACATCCAATCGTTTTGAAATTTAGAATGGTAGAGTTTCTTGATCCATAAACCAACACTACCGAATTTGAAGAAAATCGGTTAAGATTTAGCTATAGCTCCTATATATATGTTTCGTCCGATTTGACCCTTTAGTCCTATAGAAGCTGTATTTTACATCCAATCGTTTTGAAATTTAGAATGGTAGAGTTTCTTGATTCATGAACCAACATCGCCGAAGTTGAAGAAAATCGGTTAAGATTTACCTATAGCTCCCATATATATGTTTCGTCCCATTTGGCCCTTTAGTCCTGAAAAAGCTGTATTTTACATCCAATCGTTTTGAAATTTAGAATGGTAGAGTTTCTTGATCCATGAACCAACATTGTCGAATTTGAAGAAAGTCGGTTAAGATTTAGCTATAGCTCCCATATATATGTTTCGTCCGATTTTACTCTTTAGTCCTGAAGAAGCTGTATTTTACATCCAATCATTTTGAAATTTAGAATGGTAGAGTTTCTTGATCCATGAACCAACACTACCGAATTTGAAGAAAATCGGTTAAGATTTAGCTATAGCTCCCATATATATGTTTTGTCCGATTTGGCCCTTTAGTTCTATAGAAATTTAGAATGGTAGAGTTTCTTGATCCATGAACCAACACCACCGAATTTGACGAAAATCGGTTTAGATTTAGCTATAGCTCCCATATATATGTTTCGTCCGATTTGGCCCTTTAGTTCTATAGAAGCTGTATGTTACATCCAATCGTTTTGAAATTTAGAATAAACAATTTATACATGAACTACAACATTTATATTTCAGAGTTATTCAATATTACGAGAGTGGTGTAGGGTATTATATAGTCGGCCGCGCCCGACTTTAGTCTTTCCTTACTGGTTTTTTTGTTTGTTTTGTTTTCACCACAACCATAGTGCCTATTATGCGGTTTACTCGACTGACATCTCAGTAAAAAATTTTCGGAAAAAACAATAGAGTAGGAAATTAAACAGCTTTGTTCGTACCAATTCCCCACTCGCTTCCCTAACCGATTCTTTTTATAAAGGGATGAGACTTCCGGAACTAACTCTGAATTGCGGAGAAAAAAATGCCTTCTTTTTTCGATTTTTTCACCAGGTTAGAAATATGAAAAAACATTTTTTCTTTCGCTTTTATTTCTCTATATTTAAAATTTTTTTTTATAGACTTATTTATTTTTTATTTCGATCCGAGCGCCCCAGTAGGCGAGTTGGTAGCGTACTCGCCTATGAGTTTGGGGGTCGTGGGTTCGATTCCCACCAGAGGCTCTGGTCTGTCGCTGCAAACATTTAGCCATATGGTCTTTGTAACCCGGCCTTTCCCTGGACGTTAAAATTAGAATATAAATTTACTTTGTATTGTAATTCATATAAATAAATAAATAAATAAATAATTATTTCGATCCGAGGAGGATTTGAACCCGGGTTACTTGCTTCAAAACAGTGCATGCTACACCCAGGAAAATAATTGGTTGGAATTCGATTGTAACAATAAAAAATAGTACTAGCAACAAAAAGTATATTGCCTACACCGTGTGTCGGTTGTATTTATATATAATTAGTTGAAACAACAATAATAACATGGGTCGATGGTTGTATCAAACGAATTAAGATTGTTTTTTTCATTGACACTCGGTTAGTTGTGGTAACCAATTTTAAACTTTCATTGTAGTACCATATGATCGGTTTTTTGTTGTGACAACCAATGTTTTATTCTTGACAACATAAATTGTATTAATAAAAGATTATTATTGCAACGAATAATTGGTTACTACAACAGAAAAAATATCAATAAATAATCGTTTTTTGGTTATCCCAATAATTTCCCAAATTTAGAATAATTTAATGTATTTTGGGAAATACAACCGAAAGATTGGTTGCTGTTCTTTTGCTGATACATGACAAACAAAAAGTAAAATTACTCGACATAAATAAATCTTCAACATTTTGTTCAAGAACGGAATATATAGTCAAAAATAATCTCGTGTGAATAATAATGTGGGGAATGCAGAATATGTTGAATAAATAAAAGCAACAATCATGAAATTGAAAGCACAGGGTTAAGCGATATTTGCAGAAAAGTTTTGTGTTTTTTTTTCGTGTACTATAATTTGTGTAAAATAACGGGTGATCCAATTAGAGATTATTTTTTCAATAGCCTTTTTTTGACTGATCACGTGTGAGTCGTGTCATGCTGTCATCTTATTTTTATACCCTCACTTTAGTGTGACGAGGGTATATATCATTTGCTACGGAAAAAAGTGTAACACGTCGAAGGAGTGACCTAAGACCCCAAGTATGTTCGGAGGAAATCCGTTTTGGGTCATTTTAAGACGAATGAGCAATGTCCGTCCGTCTGTCTGTCTGTCTGTCTGTCTGTCTGTCTGTCTGTCTGTCTGTCTGTCTGTCTGTGTGTCTGCTGGCTGGTGCGCACGATAACTCTCGAAAGGAGTAACCGATTGACTTCAAATTTGGTATGTGGTAATATTTTGATCTATCTCCGGATGAGTTCGAAGATGGGCCATATTGGTCTACTCCTTCTGGTACCTCCCACACAAAGGGTTAAAATTTAGTGAAATATTGATTCTTTAATAACTTCTATACTACTTATTCGAATCTTTTGAAATTCTGCACATAATATTAGTATATTAGTCGCTATTAACTCGAGAAAAATGGGTGAAGTTGGCATGCCCCTTTTGGTACCTCCCACACAAATAGACCATTTTGCATCAAAATTTAACTGCTTATAACTTTAATACAAGTGCATAAAAATGCTTGAAATTTTCTACAGTATAATGTTTTTGTAGCGCCTATAGTCCGGTAAAAAATGGGCATCATTGTACAGCCCCTTTTGGTACCGCCCACACAAATGGCCCGTATCGTACCACAGTAAACGGCTTGTAACTTTAATACCAGTGCATACAAATACTTGAAATTTTGTACAGTGTAATGTTGTTGTAGTGCCTATAGTCCTGTAAAAAGTAGGCGTTATCACCCCGCCCCTTTTTGTACCTCCCACACAAAATGACCAAATCATACCAAAATTACATAGCTCGTAACTTTAATATACCAGTGCACATAAACGCTTATAGTTCAGCACAATGCAATTTATTTAAGAATGTACTGTTTACCGAAAAATATGTGTATTTGGAAAACCCCTTCTGGTACCTCCCACACAAATTTACAGATTTATTGGTGTAATGTTATATATTACATTACTCACAAAGTGAGGGTATACCTTAGTCGGTTTACCCGACTGAAACCTTCTTACTTGTTGTTAAGTATTGTTTGGCATTTCATCATGGAAAGACTTACGCCTGAACAACGTTTACAAATCGTTCAACTTTATTACGAAAATTCACATTCTGTGAGGAATGTGTTTCATGCACTTCGCTCAACTTATGGTCAACATAATCGGCCTACTGAGCGTACTATTCGTAACACCATCACCCATCTTGAGACCAAGCATTCATTATTGGATAATATTCGACCGAATAGACCACGTCCAGCACGCAGTGAAGAAAATGTAGCGGCCGTAGCTGAGACTGTACACGAAGACCGTGGAGAGTCGATTCGGCGCCGTTCGCAGCAACTCGGACTTGGCGTATTTTAAGTCGATATCTTAAATTGAAAGCATGCAAAATACAGCTTGTGCAAGAACTGTAGCCGCCCGACCTTTCCAAGCGACATCGCTTCGCTCTATGGGCTCCTGAAAACTTCCAAGAAGATCCGACGTTTTCGAGCCAAATTCTGTTCAGCGATGAGGCCCATTTCTGGTTCAATGGGTATGTAAACAAGCAAAATTGCCGCATTTGGGACGAAAAGCAACCTGAAGAGATTCAAGAGCTGCCACTTCATCCAGAAAACACAGCGATTTGGTGTGGTTTGTGGGCCGGTGGAATCATATTTCTTCAAAAATGATGCCGGTGAGGACGTAACCGTTAATGGCGACCGTTATCGTGCCATGATTACCGACTAGTTGATGCCTGATATTGAAGCTCGTGATCTCGGCGACATTTGGTTTCAACAAGACGGCGCCACTTCCAACATATCGCATCAATCAATGGATTTATTGAGAGAACACTTCGGTGAGCAGATAATTTCACGTTTTGGGCCGGTCGATTGGCCACCAAGATCGTGTGATATCACACCGTTAGACTTTTTCCTGTGGGGATATGTAAAGTCTTAAGATTATGCGGACAAACCCGCTTCGATTCAGGCCTTGGAGCAAAACATCGCGCGTGTCATTCGCCAGTTACCAGTCGAAATGTTCGAACGAGTCATCGAAAATTGGACTCAACGGATGGACCATCTGAGACGTAGCCGCGGCCAACATTTGATAGACATAATCATCAAAAAATAAATGCCAAAGAATGTTCTTTCAAATGATAACAATCGTCCCCCATTCAATTTGAATTTTCTGTGTTTTTTTCTTTAAAAAAAGTAGGGAACCTCGAAATGGACGCTATATTTCCAAATCTCATAATAGTGATGAATTTGTAATATGGGATTTTGAATTTTGTTATGAATTGTTTGGTTTTGTGTTCAATAAATAAAATAAAAATTAATGAAAACTTTTTGTAATTAATTGTCGGCAGTATATGACTGACAAATTGTCAGAACAGACAATTTTTAAAACAGTTGGTTATGGCAACATACAACAGATAATTTTAGCCACCATGTTCGTAGTTGGCGCAACCAAATATGATTGCTGTCAACATGGAAGCGGAAGTATACCACAACCAAAATGCTGGTTGTCCTGATGGAATCGCATGATAGTAGACAGAACTACCAAAATTCGGTTGGCAAGTAATTCGGTTAAGGCAACCAAACTGTATTCTGTGTGCAGCTATCTGCACCACCAAATGTCTCGCACTCCTCAACGCTAAATTGTACTTAGTATTTAAGGGAACAAGATTTTTTCGATAGCCTCGCTTCCTTTTTAGGAGTTTTGGAAATAAGCTGACAATTTGACTGTTCTATTTTTAGACTCGCCTCCTTTTGCGGATTTTTGGAATTAAGTTCTCCATTAGAAAATCCAGAAAAAATATAGCACACTATATTCCGGAAGGAAAAAATACAGTGAACAATTTATGTATTGGCGCCAGTTCTACAGTTACTTCAATAGAATGCAGAGAGAAATGCTTTATTAAATCTTGGCAAACGAAACAGTATTTCTAGGCGAGTCAGTTAAAAATATAACCAGTAATTTTTTACTGGAATTTTCTTACATGTTTTAATTGATTAGACGTTTTTGAGTTTAAAATTCTTAAAATATATTGAGTTTGGTTCTGGAAGATTAGCCAACTTTATCAGCAAAACCTGAAATTATGTCGTGAGCTTCTTTCCAAAGTATGTCAAATCGAATTAGCTTGTTTTACCAACATTAAATTTGTAAATTCTAAATATTCTTAATATTACTCAGTCAAAATTTGGTGTTTATCCGTCAACCCAATCAAAAGTTATATGCAAAACATTAAGGGTCATTCGATTTGCTTTAAACGAATTCCATACAAAGTCATCACCTCTCATGAAAAACTAAATCTTTCGACTTGGTATACTTTGGAATGGAGGTATCTATATGAGACAGGACAATTTCCAATCCCCAGTATGAGTTCTAATCTCATATATATATTCTAAGAGTTTGATTATTACATTGTTGCTGAAATTATTGGACAGTCTTTGGACGTTCAGTAAAGTGATATTCTACTCGCAATCTATTGGAAGAGTGTATATATCAACAGCTTCGTGAATGAAATGCAACGTATCGAAGGAGTGGCCCAAAAGCCAATGTATGTTAGCCGAAAATCCATTTCAGTACATTTTATGTCATTTAAGTAATGTCCGTCTGTCTGTCTGGCTGGGGGTTTGACAACTCTCGAAAGGAGTAACCGATTGATTTAAAATGTTGTATGTATTAACGTTTGCTCCTATATCGGCATAATTTCGAAGGTGGGCCATCATATCGGTCCACACCTTCTGTTACCTCCCCCAGAATGGGTTAACATTTGGTGAAATATTGAATCCTATAATTTCTAGGCTAGTTACCCGAATCTTCTGCAATTTTACACATAGTGGTAGTATATTTGTACCAATTAGGCGTAACTGTCATGTCCCTTTAGGCACCTCTTTGTCCCTTTCCATATCCCTTTCCGCACCCCAAAAATTGACAAATTCATACGAAAATTGTTTTCTCCTTTACTCCTGCAGCAATCATCGCAATGCGCTCATATTATATATTTTGGACTACTTAGCATAGTATAGTTTAACATAAACTATTGATATAGTCTGACATAGAATAAGCAAAATTATTCCACCGCTTTGATTTCTCCCACAGAAAGTAGCAAGTTCTATATAATAAGTATTTCTCACAATGTGAGGGTATACACATTAGTGGGTTCACTAGATTAAAATTATCTTACTTGTTTTCTGAATTTTGATAGATATTAATAAGTTTCGGAACAAAATGCAGTTTATCTACCGACTACAACATAAATATCCAGCATAGCTTTTCAAATAATCACAAAATCAGGAAAACTGGCCATATTTATCCAAAATTACATGTGATATAAAAATGATACGTCAAAAAAAAAACAATATTAAAAAAACACTTCTTCTTGATCAAGGATCATTCTACGACCAATCAACAGAATAGAACAATTTTAAATTATGTAAATTAAACTATGAATTTGTACCGAATGTGTACATATGTATTTTGTACTCTTCTGAAGTTATTACATTCAAAGTTTCCAATAAACTAACAATATGTGAAGACAAATCACAAGAATTCCTTGTTTTATTAAGTTTAAAAATAATATTAAAATCTCTCAATTAAGAAGCAGATTGTCTAATATTTCTTGCACTTTTTTAGATTTTTTAATTTTCTTGTAACAATTCACTTCAATGTATTAAATCGCTGAAATTTATTGTTTCACGTTTTCCCACCACTTAACACTTATGACGAATTCTTTTCTCCAAAAAAGTGCAACATTTTCATTGCCCTTTTTCCAAAAACGGCACTTTTGTGATACTTTTTTGAAATTTAGTAATTAAGTTACTCGAATTTAGCACAACTAAAATTTCAAAATTTCAAAAAAGCGATATAATAGTGCAGTTTTCGGAAAAAGGGCAATGCAAGTGTTGCACTTTTTTGCAGAAAAGAATTCGCCATTAGACAACTTGTTCGCACGTTCGTGTCTTAAGTCTTTTGTTTTTTTCTTCTCTGTACTTATATACACCAATGCCACCAAACACCACCGCCGTTTTCTTTTTAAGATTTTGATAGTATCCTTTATTTGCTGTTAAATCCTTCCTTACCAATTTGAACATTTTGTTGAGATTTTTTTTTAAATTTGTAAGTTAAGGAGAGTGATAAGTATGTGTCTGTTTGAGTTTAAAGCAACTTGTGGTTTGAATGATTATGACAAAAGCGTGCAATATTTATAGTTCTCCAAGTCAGTTAAGAAAAATATATGCTGAGAGAAAACAACAACAGCATAGCAATAGTAGCAGCCACAACTACTACATACAACAAAAAGTACTCGCACAATTCTGAATGAATGGCAGAGTGACTGAATGTCTGATTGAGGCGCTGGGCTGGCGCTTTACACACACGAAGTGACTGAGTTACAGCAAATATTATTTACACAAGATAAGACTAGAAATATACAACATAGCGTCTAAGGTAAAATACTAAAGAACCTAAGATAATATTTATTATATCTACTGGAATATAAGCAGAGTTCTTTCAAAGTTTCATGATTCTAAATTTCAATTTTCAAAAAAGCAAGCTACATTTAATATACTGACTCCCAATAAATGAGTTATCCTTTTAATTACATATTTGTTAGTTACGTTTTATTGCCTTTCACTTTGATACGCAGCATAATAAGCAAACCCCTTTGTTTGTCGCACGTTCTTTTACCACATCGAGAGGGTAGTTTACAGAAGTTTTTTATGACGCTCTCATGTTGCAGCTTTTTCCAAACCGAATTTTCGACCGCAAATGTTTGGTTTTCAGTTTAATTTTTTCAAGATTTTTAAAACTTAATTTTTTACCGGAAACCTTTTAAATTTGTTGGCGAAAAAAACCTAAAGAAAAACACTAAAGCTTGCCGCCAATCAAGAAAAATCACTTTTCAAATTTGATTCCGAGTTGCGCATAGATTTGATTAATATTTTTCTTTTGCCAAGATTCGCTTTGAAGCGAAACAACCAAAAAATAGTTGTGATTTTTCTATGCTTTAGTAGTTGATTTAATTAGTTAATTTTAACAGGGGTTTTACTTTAATTGTCAAGACAATCTTTGGCATATGGTTTCGGTTAAATTAGATAGTGATTGTTTTTCGTCTGCATGTAATGAGTTTTTTTTGTAAGTTTTGAAAGAAAAAAATTGGCAATATCACACAGTGTTTTAAACTGAACATCCATTATTTGTTTAGTCAAATATAAACTCGAAATTATTCAAAATCAGAAGTGTTTTGGAAAATGGCATACATGTTTTTGGAAATGACGTTGCAAATCCCTGGATAATTCCACCTATAATAATTTTTACACAATGGCCTTTTTCCCCAAAATCGAACAGAACAAATCGAGGATTTTCGAAATCAAACAAATTTTTTGCGTATTTAAAAAATGGGAAAATGTCGTTCCGAGACCAATTCCCGGGTATAACGGGTTTTTCAATAAGGATGATATGATTTTGAAGTGACGTTTCGGCCATTTGTCATGATCTACCATTTGTTTTTTATTGTATTCCTTAGTGTTTACAATTTCATCATGGAGAGATATACGCAAGATCAACGTTTACAAATTATTCAGTTTTATTATCAAAATAATCGTTCTCCAATTGCAACTTTTCGTGCGCTAAAAAAAAAAAACCTTTCCAGTTGACCTACAATCTTGACACCCATGAGCAATATTTTAGCTCTCGTTAGCAGCTATCTTTCTGCCATTGACCGATTCCCGATCCGACGTACCGTTAAGGAGCTAGGGCAAAAATAAACTTTCCGTTCACATTTGAAAAAGATGCTAAGACAATTTTTTTAAAATCCAAAAAAACACTTTCCAGTCGAGCTACGACCTTGACACCCATGAGCAATATTTTAGCTCGAGCTATCTTTTTTCCATTGACCGATTGTGGATAAGTGCCACACAGCAAATGCAACAATTGAATTGTTGCGAGAAAAGTTTGGAGATTCGATTATTTCAAGAAATTGTGATATTGAAGGGCCTCCAAGAAGTTGTGATTTAACACCATTAGACTATTTCTTGTGGGGTTATTTGAATTCATTGGTCTTTCGAACTAAACCAGACTCTCTTCAAGCTTTACAAGTCAATATTGAACGTGCCATTCATGACATACGAATTGATTTAGTGGAAAAAGTGCCCGAGATATCATTCAAATTAAAGGCAATTATAAGGGATAAACATGCTGAAAACATCAATTTCATGTAGAAACTGAAGTTTAATTATTGTCGTTTTTTGCTGGCACGAAAAAAAAACATAACAAATACAAAAAATTAGCAAAAAAGTTGTTTTTTCCATTTTTTGAAAGTTAGCATCCTAACGAAGAAAACATTGCCTATTTCTAATATATAGGATAAATGTATAAATTATGGCCCATATTGTGAAAACAAACGGAAATTAAAAAAAAAAACATTTTTCATATTTTTCATTTTGGCAATTTTGCCAAATTTGTATACCCTCACTTTAGTGTGAATAGGGTTTATATCATTTGCTACGGGCCAAAAGTGTAACACATCGAAGGAGTTACCTAAGACCCCAAGTATGATCTGCGGAAATCCCTTTTTGGTAATTTTAAGTAATTTTAGCAATGTCCGTCCTGTCTGTCTGTCTGCTGGCTGGTGCACACGATAACTCTCGAAAGGAGTAACCGATTGACTTAAAATTTGGTATGTGGCAATATCTTTTCCTATCTCCGGCTAAGTTCGAAGATGGGCCACATTGGTCCACTACTTCTAGTACCTCCCCCATAAAGGGTTAACATTTAGTGAAAAATTGATTCTTTAAAACTCCTATAGCACTTATTACAATCTTCTAAAATTTCACACATAGTGTTAGTTTATTATAAGCTTTCACGTCGAGAAAAATGGGTAAGGTTGCCACGCCCTTTTTGATATCTCTCACACAAATGGACCATGGATATTATTGAAAAGTTAAATGGTTATAACTTCAATGATAGAGTATAGAAATACTTGAAATTTTGTACAGTGTAATGTTTTTATGGTACCTAGAGTCTAGTAAAAGTTAGCCGTTATTGGCACGCCCCTCCCACACAAAAGGGACTATTTTGCACCAAAAGTAAAGAGGTTATAGCTTTAATACCTGTGCATGCAAATACTTGAAATTTTGGATAGTGTAATGGTTTTATAGTATCGGGTCCGTCAATAAGAGCGCTACAAAAGTTTTTTTAAATAAAACAATGAAATTCTTTATTCCTGTGAAGTACGTTCGATGCCATTACGTATGTATGTAACTCGATTTATTTTGCATGGCCACCACGGGCACGCTTGCAGAAGTCCAGACGCTGAACCCAATTTTCGACGGTTTTCAAGCATAAATCGGCCAATACTGCTGCAATTTCACGTTCGATATTCGTATGAAGTTCATCAATCGTCGCTGGCTTGTTGGCATAGACCATAGACTTGACGTAGCCCCACAGGAAATATTCTAACGGCGTCAAATGCGCACGACCGAGGCGGCCAATCGACTGGACCATTTCGTGAGATAACACGTTCTCCAAACTTGGTTTCCAATAAATTGATTGTGGCATTCGCTGTGTGGCTTGTGGCGCCGTCCTGTTGGAACCACATGTCCTCCAAGTCCATATCATCCAATTGGGGCCAAAAATATTCGGTTATCATTGAACGGTAGCGATTCCCATTCACACTAACGTGCCGGTCTTGATCATCACGGAAGAAGTACGGCCCAATGACGCCGCCGGCCCATAAACAACACCAAACCGTTATTTTTTCGGGATGCAATGATGACTCATGGAGTACGTGTGGATTGCCGTCTGACCAATAACGCAAATTTTGTTTATTGACGAAGCCATTCAACCAGAAATGAGCCTCATCGCTGAAGAGGATTTTTCGATTTTTCGCGCTTTTAACGTTGAGGACACTGACTCCGAATTTCGGTAGTAAATTTTAATTATTTCGACTCGTTGTTGGCTCGTATATCTTTCCATCATGAAATGGCAACTCTTACTGAAGAGAAATGTCAAAAGAGCGGCAAAAAATATGGCGTCGTTTGCTGTCCCTGTCGGTCTACTTTTGTAGCGTCCCTGTTGAAAAACCCTTTACCTACTATCCAGTTTAAAATTGACATGGTCCTTTTGGTACCTCCCACACAATTCGACTATTTTGCACCAAAAGCTTAAATTGTTAATACCAGTACATTCTTTAATGTTATTAAATGCAATTTAAATTAGTAATAATTTAATCAAAACAAGAAAATAAAAATAAATTACGAATATTTTTTTTGGGGTCTGAAGTTGAGGGGATTCCTCCTGTTTATTTTTTTTGTGCCAGCAAAAAACGATTTTAAAAAAAAAAAACTAAATGTTTTCTAATTGCTTTAACGGCAGTTACTAAACCACAGTCTAAAAGTGATATTCCCAATATTTTATATGACGGCTCTATTGGGCTTGTACTTTAAATAAAATGAATTTCCAAATTCTAAATGTACCTTCTCTGAAAATTGGAATTGAAAAAAAAAAATAAAATATAGCTACCATATTTTGGTTTCATAAAATAGTACTTATGCCTTAATCTATATACGGGGCAAAATCGCCTATATGAAGAACCAGTAAGGAAAGGCAGAAAGTCGGGCAGGGCCGACTATATAATACCCTACACCTCCCCAACAATGCGATAAGGGTCATTGCCATAATAATTTGGAATAATTGGTAAATGGGTAGAAACATATTATCTAATTCTGAAACGATAATCGCTAAATTAAGCAATATTCGTTTCTAAATTGAGAAACATCTTTCTGGAAAATTGTAATGATCGGAAGTAAAGTACAACTTCTATAGCGGTTTGATACCAAATCAAGAGGAACATACATATATATGGAGCTTTAATATAAATCTGAACCGATCTTCCCTGAATACTCATTCATGTAAAAAGACCTCCTTCTGTCGAATTTCGTACTGATCGGATCAGGGACGTATACAAAGGGGGGGCGGTTGTTCGTCCCCCCCCCCCCCCAATATTTTTTAAACATTTTTTTAACATAGGCATAGGCATAGACTGTATACAATTTTCAAAATCACTCAAAAAAAACACGAAAAATATTTGGAAGGCCGTTAAAAAAAAACAATTCAAAAGCGTAAAAAATGGTAACAGTAAAAGTAATAACAACTAAAAATAAGAAAAGTGCATGGTTTCCTCGCTAAAACTTTTTAAATTATGCATCGATTTTCTTCGGAATTTATTCATAACCTTTCAGAGTTTACGATAAAATCACAAAAATATGACAATTATGTGTTTCTAGATGTTTTTATGAGGCTTTTCTTTAAAAATTATTAAAATTTTCTCAAAAAATATAATTTTTTGCAATACTTTGTAAGCTATCGTCGAAACCGCAGAACGGATGGAAAATTGTATTGTGCGAAGGCTACTTAATTCTGAAGTTTGTAAAGCTTACCTGAACCAATTCGGATGAATGGTTCTCTAGTTATGCCATAATATGTGGTTCAACCTCTCTTCTTAACCTAAAGGGTTGTCTCTTTAAATTCTCGCGATAAGCTGTGATATGGAAAGAAATTAGTTCTTGAACCACATATAGTGGCATAACTCGAGAACCATTTCTCCGATTTGGTTGAGGAAACTTTTAAAGAATTAAATATTAAGTAGCCTTCATATAATACCATTTTCCATCCGTTCAGCGGTTTCGACGAGTATTACAAAATATTGCAAACAAATTTGATTTTTTGATAAAATTTTAATATTTTTAAAATAAAACTCCCATAAAACAATCTAAAAATGAACAAATGTTATATTTTTATGATTTTATCGTAAAGTCTGTTCGGTCATGCATTAAACGAGCCCATTCCGAAGAAAATCGATGCATAATTTAAAAAGTTATAGCTAATTTAGTAAGGTTTTAAATTTAAAACTTTCTTATCGATGTAAAATTTACAAAAACAAACTTTTAAAGCTAAGATTGGAGATTTTGACGTTTTTTGACGTCTAGAATCAGAATCTATGCATTAAAACAGAAACCCTAGAAAAAATGTTGTTTTTGTCGACCGGTGTAATATTGGTTGACTTTAAATTTATGATAACCAGATATGGCGAAAATTAAGTTAAAATTACATTTATGATTTCTTATCTATCTAACTTTTTAACATGTAGGTTGCAGTGATCGAATGAGTTTGCACAACCGTGTATGTAAATTTGACTTTATATTGGGTGTGGGAATAAGTAGTACGGTGTTGGCCATTACACAGAACATATCACGGTATTTGCAAACGATTAACCTAGATATAATAAAGGCTTACGAAATCATAAAATTGGCAACGACTAAATTAAGTGACATGCATAGAAATTCAGATGCGGAGTTTGATAAACTGTTTGAAGAATCCACACAACTTGCAAGAAGTTTTTGAATAGAAGCTGCACTACCTAGAAGAGTAGGCAGTCAAAAGTATAGGGCTAATATTCCTGGTTCAGATGCCAAGGCGTATTTTAGGGCAATATTGTTCATACCATATCTGGACGAAGTAATATCACATTTAAATAATAGATTTTCCGCACATGAAGCTGTAATTACAAGCCTGTTTAATACCGTTCCGATACGAGTTGTAAATCTAATAAAGGAAGATTTCGAAGAAGTCACACTTTTTTAGAAAAACGATTTAAAAAATTCAGCAAAATCTGTTTTAGCTGAAATAAGTATATGGATTGATTATTGGAAGCAGAAGAATGATAATGCATTTGATCATTAGATGCTATTTCAGTTTGTGATGAGGACATGTTCCCAAGCGTTTTCACCCTTTTGCAGATACTGGCCACAATACCTGTGACAACGGCATCTGCTGAGCTAAGTTTCTCGACGTTATTTATTTATTAGCGTATTCCATCAGGAACATAAGCTATTTACATAGAATCTCCATCTTTGTCTATCTGATGCAATGTATCTAAGTTCGTTAAATGTTTTTCCTGTTTCAGTAAAAATCGTCCGTCTCCATGTTGTCCTCGGTCTTCCGCGGTTTCTCGTTCCTTGGGGGTTCCATTCGAGAGTTGCGTGGCATATTTCATCGTATGGCTTTCGCAGAGTGTGTCCCAGCCAGCAGTATTTCCTTCGTTTAATTTGTACGTTGATATCCTCTTGTTCGGTTATTTGCAGAAGTTGTTGGTTTGATATGGTCCTTGGCCACCATATTTTAAGAATGTTGCGCAGGGATCTGTTTGTAAAAGTTTGTAGCTTTCGTTTGATCGTTTCGTTCACCGCCCAGGTTTCTGATCCGTATAGTAAAACGGATTTCACGCACGCGTTGTATATATGAATTTTAGTTTTCGGGGAAATTGAGTTGGATTTCCATATGTTTTTCAGATTAATGTATGCTATTCTTGCCTTTCCGATACGTGAAAGTACGTCGTTGATTGCGCCGCCGTCTGTTGTTATGCTGCTGCCGAGATAACAAAAATCGTTGACGATTTGGATTGGTTTGTTGTTTAGGTTGAGTGTTGTTTGGTTTTGATTCCCTTTGATGACCATGGATTTGGTTTTGTCTGCGTTAATTCGTAATCCAAATTCTGCTGCTCGTTGCGACAATTCATTGATTTTTGTTTGCATATTTTCTTTTGTAGTGGCTAGTAGAACAATGTCGTCTGCGTATTCAAGATCTTCGAGATGTTGGCTTATTCTCCATTGAATACCTTTGTTCTGACTGTTTGAATAAGACAGAATTTCGTCTAGGGTAGTAATAAAAAGAAGGGGTGAGAGTAGGCATCCCTGTTTCACTCCGTTATGTGTTTTGAAAGAGTCGCTGATTTTGCCGAGGTGTGAAACTCTCATCGTTGAATCGGTATACTGTGCTTTAATGAGGTTTATTATTTTTATTGGCACGCCTTTGTTTTGTAGAGCTCTCCATATTTTACTTCTGTTTATTGCGTCAAAAGCCTTTTCAAAATCAATAAATGTCAGGTATAAGTTTGAGTTAAATTCATTGCATTGCTCGATGATTAGTCGAATGCTGTTTATTTGGTCTACGCAGGAGCGGTTGGGCCGGAATCCAGATTGTTCCTTGCGTAGGCACTGGTCCAGAGGTTCTAGAATCCGGTTAATGATAACTTTGTTGAAAATTTTACAGACTGCGGTTGTTAGCGCTATACCTCTCCAATTACTGCATACCTTCAAATCTCCTTTCTTAGGTATTTTTATAATAATACTTTCTTTCCATTCTTTTGGAATAGAGTCAGTGGCCCAAACCAGTGTGAATAATGGGCGGAGTATTTTAGCGACAGCGTTAGGGTTTGTCTTATAAAATTCGGCAGGTAGATCGTCAATGCCTGCGGCTTTCCCATTTTTAAGCTGTGTGATAGCTGTTGATACTTCATTAAGTGTAGGAGGATCTATGCAGATTGTCCCAAGAGGGATTGGGGCAGCGGTGATAAGAACCTCGTTGGATTGGGGTGTTGGTTCGGTTTGGCATGTGAGATTTAAGATTTCTTCAAAGTGTTCTTTCCATCTATTTAGTTGATCCTCGGCGTTGGTGAGAATGTTGCCGTTTTTATCTTTTACAGGTATGCATGTATTGGTATTCTTCCCTGAGAGTTTTCTCGACGTTAAGAAGAATAAAAACTTATCTCCGGAACAGAATGGAAGGAGAAAGGCTATCTTATCTGGCTTTGATGTCTATATACAAGGATGAAGTCAAAATCGATGAAATAATTGATATATCAAAAAATCGAAGATTACATTTTTAACTGTTACGTATTTTATTATAAAAAGTTTTACTGATCTCGTACTAAAGTACACATTTATATTTAGGAATAAAATTCGAATAAACAAGTAAGAAAGTTTCAGTCGGGTAAACCGACTAAGATATGTATACCCTCACTTTGTGAGTAATGTAATATATAACATTACACCAATAAATCTGTCAATTTGTGTGGGAGGTACCAGAAGGGGTTTTCCAAATACACATATTTTTCGGTAAACAGTACATTCTTAAATACATTGCATTGTGCTGAACTATAAGCGTTTACGAGCTATGTAATTTTGGTATGATTTGGTCATTTTGTGTGGGAGGTACAAAAAGTGGCGGAGTGATAACGCTCACTTTTTACAGGACTATAGGCACTATAACAGCATTACACTGTACAAAATTTCAAGTATTTGTATGCACTGGTATTAAAGTTACAAGCCGTTTACTTTTGGTACGAAACGGTCCATTTGTTTGGGAGGTACCAAAAGGGGCTGTACAATAATGCTATATTTGACTATAGGCGCTACAAAAACATTATACTGTAGAAAATTTCAAGCATTTTTATGCACTTGTATTAACGCTATAAGCAGTTAAATTTTGATGCAAAATGGTCCATTTGTGTGGGAGGTACCAAAAGGGGCATGCCAACTTCACTCATTTTTCTCGAGTTAATAGCGACTAATATACTAATATTATGTGCAGAATTTTAAAAGATTCGAATAAGTAGTATAGAAGTTATTAAAGAATCAATATTTCACTAAATTTTAACCCTTTGTGTGGGAGGTACCAGAAGGAGTAGACCAATATGGCCCATCTTCGAACTCATCCGGAGATAGATCAAAATATTACCACATACCAAATTTGAAGTCAATCGGTTAATCCTTTCGAGAGTTATCGTGCGCACCAGCCAGCAGACACACAGACAGACAGACAGACAGACGGACATAGCTAAATCAACTCAGAAAGTGATTCAAAGTCGATCGGTATAATAAACGATGGGTCTATTTCTTCTCCTTTTGGGTGTTACAAACAAATGCACAAAGTTATAATACCCTGTACCACAGTGTGAGGTAGGGTATAAAAATGTGTGTTTGTTTGTTGGTTTGTTTGTAGACGTCAAAACGGTTGGACCGATCTTCTTGAAATGTTCATAGATCGATATACCAAGTGGGCGTGGCCCCGCCCACATAAGACAGATTTTAAAATTGAGATATCTTGCACATATGTTAGTAATTTTGTACATATGTATCTGATGGCAGTCTACGTGATTGGTCCAAAAATGGGCGGAATCGGGCCAATGGGCGTGGCCCCGCCCATACAAGCCAAATTTTGAAATTGATATATATTACACAATTTTTTAGCGAGAGTGCTTTAATTTTGTCATATATATATGGTGGTAGTCTACGTGACTGGTCCAAAAATGAGCGGGACTGGTCATAGTGGGCGTGGCCCGGCCACATAAGTCAATATTTTAAATTGATATATCTTGCACAATTTGTTAGCGAGAGGGCTGTAATTTTGTGTTTGATATATCTTGAGCAATTTGTTATAGAGATGAATGTAATTTAGTGCATACATATTTGGTGTCAGTCTACGTAATTAGTCCAAAAATGAACGGGATCGGAAATCTGAAGTCTGGGGGCAACGAAGAGGACCGGGTCCAGCTAGTATTATATATTTCTTAGCAAATAAATTTTATTTGAAAATCAATAAAATATATTTGGAACACATATATCAAACTAAACTAAATTTCTCAAATAAAATATGTGTTTAAATACAAATAAAATTATTAGTTTGGAATTTTTCCAAATATATTTTATTTAAAAAAGATTTCCAAAACTTTTGCTGACTTTTTCGAATTTCAGTTTTAAATTTTTCCTTGGTTTCAAATTGTACCTCCCAGTTATGATACCATATGAAAAATTAACTTCTGTTTTAAATCAATCATTTAAAATTTCTGAGTATTCCAAGCCGTCATTAGTTGTCAGTCCTCTAAGTACTTTTTATTGATCCAAGATTATACGATTTCAATTATTATTTTTACGAACATTAAAAATTTCTAAAAATATAACTTTGAATTACTGAAAAATTTAAAGCAATTTAAGTATTTTACTCGTATGACTACTTAAATACAATGAGATGTCTGTTGTATAGTTTTTCAATTAATCTATTATTTTTGCTCTGAAGGCTGGACGTAGGGTCTTTCTTTAAACGTCTGTATGTGCAGATGTCTCCTATAATGTTCCTCATTTTTAGTTTATAGTCCTCTTTGTCCATGGCCACGGTTTTTCCTCCTTTATCTGCACTTAATATAAAAATGTCATCGTTTTCATCAACTAAATCTGAAGTCAAAAAGGAGGAAAAGTCAAATCTTGTCTACAAAATAAACAGTAATGGTGACAAGTTCGACATATGCCAGAGGGTATATGTCGGTACTACTAAACCAAAACTTAAAACTAGACTATCATCTCACAGATCGGATCAGAAAGCTCTTCACAAACCCATTGAACAAAAAACTGCCCTTGCAGCACATTGTACCACAACCGGACACAAACCTAACTTTGACGACTTTGAGATACTAACGCAAGATAGACATTACGAAAGGAGATACACATTAGAGATGCTACATATCATCGATGTTTCACCAGAAAAGATACTAAATTTTAAGAGAGACACTGACGGCTGTACTCATGTCTACAGGCTTACAATAGAAAAACATAAACGGAAATTAGACAGTAACTAACGAAAGCTCACAGAGTAAATGACTATTTTTTTGTTACAACAATATTAAATGTAAATACTTATCGTAAAAATGTTTTTATTGTCATTGTTTTATTGTAATAATGCGTGTTTTTGTGTGATAGATTCCTCCTGATGATGACCAACGAAGTTGGCCGAAATATTGGGCAAATAAAGAAAACTAATATTGTCTTTTATTTATCACGGACCTCAAGCCAAACAAACAATCCAATCATAACAACAAAAAGGTCTACAATACATATATTCAACATATATATATATTTAGAGTACACTCTAAACATATAATATTTGGTGTACATAAAAATTATATATTTGGGAAGATGTTGTTCTAATCGAAAAACAAAATCTTTGTTTACATCCCAATATGTGTTTATTTTGGACTTTTTCCGAAACAAATATTTTTTTTAAAGAAGGTTTGTTTTCTGTTTAACAGAAAACAAAAACAACGATCTCGAACTCAATAGTCAAAAACCAAACTATGAAAAGTCACAACAGATCGAATAACAAAAACAAACCAGTAAGGAAAGACAGAAAGTCGGGCGGGGCCGACTATATAATACCCTACACCTACCTACCAATCCGAAAATGGGCATTGCGATAAGAATTTGGCAGTGTTCATACATGTAACAAGCAAACTCTCTCTGCCGATTTTCGTACTGATCGGATATAAAACACGGTTTCTACAGCGCTTCATGTCAAATCGGGTGTAACATATATATTGGGACTATGTTAAAATCTGAACCGATTTTTCCCGAATTTGGCAGTGTTCATACATGTAATAAGAAAATTCTCTCTGTTAAATTTCGTACGGATCGGATATAAAACACGATTTCTACAGCGCTTAAATGTTAAATCGGGTGAAACATATATATGGTGGCTATATCTAAATCTGAACCGATTTTCCCCGAATTTGGCAGTGTTTATTCATGTAATAAGAGAACTCTCTCTGTTAAATTTCGTACTGATCGGATATAAAACACGATTTCTACAGCGCTTAAATGTTAAATCGGGTGAAACATATATATGGTGGCTATATCTAAATCTGAACCGATTTTCCCCGAATTTGGTAGTGTTCATTCACGTAATAATAAAACCCTCTCTGCCGAATTTCATAAAGATCGGATGTAAAATGTGGTTTCTACGGCGCTTGCATGTCAAATCGGGTGAAACATATATATGGGGACTATATCCAAATCTGAACCGATTTTAACCAATTTCAATAGGGATCGTCCTTGGGCCAAAAAAGAGCACTATGCTAAATTTCATCACAATCGGACCATAAATACGACCTGCACTTTGATTACAAGAATACATGGACAGACGGACAGACAGACAGACGGACATGGCTAAATCGACTCAGAAAGTGATTCTGAGTCGATCGGTATAATAAACAATGGGTCCATCTCTTCTCCTTTTAGGTGTTACAAACAAATGCACAAAGTCATAATACCCTGTACCACAGTGTGGTGTAGGGTATAAAAACAATGATGAATGAGGCAGAGTTCGGCCGAACGTTTGTTGTCGCTGTAAGAAGCGACAATAACAACAAATCGTGTGCCTTCCCCGCAAATTGCAGGGACACACAAGAAACCAAACAAGAAGTGTGGGGATGTACCTATTAAGGTTGAGAAATACTGTCTGCAATGTTTTGGAGATATGGGACTTTGAAATCAGTTCTCAATTATTTCATATTGAGCTGCTCTCATATTGTGCCAATTATTGACAGGGTATTTTGTCCAAGGTGCCGATGGGGTTGCTTCCGAAACGATATCGTCCACCAACCAGTGACACCCTTAATAGATTTCACACATTTCTTATTCTTCTTTTTTTTAAAGAAGGTTTGTTTTTCTGTTTAACAGAAAACAAAAACAACGATCTCGAACTCAATAGCCAAAAACCAAACTATGAAAAGTCACAACAGATCGAATAACAAAAACAATGACAAATATTTATTTGCATTTAAGAATTCAGAAAATACCTAAATAGTGTTGAATTTTTCACTTATTCAAAGTTAATTTTAATAAATAATAATAATTGAAATCATATAATCTTGGATCGAAATATATTACTTGGAAGTTTCACAACTGATGGTAGCTTGTAATACTCAGAAATTTTAAATGATTAATTTAAATCATAAGTTAATGCTGCATTTGGTATAATAACTGGGAGGTTCAATTCGAAACCAAAAAAAAAATAAAATTGAAATTCGAAAAATTCAACAGAAGTTTGGAATTTTTTTTTAAATAATATATATTTGGAGAAATTCCTACACAACAATTTTATTTGTATTCAAATACATATTTTATTTGAGAAATTTAGTTTGCAAATATTATATGTTGTAAAATATTAATATACGAGTTCCAAATATATTTTATTGATTTTCAAATAAAATTTATTTGCTCAGAAATATATATAGTATTTAAAAATGTGTGTTCCAAATATATTTTCAAATATATCAAAAAAGGCGATTTTGCCCCGTGTAGGCACATCTGTTTTGTCTGCGTTTACATTTAATCGTCTTGATTATACCCAGTTATATTTGTGCTATGTTAATTGTATCATCTGCTCTTCTACTTCATTCTATCCCTTGAAAATATTACTGCATAACAGAACGTTTAAGGTGCTTCATCGGTGTATTACTTCTGACCGTGTCTATTATTCGTTCCATGTTTTTTGAGCAGCAAATAAGTTAAGCTAATAAGTCGATAAGCCTTGGAAGAACATGCTTGATTCCGGCCAATTATGAGCAACGATTCAACTACAGCTACTAAAAACCCCGAAATTTTAACTTCATGTGAATTTTGTCGTATACAGACAACTCTCTATATTAGTTGGGAATATTTAAATAGTTCAAATTGTTTTAATAGGTATTTATTTGCCATTTAGACATAGTTAAATTAATAGACCTATCTTTATAATCTACACCATTTATTTGGTTGTACTGGCGATCACCAACTTCTGGTTTGAGTTCTATCATCAAATAATCGCAATAGAACGCCACTATAAGTCACTGTGCGTTCTGTTGTTTCGCCTAAATAAATGAATGTTTGTCGCTTTGCTACATGAACACCGAAAATGTTCATTGCAACAGGTGATTTCTGTATTAACATTTAATTACAAGTAATTGTAATTTAATTCTTATTTCCTTTACCGCAAAAATAAAGAAAAACCAAACAGACACACACACACACATGGGCACACCAACAAACGTCAAACTATTGTTTGTTTGTTTGTTATACATTTATTTCCCAACGTGAAAACTCATGTTAATTTGTTAGTTTTACTTTTCATTAGGGGTTTTTGTGTAAGAGGATATTTTGCAATGGCGTTCACTAAACTTTGGCGCAACGGTTCTCGGTGTAATTTTCTGCGCCATCGCCAGCGACAATGTTCAATAACGGAAATTCTTACCGCTCCAGTGTTGCTGATATGATATGAAATCATTTCTGAGAATTGCAAACCAATCCGCTTTTACTGTTTTTACCATTTACAGTTAGCTAATATAACGTTAGCAAAATAATTTATACATACACGAGTACAAACTAAGTACGTACGAGTATGTATTTAATGACAGATGTGTTGCTTGGATCCGATTTAGAAATGTAAAATTGTTTTACATTGATTGGGGGTGCTGATTAGTAAATCTCGCCACATGATCGATTTCATGTGTAATTAATAACGTGTTTGTTGCTTAAGTCTTTCGTTTTGCCTGTCTCACTAGCAAGAAAGGCGGCATTCATCAATTGTGTTGCCATGTGGTGGCTGGTTAATGAGTTGAACATATTTTCCGTTTACAGATGAATGGAAAAAAAATTTTAAAATCAATGATTTCCTATTAGGCTTTAGAGTGGGAATGTGTTTAAGTTATTCATTCTCAAATTGATTTACTCTCATACTTTTCTAGGTGTTAATAATGCAAATGAATTCAAAAGGGAACTTACAACTACATACGTAAATTTTAATGAATTTAATTTGTCATAAAATGTGACAGATATTACTTTGTTTGTGTTCGTAAAAACTCATTTGCATACAGAATAATTTGTGACACAATAAACTGAACACAAATTATTTGATTAACCACTAGATAATAAAAAACTAGGACAAGGACACTTATATGTGTATGAATATGGTATTGGAATATGAGTATTCGAGGTAGATGGGGTGTAACGTAATTCGTGCAAGAAAAGCACATCATGTGATGATACTGTTAACATCTTTTCACTAAAACCAATGGCATATTAAATTATAACTTTCGAAGTATATTTCGTAAAAATTTTACGAAGAAGTATTAAAAAATGGCAGAAATTATTCGAAAGCGTCTTCGGTGTCCATCATAACTAGGCGATGGACTATCTGAAATCAATAAACTAAATTATTTCGTTAGATAAAACTATGCAACAAAAACTTTGTTTTTGTGTCCGCGACCTAAAAACTTGTTTTCAATAGATTGAGGCATACTATTTCATGAAGCCAAAACAAATTTTTTTGTGCTACACTTTTTTAAAGATTTTTTCTAAAATTCCAATTTCATGGAAGTTACTTTTTGTATTTTGAAGTAACGGGTTTTCCAATAGGGCTGATATGATTTTGAAGTGACGTTTCGGCCATTTGTAATATGTCATGATCTGCCATTTGTTTTTCATTGTAGTGTTTACAATTTCATCATGGAGAGATATACGCAAGATCAGCGTTTGCAAATTATTCAGTTTTATTATAAAAATAATCGTTCTTCAATTGCAAATTTTCGTGCGCTAAGTCCATTTTTTTTAAATCAAAAAAGAAAACGAACACTTTCCAGTCGACCTACGACCTTGACACTCATTAGGAATATTTTAGGCCTCGTTAGGAGCTATCTTTTTGCCATTGACCGATTCCCGATCCGACATACCGTTAAGGAGCTGGAGCAAAAATAAACTTTCCGTTCACATTTGAAAATGATGCTGTCAATTTTTTTTAAAATCCAAAAAAAAAAAAAAACACTTTCCAGTCGACCTACGACCTTGACACCCATAAGCAATATTTTAGCTCTCGTTAAGTGCTATCTATCTGCCACTCACCGATTGTGGCTACGTGCCACACAGCAAATGAAACAATTGAATTGTTGCTAGAAATGTTTGGATATTCGATTATTTCAAGAAATTGTGATATTGAATCGCCCCCAAGAAGTTGTGATTTAACACCATTAGACTATTTCTTGTGGGGTTATTTGAAGTCATTGGTCTTTGGAAATAAACTAGACTCTCTTCAAGCTTTACAAGTCAATATTGAACGTGCCATTCATAACATACGACTTGATTTAGTGGTAAAAGTGCTCGAAAATTGATTTCATCGTATTCGTTCCTGCAGAAGAAGTCGTGGAGGCCATTTGAATGACGCTTTATTTAGAACATAATTGTATCGATTGGACTTCTCATTAAATAAAAAACTTTTGAATTTCCTTAACAATAAGTGTGTTTTTTTCAGAGAAATCATATCACTCTTATTTTGGATGAATTTGGCAGTGTTAAAACATGTAATAAGAAAACTATCTCTTTTAAATTTCGTATTGATCGGATATAAAATGCGGTTTCTACAGCGCTTACATGTCAAATCGATGGTAACATATAAAGGGTGATCTAAGTAGAGATACTATTCTCAATAGCCATTTTTTGACAGATCACGTGCGAGTCGTGTCATGCTGTCATGTTATTTTTGTTAAGTATTGTTTGGCATTTCATCATGGAAGGACTTACGCCTGAACAACGTTTACAAATTATTCAGTTTTATTATCAAAATAATCGTTCGCCAATTGCGCTAAGTTCATTTTTTTTAGATCCAAAAAAAAACACTTTCCAGTCGACCCGCGACCTTGACACCCATGAGCATATATTTTAGCTCTCGTTAAGAGCTATATTTTTGCCATTGACCGATAACCGACTATTTGATGCCTGAAATGGAAGCTCGTGATCTCGGCGACATTTGGGTTCAACAAGACGGCGCCACTTCCCACACATCGCATCAATCAATGGATTTATTGAGAGAACACTTCGGTGAGCAGATAATTTCACGTTTTGGGCCGGTCGATTGGCCACCAAGTTCGTGTGATATCACACTGTTAGACTTTTTCCTGTGGGGATATGTAAAGTCTAAAGTTTATGCGGACAAACGCGCTTCGATTCAGACCTTGGAGCAAAACATCACGCGTGTCATTCGGCAGTTACCAAACGAAATGCTCGAACGAGTCATCGAAAATTGGACTCAACGGATGGACCATCTGAGACGTAGCCGCGGCCAACATTTGATAGACATAATCTTCAAAAAATAAATGCCAAAGAATGTTCTTTCAAATGATAATAAACATTACCTATTCAATTTGAATTTTTCTGTTTTTTCCTTTAAAAAAGTAGGGAACCTCTAAATGGATCACCCCTTATATGGGGGCTATATCAAAATCTGAACCGATTTTGACCAATTTCAATAGGGATCGTCCATGGGCCAAAAAAGAGCTCAGTGCTAACCACACTGTGGTACAGGGTATTATAACTTTGTGCATTTGTTTGTAACACCCAAAAGGAGAAGAAATAGCTCCATCGTTTATTATACCGATCGATTTAGAAACACTTTCTGAGTTGATTTAGCTATGTCCGTCTGTCTGTCTGTTCCGTCTGTCTGTCCGTCTGTCTGTCCGTCTATCTGTCCGTCTGTCTGTCCGTCTGTGCATGTATTCTTGTAATCAAAGTACAGGTCGCAATTATGGTCCGATCTCGACGAAACTTTACACATATCGTTTTTTTTGGCCCAAGGACGATCCCTATTGAATTTGGTTGAAATCGGTTCAGATTTAGATATAGCCCCCATATATATGTTAGCCCCGATTTGACATGTAAGCGCTGTAAAAACTTTATTTTATGTCCGATCAGTATGAAATTCGGCAGAAAGACGTTTCTTCTTAGATGGATGAACTCTGTTAAATTTGGAAGAAATCGGTTCAGATTTAGATATAGCCCCCATATATACGTTACCCCCGATTTGACATGTAAGCGCTGTAAAAATGTTATTTTATATCCGATCAGTGCGAAATTCGGCAAAGAGACGTTTCTTATTACATGAAGGAATACTGCTAAATTCGGAGAAAATCGGTTCAGATTTAGATATAGCCCCCATATATATGTTACCCCCGATTTGACATGTAAGCGCTGTAAAAATGTTATTTTATATCCGATCAGTGCGAAATTCGGCAAAGAGACGTTTCTTATTACATGAAGGAATACTGCTAAATTCGGAGAAAATCGGTTCAGATTTAGATATAGCCCCCATATATATGTTACCCCCGATTTGACTTGTAAGCGCTGTAAAAACTGTATTTTATATCCGATCATTACGAAATTCGACAGAAGGAGGTCTTTTTACATGAATAAGTATTCAGGAAAGATCAATTCAGATTTATATTGAAGCTCCATATATATGTTCCTCCTGATTTGGTATCAAACCGCTATAGAAGTTGTATTTTACTTCCGTTCATTAAAATTTTCCAGAAAGATGTTTCTCAATTTAGGAACGAATATTGCTTAATTTAGCGATTATCGTTTCAGAATCATATAATATGTTTCTACCCATTTACCAATTATTCCAAATTATTATGGCAGTGACCCTTATCGCATTGTTAGGGAGGTGTAGGGTATTATATAGTCGGCCCCGCCCGACTTTCTGCCTTTCCTTACTGGTTTTTTTATCGTTTTTTGCTGGCGTGAAGAAACCATAAAAAATATTAAAACATTGCACATTTTTTTGTTACATTTTTTGAAAGATAAAAATAAAACTGCCTATTTGAAAAAATATCTGTGAATAAATTATGACCCATATTATAAAAGTAAGGTTTTTCGTATTTTCTATATTGGCCGTTTTATTTGGGAGGTAACGAAAGGGGCGTGGCAATAGCGTCCATTTTTCAATGGTCTATGGGTACTGTAAAAGCGTTACACTGTACAAAATTTCAAGTGTTTGTATGTGAAGGATGGACTGGGATCAAAGTTATAAGCCGTTAACGTTTTTTTGGGAAAAATTGTCCATTTGTATGGGAGATACCCACTTCGCTCAAAGCGTGCTGGCGGCCAAGAAACTAATAATATGTGTGGAATTGTGAAAGATTATGATAAGTAGTATATAACTTATTAAAGAATACTAGTATATATTTCACTAAATGTCGCCGCTTTGTGGGAAGGTACTCGAAGGAGTGGACCAACATGGTCCATCTGTAGCCTGAGATAGAAAAATAATATTAACACATACCAAATTTTAAGTCAGTCGGTTACCCCTATAGAATGTTATTGTGTGCATCAGCCAGACAGACAGGCGGACGGTTGGATATTGCTCAAATGGCCCAAAAAAGATTTCCGCTAAAAATTCTTGGGCTTCCTTAGGTCTCTTCTTCAATGTGTTAAACTTTTGGCCCGCAGCAACTGATAATACAAACGTTCACAATATAAGGTGTAAAACGTAATTGAGGTGTAAAAACATAATTTTGTTGAAATCCTCATGATTCTACCAAAAGAGCTATAATTTCTACATAGATTATTTTTCGAATAGGCATAGTCTTCTTCGTTAAGCTACGCTTTTGTACCAACAATTTTTTGGTAAAAAAAAACAAATTTATCTAATTGTTTTAACGCCATTTACTAAACATTTGTTTTTATGTGAAAGTGATATTTCCAACATTTATAGCCCTCAAAATTTTCTTTAATCTAAAGGATATCCTTGTTTCATCGAGATTATACTGCAAATACTAAGGGCACCTATTTTCCAAGTAAGATAGAATAAAAAAAGTTTAACAGGTTTTTAATATTTTTTGTGTGTTTAGGACGTCAAATGATACCAGATAATGTTATACACATCCCTTCGAATTCTTTTCTATATCAAAATATGGGCCAATGAGTTAATTTAGTGCAATATAAATTAAAGAAGCATACATTTCAGCCAAATTAGCTGAAAATGCGTTCTGTAGAGCATCAAGATGTGACATGAGAGGGGACCTTTATATGTGGGCTATATCAAAGTCTGCACCGACTCACAGTGGGAGGAATTTAAAAAAGTTAAATAAGTCGGCAGTTTCTTAACCAGATATCCCATTGCAACATGCTTGTAAAGGATGTTTTTCTAGGGTTTTCAATCTGGCAATACTTTTTTCGGAGTTGGACTTTTTGTTGACAGCTGTCACTTGATTTATGCTCAGTTTGGTTTGCCATTTCATAATTAAAAGACTTACTCCGGAACGACGTTTGCAAATCGTGCAAATTTATTACCAAAATAATGGTAATATATTTTCCACAAGAAAATGTTTTTCAGCGATGAAGCACACTTTTGGATGAATGAGTGCGTTAATAAACAAAATTGACGCATTTAGAGTAATGATAATCCACAAGCCTTTGTTCAGACGCCTTTACATCCACAAATAGTCAGTGTTTGGTGTGCCTGAGTTGGAGGATGTTGATGTGGACGAGCTTTAGTTCCAACAAATGCTGCAAAAAGTGGTCGAAAATTGGGCATCTCGGCAGGAATTTATTCGAGCCAGCAGCGGCGGCCACTTGCCCGAAATCATGTTTAAAACATAATGGCAAACCCGTATCTTTATAATAAGTCTAAACTCTTGGCCATAACACTGAATTATATGCGTTTTATTTCTTCTTGAAACCATTATCTGCCTCACCGTTTTTAAAAAAACCAGGAGAATATCGGAGTGACAAATCAATAAGAAGTATAACTTGTGTATATTCATCATAAAGAAAACTTTATAGAGAATGTTCCTGAAGAAAGAATGGGGCAAAATTATAACTATTATTGTTACCAAGCTACACCAATTTAAAAAAGTAAGCCACATATTTCGAGATCGGGAAAAAAATTAACAAATATTTTTTAAAAGGACGGAAAAATTAATATATTTTAATTTATTTTAATTAATATATCTCAATTTTTTTATCCGCCATATCGGTCACACTGATATTGCCGAGCTTATATTAGTTGTTCACTACATATAACTTTTCGCAATAAAATACAATAATTACACCGCGCGGCAGCCAAAAACAGCGGGGGTTCTGACCACCGGGAAAAGTAATATCGGTCCCGGCGCACAGAGGGGCAGAATACCAAAAAATGGTGATAAACTGAAAAAATAAAATTTGTTTTTTTTTTTGGAAAAAAAAAATTGTTAGATTAAATAGTATACAATTCTACATCCCTACCGAAATGTCAGAGTCATACGTTGTTTACTTTTCCAGCAGCACCGTCTTTAAGTCTCAAAAGTTTTGAGTTTTTCGTGAACAGTTAATTTTGTTATGGAATCTTCAACATCAAGTATTTTAGCGCGATTCTAAAAAAATATTGTGTTAACAAAAGTATTGTAGAAATATTTTTTTTTCGATTTTTATTTACTTCATAGAAGCGACAGACTTCATCCGATTGGGACGAAATTTGACTAAATGAATAGAACCACTCACACAAAAAAGGGTCCAGCGTAGATCCATGGTTCTATGTATAGCCAAACATTTTGTTATAGCACCCACCCGATTTTATTTTTCTGCGCCGTAGAAACCACAGATACCTATCATTTGAGTTTAACCAGGACCTTTTTATGGATTAGGTGACCTCATTGGTCCATATTTTGACAAAGTCCCATACAGAGGTCCCATTCAACACGACTTTTATGATACAAAATAAAATAGTTCAACTTTCGTTGAGAGAATTATATTATGCGATTCATTTGAACTGAAACTATTCGTTGAAGTAAATATACCAAGTTTTGGTATATCCTTTACTTTACTTAAAATGTTCACTGCAATTTCCTCAACCGATTTTGCAACTCAATAAAATTCCAGAGACTTTTCCTGTTATGTCATAGAATGTGATCGAATCTACCACTTTCAATGATTGATTTTTATTGTTTCAATGATCAGCCATAATATTTGACACTTTTTCAAACATTTCCAATTTTAATTTTAACAAGTAAGGAAAGGCTAAAGTCGGACGGGGCCGTCTATATTATACCCTACACCACTCTCGTAATATTGAATAACTCTGAAATATAAATTTTGTAATTCATGTATAAATTTTCTTCAAATTCGGCAATGTTAGTTCATGGATCAAGAAACTCTACCATTCTAAATATCAAAACGATTGGATGTAAACTACAGCATCTATAGGACTAAAGGGTAAAATCGGACGAAAGATATATATGGGAGCTATAGCTACATCTTAACCGATTTTCTTCAAATTCGGTAGTGTTGGTTCATGGATCGAGAAACTCTACCATTCTAAATTTCAAAATGATTGGATGTAAACTACAGCATCTATAGGACTAAAGGGTCAAATCGGACGAAAGATATGTATGGGAGCTATATCTAAATATTAACCGATTTTCTTCAAATTCGGCAATGTTGGTTCATGGATCAAGAAACTCTATTCGTTGAAGTAAATATACCAAGTTTTGGTATATCCTTTACTTTACTTAAAATGTTCACTGCAATTTCCTCAACCGATTTTGCAACTTAATAAAATTCCAGAGACTTTTCCTGTTATGTCATAGAATGTGATCGAATCTACCACTTTCAATGATTGATTTTTATTGTTTCAATGATCAACATTAATATTTGACACTTTTTCAAACATTTCCAATTTTAATTTTGACCAGTAAGGAAAGGCTAAAGTCGGGCGGGGCCGACTATACATATAATACACACCACTCTCGTAATATTGAATAACTCTGAAATATAAATTTTGTAATTCATGTATAAATTTTCTTCAAATTCGGCAATGTTAGTCCATGGATCAAGAAACTTTACCATACCAAATTTCAAAACGATTGGATGTAAATTACAGCTTCTACAGAACTAAAGGGCCAAATCGGACGAAAGATATATATGGGAGATATAGCTAAATCTTAACCGATTTTCTTCAAATTCGGCAATGTTGGTTCATGGATGAAGAAACTATACCATTCTAAACTTCAAAACGTTTGGATGTAAAATATAGCTTCTATAGAACTAAAGGGCCAAATCGGACGAAAGATATATATGGGAGCTATATCTAAATCTGAACCGATTTAAACCAAATTCAATAGGTATCTTTGCTGCGAAATACTCTAAACTGCAAAATTTCAGAACGATCGGAGTGAAATTGCGACCTGTAGTCGACGAACAACTTTACATGGACAGACGAACGGACTGACGGACGGACAGACATGGTTAAATCGACTCAGCTAGTGATTCTGAGTCGATCGGAATACTTTAAGGTGGGTCTAGCTGTGTTATTTTCAGGTGTTACAAACATCTGCCGTGAAACAAACTTATAATACCCTGTACCACAGTGTGGCGTAGGGTATAAAAAGATAAATGGGAGTGTTAATTATATCTGGAAATAATTATGAAAAATCTTTTTCATAAGAAAAATTTTTTAAGATTTTTTTACTTTTTTTATATCACAAAAAAACGTCAAAAATCGTCATGTGCTATTTTTTTGGCTCTAAAAATCGTCAAAATGACGATAAATCGTTATTTCTGGCAACACTGGCTACATATGTTGAAAGTATCACTTTCACATAGAAACAGAAGTTTAGTAACTGTCGTTTAAATAATTTAAAAAAATCCTTTTTTATACGCCCATTATTGTGAACGGGTGTATATATCAGTTGCTGCCGGCCCAAAGCCAAAATTTAATGAAATGTGTATTTTGCACTAGTTATCAGAATCTTTCACAATGTAAGGCATGATATTAGTTTCTTGGTCATTATCACCTTGAGAAAAATGGGCGATGTTGCCACGCCCCTTTTGGTAACCATGCAAATGGACCATTTTGCACAAAAAGTTAAAAGCTTATAACTTTGATTACAGTCAATACAAATACGCTCAGTGTGATTACTTTATAGCACATACAGTCCCGTGAAAAGTAGGCGTTATTGCCACTCCCCTTTAGGTAGCTGCCTTACAAATGGAACATTTTGAAAATTTATTTTCTAAGAAAAACTAAAATGTAATCTATTTACTTTTATTTTACTTATTACCGATGAAATATTGAAAAAATATAAAAAAAACCAGTAAGGGGCCGACTATATAATACCCTACACCACTCTCGTAATATTGAATAACTCTGAAATATAAATTTTGTAGTTCATGTATAAATTGTTTATTCTAAATTTCAAAACGATTGGATGTAAAATACAGCTTTTATAGGACTAAAGGGCCAGATAGTACGAAACATATATATGGGAGCTACAGCTAAATCTTAACCGATTTTCTTCAAATTCGGTAGTGTTAGTCCATGGATCAAGAAACTCTACCATTCTAAATATCAAAACGATTGGATGTAAAATACAGCTTTTATAGGACTAAAGGGCCAGATAGTACGAAACATATATATGGGAGCTACAGCTAAATCTTAACCGATTTTCTTCAAATTCGGCAATGTTGGTTCATGGATCAAGAAACACTACCATTCAAAATTTCAAAACGATTGGATGTAAAATATAGCTTCTATAGGACTAAAGGGCCAAATCGGACGAAAGATATATATGGGAGCTATATCTAAATCTGAAGCGATTTCAACCAAATTCAATAGGGATCTTAACAGCTGCGAAATACTCTAAACTTCAGACCGATCGGAGTGAAATTGCGGCCTGTAGTCGACGAACAACTTTAAAATTAAATCGACTCAGCTGGTGATTCTGAGTCGATCTGTATACTTTAAGGTGGGTCTAGCTGTGTTATTTTCAGGTGTTACAAACATCTGCCGTGAAACAAACTTATAATACCCTGTACCACAGTGTGGTGTAGGGTATAATCAGACCCAAAGGCTTCCCTGAATTAATATCCATTTTTCGGGATTTCTCCCCACTGAGCAGCGTTTCGATGGGTCACGACTAGAATCGATTTAATTAGTGATTTTAAGTTAGTAAGAATTATATAGGGTAGTTTGTCACGTCGTAGGTGTAAAAAGTCTTTAGGAATTCTTGGTTATTAGAATGCACACAAAGGACATTTTATGCAGCAGACGAATGTTACATGAGCATTTGTCATTTTCTTAACCCTAGTGGACCAACTTGAGGCCATGTAGCTCCGCCTCTGTATACCGCAAGATGCCCAAATTTAAAACTTAACATCTCTTATACCTTTTCTACAAGAACGCCAAGTTTTGTCGCAATCAGATTTCTGGTTATAAAACGGGCCAATTTGAAATTCCTCCCACTGTGCGAAGTGTCCCATTTTTACCAAGAACTTGTCATTCTCTATGTCTTTTTTACATTTTCTTAAAGAAATGTCACCGAAGGATTTTATTGAAGAGATCGGTGCATATATTTATATTATTAATAATATAATATTTATTAATTTTTTAGGATACCAGAGTAAATCTAATTAAATGTTATATTCTAGTGCCGATTTCATCGTTATGGCCACTAGCATTTTGATATATGCAAACAAAAAATAATAATCAATAAACGTTTCTTTATCTCCGCGCGTCAACATTAATCAAGATTTAGCATACAGAAACACAGACTAATATTAATTACGGTAGCATTTTTTTATTGCAGAAAGCATAAAGCCTACTACTAACAACTAAAGAAGGTATCAATTACACAAAATGTGATTTATGAATTTGCAAATGACTTTTGTTGTTTCGGGGGCCACACGCTTAGCTCCAGTTCTCAAGTGGTTTTCGGTTCACTACTTCCTTTTTTGCTGGCTAAACCGTGGAAAACTCATAGTTATCATTGGGTATTCAGTTTAAATTATGCGTAACGTACAATTAATAAAATGCGTTTATTTGCCTTTAAATGATTAAATAATAAATGGTTGTTATAATTGTGTTTAATTGCTCGTACGTCGTGGCCAGGTGATTTGGAAAGGAGTTTGCCATGTTGTTAAATTTGAATGTGTTTTGTGTAGGCTGTAGTAGAAAATTTGTAAATTAGAAGTATATTTGAGAAAAAAGGCAAATAAAATGATTTTAAAAGTTAGCAGTAAAACGATTTAAACTTATATAAATTATCATTCTGCAACTTTGTTGCAAATCTTTTGATAAAGGAAAATTGTTATCAAATTGATTGTTGAATCATTAATTACAATAAGCAACAAATGAACACTAACATTTGTAGTCCTCATAATATCTTTTATTATGGCGTGTATCCCGGCATTATCGAGCATATACTTAAAAAAATATGGTCCAACTATTAAAGGCACCTTCCAAGAAAGTTGGAAATTTAAAGAAAAAAATTGTTAAAAAAAAGTTTACCATAAGCATTTTTTTAAATATTTGTTTGAGTTTAGGACTCCAAAAATTACCGTAATGTGGGGGAGCTATTGGGTTAATATGTTCCACAAAAAGATTGGCTTCAATATTTCCTACAAAGTTGTTTTAATGTTACAAAATAGTGAAATACTAACATTTTGGAGGTACAATGTGGTTTTTGTGAGCTTTTTGGGGTACCTAGATAAGTTCAGATTATATTGATATGTTCACAAAAGTCCTTGTAAGTTATGCTGAAAAAAATTAAAACAAAAAAACATTTTTTTACTTCACTTTTTCAAAAAAGAGTGCAGGAAAAAAGGTTTTTGGCATAAAATGTTAACAAACTTTGTTCAGCATCAGCAAGAACTGATGACACCTTTTTTGGAGGGGCCACTAATTTTCAAAATCTTTAGAGGTCCATAAAAAAAATTGGTAACCAATTTCGCCAAGCCGAGTATACACACTGAAAAAAATGGCTTTTGTAATATATTGTCCCAAACATATTTTGCTGGAAATATACATATGTTTAGGGTACACTCCAAATTTGACACACACAAATATTATACGTTTGAGAGGAAGTTGTTCTAAACAAATTGATTTTTGTACCCAAATATTTTTTTTATTTGGAACTAATATTTCCGAAACAAATTAATTTGTATTTAAGTATTTTGGCAATGTATTAATACCTTAATTTAAAGGCAAGTGTTCTGAAGAATTTTTTTCTTAGAAATTTGTATATGTTTGAAAAATTATATTCAAATTTAAATAGTATAATCTGGCGTAAAGATAAATTAAATTAATGGCATGATAGGTGGGATTTATTAATTACTAGCTCGACCCGGTCCACTTCGTTGCCCCAGACTTCAGATTTCCGATCCCGTTAATTTTTGGACTAATTACGTAGACTGACACCAAATATATATGCACATAATTGCATTGATCTCTCTAACAAATTGCTCAAGATATATCAAACACAAAATTTAATTGGCTTATATGCCACTCCCATTTGTCCGACCCCGCCCATTTTTGGACCAAGCACGTAGACTGTCACCTAATAGATATGCACAAAATTAGAGCAATCTCGCTAACAAATTGTGCGAGATATGTCAATTTAAAATCTTTGTTTATATGGGCGGTGCCACGCCCATTCGTCCAATGCCGCCTATATATGAACAAATCACGAAGGCTACCACCAGATACATATGCACGAAATTACAGCACTCTCGCTAACAAATGGTGTAAGATATCTCAATTTCAAAATTAGGCTTATATGGGCGGTGCCACGCCCATTGGTCGGACCAATGGGCGTGGCCCATTTTCCCGCCCATTTTTGGACCAATCACGTAGACTGCCACCAGATACATATGTATAACTTTACACACTGTAGCTAACAAATTGTGCAAGATATATCATTTTCAAAATTTGGCTTATATGGGCGGTGCCACGCCCATTCGTCCAATCCCGCCTATATATGAACAAATCACGAAGGCTACCACCAGATACATATACACAAAATTCCAGCTATCTCGCTAACAAATTGTGTAAGATATCTCAATTTCAAAATTAGGCTTATATGGACGGTGCCACGCCCATTGGTCCGATCCCGCCCATTTTTGGACCAATCACGTAGACTGCCACCATATACATATGTACAACTTTACACACTGCAACTAACAAATTGTGCAAGATATATCATTTTCAAAATTTGGCTTATATGGGCGGTGCCACGCCCATTCGTCTGATTCCGCCCTTTTTTGAACCAATCAAGTAGACTGCCACCAGATACATATACACAAAATTCCAGCTATCTCGCTAACATATTGCGCGAGTTATCTCAATTTCAAAATTAGGCTTATATGGGCGGTGCCACGCCCATTGGTCCTATCCAGATATATATACACAAAATTGCAGCACTCGTTAAAAAATTGCTCAAGGTATCTCAATTCTAAAATTTGCGTTATATGGTCCGATCCCGCCCATTTTTGGACCAATCAAGTAGACTACCACCAGATACATATACAAAAAATTACAGCACTCTCGCAAAAAAATTTTGCAAGATATCTCAATTTCAAAATTTGGCTTGTAAGGGCGGGGCCACGCCCACTTGATATATCGAAAATTCAAGTACCCTACACATGTATATTCTGTGAAAATTTCAAGAAGATCGGTCCAGCCGTTTAGACGTCTATACGGTACAAACAAACAAACCAACAAACACACATTATCTTTTATATATATAGAACTAGCTGGACCCGGTCCACTTCGTTACCCCAGATTAAGATTTCCGATCCCGTCCATTTTTGAACCAATCACGAATCCTGCCACCAAATACGTATACATAAAATAACAGCACTCTCGCTAACAAATTGTGCAAGATATCTCAATTTCAAAATGTGGCTTATATGGACGGGGCCACGTCCTTTACTCTGAGCTCGCCCACTTTTTAACTAATCACGTAGACTGGCACCAGATACATATAAACAGAATTACCGTACTATCACTACTAAATTGCGCAAGATAGCTCAAATTTGTGTTACATGGGCGGGGCTACACCCTTTGGTCTGATCCCGCTCATTTTAGACCAATCACTTAGGCTTCCACCAAAAACATATATACAAATTTACAGTACTCTCGCAAACAGATTGTGCAAAATACCTCAATTTCAAAAGGTTGCTTATATTGGCAAGGCCACGCCCATTGATCCGATTCCTCCCATTTTTAAACCAATGACGTAGACTACCACCTGATACACATGCACAATTATGTTTTTATTTTATTTATTTATATGAATTACAATACAAAGTAAATTTATATTCTAATTATAAGGTCCAGGGAAAGGCCGGGTTACAAAGACCATATAGCTAAATTTTTGCAGCGACAGACCAGAGCCTCTGGTGGGAATCGAACCCACGACCCCCAAACTCATAGGCGAGTACGCTACCAACTCACCTACTGGGGCGCTCACACATGCACAAAATTACAGCACTCTCTCTAACAAATTGTGTTATTTTCAAGCTATCTCAATTTCAAAATTTTACTTATATGAGCGGGGCCACGCCCATTGGTACGATCCCGCCCATTTTTAAATCAATCACGTAGACTACCACCAGATACACATGTACTAAATTACAGCACTCTCGCCAAAAAATTGTGCAAGATATCTCAATTCAACATTTTTACTTATATGGACGGGGTCACGCCCATTATTCCGATCACACACATTTTTGAACCAATCACGTAGACTACCACCAGATACATATACACAGAATTACAACACTCTCTCTAACATATTGTGAAAAATATCTAAATTTAAAAATTCGGCTTATATAGGCGGTGCCACGCCCATTAGTCAGATCCCGCCCATTTTTTGACAAATCACGTAGACTACCACCAGATACATATGTACAAAATTACAGCACTCTCGCTAACAAATTGTGCAAGATATCTCAATTTCAAAATTTGGCTTGTATGGGCGAGGCCACGCCCATTGGCCCGATTCCGCCCATTTTTAAATCAATCACGTAGACTACCACCAGATACATATGCACAAAATTACAGATATCTTTATTACAAGATATCTCAATATCAAAATTTGGCTTGTAAGGGCGGGGTCACGCCAATTGGCCCGATTCCTCCCATTTTTTACCAATCACATAGACTGCCACCAGATACATATACACAAAATTCCAGCACTCTCGCTAACAAATTGTGCAAGATATATCATTTTGATAATTTGGCTTGAAGGGGCAGGGCCACGTCCATTAGTCCGACCCCGCCCATTTTTGGACCAATCACGTAGAGAGATATATATATACAAAATTCCCGCTCTCTCGCTAATAAATTGTGCAAGATATCTCAATTTTGGTTTACATGGGTGGTGCCACGCCCATTGGCCCGATTCCGCCCATTTTTGGACCAATCACGTAGACTGCCACCAGATACATATACACAAAATTCCAGCACTCTCGCTAACAAATTGTGCAAGATATATCATTTTTAAAATTTGGCTTATATGGGCGGTGCCACGCCCATTGGTCCAATCCCGCCCATTTTTGGACCAATCACGTAGAATGCCATTAGATACATATGTACAAAATTACGGCACTCTCGCTAACAAATTGTGCAAGATATCTCAATTTTAAAATTTGTCTTATGTGGGCGGGGCCACGCCCACTTGATATATCGAAAATTCATGTACACTATTTTCACCACGCCCCACACATTCTGTGAAAATTTCAAGAAGATCGGTCCAGCCTTTTAGACGTCTATACGGTACAAACAAACAAACACACATTCTTCTTTATATATATAGAAGATAGATAATTAGTACTGTAAAACAATAGCTAATACACATTTATTTCACAGAAACAGAAGTTCAGTAACTGTTGTTAAAAAAATAAGAAAAAATTGATTTTTTTTTAAACATTTTAAGCATGTTATGTTGATCATTTTTGTAGAATAAACGTATGGTTCAGCTGGCCTGAGATTTTTTACAGTGGATCAAAGTTTTCATTTTTTGGTCGAAGGGAGTATTATACTAAATGAAGATGTTGTAAGTTAATGTCTGAGTGATTTCTTATTGTCAAAGTTACATAGTGGAATTTTATGAGGATCATTTTTGTGAAAGATCTTAACCCTCTAGCTCCCCTCTTAATGGGTCAATTTCGCCCTTTTTTCGAAAAAACTATAAAAAGTCCTTTCAATAAGGACATTAAAGGATTAACATATTTTACGAAAATGTTTGCCAAAGTTGTAAATATAGTTCCTTACGCTTAATTAGCAAATTAAAGGCCAACTTATAAATAAATAATATAACGTAAATTCAAAGTCGCGATAAATTAAAATACAGGGTTTCGCAGAATGAGCTATATGTTTTGAATTCTTTAGAACTTTTTAATTATTATTCTTTCTTTGTTTTTTTTTTCAGCATTTTGTGAAGGAGACTTGGGGAATTAATTATGAATCGAACAACCTACAAAAATAATTGAATTTTTTCCGAAATTTTGAGAAAAGTTATGGAAAATATGCTAAAAAGAGCACTTATATGCGAAGCAGAAAATTGACATCACTTACAGGATATCATTTTTCAAAGCTAATTGCAAAAAATTCCCCAATAATTATAATAATCGCAAAAATTATAATAATCACATAAATAAAAAAGTTATAAACCATTTAAACCATATAGCTCATGCTGCGCTACACTGTACAAGCACGTGCAATTTTGTACAGTGTAATGCGTTTATAGTACCCATAGTCCATTGAAAAATTGGCGTTATTGCCATACCTGGTACCTCTTAAATAATATGTCCAAAATAACAAATATGATAAATGTTTTTCTTTTTAATTTCCCTTGTTTTTATAACATGGGTAATAACTTATATATTTATCCATAGATACCATATTGCTATTTTTCATCATTTTAGTCTTTACCAATTCCGTTTTACTCGAAAACTTTGAAGCAAAAAAATAAATACTATCAAAATAAGAAAGTTTCAGTCGGGTAAACCGACTAAGGTATACCCTCACTTTGTGAGTAATGTAATATTGAATATTACTCGAATTATTCTGTCAATTTGTGTGGGAGGTAGCAGAAGGGGTTTATCAAATACACCTTTTTTTTGCTGAACATTAGATACTTTAAATTCATTGAACTGTGCCGACTTATAAGCATTTATGTGCACTGGTATAAACGTTATGAGACATTAAATTGTGGTATGATTTGGGCATTTTGTGTGGGAGGTACAAAGAGGGGCGTGGCAATAACGCCCATTTTTCACAGGGCTATATACACTATAAAAACATTACACTGTACAAAATTTCAAGTATTTGTATACACTGGTTTTAATGTTATAAGCTGTTAACTTTTGGTGCAAAAAGGTACCTTTGTGTGGGAGGTACCAAAAGGGGCGTGACAACAACACCCATTTTTCCCTGGACTGTAGGCAATATAAAAGCATAATACTGTACAAAATTTCAAGTATTTTTATACACTGTTATTAATGTTATAAGCTGTTAACTTTTGGTGCAAAATGGTGCATTTGTGTGGGAGGTACCAAAAGGGACGTGGCGACTTCGCCCTTTTTTCTCGAGTTGATAGCGACTAATAAGCTAATACTATGTGTGGAATTTTAAAAGATTCGAATAAGTAGTATAGCAGTTATTAAAGAATCAATATTTCACAACATTTTAACCCTTTGTGGGGGAGGTACTAGAAGGAGTGGACCAATATGGTCCATCTTCGAACTTAGCCGGAGATAGAAAAAAAGATTACCACATACCAAATTTGAGGTCAATCGGTTACTCCTTTCGAGAGTTATCGTGCGCACCAGCCAGCAGACACACAGACAGACAGACAGACAGACAGACAGACAGACAGACGGACGGACATTGCTCATTCGACTTAAAATGACCCAAAACGGATTTCCTCCGAACATACTTGGGGTCTTAGGTCACTCCTTCGACGTGTTACACTTTTTTCTGTAGCAAAATATATACCCTCGTCACACTAAAGTGAGGGTATAAAAATTATGAAGATTTAACAAATATTTCTCGTCATTTCTTAATATATGTTTTAGCCATTAGACTTCGTTAAACACATTTTAATTTATTACGGCTTTAAATTTACATTATATTATTTATTTGTATAAGTTGGCCTGTATTTTTGCTAATTAAGCGTAAAGAGCTATATTTACAACTTTGGTGTATTTGGCGACCCCTACTGAAATTTTCCGGCAAACATTTTTTTATTTTTTTCGAAAAGAGGGCCAAATTGACCCATTAAGAGGGGAGCTATAGGGTTAAGGTCTTCCACAAAAATTGTCCTCATAAAATTCCACTATGTAACTCTGACAATAAGAAATCTCTCAGACATTAACTTACCGCTTTTTTTATTTAGTATAATACTCCCTTCGACCAAAAAATGAAAACTTTGACCCACTGTAACAAAAATTATTAGTTTATTCAACAAAAATGATCTACTCAGCATGCTCTTTCAGAATTATGGGGTCGCTATTCTGTTCCAATCAAAAAGTCTTAATTTTTTGGACAGTGTCATTATCAAATTTTAATCAATGTTGTTTCCCTAATATTTCCAAACTTTTTGATTTTTTTGCGCTTAGATTCGTACATTTTTTCTCTATTTAATTGCATAAAGACTTGCTGAACAATATGGAATATAGGGATAAATCGAATATGCTAGTGATTCTGAGTCAATAGACCATTTAGTCTGAATGTTATTTTTGAAGACGATTTTCCAGTTATCTACAGGATGGCTGATATGTATTGCAACCAACTTCAGGTTGCTATCATTTCTAAACCGCTAGTCTGATAGCTGACAGATTTATTTCAGTGACAGTTCATTTTATTGTTTACAAGCTTACAAAAGCATTTTGATCTATTGCATTCAGAAAAAAGTTATTCGTGATGGAATTCAAGCGTGATAGTGTGATTGCTTTATATTTGGGTGGAAAAACACAAGTGGCTATCGTTAGAGCCCTCCAGCATTTAAATGTGAATAAATCTTTTGTTTCTCGAACCATTGCTCGTTACAGTGATACTGGCAGTGTTGCATCGCGTCCAAAAAGTGGACGAAAAAAAAAACGGTAACAACACCAGAAATGATCCGAAAAGTGAAGGCCAGATTTGATCGAAATCCACGCCGCAGTGGTAGAAAAATTGCTCGTGAGCTGAACATATCGCGAGAACGGATACAACACATATTAAAAAATGAGCTTGGACTAAAGACATTGAAGTTCCAAAAAGTGCAAGAGCTCACCAATGCACAAAAAAAAGTTAGACTAGAAAGAGCCAAGGAGTTGCTTCGCTTGCACGAAAGTTGCCAGTTACCGAATTGAGTAGTTTGTGAACAAACAAAATGATCGGGTTTACTTGCCAAAGAGGTCAGCTGAAAATGTACACCTTCGATTGGCCACCAGAACTCAAGCGCCGCCGATGGTAATAGTGTGGGCCGCCGTAACGGCCGATGGTCGCTCCCCGCTCCTATTCATCGACCATGGGGTCAAAATAAATGCCGAATATTATCGGGAAAATGTCCTAAAGACAGTATTGAAGCCCTGGGTAGACAAATATTTCGGCCGCGGACCATGGACATTCCAACAGCACTCAGCACTCAGCACGCGTCAACCAAGAATGGCTTAAAAAGGAGGTTCCTCGCTTCATTTCTACCGCACAATGGCCACCAAGATCTCCGGATCTCAATCCGTTGGACTTTTGCGCCTGGGGCATTTTAGAGAGTAAGGTTCGCACTAAAAAATACCAAAGTATCGATCATCTCAAGACGGCGCTTCGCCGGGAATGGGCCAAAATACCGCAGAGCCACTTTTGTGCAGCGTGTGATAGCTTTGTCGGCCGTTTGAAGGCCATAATTCGTGCCAAAGGTGGCCAATTCGAACAAATCTAAACTGTTTCTAAAATTTTATGTTATTTCCGACATTTGTTGCTTTTGAACAATAAAATTTAAAAAAAATATAGCGCTTTACTTTGTTGCATTACATATCAGCCACCCTGTATATCTCCAAAGCGGCTACACAGACCAAACTGTGTCTGCGTGACCGGTTTTGGCCGGGGTTAAAGATTTTCCCTTCTGATATATGTCCAACGATGGCTACGCGGACCAAAGTGTCTTGACGGGGCGGGCCTTCGGCAGGGATTAGAAACTTTCTCGGCTGGGGTATATCCAAAACCGGCTACGCAGACCAAAGTGTCATAAGATCCATGGACATTATGTCCCTAGACGTTATAACATGTCACCCAATATTTTAGGGCCTTCCAAAGTTTGGTCGAAAACTAAAGTACCGCACTGTACACACTGTACCGCAGAATTCTGTAGGGTATAATTAATAATGAAACATGTAACTTATAAAACCATAATTTTACGGCAATAATTTTGTATTCAAAGCCATTTCTTTTACATTTTGTAAGTCTTAATTTCAATAAAATTTAAACTGCAGATGTGATAACTGCAATATTTAAAGAAGGAGACAAATGTACATAAGTGCATATAAATATCGCTCACCACTTCAAGAGTGACGTAACTCAAAATTTAAAATTTTTGGGGTTGCCTTACAAAAATGCGAATTTTGCAAATGTCCATAAATTAATCTCAGCGAAATTTGGTCTATAAGTAAAAAGCCATATTTCGGATTATTCAAGAGTTTTTTAACATCTTACAATTACTATCAATAACTTATCTTTTATTACGGACTTGGCAATTTTAAATTTTCAGTTATGTCACTCTGGAGGTGAGTGAGCGATATGTTGATGACACGGATATTATAATTTCAGATTATCTTAATTATGTTGCCAGTTTTAATCTGACAAATGTACGACAAGCATCAAAAGCTCCAACAAAAAACATGAAAAGCGTACACCTAGAGTTTTTTTTGTTTGGCACTAAGTGAAAACTTTTTCGCGTATTGGGGGGTCTGAAAAGCACCAAATCGGGTGCGAAAATCAATAAGTTGGCATCCCTGGTTTTAGAAGGTTGCCAATTTTTAAGAAAGTAGTTTTTACTACTACTGTCATCTATGTGTCAGGTCATCTAATTTTGCAACTGCACTCTTAAATATAGATATAAACAATTTAAAAGTCACATCTATGTTGAAAAAATAAAAAACTACTCTCTTGTATTGAATTATGTATCATAATTTCTGGGAATTGTATGAGGATATCCTACGCCCAATGTTCGGCAAATATTTCAACAGTACTTACATTAAAGTCAAATTATCTTAAATTACATTATTTGATAAAGTGATTATTTCCAAAATAAAAATCCAAAATTTACCAATACATATTCACAGGTTAATCGCTTACCTAAAAACAAATAATGAAATACATATTGCATTGTGAGTGTACAATTAATGGATCCTTAAACAGACAATAAATATAATGAAGTAAGAGGAGGTGTGTATATTATTTTGATTAGGTATGTTTGATCTTAGTGATAAGTCCCCTGTGCTCGCAATATATTGAATATTCGTACGCTTAAACACATTTTCTATTTACTGCATATTCGAGTACATATTTGCAGAATAAATATCTGATTTGTAAAAAACATCACGTTAATTTTTGGACAATATTAACACTGTGTTACTACATTGACTTGCAGATTGTCGCTTTGGAAAATCCCCGTTTCATTGCAAATCTCATGTTCATTGTCTAAAAGCTGAGCGTTAACACGCATGTTACTAATTTATTATCTTTTTCTTTTTTTTCGCTGTAAAGAAAAGATTGAAGGCTGAACGTACATGTGTTTTGACAATTTATAATTAAAGAATAATTATATACGGATACGTGAGTACGTTTTCAAACGAAACATTGCCTTTCGAAGTGGTATACTGCAAAGCTTACTCGACGGCATTGTTGTAGATTACACCACAAGAATATTGGGGGGAGGTTTTAGTACTGCAATTTCTGTCACATGGTCAAATAATAGTTTTAATCATAATCTGTACGCTGCGAACATACGGCCTATAACGACCTTGAAATAAAAACTGGCCTTACAGAAAATTGTTATTGTCCATTTAGAACATAATTGTCGAGGTAATTTCAACAAGTGTTTTGATTTCATTTTAAATTTAGATCAAATAGTTGACTCGACTGAATAAAAAAGGTAATCATATTTATGATTTATACAATCGATTCGAGTATTCAGTCATATGTTCTTATTTGTGACTTTGAATGATCATTGATAATTTGTAGTGCAGTCACCTGCATTTAAGATTGGAATTTAATTTATGCCAGAACTTTGCACAATGATCGCTCAACAGCCAATGAGATATGAAACATTGTATTGTCCGTTGACTTTAAAGGCTTAGAAAAATACGGTGATAAATCATAGACGGATACTTGTCACTTTTGAACTGAACTGAATGTGCGAAATATGTTACAATTTGAGATTCGCAATAGCTTTAAGATACAAATGAAAACCGAACGTTTGCTACAAATTGACAAAATTTTTGAATATTAGAAAAACTAGTTTCTAAATTCCAATGAAATCAAGAACCTAAAAATTCAAGATAGAACTAAAGAACTATGTATAGAACAAAAGAAGTAAAGAACTAAAGAACTAAAGAACTAAAGAACAAAAGAACTGGAATTTGAAACATTGGTGAGTGTTTAGTCACAATTGCCTACAAATTGAAAATGTGTTGCCGTTTAAAAAATGTTTGCCATTTTATTTGCAATTCCATAAAAAAGTCAATTTGTCCGCTAAAAGCACATGAGTATCTAAACCCTTCAAAACTGCACCTCCTTATCTTGATTTAAATTTTTGATTTGTCATTCATAGCTAATAATAAACACAAATGTTCAAACAAATTAACACCAATATATTTTTGTTTTGTCATAATGGCGAACTTTTCTGAGCTCAAAACTATACAATCAAATTCCCACAATCTTCGGATCCTTTACTGAGATAATTTATGCAAATTTAATTGCAAACTTTACAAGAAAAACAATTATAGAACATAAAGTGTAACACAAATTGTCCAATTAAAAAATGACTTTACATACATGTAGGGGTCAACTAAAAATCAAATCAATATTGTTTTGCATATTGTATTGGTTTTTTTTTTATCGATTTAGTGGTACATTTTGGCATGTAAACATTTTTTTTGGATTTTGTCAATCAAACACGTAACGAATTGTAACAACATATAGCGGGGATTGTGTGTGTGTAGCCACACATATTTTGAGTAGTGTAAATTGTCAATTTTAAGAAAAAAATATTGCGTTAACTGTTCATTTGACTATATAAGCCTGGCTTCGGGCTGTTTTGTTCTATGCGTGGCTTGAAAAGTGGCAATTAAGTGAAGGGATTTCAACGCTTCGATATGAAAATGTTCAATCCAATTATCTGGCCACGGTGTATGGGAAAATTTTTGGTCAGGGGCGTTTGATTGACAAAAATTATTACGAGTATATTTTTTTTAAATCAACTTTATGACGTACAGTATTGCTTTAATGTAGGATTAGATTATTGTATACATATGTTTAATTTACAGTTTAAAGCTATTACCTTTAGATTACAAAAAGTATAAGAAATATTTTTGGGAAAAGTGAAATAAAGAAATTAAATTTTCAAAAGCGAATATCATTTAGGGAACGACAATGCGCGGCGCTAAAACCTTAAAGATAACCGAACAATAATGTGATCATGAAAAATAGAATATAAAAAAATTAAACAAAATATTGCACAAAGAGGATCAATCACAAATAAGTAGGAATAGTAATAGGAATAGGAATAGGAATAGGAATAGGAATAGGAATAGGAATAGGAATAGGAATAGGAATAGGAATAGGAATAGGAATAGGAATAGGAATAGGAATAGGAATAGGAATAGGAATATGAATATGAATAGGAATAGGAATAGGAATAGGAATAGGAATAGGAATAGGAATAGGAATAGGAATAGGAATAGGAATAGGAATAGAAATAGGAATAGGAATAGGAATAGGAATAGGAATAGGAATAGGAATAGGAATAGGAATAGGAATAGGAATAGGAATAGGAATAGGAATAGGAATAGGAATAGGAATAGGAATAGGAATAGGAATAGGAATAGGAATAGGAATAGGAATAGGAATAGGAATAGGAATAGGAATAGGAATAGGAATAGGAATAGGAATAGGAATAGGAATAGGAATAGGAATAGGAATAGGAATAGGAATAGGAATAGGAATAGGAATAGGAATAGGAATAGGAATAGGAATAGGAATAGGAATAGGAATAGGAATAGGAATAGGAATAGGAATAGGAATAGGAATAGGAATAGGAATAGGAATAGGAATAGGAATAGGAATAGGAATAGGAATAGGAATAGGAATAGGAATAGGAATAGGAATAGGAATAGGAATAGGAATAGGAATAGGAATAGGAATAGGAATAGGAATAGGAATAGGAATAGGAATAGGAATAGAATAGGAATAGGAATAGGAATAGGAATAGGAATAGGAATAGGAATAGGAATAGGAATAGGAATAGGAATAGGAATAGGAATAGGAATAGGAATAGGAATAGGAATAGGAATAGGAATAGGAATAGGAATAGGAATAGGAATAGGAATAGGAATAGGATAGGAATAGGAATAGGAATAGGAATAGGAATAGGAATAGGAATAGGAATAGGAATAGGAATAGGAATAGGAATAGGAATAGGAATAGGAATAGGAATAGGAATAGGAATAGGAATAGGAATAGGAATAGGAATAGGAATAGGAATAGGAAAGAATAGGAATAGGAATAGGAATAGGAATAGGAATAGGAATAGGAATAGGAATAGGAATAGGAATAGGAATAGGAATAGGAATAGGAATAGGAATAGGAATAGGAATAGGAATAGGAATAGGAATAGGAATAGGAATAGGAATAGGAATAGGAATAGGAATAGGAATAGGAATAGGAATAGGAATAGGAATAGGAATAGGAATAGGAATAGAATAGGAATAGGAATAGGAATAGGAATAGGAATAGGAATAGGAATAGGAATAGGAATAGGAATAGGAATAGGAATAGGAATAGGAATAGGAATAGGAATAGGAATAGGAATAGGAATAGGAATAGGAATAGGAATAGGAATAGGAATAGGAATAGGAATAGGAATAGGAATAGGAATAGGAATAGGAATAGGAATAGGAATAGGAATAGGAATAGGAATAGGAATAGGAATAGGAATAGGAATAGGAATAGGAATAGGAATAGGAATAGGAATAGGAATAGGAATAGGAATAGGAATAGGAATAGGAATAGGAATAGGAATAGGAATAGGAATAGGAATAGGAATAGGAATAGGAATAGGAATAGGAATAGGAATAGGAATAGGAATAGGAATAGGAATAGGAATAGGAATAGGAATAGGAATAGGAATAGAATAGGAATAGGAATAGGAATAGGAATAGGAATAGGAATAGGAATAGGAATAGGAATAGGAATAGGAATAGGAATAGGAATAGGAATAGGAATAGGAATAGGAATAGGAATAGGAATAGGAATAGGAATAGGAATAGGAATAGGAATAGGAATAGGAATAGGAATAGGAATAGGAATAGGAATAGGAATAGGAATAGGAATAGGAATAGGAATAGAATAGGAATAGGAATAGGAATAGGAATAGGAATAGGAATAGAATAGGAATAGGAATAGGAATAGGAATAGGAATAGGAATAGGAATAGGAATAGGAATAGGAATAGGAATAGGAATAGGAATAGGAATAGGAATAGGAATAGGAATAGGAATAGGAATAGGAATAGGAATAGGAATAGAATAGGAATAGGAATAGGAATAGGAATAGGAATAGGAATAGGAATAGGAATAGGAATAGGAATAGGAATAGGAATAGGAATAGGAATAGGAATAGGAATAGGAATAGGAATAGGAATAGGAATAGGAATAGGAATAGGAATAGGAATAGGAATAGGAATAGGAATAGGAATAGGAATAGGAATAGGAATAGGAATAGGAATAGGAATAGGAATAGAATAGGAATAGGAATAGGAATAGGAATAGGAATAGGAATAGGAATAGGAATAGGAATAGGAATAGGAATAGAATAGGAATAGGAATAGGAATAGGAATAGGAATAGGAATAGAATAGGAATAGGAATAGGAATAGGAATAGGAATAGGAATAGGAATAGGAATAGGAATAGGAATAGGAATAGGAATAGGAATAGGAATAGGAATAGGAATAGGAATAGGAATAGGAATAGGAATAGGAATAGGAATAGGAATAGGAATAGGAATAGGAATAGATAGGAATAGGAATAGGAATAGGAATAGGAATAGGAATAGGAATAGGAATAGGAATAGGAATGGGAATAGGAATAGGAATAGGAATAGGAATAGGAATAGGAATAGGAATAGGAATAGGAATAGGAATAGGAATAGGAATAGGAATAGGAATAGGAATAGGAATAGGAATAGGAATAGGAATAGGAATAGGAATAGGAATAGGAATACGAATACGAATACGAATACGAATAGGAATAGGAATAGGAATAGGAATAGGAATAGGAATAGGAATAGGAATAGGAATAGGAATAGGAATAGGAATAGGAATAGGAATAGGAATAGGAATAGGAATAGGAATAGGAATAGGAATAGGAATAGGAATAGGAATAGGAATAGGAATAGGAATAGGAATAGGAATAGGAATAGGAATAGGAATAGGAATAGGAATAGGAATAGGAATAGGAATAGGAATAGGAATAGGAATAGGAATAGGAATAGGAATAGGAATAGGAATACGAATACGAATACGAATACGAATACGAATACGAATACGAATACGAATACGAATAGGAATAGGAATAGGAATAGGAATAGGAATAGGAATAGAATAGGAATAGGAATAGGAATAGGAATAGGAATAGGAATAGGAATAGGAATAGGAATAGGAATAGGAATAGGAATAGGAATAGGAATAGGATAGGAATAGGAATAGGAATAGGAATAGGAATAGGAATAGGAATAGGAATAGGAATAGGAATAGGAATAGGAATAGGAATAGGAATAGGAATAGGAATAGGAATAGGAATAGGAATAGGAATAGGAATAGGAATAGGAATAGGAATAGGAATAGGAATAGGAATAGGAATAGGAATAGGAATAGGAATAGGAATAGGAATAGGAATAGGAATAGGAATAGGAATAGGAATAGGAATAGGAATAGGAATAGGAATAGGAATAGGAATAGGAATAGGAATAGGAATAGGAATAGGAATAGGAATAGGAATAGGAATAGGAATAGGAATAGGAATAGGAATAGGAATAGGAATAGGAATAGGAATAGGAATAGGAATAGGAATAGGAATAGGAATAGGAATAGGAATAGGAATAGGAATAGGAATAGGAATAGGAATAGGAATAGGAATAGGAATAGGAATAGGAATAGGAATAGGAATAGGAATAGGAATAGGAATAGGAATAGGAATAGGAATAGGAATAGGAATAGGAATAGGAATAGGAATAGGAATAGGAATAGGAATAGGAATAGGAATAGGAATAGGAATAGGAATAGGAATAGGAATAGGAATAGGAATAGGAATAGGAATAGGAATAGGAATAGGAATAGGAATAGGAATAGGAATAGGAATAGGAATAGGAATAGGAATAGGAATAGGAATAGGAATAGGAATAGGAATAGGAATAGGAATAGGAATAGGAATAGGAATAGGAATAGGAATAGGAATAGGAATAGGAATAGGAATAGGAATAGGAATAGGAATAGGAATAGGAATAGGAATAGGAATAGGAATAGGAATAGGAATAGGAATAGGAATAGGAATAGGAATAGGAATAGGAATAGGAATAGGAATAGGAATAGGAATAGGAATAGGAATAGGAATAGGAATAGGAATAGGAATAGGAATAGGAATAGGAATAGGAATAGGAATAGGAATAGGAATAGGAATAGGAATAGGAATAGGAATAGGAATAGGAATAGGAATAGGAATAGGAATAGGAATAGGAATAGGAATAGGAATAGGAATAGGAATAGGAATAGGAATAGGAATAGGAATAGGAATAGGAATAGGAATAGGAATAGGAATAGGAATAGGAATAGGAATAGGAATAGGAATAGGAATAGGAATAGGAATAGGAATAGGAATAGGAATAGGAATAGGAATAGGAATAGGAATAGGAATAGGAATAGGAATAGGAATAGGAATAGGAATAGGAATAGGAATAGGAATAGGAATAGGAATAGGAATAGGAATAGGAATAGGAATAGGAATAGGAATAGGAATAGGAATAGGAATAGGAATAGGAATAGGAATAGGAATAGGAATAGGAATAGGAATAGGAATAGGAATAGGAATAGGAATAGGAATAGGAATAGGAATAGGAATAGGAATAGGAATAGGAATAGGAATAGGAATAGGAATAGGAATAGGAATAGGAATAGGAATAGGAATAGGAATAGGAATAGGAATAGGAATAGGAATAGGAATAGGAATAGGAATAGGAATAGGAATAGGAATAGGAATAGGAATAGGAATAGGAATAGGAATAGGAATAGGAATAGGAATAGGAATAGGAATAGGAATAGGAATAGGAATAGGAATAGGAATAGGAATAGGAATAGGAATAGGAATAGGAATAGGAATAGGAATAGGAATAGGAATAGGAATAGGAATAGGAATAGGAATAGGAATAGGAATAGGAATAGGAATAGGAATAGGAATAGGAATAGGAATAGGAATAGGAATAGGAATAGGAATAGGAATAGGAATAGGAATAGGAATAGGAATAGGAATAGGAATAGGAATAGGAATAGGAATAGGAATAGGAATAGGAATAGGAATAGGAATAGGAATAGGAATAGGAATAGGAATAGGAATAGGAATAGGAATAGGAATAGGAATAGGAATAGGAATAGGAATAGGAATAGGAATAGGAATAGGAATAGGAATAGGAATAGGAATAGGAATAGGAATAGGAATAGGAATAGGAATAGGAATAGGAATAGGAATAGGAATAGGAATAGGAATAGGAATAGGAATAGGAATAGGAATAGGAATAGGAATAGGAATAGGAATAGGAATAGGAATAGGAATAGGAATAGGAATAGGAATAGGAATAGGAATAGGAATAGGAATAGGAATAGGAATAGGAATAGGAATAGGAATAGGAATAGGAATAGGAATAGGAATAGGAATAGGAATAGGAATAGGAATAGGAATAGGAATAGGAATAGGAATAGGAATAGGAATAGGAATAGGAATAGGAATAGGAATAGGAATAGGAATAGGAATAGGAATAGGAATAGGAATAGGAATAGGAATAGGAATAGGAATAGGAATAGGAATAGGAATAGGAATAGGAATAGGAATAGGAATAGGAATAGGAATAGGAATAGGAATAGGAATAGGAATAGGAATAGGAATAGGAATAGGAATAGGAATAGGAATAGGAATAGGAATAGGAATAGGAATAGGAATAGGAATAGGAATAGGAATAGGAATAGGAATAGGAATAGGAATAGGAATAGGAATAGGAATAGGAATAGGAATAGGAATAGGAATAGGAATAGGAATAGGAATAGGAATAGGAATAGGAATAGGAATAGGAATAGGAATAGGAATAGGAATAGGAATAGGAATAGGAATAGGAATAGGAATAGGAATAGGAATAGGAATAGGAATAGGAATGGGAATGGGAATAGGAATAGGAATAGGAATAGGAATAGGAATAGGAATAGGAATAGGGATAGGAATAGGAATAGGAATAGGAATAGGAATAGGAATAGGAATAGGAATAGGAATAGGAATAGGAATAGGAATAGGAATAGGAATAGGAATAGGAATACAAAGGCAATGTTGTGTTCGAATGAAACTGTCCATTTTCAAGTATTTATATAAGCTGTTGTACAAAATAGTCCCATTTTATGTGATGTACCAAAATGGGCGGAGCCACTTATCCCATTTTTCTCAAGGTGATGGCGACAGATAAACAATTACTACGTGTGGAATAACGGATGCTTCGAATATGTAGTAAAGAAGTTAATTATAGTTCACTAGATGTCAACCTTCGAACTTATCCTAAGGTAGAAACAAAATTTATCACAAAAAGAAAATCTCTGGAATTTTTTAAATCACAATATCGGTTGAGGAAAATGTTTGAATAAAGTAAGGGTTATGCCGAAACTTGGATCTAGGAGTTTTGGTTACAGTTGAAATTATTCGAAACTATAAATTTTCCAGACCTTTAGGTCGGAATTTTTTTATACCCTCCACCATAGGATGGGGTGTATATTCATTTTGTCACTCCGTTTGTAATATCTCTAAATATTGATCTCACACCCCATAAAGTTAATATATATAATCGTCGTAAAATTCTTAGACGATTTAACCATGTCCGTCCGTCTGTTGTAATCACGGCTACGGTACGAGCTAGGTTAATCAAATTTTATAGAAATATTGCTTATAGTTGCGGGTTGTTTGGGATTGCAAATGGGCCATATTGGTCAATGTTTTGATATAGCTCGCCTATAGAGGTCGCTCCAAAATACGGCCTTTGAGCCATATATATACTACATTTTTAAAGCAATTTGGCAGAAACTTTGTAGTTTGTATTATATTTTGACAAGAATTCATCACAGCAAAAATTTTGCAAGTCACCCTATAGTAGTCGCCCCAAAATATATGTATTATACCATACTTTCTTAGTATTTTAACTGAATCTTTGCTGTTTGTATTTAATTAAGACAAGAATTCATTGTAGTAAAAATTGTTTAAATCAATTTATATTTTGTTATAGTCCACCTATAGATGTCGCTTCCAAAAAGGCTTAGTTAAGCCATAAACATAACATTTTCTTATTAATTTGGCTAAACTTTGCAGTTTTTATTCTATTTTGACAAGAATACATCTCAATAAAATGTGTACAAATAAATATTTATTTTATTGTAGTCCTTGTGTAGATGCAGCTCTTAAAAACCTCTTAAAAATTGTAAGCCATAAATACCACATTTTTCAGGTGAAGAGTTTGACTAAAGAATTTGCGGCCTAAAATGTGCAGCGTTCGTTTTTTTAATAATTTACTTAAACAAAAAGGATCGTTTCATGATTTGCTCCATAGCCAAAGATTTTTCCAGTAATAAAATTGAATGCAATCCATGGTGGAGGGTATATAAGATTCGGCATGGATGAACTTTTCGCTTTTACTTGTGTTTCTTTGGGTCCTAGAAGTCAAATCGTATGGAAACTTTAAACGGGGCTATGTCAATATGTGGACCGAAGAGGTCCTTGAAATGGCTCTGTTCGGTTTTGTATTTGTGGTTTTTAAAGCGCTAAGAACCCAAATCGGGTGGGGGATACACCAAAAAGTCATTACTCATAAAAAGTTCAATACAATCGGTTATGTGGTTTCTATAAAACAATGTTCAAAACGAATCATCTGCATTGTTCTAAATAAAATAAAAATTCAGACTAATGACCAATAATTCAATCCTAAGAAACTGTAAATTTATAATACTCGTATATGTTTTTCGCCAAATTAGATTATCATTACTATTCAAGATTGTGCATATTTCATAATGAAAAGGATGTACATAATTTTATTGTTAAGTTCATATTGAAGAACCGTAACTGCTATCTACTTGTATGTGCGTTTGAAACATGACTTTGCCCAAAAAACTGAAAAGATATAGACTCTGTGTAGAAGATTTTTTGACGATTTAAAACAAAATTTTTGATGATTTTTATGTCCGCATTTTGACTATTTTGTCTCAAATTCGTCTAGCAACACTTACTGGAAATCACGTCAAGTAAAATGTGTTGGAGCTATGAGTATGAATTATAAGAATATTTTGGCTTGAAATAAACATCTCTGTCTATTGGAAATCATTATTTATTGATTGGGCGCATAGTGCCAAAAGTCTATTGGAAATAGTGCTTCATAATGCATACAAAAATATAGTGTCGATTGGAACGAATTGACGTATTTGCCTTAAGTAAATTGAAAATACAGATTAAAGCTTTTTGATTCACTGTTAAACATAAATGTCTCTTCCTTTTTCTGTTTAATTTTTATTCTGTTCAACAACCCATATCGAAGCTTATTGATGGGCGTGAATCGGCGTAATCCATTCATTAATTTTCCAGTCACATTGTGAACTTATTATTCACCCAGAATATTAAAGAAATCGTAAAACTGATTAATTAGTTCCTTTTAAATCAGTCACATTTAATTGCACACAATTGCAAATTGAATTAAAGAGAACAAACAAAAAAAAATACAAAATTGCAAATTTGTAATTTGATCTGCCATTAACAAATATGAGGTGCATACAAAGCAATGCAAAACAAAACACTTACAACGTTTTGTCGATACATTTTAAAATTCTATTAGTAATCCTGAGAACTTAATTTTGTAATTGTAACACAATCGACTAGCAGCAATTCCATTTGAATGAAATACAAAAGTATTGTTTGCGGCAAAAATTAATAATTAGTCTTAGAGACTGCAATGGAACCACCAACCACCAGCCACACTGAACCACCTCGTCAGGCGGCATTCACTCATTCATTCGTAAGCTATGAATGAATCAATGATTAATTTCTGAGCGTGTCCCCAATACACATTCTCACTGGAGACACACCTGTTTCATTGCGATTACACAAAAGGCGAACAAAAATCACCTCAAATTGTTTTAAATAAAGGAAACCCAGAAACGTATAGTCCGTCCGTCCGTCATCATACATGACACAACATGATCTCTTGACTAAATATAGAATAAACTAGATACGGACTTTAGAACGCCGTTGGCTCGGGTTGTTCAAAGACAAATATTTGTTCTCACAATTGTTGTTTGGAAAACAAGTTGGTTTTTCTAGATTTAATTTTAATTTCTTATAATTACAAATTATTCCAACATGCGGTACGAAAAATGTCATACAAAGCGGAAAAAAAGACTTATGTCTCTGCGATAGATGTATGTATGTATGTATTTTTAGCATATACTCTAGTTTGATGTGGTTGACTGGCTGAAGGAAACAATTTAATTCACACTCTTAGGGTGCACAGTGTTTCAAAACCAAACTATAGTACTTAAAGTGAAGTACGGGTAAATCAAAATTAAAACGGCCCAAAAATTAGAGTTTAAATATTTGACTTTCCGCGTATACTAGAAGACCATGCAGACTTGCTACCTTTTACCGATTGTCCAAATTCAAAAGGGTTTAGATTTTATAGGGTGCCCAAGTTGGTCACCTAAAGCATTTTGTAACAAATTTAGCCTTTTTGAAGTCTACAAAACTTTTGAACGCAATATCAGATTTGAATGATATAAGTACCATTTGAAAGACTTTAACATCCTCTATAAGAATTATAAATTAAGTAATTTATGTTTGTCCATTAAGGACATCAGAAGGAACAAAATGACCTTAATCCTTGACTATCCTGAGATGCATATCTTAATTTTTTTTTTTCGTTTTATTTTAGAAATTACCCACATATTTTACGACATGTAAAAATTTCAGCGTGGGTCCTCCGTAGGTTTTTAGAATCAATACCGAAACAAGTAAGACAATTTGCTACAAGTAAACGACCCAAAAACACACTTCAGAAATGAAATTTGAACCGTCAGATATTTTGAAATTAAATATGATTTTCAGAACAATTATGCAACAAGAAAAACGTAATAGCATAACGGTTGACGCCAGAGGTAGTAATTTTATCAAGAACACTTTTTTATTTAAAATCTTCAGTAAATCATAAACAAATTAAATTTTAATAAATATTGTTACCGTTCGATGCTATCACCTTTAGCGCAATTATAGCATAGATACTGACCGTGAAAGATTTGCATGCTGTACGAAAGTATTCCGATTGTACTTTGATCCATTTTCGGCGAAGAGCAATCTTTAAGGGATTACGGTCACATATTTTGTAATTCATACTTTGGCCTCCAGAATGGACCATATCGAAAAATCCATAGGTTTAAGTACTGGGAATATGATGACCATGGTTGGGAAGAACTATTAACCTTTTCTTTGGTTTTACGGTTATCGAGTTACGGTTACGAGTTACGGTTACGGTTAATGTATGCTCTTTTCAATGATAACGTCTTGCGACAGTTACAGTGGTACAAAACTATCACTGATACCAGGCACCAAATTTCGCAGATAAATTCGTTAATCTAAATGTTTATCCCAAAACCAAAAGAAACGTTTATAGCAAACGGTTAGTGTACTTATCGTAAATGATTTATATTTATTACAAACCCTGTGAAACGTTTGATGCAAACGGTCATGCCTTTGTCCCAAGCAATGTCAGTTTAACAATAAATGACAAAACGATTGTCGCAAAAGAATAATTTGATTGAATTCTGATATTTAATATGTTTTATAAAATTATGTTTATAATCAAAAATGTCACAATTTTTAGTAAAATGTACCCATGAGCTCCCCGACAGACACATCTGCTATTATTGCAGCTATCTTCTAATTGAGTTGTATACAAACTGTAAATAAGAAAGCATGTATGTTAGAACATATTAAAAATGTAGTAATCCATTGTATGGATCAAAACGAGATGTAATCTTACCATATATCAAACTTTTTAGTCAAATGTGAATTTTATAGGTCAATGTTCTGACCCAAATGCTGACATTTCAAAAGTTTCCACGTCCATGAATAGAATACTAAGCTACATCACAAAAGTATCCAGTTGTATTGCGCCTGAATAAATAAATTTCACAATTACCATTAGCAGCTTCAGTACCTAAACGTGTGATGATTGATTGTTAATGATTTGAATTTGCTTATTCAAAATTTAAGGCGTGTGGAAAAATAACCAGTTAGTCGTTAACAAAAGCAATAGATGGTCTCAGTTGCTGTTAAAATCGATTGTTTTTGTTATTCCGGCTTTCCACAAATTTTCATGCAGCGTTCGATCCATTTTTTTGCTATTAACTATCTGGTTATTTTCCCACATGTCTTCACTTCATTTACCATTTACCTATAGCATTAAATTGGAGTCAGCAGTATATTTGCGAGATATCGCACATCCGATAATTTAGATTCTTTGGTTTAATTAATTCTTTGAATGAAATCATTTTGAGTTCACTGATAAAAATATTTTTAATTTTGCCGCACACGCGCACAAATACCGAACACCACAAGCGCCTGTACAAAACTAAAGGCCCAGCAGCATACGACTCTACGCATGCTGAGTACGATTGCAAATGTTATGAAATTGTATAACAATGCGGAGGGAGGGATGCAGATAAATAAATTTCCACCACCGTCCGTTAATAAAGCTACGCGGACAAACACGTACCAGTATGCAACGTTGCAATCGCGTTTTGTGTTGTATACACACACATCTGCATATAAATAATAAAAAAGTTTTAAAACCACACTCTCACAAAATGAAAACAAGTTTAGCTCTTTGTTCTCTCAACTCTCTTTAAAATATTCAATCATGTTTAAATACAATATGCTTCCGTAAACGTTTTTCGTTTACCATAAAATAAATTACGAACATTTTGGAATAAAAGAATGTTCGTTTACAGCAAGAGAAACTACGTTTACAATAAATTTTTGCATTCACCGCAAATATTTCAACCGTTACGGGAAAAGTAGATCGTTTGAGACAAAGAAAGATGTTTGCGAAAAACGACGCCCAAACGTTTTTTTTTTCTTTGCGTGTATTGATTTGCACTCTTGACAATACATGATCGCTGTTTATATATTGCTGCGCCGTATGATTAGCCCCTCACCTTAGAGAGGTGGGTATATATAATTTGCTACGAGCCAAAAGTGTAACACATCGAAGGAGTGCCCTTAAACCCCAAGTATGTTTGGCGGAAATTAGATTTTGGTCACTTTAAGTCATTTGAACACTGTCCGTCCCTGAGTCTGTCTGTGTGTCTGTATGCTAGCTGGTGCGCACGACAACGCTCGAAAGGATCAACTGATTGACTTCAAATTTGGTATGCGGTAATATTTTTCTCTATCTCCGGCAAAGTGCGAAGATGGGCCATATTGGCGCACTCCTTCCCCACAAAGGGTTAATTTTTAATGAAATATTGATTTATTAATACCTTCTATAGAACTTACTTGAACTTTCTGAAATTCAACACATTGTATTAGTTTATTAGTCGCTAACACATCAAGAAAAATGGACGAAGTTGCCAAACCCCTTTCGGTACCTCCGACACGAATGGAACATTTTGCACCGAAAGTTAACTGCTTATAGCTTTTATATAAGTTCATACAAATACTTGAAACTTTGTGCAGTGTAATGTTTATTACTACCTAGAGTCCAGAGAAAATTGGGTGTTATTGGCACGCCCCCTTTTGGTACCTCGAACACAAATGGACAACTTTGCAGAAATAGTTATAACCAATAGCTTATAACTTTATTTGTAGTACATACTTTAAAATTGGTTTACGCAATTTAAATTGATAAAAATTTAATTAAAACAAAAAAATTTACGAATATTTTTTTTGGACTCAAGGTCAGGGGATTCTTAAGTCGGTTTACCCGACTGAACTTTTTACACGTTATATTTATATTATCAATGTGAGTATTCGTAACTGTATGTGGATTCGATTGATGGCGCTGTAGTCAAGATTTTAAAAAATTCCTCATTTATGGACCAAAATTACTCATATTCGCGGATGAACTACAAAACCGACACGGATAATTTTGCACACAACTACAGCATCTGATTAGGAAAATAAACAAGATGCAATAGACGCTAGAACACTAGTGTGACAACAGATGGCAACGATGTAAGACCAGTACTCAGTGAATGTATATTAATTTAAATTTTTTGTGAGTGTACAACAACAAATAATGTATGTATATACTGATAGAAAAACCGTTCTTCACCATGACGAATCAGTTTCGTCAATATATCTTCATACTGGTGACGAAATGTTCGTACATGAGATGTTTTTGTACGTCAATAGAACGAACACGGTCATCAACCCATGTTTTTGGTGATTTCGAAATTCTTCGAGGGAACGATAACGTTTCATTCCCACGACGAAAAGATTTATTAGGCCATTTTGCTGAAAATATGATAAAACGAAGCAATCAATTTATGCGTTCTGATAACCTTAGTTAAATAATTTGTTGTAAAAGTTCAATTTAAAAAAATCAAATAAATCAACTAATGGTGATGAATGGAGTTCGTCGTGTAGATGAATAGTATTCGTCGTGGTGTCAATTGTCAATGTTTGTGTGTTTCCTTTTGCCTATACAATTTTCAGCCTGATGATTCCTTTCGTGAAAAGTCGAAATATCGAAAATAAATTAAATAAAAAGATCAAGACTTCGAGCTCGAGTTTCATTTAACTATTTGTTCAAATAACAATACAGGTCAAGTAACAGAATATTACCCAAATTTAAGAAAATGTACAGTATTGACTCAATGAAATTTCTATATCTTTTTCGTCGATCAAGGCTTCATTTAGTGTTTTTCATAGTCAGTTCATAATAGTTTAGTCTTTTAGTACCAGAAAAAGCAAAGACGTGAATTTATACTTTTTAATGATATTCAAGGATTAAGTATATTTTCCATATTTATACATCCTTCCAGCAAAAGGATATAACTATTTTATTGCACTGCATTGAAGAGATGGAGCAGAGTTTTTAATTAGTATTAATACCTTCAAAATACATGAAGAGGTTAAGAAGATATGGCTTATTTAAAAAATGGTAATTTTGAGAAAAATCCCTGAGATAGGTACCTTTGGAGCTCTATGTATACTACAAAAACTACAACGCATTTTGAAAAACTAAAATGGTCAAATTATTCCCACACAGTGGGATAATTAGTGTGCTAAATTTTTTGAAAGGGGCAATTTTTTGTGATGGTCGAACTGCTTTGGAGTTACTCCAATAAAAACATTCATTTGCTCTTTTTTAAGATATGTTACATATCGTCGGTGCGCCGACAAAAACTCCTATTTGTAATTTTTCAATTTTTTTTATTGTCGAACTTAAACGTCCTAGCGGTCAAACGACTACCCACCAAAGCATTTTGCGCCATATTCACCGGTTCCGAAGTTGCCAAAATCTCTTATGTGTATCACTCTATAGCAATGCTCCGACAAAAACTCCTATGTGTTGTAGGCACAGCCTGTCCCAAGGGATAGACGGTTGGCTTAGATTCACGCCAAAAAACAGCTAATGAGGTTTTGTTCGGAATCATCCCATCTATTCGACAATTAATAGATCAAAATTGGATTTGCTTCCATTCGCGAGTTATCGCCAAAACAGAACTTTTACTCAAAACAAACTTAATAGCTTTGATTTGTAAAGAAAACGCGGAAATTTAGAACTGTAACATAATTTTCTTTATATATGATTATTTGTAAGGCGCTTTGTAACGTCCGCGACATTTGCCATGTTTATACCCTACACCACACTGTGGTACAGGGTATTATAACTTTGTGCATTTGTTTGTAACACCCAAAAGGAGAAGAAACAGACCCATCGTTTATTATACCGATCGACTTAGAATCACTTTCTGAGTTGATTTAGCTATGTCCGTCTGTCTGTCCGTCTGTGCATGTATTCTTGTAATCAAAGTACAGGTCGCAATTATGGTCCGATCTCGACGAAACTTTACACATATCTTTTTTTTGGCCCAAGGCATGTAAGCGCTGTAGAGACTGTATTTTATATCCGATCAGTACGAAATTCGACAGAAGGAGGTCTTTTTACATGAATAAGTATTCAGGGAAGATCGGTTCAGATTTATATTAAAGCTCCATATATAGAAGTTGTATTTTAATTCCGATCATTAAAATTTTCCAAAAATATGTTTCTCAATTTAGGAACGAATATTGCTTAATTTAGCGATTATCGTTTCAGAATTAGATAATATGTTTCTACCCATTTACCAATTATTCCAAATTATTATGGCAATGACCCTTATCGCATTGTTAGGGAGGTGTAGGGTATTATATAGTCGGCCCCGCCCGACTTTCTGCCTTTCCTTACTGGTTTTATATTGTGTAATCGAATTTTGTGTAATCGATAAAATCGACTTACACCGCCAAATTTTTCCAAAAATATTATACCAAATTTAATAACATTAATATATTTGCATTCTATAATCTCTGAGGAATAGATTAATATCAGCATTTTTGCGAAAAATATCCGTCGACGAATAAATTTTGTACACAAAAATTAAGTTCGGAATTATTTTACTATATAATGATATTATCTCGCATATGGACTTTTCTAGGGAAAAGTGGTCAAAGGATGTTTGAGAGATTAGCGAAAGGTCTTTAACAAAAAAATATAAAGCAATTTGGTAAGTATTTACAGTGTGTTAAAACTTTTGTATGCTTTCCCTTTATATGACGCATATCTTGCTTTGACACATTGTAAATCCCTACCAAATTATTGTATTTTTTTTTGTTAAAGAAAGAGTTGTAGTCGTTTTTCATATCTTCCAAACTTCCTTCGACCACTTTTTCCTAGGACTGACCGTTCGCGTAAAAATAGAATTATATAGTAAAATAATTCTGAACTTAAATGTTTTTTGTTCGAAATTTATTCGTCGCGGGATGTTTATGTCGGAAATGCTGGTGCCAAACTATCCCTTAGAAATCATAGAATGTAAATATGTTAATTTTATTAAATTCACAATAATATTTTTGTAAAAATTTAGAGGTGTAAGTCGAATTTATGGAGTACAAAAATTTTGCTATAGCATAATGTAACAAATATCGCGGACATTACAAAGCGTCTTAAAAATGTTCATATTTATGGGAAATTATGTTATAGTTTTAAATTTTTCGCGATTCAATGTGTTTAAGTTCGGTTTTTTGGTTAAAAATTGTTTTTATCGCGATAACTCGCGAAAGGAAGCAGATCAGATTTGGATTTCTTCTTATCTGAATAGAGGGGATGATTCTATACAAAACCTCATTAGCCGTTTTTAGCCACAATCCAGGCCAACTTGCGTTTGCTTGAGGTACGCTGTGAACATTCAGATATCAAAACTCCTATGTGTAATTTTTTTGTTTTATAAATATTTAAAATGCTCCAAACAAAACATCCTATGTGTCGATTTTTATGACAACCATTTACCACGTCATGGGCTTTTCACATATACGATTTTTGTTATGATATATTGGTGGTAAATAATTAAAAGAAAAATTCAAAAATCTGAGATATTAAAAATATCGCGATTTGACGAAATAGCAACGTTTTTTTGTCTCTCCTGAAAACTAATAAAAAAACACAGGAGTTTTCGTCAGCGCACCGACGATATTCCTATAAAATAGAGCTGGAAGGTAAGTTTTTTTATAATTCCCTACAAATACTTAGGAGACTCCATAGTTCAAGATTAATAAAAATTTAATAATCTGAGGAAAATTAAATACGAGGGTTTCTATTTATATTTTGGTCCTGACAATGCTGGTGTTGCCAGATGAAAACTGGAACTTCCATTGGAAATTGCTGAAAATTCACCTCCAAAACATGGTTTTTGAACGCTTCAACAGCTGCTTCAGGCGTCGAAAAACGTTGACCAAGCAGTTTTTTCTTGATGTGAGTGAATAAGAAGAAGTCATTGGGTGTCAATTCGACGTTTTAGCCGGTCAAAAAGGCGCTGGTTTGAGCCGATGTGTGAGCGCTCGCATTGTTATGGTGTACAATGATTCGTCTTCTCTTGTTCGTTTTTCGAATTTCTCCGAAGACTTCAGGCAAACACATTGTGGTGTACCACTCAGAATTGACCGTCCTACGTTGCTCAAGCGGAACAGTCGCCACATGACAAGTTTTGCCGAAAAAACAGGCGACTATTTGCTTCGAAGTGCTTCTTCCACGAACAACTTTCGTTGGATTTGGCTCGTCTTCGAAGACCCACACGGTCGATTGCTGTTTTGTTTCGGGCTCATACGCATATATCCAAGATTCGTTATCTGTGACGATCTTATAAACGTCTTTTGAAGCACCGCGATCGTATTTTTCAAAATTTCTTTGCACCAGCCTTTTTTTGAGCGATTGTCAAATTGTGCGGGATCCAACGAGAACAAACCTTTTTTACGGCCAGGTGTTCATGCAATATCGAATGTATGCTGGTGGAAGAAATGCCCAAGGATGCCTCTATCTCACGGTATGTCACATGACGATCTTGTATTATCAGTTCACGTACGGCATTAATGTTCTCTGGCACAACGGCCGTTGTTTCAAGACCTTCGTCTCTGATCGAGCGTCGGCCACGATTGAATTCATGAAACCAATTTTTCACAGTGCTATAGGATGGTTCTTCATCGCCATACAAAGATTTAAGTTCATCGATGCACTCTTGTCGTGATAATCCACGTCGAAAATTGTGAAAAATGATCGCACAAAAATGTTCACGAGTTACTTCCATTTTTTGGCCAAATTGATTTTTTCAAGTCACTGTAAACAAAATGATGGTCATACGTTAAAACGTTCTGAGTACGTTTATGCTTAAAAATGTCAAACTTTCCAATGGAAATGTCAGATGGCGCCAGGCAACACTTAGTGCGTGGGATATACTTTTATAAGTTGTCAATCACAACTTAATATTTCAAGATTTCTTTAAAATTTGTGTTATAAAAATTTGGAAAGTATTTTTTCTATTCTTTGAAGTACTGTACAGACTTAATATCTACAAATATGTTGGTATCCATAATTAAAATCATTTAATTTTAATCTAGTACAATAATGTGTCAGATTTACAAAACAAATTATGGTATTAATATCTTTAATAATTCAGTAATACAGCCAGCCTTGATCAGCGAGTAAGCAGGCTTCACAAAAAAAACAATAGGAAGTTATTAAATAAAATGAGTGTTTAATTTCGATTTAATGGAATATTTAGTACAACTTTTTTCAGTTTCACGTTGTTTTTCACATCTGCGCACAACATGATCTAAATCATAGTTCAAGGCAATAAATTGTGGTCAAGTGGTAAATGATTTCCCGTCTCGGGTAAAATAAAATGAAAAAAAACTGTTCTTTGTTCGAAACTACTAAGAACAACTAATGTAATGGACAACAAAAGAATTTCCGCCGTAGGAAATGTGAGGCCGTAAAAAGTACGAAATAGAAATAGTCAAACAAAAAATGTTTACTCAGTTGGGGTGCTTGTGCCTTAAGTCTTTTGTTTTACACGTGCTCTCTATACAATTTCTTGAGTTTCTTGGCTTTTAATATTTTGGTTTTTGTTTTTTTTTCGTTTATTGTAAACATTTGTGTTCCATTTGTTTCTAAATGTCATTTATTTCATCACCGTTAGCCATATAGAGGGGTGACATTTTGCCAGCATGTATCAATCAATCAATTTAACAAATCACAGCAAATAAAACACCAGCATTGAGTGGAGATATGTATTTTTGTGGTACTGGAAGTAGTTAACACTTGCGCTGAGTGGAAATCATTTAATAAATATGTATGTATCACAATCAAAATGAATTGTAATCATGTTGTAGAGCTTGTTTAATGGTTAGTTACTAAAAACATTTCGCGTGTGAACATAGATCGTTGAGATACATTGGTTATGCTGTCTGAACGACTTTAGGAAACTCTACTAAGCGAAAATAAAATGAAGAAATTAGGACAGAACTTTTTAGGGTTTTTTGAATCTGTGGCTCTGCTGAATCCTTACCAATCGAATAGGCCTCATACCTTTACAATAGCTTATAGGTATTTTTTTTAATTTAATATATTTTTTTATAATATAGGGTGATGCAAGTAGATATACTTTTTTCAATAGCCTTTTTTGACAGATCACGTGTGAGTCGTGTCATGCTGTCATGTTATTTTTGTTAAGTATTTTTTGGCATTTCATCATGGAAAGACTTACGCCTGATCAACGTTTACAAATCGTTCAACTTTATTGCGAAAATTCACGTTCTGTGAGGAACGTGTTTCGTGGATCACCCTATATAAACGAATGAATTTTTTTTTAACTATTTTGTACAAGAACTTCGATTGCTTCTGTTGAAACAATTTTTTAAATTAAATTTTTTAATATTCGATGATTAAACATGATTTGTAATTTAGAAAAAAAATGGTTTGAGTGGATCAAAATCTACTTGGGACCTATAAATTTGAAAAAAAAAACATCAATCAAATTATCATACATATGTATATAGAGTGTCACAACTATCACTCACAAATCAATAAATGTGAGAGCTATTTTTCTGCCAATATTTCGCATGCCTAATAAAATATTAAGACTTTTGTGGATTGGTAATTTGAAAAATTTCAAAAGTTTATGTGTCCGGTTGTCCCAAGTGTTGGTTTGGGGTGCTTTAATATCAAAAGTTAACAAATTATACATACAAACATATATTATGGCAATGTATGTATTATTTATTTTGCTGATTACATTGGTTCAAAATGTGGTGCGGTGCAGTGCGTAAGCCTCACAAATCACAAAGAAAAAAGGGAAACTGAATAAACATTGTAACATTTGTCATCCACAGTAAGCGACTACAACTTGTCATAGGCCCGGAGGATAAAGTGAAATAAATAACAAAGTAAGCTAAGAAGCATACAACCAAATATCAGCCACAGTTAAACGGTTTGGTCAATTGTAGATTGCGGCGGACAATTTATCATTCACCCAGAGTGCAGTCACTTTGTGGCGCACATATTTCGTTTCATTGATACTTAGTTCAAGTGACCGACCGCTTTCGGATTTAACTCAACTCACGCATTTTGAGCTCAATTCTTGTTTCACATTCAAGCAAACTTAATAGTTCAAGAAAAAAGGTCTCCGTTAAATCGCCTTTAATAGTTTCCTCATTTTTGTGATTGCAAAGAAGTCGTCTTGGTCGTTGTATTGCTATTATTAAAGGTGTATAAGTATAATACACCGTATATGTATAAAATTGTTTATAATGATTTAGGTCCGCATTCTACATTACATTAGCCTACATACGTAGTACCGTGTCATGACGTATACAACAGTGTTAGTAGCAAAGTGGTTATTGTTATTTAAGTGTACATGACAGTAGTTTGAAAGAAACGGAAATGTGTTTTTATGACATTCCAAAGCAGGATTTAATACACTAGAGACAACCACCGAGAACTTCCTCTATACTAGAATAGAAAACAAAAGTCATCCTTAATCTAAAATCAGCCATTGAGGTCTTCCTCTTTGACCAACTCTGAGGCCTGCCTCTGTACCAGGAAGACAACTGAGGTCCTCCTGTATACCAGAAAAAAACTAAGGCATCCCTCTATACCACAAACGACCACTGAGGTCTTCCTCTATTCCGCAGTTTATCACTGACGTCTTGCTCTGTACCACAGTCGACTACTGAGGTCTTCCTCTATATCAGAGAAGATCACTGAGGACTTTTTCTATACCAGAGTTGAACACTGAGGCATTTTTTTCGACCTCTTAAGTCTCCCTCTATATCTAGAGTCGCTCATTGAGGTCTTCCTCTAAACACATAGTCGACCCTAAGGTATTCATCAATACCAGAGTGGATCACAGAGACCTTCTACTCTAGAGCCGATCAATGAGATGATCATCTAAACCAGAATCGACCACTTTGGTCTCCCTATATACCAGAGTCGATCACTGAGGTATTCCTCTATACTAGAGTCGACCTCTGAGATCTTCCTCTATACTAGAGTCGACCTCTGAGGTCTTCCTCTACACTAGAGTCGACCTCTGAGGTCTTCCTCTACACTAGAGTCGACCTCTGAGGTCTTCCTCTATACTAGAGTCGACCTCTGAGGTCTTCCTCTATACTAGAGTCGACCTCTGAGGTCTTCCTCTATACTAGAGTCGACCTCTGAGGTCTTCCTCTATACTAGAGTCGACCTCTGAGGTCTTCCTCTACACTAGAGTCGACCTCTGAGGTCTTCCTCTACACTAGAGTCGACCTCTGAGGTCTTCCTCTACACTAGAGTCGACCTCTGAGGTCTTCCTCTATACTAGAGTCGACCTCTGAGGTCTTCCTCTATACTAGAGTCGACCTCTGAGGTCTTCCTCTATACTAGAGTCGACCTCTGAGGTCTTCCTCTATACTAGAGTCGACCTCTGAGGTCTTCATCTATACTAGAGTCGGCCTCTGAGGTCTTCCTCTATACTAGAATCGACCTCTGCGGTCTTTGTTTATACTAGAGTCGAACTCTGAGGTCTACATCCATACTAGAGTCGCCCTCTGAGGTCTTCCTCCATACTAGAGTCGACCTCTGAGGTCTTCCTCCATACTAGAGTCGACCTCTGAGGTCTTCCTCCATACTAGAGTCGACCTCTGAGGTCTTCTCCATACTAGAGTCGACCTCTGAGTTCTTCCTCTATACTAGAGTCGACCTCTAAGGTCTTCCTCTATACTAGAGTCGACCTCTGAGGTCTTCCTCTATACTAGAGTCGGCCTCTGAGGTCTTCCTCTATACTAGAGTCGACCTCTGAGGTCTTCATCTATACTAGAGTCGACCTCTGAGGTCTTCCTCTATACTAGAGTCGACCTCTGAGGACTTCCTATATACTAGAGTCGACCTCTGAGGTCTTCCTCTATACTAGAGTCGACCTCTGAGGATTTCATCTATACTAGAGTCGACCTCTGAGGTCTTTCTCTATACTAGAGTCGACCTCTGAGGTATACCTCTATACTAGAATCGACCTCTGCGGTCTTTCTTTATACTAGAGTCAAACTCTGAGGTCTTCATCTATACTAGAGTCGAACTCTGAGGTCTACATCTATACTAGAGTCGACCTCTGAGGTCTTCCCCCATACTAGAGTCGACCTCTGAGGTCTTCCTCCATACTAGAGTCGACCTCTGAGGTCTTCCTCCATACTAGAGTCGACATCTGAGTTTTCTCTCTATACTACAGTCAACTTCTGAGATCAGTCTCGATACTGTAGTCGACGTCTGAGAACTTCCTATATACTAGAGTCGACCTCTGAGATCTTATTCTATGCTAGAGTCAACCGCTGAGGTCTTCCTCTATACTAGAGTTAACCTCTGAGATCTTATTCTATACTAGAGTCAACCGCTGAGGTCTTGCTCTATACTAGAGTCGACCTCTGACGTCTTACTCTATACTAGAGCCGATCTCTGAGGTCTTCCTCTATACTAGAGTCGACCTGAGGTCTCTCCTATACTATAATCGACCACTGAGATCATTCTCTAAGTTTTCTTCTATACTAGAGTCGATCTCTGAGGTCTTCCTCTATACTAGAGTCGACCTGTGATGTCTTCCACTATATTAAAATCAATCTCTGAGATCTGCCTATATATTGCACTTAGCCTTCACACAGCCCATATCCACTGCACTAGAGTCGACCACTGTGCACAGTTGGGTTTTTATGTAAATAATTTTTTTTAAATAAAAGTGAAGTGGAGATCTGTTATCGCATTATTTTTTTGAGAATATTCAAACAATTTTCATAGAAATCGACTCCCTAATAAATGGCAAATGATTTGTAATTGGCGTTATCGCACTGCGTTCACTGCGTTGTTTTGCCACAAAACAGAGGGAGTTTTCTTTCGGCCTCTTGCAATTTTGGCCATTTATTTTGCATACAATGCCCAGACGAATGTTGTTGTATTACAACAAGCGGACAGCAATCAATGCGTGGCCAAACTATATAGGTAGGCCGAAATAAGCCCACTTAAATGCGTTTACCTGTAAAACTCATAAGAAAAAATTACAGTTGTCTTTTATTATTTATTTACTCATTTAAATTTCGATTTAGTCTTAAGAGATTTGTAGGTTTTCGTATTTGCTGTAATGTACACTTTCAATCAGGAGATTTGTTGTGGAATTTCAAATTCGAATATGAATATGATTTTGAATAATTTAAATTTCATTTTAGTTCGTTAGACAAAACAGCGGTGTATGAATGAGGGTGAAAAATTTACGTATGCGTTCGAATGTTTGGCGTGGTCGAATTGCAATCGTTAAATAAATTGCTACAGATAATCAAAACATAAATAGAATTTATGATTAATCATTATGTTCGTATCTTATAGTTATGATCAATAAAACGGAGCGATTATAATCAGATTAGATTGATAATTGGCCCAGGTGTTATAGTCATGCGTAGTAGATATTTATTTCGCATTGCGTGGACGAGAATGGATTTAATCGATTTAAGAATAAAGTGCAATTAATGCGCGTAACCAATATTTATTAATGTATTAATTATAATTTGTTGAAAATTGACAATTAACTTTGGGTATGTGGGAATAATCCTAGATAAATCCATTCTAAATTCAGGGTTAAGTTTTGGGTAACATAAAAATTTACTATAAAATGTTTTGAGGCTAATACTCGTATACTCAAAATATTTTATTTTACACTAGCTGACCCAAGCAGACGTCGTCCTGCCCGTCCTGTTTGGGATGTATTGGTTGGTAATTCATTGATATTTAATTAAAAAATCATACATCCCGAGTTTCAGGAAAAAATCATCAAAAATATATATTGACCATATGTCCACTACAGCGCCATCTACCGGAGACATACATACAAACTATTATCAAGACAAACCACACATACACATTAAATTTCAGCCAAATCGCTCTGGAAATACGAATTTTGCAAGTAACTTGACCACTCTGCAATTTATCGCTGTGGAAATAATTCTGAAACACAAATGACCCCAAGCCGAATATATTGTTAAATTTTCAGCCCATTAGCTTTTATGGTTTCGGAGATCATGCGTTACTAACAAACGTACAAAGGATTTTTTATATAAAGATAAAAAATAGATCGCTTTTACATAAACAGGCTAGCGTTTCAAAATCTGACTCTTCCGACATTAAAACCACAGTGGTCGACTCTAGTATAGAGGAAGACCACAGTGGTCGACTCTAGTATAGAGGAAGACCACAGTGGTCGACTCTAGTATAGAGGAAGACCACAGTGGTCGACTCTAGTATAGAGGAAGACCACAGTGGTCGACTCTAGTATAGAGGAAGACCACAGTGGTCGACTCTAGTATAGAGGAAGACCACAGTGGTCGACTCTAGTATAGAGGAAGACCACAGTGGTCGACTCTAGTATAGAGGAAGACCACAGTGGTCGACTCTAGTATAGAGGAAGACCACAGTGGTCGACTCTAGTATAGAGGAAGACCACAGTGGTCGACTCTAGTATAGAGGAAGACCACAGTGGTCGACTCTAGTATAGAGGAAGACCACAGTGGTCGACTCTAGTATAGAGGAAGACCACAGTGGTCGACTCTAGTATAGAGGAAGACCACAGTGGTCGACTCTAGTATAGAGGAAGACCACAGTGGTCGACTCTAGTATAGAGGAAGACCACAGTGGTCGACTCTAGTATAGAGGAAGACCACAGTGGTCGACTCTAGTATAGAGGAAGACCACAGTGGTCGACTCTAGTATAGAGGAAGACCACAGTGGTCGACTCTAGTATAGAGGAAGACCACAGTGGTCGACTCTAGTATAGAGGAAGACCACAGTGGTCGACTCTAGTATAGAGGAAGACCACAGTGGTCGACTCTAGTATAGAGGAAGACCACAGTGGTCGACTCTAGTATAGAGGAAGACCACAGTGGTCGACTCTAGTATAGAGGAAGACCACAGTGGTCGACTCTAGTATAGAGGAAGACCACAGTGGTCGACTCTAGTATAGAGGAAGACCACAGTGGTCGACTCTAGTATAGAGGAAGACCACAGTGGTCGACTCTAGTATAGAGGAAGACCACAGTGGTCGACTCTAGTATAGAGGAAGACCACAGTGGTCGACTCTAGTATAGAGGAAGACCACAGTGGTCGACTCTAGTATAGAGGAAGACCAGAGTGGTCGACTCTAGTGTAGAGGAAGACCACAGTGGTCGACTCTAGTATAGAGGAAGACCACAGTGGTCGACTCTAGTATAGAGGAAGACCACAGTGGTCGACTCTAGTATAGAGGAAGACCACAGTGGTCGACTCTAGTATAGAGGAAGACCACAGTGGTCGACTCTAGTATAGAGGAAGACCACAGTGGTCGACTCTAGTATAGAGGAAGACCACAGTGGTCGACTCTAGTATAGAGGAAGACCACAGTGGTCGACTCTAGTATAGAGGAAGACCACAGTGGTCGACTCTAGTATAGAGGAAGACCACAGTGGTCGACTCTAGTATAGAGGAAGACCACAGTGGTGGACTCTAATTGGTCTAAATTATTGCAAAATGTCATTAGTATAAACTAATGTTAGGGGATAATACTTGACTTAGATCAAAATCATAATTAACTAAATGAACCGTCGCTCTTATAAACTTCATTTTCTGTAGTTGTATACTCAGGAAACCTCCGCCAATATTTCCCAGTGTCTACTTAACCTTCAATACATGAAATGTCTGTTATAATTTATTACTTGCGCTAAGCATAATTAAGTCATTCATTGTTTGACAGTTGAGTATTATGTCATTTGTTTGACAAATTCCGTCCAATATAGTAGTCTAAACAGGCAACAACCGCATGCCGCCAAAACGTGTCTGACAACGTCATTGAAGATGGAATTCACTAACGGTAATGAATTCCCATAACGCCAACAAACACATCTTCCAAAGTCAAACAAATCTCAGATTTCAATGAATGAATGAATGAAACCGTCAACAAGTTGCTTGACAAACCTCATCAAGTCGTTGTCTGTCTTTTGTCATTTGCGTGTGTATCTTCTGGTTGACATTGCCACAAATCAAGTCTTCCAGCTGAACAAAAAACGTCATTATTGTGATGATTTATGCTTTACACGCAAACCAGAAAAATCAACAAAAGATAGACTGCAAAAAAATCTCAAACATTGTCTCAAAGTCTTTAAACTTCATAAAGTTATAAATCAATGCCTAGAAAAGTGGAAGGAAAAAGCCTCGATTTTGTGTGGGTGCTCAGATGACGGACACACAGACAGCCATTGACAAAAATTCGCCAAAAATTTGAAAGATTTTAAAACAAACATTCTGTTGGCGGTTTATATGGAGAAGTGTGGAAAATACCTACTATTGACTCGTGATGTTGAAGCCACAGACTCCAAATCACCAGTTACCGTGTATTAGTGGAACATTTGTGTTACACTTAATGCCAAACAATCAAAATGTTTTTCCAATTCGATATGCCAAATTTGTACTGCAGATACGCAAACAAATGGCTTCTGATCGCAGCGAATAGTTCGTGCCACTAATGTCTCACCATCACCGCCTCCAATTCCACCTCTGACGCTTGGTGGATATGGCAACAAGCTACCCAAAAGGTAGAACTGCCAACCACAATTACCATTGATTGACAGGTGCCTTATGTGGTTGATTTGTTTGAGAAAAACATAATTAATTTTAAAATGTTTTTATTTGATCATTTATTGTACATTGTTTTTATTGGAGCACTAACGTATACATTTTATTAGTATTGAAATTCTTAGACCATATATTATGATATTGTATATTGTTGGCAGTGTGGATTAACCGTTTTTCTCTGGTTAGCTCTAATTTTGTAAATATTTACAAATGATGTCATCTGGGATTTGGAGGCAAAAATGGAAAATTCGTTCATTTGGGAGAATATTTTCAAAATAGACTTTAAACGTGAGCTCATTTATTATGAAAAAACTAAATGTTGTGTATTTTGGAACGGATAGCATATTTATTCGGAGTCGTTTTTGTGTAAAATTAAACTCGGAAATTTCAGAATTAAGATTGATCAACGCCAGTACATACCGATTTTGCACACGTTCCTATTGATCGTTAGGAAGATTTAAAAACAAGAGTTTACCGATTTAAGAATGAGTTCTGCTGAGTTTTAAAACAATCGGTACATATTCGGATTTTGCATTGTAGCAATAAATAATGTACAATTTGCAAACAGAGCTTCATGAATTTTAAAAATATATAGTGTATATTTAAAACAATTGCATGAGGGTTAATCTGCACCCAAAAGGCCTGTGTAGGTTATATATCAGGGATGTAACGAATATTCGCATTCGCATATGTGAATTATACGCTTCGTTTTGGACATTCGCAAAACCCTACTTTGCAATATTCGCTTCCGCATTCGTAAAATTCATATTTAAAATATTTGCATTCGCTTTTGCTAAAATATATTTAAGTATTCGCTTCCTCAATCAAAAAAAGTAGACTGTATAAACAAACAAAAACATTTTGTACGCCAGTGTTTAACAAACACCGCCGGAAGCGCCTCCAGAGAACAGTTATTTATTGGATCCGGACCTATCTATGATCCTCTACAACTGAATATTAAAAAAAAACAAGTAAGAAAGTTTCAGTCGGGTAAACCGACTAAGGTATACCCTCACTTTATGAGTAATGTAATATTGAATATTACACAAATTATTCTGTCAATTTTTGTGGGAGGTACCAGAAGGGATTTAAGAAATACACCTATATTTCGCTGAACAGTAGATATTTTAAATACATTGCACTGTGCCGAATTGTAACCGTTTATATGGACTGGTATATTAACGTTGAGATATTAAAATGTGGTATAATTTGGCCATTTTGTGTGGGAGGTACAAAAATGGGCGTGGTGATAACGCTCATTTTTCACTGGACTATAGGCATTATAAAAGCATTACACTGTACAAAATTTCAAGTAATTGTATACACTGATATTAATGTTATAAACTGTTAACTTTTGGTGCAAAACGGTGCCTTTGTGGGAGAGGTAACAAAAGGGGCGTGACAATAACGCCCATTTTTCAATGGACTGTAGGCACTATAAAAACATTACGCTGTACAAAATTTCAAGTATTTTTATACACTGGTATTAATGTTATAAGCTGTTAACTTTTGGTGCAAAATGGTGCATTTGCGTGGGAGGTACCAAAAGGGGAGCGGCAATAACGCCCATTTTTCACTGGACTGTAGGCACTATAAAAGCATTACACTGTACAAAATTTCTAGTATTTCTAAACACTGGTATTAATGTTATAAGCTTTTAACTTTTAGTGCAAAATGGTGCATTTGTGTAGGAGATACCAAAACGGGCGTGGCAATTTCGCCCATTTTCCTCGAGTTGATAGCGACTAACAAACTAATACTATGTGTGGAATTTCAGAAGATTCGAATACGTATAATAGCAGTTATTAAAGAATCAATATTTCACAACATTTTAACCCTTTGTGGGGGAGGTACCAGAAGGAGTGGACCAATATGGCCCATCTTCGAACTTAGCCGGAGATATAAAAAAATATTACCACATACCAAATTTGAAGTCAATCGGTTACTCCTTTCGAGAGTTATCGTGCGCACCAGTCAGCAGACAGGCAGACTGACAGACAGAGAGACAGACGGACGGACATTGCTCATTCGACTTGAAAAAAAACCCAAAACGGATTTCCGCCGAACATACTTGGGGTCTTAGGTCACTCCTTCGATGTGTTACACTTTTTTCCGTAGCAAATGATATAATACCCTCGTCACACTAAAGTGAGGGTATAAAAACGATGAAGCTACTTTTTTATCCCCTCACCTTAGAGAGGAGGGTATATATCATTTGCTACGAGCCAAAAGTGTGTCACATCGAAACAGTGACCTAAGACCCTAAGTATGTTCGGCGGATATCCGTTTTGCGTCATTTTAAGCCGAATGAAGAATGTCCGTCCGCACCAGCTTGGTGCGCACGATAACTCTCGAAAGGAGTAACCGATTGACTTCAAATTTGGTATGTGGTAATATTTTCTTCTATCTCCGGCTAAGTTCGAAGATGGGCCATATTGGTACCCTTCTTCTAGTACTCCCCACAAAGGGTTTACATTTAGTGAAATATTGATTATTTAATAACTTATATACTACTTATTTGAAATTCTACACATAGTATTAGTTTATTAGTCACTATTACCTAGAGAAAAATGGGTGAAGATGCCACGCCCTTTTGGCACTTCCCGCACAAATGGACCATTTTGTACCAAAAGTTACCAGCTTATAACTTTATTACCAGTGCATACAAATACCTGCAATTTTGTACAGTGTAATAGTTTAATAGTACCTACAATACAGTGAAAAATGGGCATTGTTGCCACGCTCCTTTTGGTACCGCACACACAAATGGACCATTTTGTACCAAACGTTACATTAATACCAGTGCATACACATGCTTGAAATTTTGTACAGTGTAATGCTTTTATAGTACCTAAAGTCCAGAGAAAAATGGGCGTATTGGCACGCCTATTTCGGTACCTTCCACACAAATGGACCTTTATGTACCAAAAGTTGACAGCTTATAACTTTAATACAGGTGCATACAAATACTTAAAATTTCGTACAGTGCAATGCTTTTATAATACCTAGAGTCTAGAGAAAGTGTCCGTTATTGGCACGCCCTTTTGGTACCCACCCCACAAATGGACCATTTACAATACCAGTACATACTTTAAAGTTATTAAATGTAATTTAAATTGATAATAATTTAGTTAAAACAAAAAATAAACACATTTACTAATATTTTTTGGGACTCAAGGTAAGGGGATTTATAAGTCGGTTTACCCGACTGAACTTTCTTACTTGTTGTTGCGTTAAAAAGTAAAATCAAGGGGACCTTTGTATGGGGGATATATCAAAACATGGACCTATGGGTACCGTTGTTCGTGTGAAGGTTTTCCCCAGTTACCAATTTTCAACCCGATCAGCTGACAAAATATTGACCGATACTACATATTTCCAATCCCAAGTTACCTGCAGCTATAAGAAGGATCTATTTTAAAGTTGAGCCACCTAGCTCAACTATTATAGATTGTAGCGTGATTGCAACAGATGGACTGACGGACGTACGGAGTGACGGAGTGACGGACGTACGGCCAGACGGACATGGCTAAATCGTCTAAGAATTTTAAAACAATTAAGAATATATATTCTTTTTAGGTTCTCACAACAATATTTAGAGGTGTTACAAACGGAGTGACAAAATGAATATTCCCCCCCTCCTATGGTGGAGGGTATAAAAACCAGTGAGGAAAGTCTAAAGTCGGGCGGAACCGACTATACGATATACATCACTTTATTCGAGCAGAATAAGCAAACATATTGTGATTCTAAATTTTTAAATTTAAACACGCCACGTATATAACGGGTTTTCCAATAGGGATGATATGATGATTTTGAAGTGACGGTTCGGCCATTTGTAATATGTAATGATCTGTCATTTGTTTTTCATTGTATTCGGTAGTGTTTACAATTTCATCATGGAGAGAAATACCCAAGAGCAACGTTTACAAATTATTCAGTTTTATTATCAAAATAATCGTTCTCCAGTTGCAACTTTTCGTGGCTAAGTGCATTTTTTTAAATCAAAAAAAAAAAAAAAACACTGTCCAGTCGACCTGCGACCATGATACCCATGAGCAATATTTTAGCTCTCGTTATGTGCTATCTTATTGCCATTGACCGATTGTGGCTACGTGCCACGCAGCAAATAAAACAGTAGAATTCTTGCGAGAAAAGTTTGGAGATTCGATTATTTCAAGAAATTGTGATATTGTATTGTATTCAAGAAGTTGTGATTAAACACCATTAGACTATTTCTTGTGGGGTTATTTGAAGTCATTCGTCTTTCGAAATAAACCAGACTCTCTTCAAGCTTTACAAGTCAATATTGAACGTGCCATTCATGCCATACGACTTGATTTAGTGGAAAAAGTGCTCGAAAATTGGGTTCATCGAATTCGTTTCTGCAGAAGAAATCGTGGAAGCCATTTGAATGACGTTTTATTTAGAACTTAATTGTATCGATTGAATTTCACAATAAATAAAAAACTTTGAATTTCCTTAACAATAAGTGTTTTTTTTTCAAAGAAATCATATCACTCTTACTGGAAAACCCTATACTTCAAACACATTGCACTGGTATTAACGTTTTGATATATTAACTTTTGGTATGTTTTGGCCAATTTGTGTCGGAGGTACCAAAAGGGGTGGCAATAATGCCATTGTTCACTGGACTAGAGATTCTGCAAAATCATGAAACTGCACAATCTTTTAAATATTTTCATATATGAAGCATTATTTGTCAGGAAGCCAGCTATTTTTGGTAATGCTTTCCGATTTGAATGAAATTTGGTGGACATGTTGACGAATGCCTAAATAGTATTAATCTAAAATATGACTACGTTCTGGTGACCACAACTGCAGTTGTATGTATTTTAATTTTGTCGATTTAAATAAATATGCTCCTATTCTTCGCCTTTTATGTCAAATTTGGTGAACGACATGCTATATCTAATAAATGTTCCTTAACGATTTTTTATCGGCTTTTCAATGGTGATAATCCTTTTTTGAATAAGCATTATTTTGACATTGAAATTCAAGGTCAAACTATTAATTTGCGAATATCAAAAAAGCATGGTCCAGCGATTTTGCTCAATTTTTTTTAGAATAATGCTATTTTAGCGTACTAACGATGGACACAATTTTGGAGAGGCGTTTTTACTAGTTTCCGCAATATTCCAATTTTAAGAGAAGCCCTTTAAATTTGTACTATAATACCGTGCGTCAAAATTGAACAAAAATTATTGGTCATGGAAATATCTATATAAGTTTGAAAGCTGACTAGAAACACTACAAAACTGTGTACTCAGTTCTTTATTTTCTGATCAAGTTCACGTTTAAAAGGACATGGCATTGTTTAAGAAAATAGTTATTAATTTTTTTTTAATTTTTCTGAAAGCCCTATTAAGACGATATGGTATCAAATGAAAGGTCACATTTTGGGCTATCTAAGTACTATTTCCGTTCTTAAAAACTAGAACTGTTGAAAAATGGCCTGGAAAATTTAGTCCTTCATTATCCTTTAAGATCTACGGTAGAACATTTTGGAAAAAATTTATTTTGTGAATCTTTCTGTTCAGTTATTCATATCCAAATTTTAGGAGTTAATTAGTTTGTTTTTAGAACAATTTGAATTCAATTAATCATCCATAAAATAGTATACAAAATTCTGTTGATTGTTTTTATTCCATTCAGATTTCTGTAAATAACGAAATAACCAAAATAAGCATCAATAGAAAATTAAGATAGTTCTAAAAATTAAACTAATCAACGTAGCATGCTACAATTTGGGTATAAGTAGCAGAACTGTAAGATACGCAGAATATACTTTTTTCAAAATCAAAAACCGCGGATCTTAAAGAAAAATTAAGGACTTTAATTTGCAAGGCGATTTTTGCAACTTTTTAGTTCCAGTATTTAGATATCCCAAAATGTGCTCTTTCATTTGACACCAATATCGTCTTACTAGGACTTTTAGAAAAATTAAAAAAGTTAATAATTTTATCCTTAAAAAATGACATGGTCTTTTAAACGCGAACTCGACGAGAAAATTAAAAACTTTCAGAATTTTGTAGACATTTTCATGACCAATAATTTTTATTTAATTTTGTCGCACGGTGTTATAGAACAAATTAAAGATGATTCTCTTAAAATTGGAATATCGCGGAAACTAGGAAAAACGCCTCCAAAATTTTGTCCATCGTTAGTACGTTAAAATAGCATTTTTCTGGAAAATTTTGTGCAAAATCGGTTGACAACGCTTATTCGCAAAATTATAGATTGGCCTTGAATTTCAATGTCAAAATAATGCTTCTTCAAACAACGTCGAAAAGCCCATAAAAAATCTTTAAGGAACATTTATTACATATTCCATGTCGTTCACCAAATTTGACATAAAAAGCGGACAATAGGAGCATATTTATTAAAATCGACAACATTAAAATGCATACAACTGGAGTTGTGGTCACCAGTATGCAGTCATATTTAAGATTAATACTATTTAGCCATACGCCAACATGTCCACCAAATTCCAATCAAATCGGAAAACATTACCAAAAAAGCTGGCTTCCTGACTAATAAATCTTCATATTGGAATTAAAGTTATATGCCGTTTACATATTGTACATAATATTTGGAGAATCAATATATCACAAAATGTTAACTTAACCTGAGATAAAAACAAATATTTCCACATACAAAATTTAAAGTCAGTCGATTACTCCATTCCAGAGTTATCGGGCGCACCAACCTGACAGACGCACGGACGGACATTGCTCAAATGACTTAAAATGTCTTAAAACGGATTTTCGCCGAACCAATCCTTTAATGTGTTACACTTTTGCGTCGTAGCAAATGATATATACCCTCCTCCCTGTAAAGTGAGGGGATAATTATTATTATTATTTATGCCTATGAGGAACCTAGGTTCACAACAAAATTATTCCATTCCGATTTACTTAATTCTAGATATTTAATTTCACTCCAGCTGCGGCATCCTCTGCTCGACTCCATGTGATAGCAGGTCTCCATCTTATACGACTCCTTTGCGGATTCCACTCCAACCCCTGTATGGTTATGTCATATCTAGGTTTTCGTAGGGTATGGCCGAAGCATTTCCACTTCCGTTCACATATTTCTTGGGGCAATGGTTTCTGTTTTGTGAGATTCCACAGCTCCACATTTAAAATCATATTTGACTAGAATGTTTGAAACAATTATTTTGTCGATTGACCTGAAGCACAAATATTAAAAAAACCAACCGAATCGAATTATGACTACGCCACAGAACCACATATTTTAACATAACTCAAGAACCATTTATCCCAATTAATTGGCCTTCATCTTCTGCTTATATGAATTTTTCAGCCCATCAGCGATTTCGAAGATATCTTACAAGATATTGCAAAAAATCAATTTCTTAGAAAATTTAATAATGTTTTAATTAAAACCTCTTAAAAAATTTAAAAATGCACAATCATTACAATTTTATTATTTCATCGTAAATTCGGATCAGTTGCGAAGAAAATTGATGCAGAATTAAAACAAGTAAGAAAGTTCAGTCGTGTAAACCGACTTATCCATCCCCTCACCTTGAGTACCAAAAAATTTTTTGTTTGTTTTAATTAAATTATTATCAATATAAATCGCATTTAGTAACTATAAAGTATGTACCGGTATCAAAGTTAAAAGCTGTTTACATTTGGTACAAAATGGTTCATTTGTGTGGAAGGTACTAAAAGGGGCGTGCCAATAACGATCACTTTTCCTGACTCTAGATACTACGATAAAAGCATTACACCGTACAAAATTGCAAGTATTTATATTCACTGTTATTTAAGTTAAAATCTGTTAACTTTTGGTGTAAAATGGTCAATTTGTGTGGGAGGTACCAAAAGGGGCGTGCCAATAACGCACACTTTTCTCTGAACTCTAGGTACTATAAAAGCATTACACTGTACAAAATTTCAAGTATTTGTATGAACTGGTATTAAAGCCATAAGCAGTTAACTTTTGGTACAATATGGACAATTTGTGTGGGAGGTACCAAAAAGGGAGTGGTCACTTGGCTCAATTTTCTTGACGTGTTAGCGACTAACAAACTAATGCTATGTGTGAAATTTCAGAAGATTCGAGTAAGTAGTTATTCTAGTAAGTAATAGGTATTAATGAATCAATATTTCACTAAAAGTTAACCACATACCAAATTTGAAGTCAATCGGTTAATCCTTTCGAGAGTTATCGTGCGCACCAGCCAGCAGACAGACTCACAGACAGACAGACGGACATTCCTCAAATGACTTAAAATGACCCAAACGGATTTGCGCCGAACATACTTAGGATCTTAGGTCACTCCTTCGATGTGTTACACTTTTAGTTCGTAGCAAATGATATATACCCTCCTCTCTAAGGTGAGGGGATAAAAAGTTGTAGATATAATATAATTAAAAGGAGCAAAAACGAAGATTTTTTTAATATATGAATTTTTCACCAAAATTTGGAAATCGTTAGTAATTTCGAAATTAAAATGAACAAATTTCTCTTAAAAAATACATTATAATTTTATCAAAAGGTAATTTTTTTAGAAAATTTTAATAATGTTCTAATTAAAACCTCTTAAAATTGAAAAATGCACAATTATTATATTTATAATATTTTATTATAAATTCTGATCAGTCACGAAGAAAATCGATGCTGAATTTAAAAAGTTGTAGTAATAATATAATTCAATGGAGCAAAACCGAAGTTTTATTTAATATACGAATTGTTCACCAATATTTGGAAATCATTAGTAATTTTCAGATTAAAATGAGCAAATTTCTCTTAAAAAACACATTATTATTTTATCAAACATTACATTCAATCTATATCACCCTCAGCAGCTACCAACGAATGATTCAGTTACTGAAGAATGAGCAAACGAAAGACTTAAGACACAAACATGGGAGCGGCATAAACCGGCAAACACAACCATCTAAAGCATAAAGCTAACACCAACAACCAATGTTAACTCAAGATAAGCTTTAAGCTAAGCTTTAAGATTTAACATTGCTGTTAACTAGTAGATGTTTAGCAAATCAGCCTAAAAATATATAAAATAAAATTTTAAATAAAAAATATTTGGATTTATGGTTAAAATGAAAAATACCTTTAACTCCGGCAAATGTTATTGGCAGACAAAAAATCAAGTCACAACTTTAATAGCACAATTGTGAACTTTACTCTTGTTTCTTGACCAACCAACCCACTGATAAGTAACATTAGCTGTTGTATGTGACCTGACCCATTCAAATCTATTTGCTTCTTAACTAATTAAGACAACCAAATTTACAAATGGTTTTGTGGCAAATGCTAACTCAGCTACGGCCAGTTGTATGGACATTATCAACGGTTTGTTATCTTTTAGTCTAATTAACACCGAAATGAACAAGCAAACAAAGAGACTGACTGACAAACTAAAAGAACACTGCAGCAAAGACAATTAAAACTACGACAACCGTCCACCGCCAAAAAAACAGTAATAAAAGACAATGTCATGAGAATTAAACCGTGTTCCATGTGAAGTTTCATAACTTTTGTACGTTTTGTTATTCTGTGCGGGAAATAAAGATTGTTCCAAATTTTTTTGGCTGATATTTAATTACATATTGTTGGTATGATTAAAACCATTTCGCATTTCGGGAAAATACCAGACTAAAAGAATAAATAAAAACAAAACAAGAGCATAACGCAAATATTTATTGTGTTAACTAAGGTCAAGATTAAACAAAATGTTGTGGAATTAAAATAAAAATAAACTCGTATATATATGAGGACAAAAATAAAACTACGAGCTATTTGTTCAGAAATCGACTTAAAGTGTAATTAATGACCTTCCGATTTATGACGAGACTTTGGGGAGCAAGAGTTTATGAAAGAATAAATGTCTAAAATAATAACTCTTTACCCAGAATGCTTTGTAAGTGGATAGACTGGAACCTTATGATATATTTTTATGTTATCTATGGACACAATTAAAGAAAATGTAATGGAATTAAAATAAAAATTTATATAACCTTAGAATGAAGAGCAAATTTTTAAGAAATCGTTATAAATTGTAATTATGTTTTTATAATTCTGATTTATGGCGAAACTTTGGGGAGCAAGATTTCATGGAAGGAGAGCGCTTTAAAATATTTTTTTTTACAGAATGCTTTGTATGTGGATGGATTGGAACCTTAGGGTATATGTAGATGTGAGATACAACAAGTAAGAATATTTCAGTTGAGTCAACCTACACTGAAAAAAATATTGACCTAAAATTAAAAACAATTTTGCCCTTAAATCAAAGATTTAATATGTCTTTGTTTAAAGAATAAATTTCTTTCAGTTTATGAAAATTTACTTGATTTCAAAGAAATTTTCATTCCTTTAAAGTACAATTTCTAACTTCTATGATAAGATGTTCATAACATATGTGATGCTGACGTTAACGTTACGTAATAAAATTAAAGAAATAATAATTGATTGTAGTACAACTGTCATTAGCTCAAGTAAGGGGTGATCTAAGTAGAGATACTTTTTTCAATAGCCTTTTTTTGACAGATCACGTGTGAGTCGTGTCATGCTGTCCTGCTGTCATGTTATTTTTGTTAAGCATTGTTTGGCATTTCATCATGGAAAGACTTACTACGCCTGAACAACGTTTACAAGTTATTCAGTTTTATTATCAAAATAATCGTTCGCCAATTGCGCTAAGTCCATTTTTTTAAATAAAAAAAACACTTTCCAGTCGACCCACGACCTTGACACCCATGAGCAATATTTTAGCTCTCGTTAAGAGCTCTCTTTTTGCCATTGACCGATTCCCGGTCCGCCTTACCGGAATCATCGGTCCGGTAAACACAATGGCTAAGGGTATCACCAGGTAGGTATGCTGTGCAGCATACTGAATAAACTGTTTATCAAAATCAAATGTTTAAATAAAGAAGCAAACAATAAAAATTAATATGAACAAATAATTAAATAAAAATATTTTACACTTAAGGAAAGTACACCATGTGCTTGGTTTAATTACAGAATGTACTTAATCTAAAGTAATGTTATGTATTTAAGGTAAGCACAAGGCATAATTGATTTAAAAATGTGAAGTCTTTCATCGAAGTATAAGGCGTAATTCTTTCAAAGACGTTTGCTCTTCTTATTTAAAGATGATTAATGACTTTAATTGTAGTACAAGAATTACTTATTATGATAGTATTTGTCTTGGAGCCAAATCAAAATCAGTACACTTTTTTTCAGTGTACTTAAGGTATAACCTCACTTTGTGAGTTATGTAAAGGGTGGTTATATTTTTAATGGCCGATGTTGAATGTGAACCACACCTAAACGTTAAGTTTTTTCTGCATTTCAATTGTCGTTTCTCAATTTCAGACTAACTCAATTTGTACCATGGAAAGATACAGAATCGAGCCACGCGTTAAAGTTATTCAGGCTTATGAAAATGGGAGTTCAAATCAAAATTCATATCGTGCATTTCCGAAGAAAATCATCTTCAGTGATGAGGCTCATTTTCACCTCAATGGATTCGTCAATAAGCAGAATTGCCGCATTTGGGCGAATGATAATCCAAGAGTGATTGTCAAAAAATCAATGCACCCACAAAGAGTGACTGTTTGGTGCGGTTTATGGGCTGGCGGCATCACCGGACCGCATTTTTTCCAAAATGAGGCCGATCAGGCAGTTACTGTGAATGGTGTTCCCTATCGTGAGATGATAACGAACTTTTTATGGCCCGAAGATATCATTTTATTGGAAGATATGGATGTGGACAATATGTGGTTTCAACAGGACGATGCCACTTGCCACACAGCTAACGAAACAATGGCTCTTTTGCGCAACAACTTCGATGGCCGTGTTATCTCACGTCGTGGCGATGTCGATTGGCCTCCAAGATCATGTGATTTTACACCGTTGGACATCTTTGTTTGGGGTTATTTGAAAGAAAAGGTGTACGTCGATAAGCCAGCAACAAGTCAAGAGCTAGAGGATGGAATAATTCGGCACAGTAACGACATAGAACCTCAATTATGCCTCAGCGTCATCGAAAATTTGGACCATCGGATGTAGGTGTGCCGCCGAGGTTGCGGCGGCCATTTGGCAGATATTTTCTTCCATACATAATTGAACCATCATAATAAAAAAATGACAATAATTTCCTAAATAATTTGTGTTTTATTCAAAATCAACATCGGCCCTTAAAATTTAACCACACTTTATAACAATAACAACGAATATATTTTTGATACTTTGATGGATGGAAGGATTATATAAATCTACAGTTCTCCGATAACAGCCGTCGAACTATGGGATACTGATGCATCGACCCCAAACAGGAACCCCAATCAATAAGCGAGAAATCGAAACTGCGGTAAGGTTTTCAAATGTCAAAAAAATTGTGGTCCCGATTCCTTCGGAAGTACTCAAAGTAATAGACGGCGACAATATCAACCTTCTAGAAAAATTATTTAACTTCATATATGAGAATGGCTCAAATCAACTTTTATAACCATACCAAAAAAAAAAAACATCCAAAACATTGCACTGTCTATGGACTCATTAGCCTAATGAGCTATGCTCTAAAAATATTACTAAAAATAATTCACGCTAGAATCTATGAAAATGCGAAAAGTTACTGGGTACATCCAAATTTGGTTTTAAGGAAGGCATGGATACACGCGAAGCTCTTTTTATCCCCTCACTTTAGAGAGGAGGGTATATATCATTTGTTACGAGGCAAAAGTGTAACACATCGAAGGAGTGACATAATACCCTAAGTATGTTCGGCCGATATCCGTTTTGGGTAATTTTAAGTCAAATGAGCAATGTCCGTCCGTCTGTCTGTCCGCTAGCTGGTGCGCACGATAACTGTCGAAAGGAGTAACCGATTGACTTCAAATTTGGTATGTGGTAATATTTTCTTCTATATCCGGCTAAGTTAGAAGATGGACCATATTGGTCCACTCCTTCTAGTACCTCCCCCACAATAGTTTAATATATAGTGAAATATTGATTATTTAATAACTTCTATACTATTTATTTGAATTCTCTGAAATTCTACACATAGTATTAGTTTATTAGTCAGTATTACCTCGCGAAAAATGGGCGAAGTTACTACGTCCCTTTTGGTACCTCCTACACAAATGGACAATTTTGAACCGAGAGTCAATAGCTTATAACTTTATTATCAGTGCATGCAACGACTTAAAATTTTTTACAGTGTAATGGTTTAATAGTACCTACAGTGAAAAATTGGCATTATTGCCACGCCACTTTTGGTACCTCCCACACAAATGGACCATTTTGTACCAAGAGTTACCAGCTTATTACTTTAATCCCAGTGCATACAAATACTTGAAATTGTGTACAGTGTAATGCTTTTATAGTACCTAGAGTCCAGAGAAAAATGGGCGTTATTGGCACGCCGCTTTTGGTACCTCACACATAAATGGACCATTTTACACTAAAAGTTAACAACATATAACTTTAATACCGGTAAATACTTTAAAGTTATTAAATGCAATTTAAATTGATAATAATTTAATTAATACAAAAAAAAAAATAAATTAATTTACTAATATTTTTTGGTACTCAAGGTGAGGGGATTCATAAGTCGGTTTACCCGCTTTACTTGTTTAACAAAAATTACCATACAAATTTGTTTAATGTTTATACCCTCACTTTAGTGTGACGAGGGTATATATCATTTTCTACGGAAAAAAGTGTAACACATCGAAGGAGTGACCTAAGACCCCAAGTATGTTCGGCGGAAATACGTTTTGGGTCATTTTAAGTCGAATGAGCAATGTCCGTCCGTCTGTCTGCCTGTCTGTCTGCTGGCTGGTGCGCACGATAACTCTCGAAAGGAGTAACCGATTGACTTCAAATATCGTATGTGGTAATATTTTTTTCTATCTCCGGCTAAGTTCGAAGATGGGCCATATTGGTCCACTCCTTCTGGTACCTCCCCCACAAAGGGTTAAAATGTTGTGAAATATTGATTCTTTAATAACTGCTATTATACGTATTCGAATCTTCTGAAATTCCACACTTAGTATTAGTTTATTAGTCGCTATCAACTCGAGGAAAATGGGCGAAATTGCCACGCCCCTTTTGGTACCTCCCGCACAAATGCACCATTTTGCACTAAAAGTTAAAAGCTTATAACATTAATACCAGTGTATAAAAATACTTGGCATTTTGTACAGCGTAATGTTTTTTTTAGAGCCTACAGTCCATTGAAAAATGGGCGTTATTGTCACGCCCCTTTTGGTATCTCTCCCACAAAGGTACCATTTTGCACCAAAAGTTAACAGTTTATAACATTAATATCAGTGTATACAATTACTTGAAATTTTGTACAGTGTAATGCTTTTATACTGCCTATAGTCCAGTGAAAAATGAGCGTTATCACCACGCCCCTTTTTGTACCTCCCACACAAAATGGCCAAATTATACCACAATTTAATATCTCAACGTTAATATACCAGTCCATATAAACGGTTACAATTCGGCACAGTGCAATGTATTAAAAGTATCTACTGTTCAGCGAAATATAGGTGTATTTCTTAAACACCTTCTGGTACCTCCCACAAAAATTGACAGAATAATTTGTGTAATATTCAATATTACATTACTCACAAAGTGAGGGTATACCTTAGTCGGTTTACCCGACTGAAACTTTCTTACTTGTTTTGTTTGTGTTTAGGGCGCCATACGAGTATTACAGCTCCATATTACTACATATTACAATCTCATCGCAGCCCTTCGACAAAAATTTTGTTGCTTTGTGTTATTGGTTTATTCGAAATATCAAACATTACCATTACACTGTGCCACAATGAAAAAACTACACGGACTTGATAGTATAGGTTCGATTCTACTATCAAAGGGTAGTATAACCCTATACTCGGTTTGGCGAAATTGGTGACCATTTTTTTATGGGCCTCCAAAGTTTCTGATAATCAGTGGGCCCCTCGAAAAAGGTGTCATCAGCTTTTGTCCAACAACTAATTCAGACTTGGTGATACCGCTTAAATATATATGGCAATAATGTAGCTAAGAATATGCTGAACAAAATTTGTTAACATTTTATGCGAAACTCATTTTTTCCGTACCTTTTTTTTGAAAAAGTGAAGGAAAAATGTTTTTTTCACTTTTTTCAGCATAACTTTCAGGGACTCGTAATTATACCTTACACCACACTGTGGTACAGGGTATTATGACTTTGCGCATTTATTTGTAACGCCAAAAAGAGAAGAAATAAAACCATAGTTTATTATACCGATCGTCATAGAATCAATTTTTGAGTCGATTTAGCCATGTCCGTCTGTCTGTCTGTCCATGTGTTATTGTAATCAAAGTGCAGGTCGTTTTTATGGTCCGATTGTAATGAAATTTAGCACAGTGCTCTTTTTTGGCCCAACGTCGATCCCTATTGAAATTGGTCAAAATCGGTTAAGATTTAGATATAGCCCCCATATATATGTTACCCCCGATTTGACATGTAAGCGCTGTAGAAACTGTATTTTATATCAGATCAGTACGAAATTTGTTAGAAATATGTTAGCGCTATAGCAACCGTATTTTATATCCGATCTGTACGAAATTCGGCAGAGAGAGTTTTCTTGTTACGTGAATGAACACTACCAAATTCGGAGAAAATCCGTTCAGATTTAGATATAGCCCCCATATATATGTTTCACCCGATTTTACATGTAAGCGCTATAGAAACCGTATTTTATATCCGATAAGTACGAGTATTTGTAAGGCAAAAAAACCCGCCTTCAATTTATTGTATTCAGTTCAATAATATTCGAAGTCTGTGAAGATACAAATATTTCGAATGGGTAGTCTTTATTATAATTAAGATTTGTAATTCCATTCAGAATATTTAACTCCTCCTAGGAATAAGCCTTGACGTGGCGGGGAGCTATGTACTTTCTCAACTGAAAGGAAACTAATTACTCCAACTTACCTGATATATTTAAAACTATTTTTATTGAATAATTGTATAAGGCAAGAAAGCAGCCTTCAATTTATTGTATTCAGTTCAGTAATATTCGAAGTCTGTAGAAGAAACAAATATGTCGAATGGGCAATCTTTATTACTATAAAGATTTTTAATTCCATTCCGCATATTTAACTACTCCTAGGAATAAGCCTTGACGTGGCGGGGGAGCTAAGTATTTTCTTACCTGAAAGGAAACTAATTATTCCAATGTATCTGCTATATATATTTATTACACATTTGCAGGGTGGTGTAGGGTATTATATAGTCGGTCCCGACCGACTTTAGCCTTTCCTTACTGGTTTTTCAGTAACAATGTTTAGCAAAATTGTAGCCAATGTAAATCTGAACAACTTTTGTGAGCATAACAATACAATCTAAACGTGTCTAGGCACCCTAAGTAGCTCAAAAAACCGAATTGTACCTCAAAATTTTAGTTTTTCACTATTATGTAACAAAAATATTTTTTTTGGTGTAGGGTTTGCTCAGCAACTTTATAGAAAAAATTAAGGCCAATATTTTTGTCGAACATATTAACCCTCTAGGTCCCCCACATAACTGTAATTTTTGGCCCTATTTTAACAAATCGCAAAAAACACCCCTTAAAATGGGGAGGTGATGAAATGTTCTACAAAAATGTTGGCTATAAAATTTTACTATATGTATCTGAACACACCAAAGCCCAAAACTTAACACAAAACCCAAACAAAATTGGTCTCCAATTTGTATTTTTCAAAAAGTGTTCAATTGTTGCATAGTGTTATTTATGGAACGCGAATTCATGTATGTGACTGCTTTGACTGCATTCGTATTAGCACATCCCATCAACCAAATTTTCCCTGGTCACGGTTTCAAGGACTATTACTCGATATTCGCCTTAAGCGCCTGCTAATGGATTGTATCGGACTTTCACGATAACGCAAACAATGAGGCGTCAATTCGCAGCTCGTTACTTTAGTCGTTTTACTGGACTTAGATTTTCTTACGAGTTTTTTCGAAATTCTCTCACTGTGCATTGTAGCCCTTATTTAACACTTTACGCATAACATAAATATAGTCCCGAGTTTTAAAATCATTTAGGATAATATTAGCTAGGACAATAACAAGATTATAATATTATTATGATTATTATTGCTAATGACTAATTATGTTATGTTCTTTAAATATGGTTGATATGATCAAATTCCCTCTCTGCCTTAGTTAATATTTAGGCGGCTTTCTTTCAATAAAGCTCTGCAATGTATTAAAAATGGAAACAAGATATCGGATTATTCCACATCCGCTTCCCAGGAACTATTTCAATGTACACTAGCCCAAGAACAGTTCTAAGCTAAAACTTGGACAAATATTATCCATTCCACTTTGTCTGTAGACTAACTTTAATACGCCACTCTACTTCGCGTTTAGTCAAATTGATTTAAATCTGATTTCATGTTGCTCGCATGACTCACTGAAAACCATTTAGTAGTCACTTAAGAAAAATTAGCATAATCTACATTAAATGTTTAGGAAAATTTTCAACAACAATGGCTGCGAAACGGACATTTCAACAACCAGGAAATCTCAATGGGGGCGAATGTTGTTCAGCACAAATAGCGCAATTGGCACAACAAGATTTTTGTGTCGAAAGTCGCTTTGGGTTATATACACAGATATACGTCGCAGATACAAGACAAAGGAACAGACACATGGACGAAGGTGGGGAAAGATGGACGAACTGGCGGACAGACCCTGATGCGGTCGATAAAGCGCCAAATTGATTTATAGGGAATTTTTGATTTTGTTTTTTGCAAATGTGTTACGAGTATATAACTAAATGGGCATTGGATATGGATATGGTTGTGCAGGAATTATGGCAGACATAAAGTTTTCCCCCCCCCCAAAACAATACTACAAATATTGTTGCGGTTTGTTTTCCAAAACAATAAAGAAAAACAAATCTAATCAAAGCAAACAACACCAACTGAAAATAACCTAAACCTGGTCAGTAATGCCAATAGAGAGGGGGATTTCTTTGTATTGCGACTATCTTATCTGCTACTACACTAGTGTCCAGCAACACCATTGGGGAACAATAGGAAAAATTAATGGTGGGAGTTGGAAACAACAATCGATAAAGGTATGAGGCCATAGACCCATTCTATGCGTCTGCGCGCACTAATGTCTATGGTTGAAGGTGGCGGAGGTGACGGAGACGACGGCATATGTCTAAGGCTAATGGAAAACTTACTCAAGTGGAGCACATAATTAATGCAAATTAGTTCGGATCTTCTTTGTGGTGTTCACAAAGAAAATCTGCAGAATATTTCAAATTTTTTGTAGAAAAGTTAAAAAGCACAACTGGAAATGGAGATGTTCAAAGTTGAAAGGTGTATATAAACTTTGAGTGATTTTCTTAAAGCAGTAGTACAGATTCATAATCTAAAGCGATCACAAGAATTCGGTTAAACTAAATTAAAACAGCAGAAATATAAACATAACAAACCCAAAATGTTGAAAATTGTAAGAAAAAGTTTAATGTGAATAAACTTATTTAAGTGATAAGGACAAAAAAAAACTATTAAGAATTAAAAATATTAAAAAAGGAACATCTGGATAAAGATGGAATTATTCAAAGAAGATGATTTTCGTTTCTTTGTGTTGTTGATAAGGCGAAAATATTCTGCAATGCAACGATGTTAATTTCTGAATTAAAAAAACGAGTAAATGCAGGAGTCGGAGTGTGAAGTTTTAACCATTAAAATTGCAGTGATTTTGTCAATTTTTAATATTTATTTAAATCCTCCAGTATGTATATCCCAAAAATATTTTACATTATAAGAAAAATACGTTATTCTTTGATGTAACCCTCTTAAGCGAGGATAAAAGCTTTTCGCTAAAGTCTTTCCGTCTGTCTGTCATATACTGCACAAATGTGGTCTGGTGGAATTTTGTCCCATTCTTAGCGAAGATCAATATTCGAGTCTTTTTTATTTGAGAATATAGCACCAGAAGTTACCATAGGATTTTCCAACAAGAGGTATTATTTTGAATCACCCGGTTTTCAGTAGCTGTCACTTTCGAGGCTTTTATTCTTTGACATTTGACAAGTAGAAACAACGCCATTACTAACCAGTAAGGAAAGGCTAAAGTCGGGCGGGGCCGACTATATTATACCCTACACCACTCTCGTAATATTGAATAACTCTGATATATAAATTTTGTAATTCATGTATAAATTGTTTACATAAATCTACTTCGGGACATTTTATACTTAAATAATACCTTGTACCACAGTGTGGTGTAGGGTATAAAAACGATTGGATCTAAAGAGCCAAATCGGATGAAACATATATATGGGAGCTATAGCTAAATCTTAACCGATTTTCTTCAAATTCGGCAATGTTGGTTCATGGATCAAGAAACTCTGCCATTCTAAATTTCAAAACGATTGGATGTAAAATACAGCTTTTATAGGACTAAAGGGCCAAATCGGACGAAACATATATATGGGAGCTATAGCTACATCTTAACCGATATTCTTCAAATTCGGTAGTGTTGGTTCATGGATCAAGAAACTCTACCATTCTAAATTTTAAAATGATTGGATGTAAAATACAGCTTCTATAGGACTAAAGGGCCAAATCGGACGAAACATATATATGGGAGCTATAGCTAAATCTTAACCGATTTTCTTCAAATTCGGCAATGCTGGTTCATAGATCAAGCAACTCTACCATTCTAAATTTCAAAACGGATGGATGTAAAATACAGCTTCTATAGGACTAAAGGGCCAAATCGGAAGAAAGATATATATGGGAGCTATATCTAAATCTGAACCGATTTCAACCAAATTCAATAGCGATCTTAACAGCTGCGAAATACTCTAAACTGCAAAATTTCAGAACGATCGGAGTGAAATTGCGACCTGTAGTCGACGAACAACTTTACATGGACAGACGGACGGACGGACGGACAGACATGCTTAATTCGACTCAGCTAGTGATTCTGAGTCGATCGGTATACTTTAAGGTGGGTCTAGCTGTGTTATTTTCAGGTGTTACAAACATCTGCCATGAAACAAACTTATAATACCCTGTACCACAGTGTGGTGTAGGGTATAAAAATGGAACGATACACGATTCAACAACGCATTGAAATTATTAAAATTCGAAAAATCGAAAGTCATCTTGACTGATGAGGCCCATTTCCCCCTCCGTGGCTACATCGACAAGCAAAATTTTTGCGTCTGGGGCTCGGAAAACCCAAGAGAAGCCTCGCCATCCTCAACGTGTGACTGTTTGGTGCGGTTTATGGTCCGGCGGGGTCATTGGACAATACTTTTTATACCCTACACCACTCTGTGGTACAGGGTATTATAAGTTTGTTTCACGGCAGATGTTTGTAACACCTGAAAATAACACAGCTAGACCCACCTTAAAGTATACCGATCGACTCAGAATCACTAGCTGAGTCGATTTAACGATGTCCGTCCGTCCGTCCGTCTGTCCATGTAAAGTTGTTCGTCGACTACAGGTCGCAATTTCACTCCGATCGTTCTGAAATTTTGCAGTTTAGAGTATTTCGCGGCTGTTAAGATCGCTATTGAATTTGGTTGAAATCGGTTCAGATTTAGATATAGCTCCCATATATATCTTTCGTCCGATTTGGCCCTTTAGTCCTATAGAAGCTGTATTTTACATCCGATCGTTTTGAAATTTAGAATGGTAGAGTTTCTTGATCCATGAACCAACATTGCCGAATTTGAAGAAAATCGGTTAAGATTTAGCTATAGCTCCCATATATATGTTTCGTCCGATTTTGCTCTTTAGATCCAATCGTTTTTATACCCTATACACACTGTGGTACAAGGTATTATTTAAGTATAAAATGTCCCAAAGTAAATTTATGTAAACAATTTATACATGAATTACAAAATTTATATATCAGAGTTATTCAATATTACGAGAGTGGTGTAGGGTATTATATAGTCGGCACCGCCCGACTTTAGCCTTTTCTTACTGGTTAGAAAATGAGGTTGGATCAACAGTTACGGTTAATGGATTGCGCTATCGAGAGATAATTAATGATTCTTTATGGTCGGAGTTGCATGGTATTGATCTGGACAACGTTTACTTCAACAAGACGGCGCTACGTGCCACACAAGCAACGAAACCATTGCTCTGTTACGGGAAAGTTTCCGGACCGTGTTATCTCTCGAAGAGGTGATCACAATTGGCCACTGTGATCTTGTGATTTTAACACCTTGCGACTTCTTCCTTTGGGGCCACGTGAAAGATAAGGTCTACGCCAACAGCCCAGCGTCGATTCAAGACCTCAAAGATATAATTCGTGAGGCTATCGAGGACATTGGGCAGTCACTTTGCGATTTGGTTATGGAAAATTTCATGAAAAGGAGGTCGTGGTGGCCATTTTGCTGATGTTGTTTTTCATTATTAACGGCATACCATCCTCTTTATTATGAAATAAACATCCGATCATTTATCTCAAAAAATTTAGTTTTTTGAATACCAAAATAACACCTCTTGTTGGGAAACCCTTTATATAGAAAAATCCATTCGATATAAATCCAGGGGAATGGTGATCAGTGTTGTGAAGACATAAAGCTTGGCTTTATGGGATAGTCGTATCCCAGGCATTCGTTACCTTCTATACAGTCGGTTCCCAACTTTGGTGTATTTTCAGAGGAACTTCAGCTTTCCTTTGCAAAAAGACTACCATATCACTATAATGGTTATCAGGCAGAAATCTTACCTATTAATGAGGTATTGAAAATAATGTTCTGATCAAAGTCGGTATCAATACTTCCTCCGATAGTCAGGCTGCTAGAAAGACTCCGGAAACTATCTTTCTGAATTCAAAAACTGCCCTCGACTGTCGCAGATCCCTGGGTGCGGGGCCACAGTGACAAACCAGGGAACTGCAAATCAGATAAACTGCAAAACTAGGAACTATAGGGTGATCCATTTCGAGGTTCCCTACTTTGTTAAAGGGTAATTCCAACGGCAGTCGACCCAGTTTTTAACACGACCCCCTCCGGTTTCGATGAAATTTGGTACACGCTATCTCCTAGTGTGTATAATTTTTATGATGTCTATATTTAGTCTAAATTCGTTATGGTTCTTGTTTTACAGCGTCCGAAAGTTGGTCGAATCTCCATTTTTTTCCTAAAGGATACTGAATTCAACAGAGTATAACTTAAGAACGCGTTAGCCGATTTCAACTATTTTAGTGTCATTGTAACTAACCACATTCGTACTTCAAAATTAAAAATTTAAAAAAATTATTGTCCTTGTCAAAGGACATTAAAAATCGAAAAATTATTTTAATCCTTCAATATCTCGAAATGCAACTAATTTTTTTTCTTCATATTTATTGTAGTTAAACCGTTAAATGTCCTTTGCACGTGACATAAGTTTCACGATGGAGGTCATTTTGGTTTAAAAGATACAGATTTGTTACTGTTTTCTGCCACATATGTATATTTCAGGATTTTTATATAAAACACAATATAAATTCTTTCTATGTGAGCGGAATCAAATTTTTATTTGTTAAGAGAACGTATATCGTACCGTGTAATAATAAAATCTGATTTATATTATTGAAAGTCTTAAGTAAGGATTACTTTTAAGCCTCAAAAGCAAACCCGGCTTAATGATTTATTGGTAAGAAGGTGTAACTTCGTGGAATATCCATAATAAGGGGACTTATTTATCATTTGACGTGAATATCTCTATATGACCATATCTATTTGTTTGTCATTCTATATGTAGATAGTGACAATGTGCCTGACACTCTATACAAATAAAATTCAGAAGTATTCGTGTGAAAAACATTTTGTAGAGATCCATGTAAAACTATCTATTAAAAATATGGGTCGCTTTAAAACTATACAATGTTGTAATCCATTGGGGTTAAAGCATATGAAATGCAAACCTGCCAATTGAGACATTATTATTATTTGAAAGAACATTCTTTGGCATTTATTTTTATAAAGATTATGTCTATCAAATGTTGGCCGCGGCTACGTCTCAGTTGGTCCATCCGTTGAGTCCAATTTTCGATGACTCGTTCGAGCATTTAGACTGGTAACTGGCGAATGAAACGCGTGATGTTTTGCTCCAAGGCCTGAATCGAAGCGGGTTTGTCCGCATAAACTTTAGACTTTACATATCCGCACAGGAAAAAGTCTAACGGTGTGATATCACACGACCTTGGTGGCCAATCGACCGGCCCAAAACGTGAAATTATCTGCTCACCGAAGTGTTCTCTCAATAAATCCATTGTTTGATGCGATGTGTGGGAAGTGGCGCCGTCTTGTTGAAACCAAATGTCGCCGAGATCACGAGCTTCAATTTCAGGCATCAAATAGTCGGTTATCATGGCACAATTTTCCATACAATTTTCCATACGTCAGTCCGAGTTGCTGTGAACGGCGCCGAATCTACTCTCCACGGTCATCGTGTACACTCTCAGCTACGGCCGCTACATTTTCTTCACTGCGTGCTGGACGTGGTCTATTATCTATATATTGCGAATATTACGCTCAGTAGGCCGATTATGTTGACCATAAGTTGAGCGAAGTGCACGAAACACATTCCTTACAGAACGTGAATTTTCGTAATAAAGTTGAACGGTTTGTAAACGTTGTTCAGCCGTAAGTCTTTCCATGTTGAAATGCCAAACAATATTTAACAAAAAAAAAAATGACAGCATGACACGACTCACACGTGATCTGTCAGAAAAAGGCTATTGAAAAACGTATCTCTACTTGGATCACCCGTAATATATATATATAAACAAGTAATATCGTTGGAACGCATATAATATACCGATGGGCTCATTTTCAATGCATACATGACGTTGGACATGTAGAAGAAATGTTTCTGCCAAAATTGAATCACATAGCTTGATTATTGTGGAGTGAAGCTTGACGTCAACAAATGGACGGACGGACACGGTTGAATCGGGTTAGAATTTAACGACAATCGAATTTACATACTTCATAGGGCCTCAGATCAAAATTTCAAGGTGTTGCAGATGGAATGGCAAATAAGTGTATTTTATTATTTCAACTAGGGCGTTATTTCCAATTCTTCTTCCAATTCCACGTTTACATATATCATCTGAATTTGCAGATACAGACGAAATGAGATAGATATGTAAATATAATGCCATTTTAAATAGGCGGCAATTTAAAATAATTTAATTGCTAGTCTCACTAATGCGTATAGCTCATGGTGAAAGGAGTCCTCAATATTTTGTGTTTAAGAATACATACATGTATAATGTATTTTATTCGTTATTTTTGTATGCAGATTTTGACTATGTTGATTTATATCTATCTCTAAGACGTTTCCTTCGTTATAAAAAAGCTCAAAACCTGTATGTATGTAGATGATAGATTTGTCTGTTGACTACTTCGAAAAGTGTTTTAGACGATTTGATGATTTTGTGCAAAAATTGGCTAATTAGCAACAGTGCGTGTAGCTCTATCACTGCACTGAGGGAGTAATTAAAAAAGGGAAATAATTTGTCAGTTTCTTAACCAGAAAACCGATTTCGACAAAACTTGGTACGCTCGAAGAAGAGATATTAGAGAAATTAGGTTTTAAATGTGGGCCCCATGTGGAATAGAGGGGGGAGATACAGGGTCTCAAAGTTGGCATGCACGGGTAAACAAAGTATTTAAGCGTGTGTAACTTCGACTTTTTCGTCTAAAATATAACAAAAGTTAAAAAATAACCCACGACCTCGAACTCGCTTTTTATTTAAAAAAAAATATAAAATTCAAAAAAAGGTCGATCATCACAAAAAATTTATCAATAACAATTTTTGTCAAAAAAATACTAAAAATGTCAAAAACTCAAAAAAAGTTTTTTGTAAAGTATTACTTCCAAATGGCCATAACTTTTGTCTCAGCGAGTATATCTAATGATAATATTTTATTTAACCAATAGCAGATTTTGTTGTTTTTTCTGAAATGAGCAAAGGAAACAAAATTTTTTTCGAAACCAGACGGAATCTTCATAAATCTATAAAATATTTATTCTGCTTCACAAAATACTGGGTCGAAAAAAAAGCAAAATTTTAATTTTAAATGAAGATATCTCGCTTACTATACGATATAACTGTTAGGTGTAAAAAGCCTTTTGATTAATATTGATTTTAAACGAGTTTTTCCAAAAATTTCAAATAATAATTTAAAAACTATCTTCCTAACATTTTTCTTTCAGTTCATTATTTTAGCCATTGCTGTGTGCATTGTTGCCGCCCGTCCTGGTCATGTGACAGCACCTGGTTATTTACCCGTTGCTCCTGCCTACGATCACTATGATCACCATTATGCCTATGCCCCCACTGTAGTGGGACATTCGGTGGAGCATTATCCCACCGCTGTCTCACATCAAAGTCAAACCATTGTTCACGAGAAACGTCCTTATCTTCGTCCCATTCTGGATTATGCACCAGCTGCAACATATGTCAAAGCGCATGCGCCCATTGTAACCAAATATGTTGCGGCTGCTGCTCCAGCGGCTCACTACGCCTATGCTCCGGCTCCCTATTACCATGGAGGTTTGTATGCCGCAAGTGGTTGGGATTCGGGTTTGGCCTACACCACTAAAGGCTGGAATGGTTGGCCACTTAAGTAGAATGGAATGCCTAAGGTAAAGGAATGCGAATGCAATGTATTTGTCAGAGAAAAAAGGCGAAAACTATGAGATATGTATATTGTTTTGTTTGCTGTACAAATCTAGATTAAGACAACTATTCTTAAGTAAAATTTAATGGAATATATTCTCAGTTTTTTTTCGGATAATAAAAACTCGTTTAAAATTGTGAGAAAAAATTGTCTTTTATTAAAATACTCAAGGACGAACAGGGTAATACATCGAAATCACAAACTATAAATATGATTTGAGAATTTGTAGGTTATGCTAAAACTACGAGGTCGGTTTCAAAATTAGCGGGTTGTAATCACGCTACAATCTATAATACTTGAGCTAGGTGCCTGAAATTTGGTACATATACTTCTTATATCTGCACGTATGTTGGGATTGACAATGGGCAATATCGGTCCATTTTTTGATATAGCCCCCATATATAGCATCTCCACGATTAGACTTCTTAACGTCATAGAGACCACAAATGACAACTGTTCGGGCTGAAAATTGGTAATTGGGGTTTACTAACACCCAATATCCTTTACACGAACAACGGTAGTCATAGATCGATGTTTTGATATAGCCCTTATACAAAGGTCCCTCTAGATATGACTTCGTAACGCCACAAAAACCTCAAATTTCAACGAATTGGGCTGAAATTTGGTACAATGAGTTTATGAGTATCCGTAACCATTCACATGCGATCCATGGTGGAGGGTATATAAGATTCGGCATGGCCGAACTTAACGCTTTTACTTGTTTTTCTTTTGGAGTCATCAAAAATAGACGAACAATACGGAACAAATTGGCCACCGGTATGTAACACAATACAACACATGACTCAATTCTGAGAATTGGACGTGAAAGTAGCCCCATAAAAAAGAACTACTGCATCATTGACTTAATAAATAATTTAATGGCCCTACGAATTTTTTGCTCAAGCTGGATTTTTAGCACGTCTTCTATGTTTTATCACGGTTATATCTCGGTACACCGTACGGATTATCTCGTTTGTGTCTGAAGCAAAGTTGTAGATATTGAATAGGAGAAAAAATGCGGAACAAACCTACCCGAAAAAAGTGAATCCAGTGCCTTAAAAATCCCAAAAATTCCCATTTTTCAACTTTTTTGCACAATAACTGGATTACAAATCCACAAATATGCTGTTTTTTGGAAGTGCCTATTTACAATACCCTAGGGACGTCTCGTCGATGTTCTATAGGAAATGGTATAATGAAAATGCAGAAGATAGAAACACGGGTGCATAAACGCTCATAAATGTGCGTGGACGCTGAATTGCTCTTCTTGTTCCTGCATGATACCTACTCCGTTCAATTAAAGGGTGAAAAGGGAAGTGGAGTTTTTTATTGAGGTTTTTTTACCGTTGGCTACCTATAATGAATGAGTTTCCTACAGAAATTCCACTAACATTGTTAGTCCTAATTTGTTGTAGAGTTTTGACAAATTTTAAACGCACTCGTGCGTGAAAAAAAGTCATAAATAATGGTAAGTACCTGTCAGTAAAATATTGAAAAATACGAAGTATTTATAGGGGTTCATTACCATTCAACAAGTGCCGTCGAACGTGAAACGTAAACGCATTGAAACAAGTCATCGAAGGCGTTTTAGAAAAGAACCGTGTGCAGCGAGGTGACATACAGACACGAGTGGACAAGTTGATGTATTATTTTGAAAAAAACCAATGCATCCATGAACATAAAATGACATTTCATGCATTTCCGCCTTAATACGTTTTGGCACCATAATCTCAGGAATCGGATGAACAAGGAGAGTTTCACTCGGTGACCACGCCAATGGAAAAGCGGTTCAAAGGCAAAAAATTATATGCATTGCTAGCGGATGTTTGTTGGTGGAGTTCTAAAATTATGCAGTTTGATGATGAAAGCACCGAAGATGAAGATGACACTGACATTTTTGGACACACTGAACAAAACATGCCCTTGAATATTATGTCTAACTCGGATGGTGATGATGCAGACTCAGAACAAGAATATGAACAACCAACGAAGAAAACAAGATCATCAGAACCACAAGCGTCAACTTCAACGAGGATGGATATTGACAATAACACCATGCTACAAAAATTTTGCCCAAGGGATGTGGATAACAGTTTCTGGTGTAATTTGGTGTCACAAACACGAAACAAATATTAAAATAATTTTTTTTTTAATTCCAACTTTCATGGAGGGTACATTTAGTATTTGGACCATAATTTACAACAACTATAAGCCTGATTGTGCCGTGTTATGCGTTAAATTAAAGGGAACATATGCTGCAAATATCACTTTCACGTACAATTTTTAATTTAGTAACAATCGTCCAAAATATGAGAAAAAAGATTTTTCTTTTAAAAAACCATAAATTTTATCACATTTTTAAAAAGCCAGCATGCTAACGAAGAGAACACTGTCTATTTGAAAAAAAAATCTATGGATATATGTAAAAGTTATGAGCCATTTTGTAAATGTTAAGGAATTTCAAAAAAATCTTGTTTCATATTTTTTCGCTTTTAAATGATGTTTTTGCTTATATGGAATTCGCCATATGTGAGAGAGACATATAAGAGAAATTTAGAATGGTAGAGTTTCTTGATTCATGAACCAACATTACCGAATTTGAAGAAAATCGGTTAAGATTTAGCTATAGCTCCCATATATATGTTTCGTCCGATTTGGCCCTTTAGTTCTATAGAAGCTGTATTTTACATCCAATCGTTTTGAAATTTAGAATGGTAGAGTTTCTAGATTCATGAACCAACATTACCGAATTTGAAGAAAATCGGTTAAGATTTAGCTATAGCTCCCATATATATGTTTCATCCGATTTGGCTCTTTAGATCCAAACGTTTTTATACCCTACACCACACTGTGGTACTGGGTATTATGTAAGTATAAAATGTCCCAAAAGTAAATTTATGTAAACAATTTATACATGAATTACAAAATTTATATATCAGAGTTATTCAATATTACGAGAGTGGTGTATGGTATTATATAGTCGGCCCCGCCCGACTGTAGCCTTTCCTTACTGGTTTTTAATGAGGATTGATGTCAGACATTATAAAATTATAGAGAGGACGATGTTTTATGGCCGTTGAGAGCTATATTGGATGAGATCCGCTCAGATAGAGGGTCACACAACAATATTTGTGGTTTTTTATTTATTAGGGTTCCATTCAGTTACACCTTTTAGGGGCATGGACATCCCAGTCGTATATACAGGTAGTAAAATTATATGTACGCAATACAAAGTAGTACGCGGTAGTCTTGAAAATATTGGGTTTCTATGTTCGATGCAAACTATACGTCAGCTTAAATCCGGAATTTATGAATGAAATTTCTTATTAATAAATTAGTGTAATTCAGCACCTTAAAGAGAAAAGTCGAATTTCTGAAAAATATCTCAAAGTTATATTTCGAAGTATGAGTCAAAGGCAAAGAACTTTTCAACGTATAAATGATCCCGATAATTTCTGCTACATCTGCGGAAAACATGTAATTAAAAAAATCGACGTGCGTTAAGTAAAATAATAGAAGAACTATGTATATGTGTAATATTTTGGTATACGAGTTATAAATATGAACGAACCGTGGACACCTAGTATTTTGTGTAATTCGTGCCATGAAAAATCTTACTCGACGGACTAATGGAAGAATGCGGTAAGTACTTTAAAATTAATGTATTACAATGTTTTGTGGAATAAAACATTTTAATTTTAGACTTAACGTGCTTTGGAATGCCAATGATTTGGAGACAACCATTCATTCACGATACGGACTGCAATTAATCATACGAAACAATGGCTAAATTGATAAAATATGAACATGGCTGGAAAATTTGTTGCGATTTAAAAGTAGTTGGTATGTTATGCCTCTGGGATAGCCGTGCTCGCGAAGATCATTACAGAAGAATGAAATGGCCAACAAGAAAACACATTACATTGGCTGAAACAACATAAAATACACACCTCTCGTCCAAAAAGAAAACATTATTTTGCCACAACTGCATATTCAGCTGGGGCTCTTTAAAAATTTTGTAAAAGCCTTAAAGAAAGAAGGCAATTCACTCTCATATTTAAAAAGTTTATTTAAAAGTCTTTCTTTTCAAAAAATCGAAGAAGGCGTTTTTGATGGGCCTAAAATAAGGAAACTGATGAAAGATGTGAATTTCGAATCATGTTTGACGTCGGATGAAATTGCAGCATGGAGGGCGTTTAAGCTTGTAGTTTCAAATTTCCTTGGATCCAATAAAAGCCAGCAATATGAAACAATGATTAATAATTTGTTAAAAAATTATAAAAAAATTGGTTAGAAATATATTTTTTTTATATTTATGTATATAACACATATGTATGTATTCTTCCAACTTATTTTTCGCTTTATGTATTCCAACTGGTGTAAATATGTACCTCAAAATTCATTTCTTGCATTCTCATTTAAACATTTTCCCCGAGAATCTTGGCGACGTAAGCAACGAACATGGCGAAAGGTTTCACCAAGAATTGAAGTCTATCGAGCGGCGTTACCAAGGGCACTGGGGTGAAAGAATGATGGGAGATTATATTTGGTCCCTCATTAGAGAAACCGATTCCGAAATCTACAAACGTCGACAAAGAACTCACAATTACTTCTAATGAAACTTGTACATGTAAATAAACTCAAATGTACATAATATACATAAATAAAAGTAACAAATAAAATCGCTATTTAAACAGAAATTAAAAAAAAAAAGATTTTTTGAAATTCTCTTACCTCTACCAAAAGGGCTATAATTTCTATATTTATCCATAGATCAAATAGGCATTATTGTCTTCGCTAGGATGCAAACTTTTAAAAAATGAAATAAAATATTTTTTCGATTTTGTTTCTATTTTTTATGTTTTTGTTCGTCCCAGGATTTTTTTTTTAAAAAATCTAATTTTTCCAATTTGTTTAATGACTGTTACTAAACTACTGTTTCTAAGTGAAGGAGATATTTCCAACATTGGTAGCCCACAGTAATAGTTTAATTTAACGTATAAGTCGGCCTGATCGGACATATACTCCAAAAATTAAAGTGAAAATAAAAAAAATTATCCATAAAAAATTTTGGTTTCATAGATAGATGCATAGATAACATATAAAAATCTCATATTTTCTGTGTAAGAATGGCTGTAATTTGAATCGGAATTTTTATTTTCATGCAAAATAAAGTATATAAGAAAAAACAGCATATTTGTTGATTTGTAATCCAGTTTTTGAGCAAAAGAGTTTAAAAATGTGGAAAAAGTGGTATAAATTGGCTTTTTTGAGATTTTTAAGGCACTGGATGCACTTTTTTGGATAGGTTAGTGCCGCATTTTCTCCTATTCAACATTTACAACTATGCTTCAGATACAAAGACATATTCCGTACGGTAAACCGAGATATAACCGTCTTAAAATATAGAGAAAGAACTAAAAATCCAATTTGAACAAAAAAAAATCGTATGGCCATTGAATTATTAATAGAGCCAACTTGACTAAACGAATGATTCAGAAGTTCTTATTTTTGAGGCTACTTTCACGTCCAAATCTCAAAATTGGGTCCCAAAATCATGTGTTGTACTGTGTTATACAGCCTTAGAATCTAAATCGGAAGAAACATATGTATGGGGGCTATATCTAAATCTGAACTGATTTTTACTAAATTTAGTAGTCTTTAATAAAATGTAAAGAGACTTGTCGCTGCCAATTTTTACCTAGATATGGGGTAAAATACACCTTTTATAGTCCTTAGAAACCAAATCGGAGGAAAATATATACGGGCGCTATATATTAATCTGAACCGATATTCACCAATTTCAATGGGGATCGTCCCAGGGCTAAAAAAGTCGGCTGTGTTAAAACGATGGGTCTATCTCTTCCTTTTTTGAGTGTTAAAAACAAATGCACAACCTCATAACACCCTGGACCACAGTGTGGTGTAGGGTATAAAAATCAGTTTTTGAAGTATGTATTATTCCTTAGCCATAAGACGAGACATATGCTGACGCATATCTAAAGCACAGAGTGTCCACAAAAATTATTTTTATTGGCACATATCTCAGACACAGAGTGTCCGCAAAAACACATTTATCTATGCCCAACTGACCACCGACCAGTTATTCTCTATGGGTTTATGGAACATAGCTGAACTCCCACCATTCCAGTGTCTGTTGGACCTGATTAGCATACATGTCAGAAGTGATTGAACCACAGGTTTGGCCAAAATAGCATGAGCTCTGGAGCTATTTTTGTTTTATGTCTAAAACGATATCAAGAAATAAACAAAAAAAAAAACATATTTGTTAAACATTTTTACAAAATGTATTTTTATTAAAATCGTAGCATTAGAAAACAATCAAATAGAGTCGAAAATATTTTGTGCAAAATCTTTTGTCCTTTTTCTCATGGCGGAAGATCCTTACCAGGCACCACGACCTCCATAGGATGTAGTGTAAGAGGGAGTGTATGAGTTACCATGACTGCCATAGGCTGCAGCATAGGTGGGAGCATAAGCAGCATATGTCTTCAAGACAGGAGCAGCTGCATAGGTAGTGTAGGCAGAACTTACGAGAGGAGCAACACCATAGCTGTGCACCAAAGGAGTGGAAATGGTTTTGACCACAGGAGCATAGGTTTTATACACAGGAGCCGCGTAAGTTTTGACCACAGGAGTTACCACGGGTTGTACGTAATGAGCTGAAGAGTGCACTTGTGAGATCGACTGATGAGAGACAGTTGAGGGAATGCTCTTCACGACTGAACCGACATGAGCATAAGTGGGTTGCTGGACAATTGTGGTGGTAATGGGGGCAGAGTAGGCGATATGAGATCCTCCCAAGTAGCCGGGACGAGCAGCAGCAACGGCCAAAAGAGCAGCAAGGACAAACTGAATTGAAAAAAAAATATATTTAGTTATGAATTTATGTATATAAGACATCAATACGTTTGATCCTAATTTCGAAGGAGTTGAATCAAGAAAAAACCCAAAATTGTTAATAAATTGACTCATTCACCCCCATTTTAAGGGAGCTCCATTAATCACATATTTTTTATATTGAATATAAGAGCATATATAGTGTCAACTTTGAATTTTGTCTTCCTTCTAATACAAGTAAGCAGAGAACAAATTATTTCCACTGAAATGAAATTTCGGTTCCCGTAAACATTTAAACACAACAACGTATGTTTGTTTCAGCAAAATAGGTGTCGGTTGAATCTTCAGTTCGTTTAAACAAGAAGTGGGGGTCCACATTTTCATTCCTATGGAAATAATCTTTTCCTTTAAGTATGTAGTCCTCTAAATTGTAACCTCTGTTCACAATTTTTCTTCTTCATATCCTTTTGATATCACAATTATAAGATTATTTTAGTTTTACTTACCAATTTGAACATTTTGGATTATTTGTTTTAATTTCTTAAGCTTGGATGTATTCTATGGGAAGCACTTCAAGTGATTGATACCTTCTTGTGTAAAGATTTTAGCTTATATAGATTTTACTACACATCATTAAAACTCAACAATGTTAATGCTGTTATTTTATTTTTGATAATGATTCGTTTTACTAAATCCCCTTTGGGATGTGTGTGTGTGTGTGTGTAAAAATGTGTGATCTTGCAGACAAAATTAATATATTCCCTTTCCAAAAAATGAGAAGAAAAAAAAAACAAATTGCCCTATAAAACTAAAACGTGTACCACAATAAGACCTGTAGACATGTCATTAAGAAGTTAAAATTATACTTTGTGACGCACAATTCAAAATAGTCTAAAAATAAAGCTTTAAATCGTCACAATGAAGATGGAATGTTTGGGGATTAGTTTTGCGAATTTTTTATTGAATTTACAAATTTCAGAAGAGAATATATTTATGCTTCAATGAAGAAATTTATTTGAATTTAGATTGGTTGTTTTGCATAATTTCAAAACAATTCGAAAAACTAAATCAGTAAGAAAAACTAAAATCGGGCGGTGCCGACTGTATAATACGCTCCACCATTCCTTGCCTACTGACACAGTACACCATTTTTCATCTTATTGAAAAACAATTGGGGTTAATTTAAAAAAAAAATAATTCAGATTTTCTTGGAAGGTTCATTTAGTCGGTTAAGCCGGGATATCCATTAGATTAAAGGAGGATTATGAGGGCTACAAATGTTGCAAATAAGACCTTCACGTGGAACAAGAAGTTTATTAACTGTCATTAAAGCAAAACTCGCCAAATATTACTTTGTTCCAGTTTTTGAAAGATAGTTATCCTGAAGATGACAGCAATACCTTTTTGGACCTATGGATAAATGTAGAAATTATATCCAGTTTGGTAGAAGTAAGAGAATTTTAACAAAATCTTGTTTTTATACCTCCACTATTGTGAACGAGTTATTCCATGCCAAACGGTATGATTTTTGACATCACTAGCTTTGATTTAAAATAAAATATTTAATTTAAAAATATGTTATACGTGTTTCAATAATAACAGTAAGGAAAGGCAGAAAGTCGGGCGTGGCCGACTATATAATACCCTACACCTCCCTAACAATGCGATAAGGGTCATTGCCATAATAATTTTGAATAATTGGTAAATGGGTAGAAACATATTATCTAATTCTGAAACGATAATCGCTAAATTAAGCAATATTCGTTCCTAAATTGAGAAAGATCTTTCTGGAAAATTTTAATGATCGGAAGTAAAATACAACTTCTATAGCGGTTTGATACCAAATCAGGAGGAACATATATATGGAGCTTTAATATTAATCTGAACCGATCTTCCCTGAATACTCATTCATGTAAAAACGACCTCCTTCTGTCGAATTTCGTACTGATCGGATAAAATCGGGGGTAACATATATATGGGAGCTATATCTAAATCTGAACCGATTTTCTCCGAATATGGCAGTATTCCTTCAAGTAATAAGAAACCTCTTTCTGCCGAATTTCATACTGATCGGATATAAAATAAAGTTTTTACAGCGCTTACATGTCAAATCGGGGCTAACATATATATGGGGGCTAAATCTAAATCTGAACCGATTTTAACCAAATTCAATAGGGATCGTCCTTGGGCCAAAAAAAAGATATGTGTAAAGTTTCGTCGAGATCGGACCATAATTGCGACCTGTACTTTGATTACAAGAATACATGCACAGACAGACAGACGGACAGACAGACGGACAGACGGACATAGCTGAATCAACTCAGAAAGTGATTCTAAGTCGATAGGTATAATAAACCATGGGTCTATTTCTTCTCCTTTTGGGTGTTACAAACAAATGCACAAAGTTATAATACCCTGTACCACAGTGTGGTGTAGGGTATAAAAATATGTTTAAAAGTTATGAGCAATTTAAAGATGGCGGAATTGATGTTAAATCCTGAAATACACACTGCTGCTTACTTTTCTGCAGTTTTCATGAACTCTAACAAGCTTGTCGACCGGTATTCTGCCAATTTCAGCCTCAATATTGTTAATTAGGTCTTCCAAGGTGTTGGGACGCTTGATATACAGTATATGTAGTCGTGGATACCACCTCACCTGGATATCAAATCGAAAAATTTTACAAATTTGCCAAACTCATTCAAGTACTTCGATAGAAATTGACAAACAAAACCCCATAATTATACCCTCACTTTAGTGATACGAGGGTATATATCATTTGCTACGGGCCAAAAGTGTAACACATCGAAGGAGTGATCTAAGACCCTAAGTATGTTCGGCGGATATTCGTTTTGATTCATTTTAAGTCAAATGAGAAATGTCCGTCCGTCTGTCTGTCTGTCTGCTGCCTGGTGCGCACGATAACTCTCGAAAGGAGTAACCGATTGACTTCAAATTTGGTATACGGTAATATTTTTTTCTATCTCCGGCTAAGCTCAAAGATGGCCATATTGGTTCATTCTTCTGGTACCTCCCACCTAAAGGGTTAACTTTTAGTGAAATATTGATTCATTAATAACATATATACTACTTATTAGAATTTTCACACATTGTATTATTTCATTAGTCGCTGTCACCTCGAGAAAAATGGGCGAAGTTGCCACGCCCCTATTGGTACCCCCACACAAATGGACCATTTTGCATCAAAACTGAACTGCTTATAACTTTAATACAAATGCATACAAAAACTTGACATTTTTTACAGTATAATCTTTTTTAGCGCATATATTCCGGTAAAAAATGGGCATTATTGTTCAGCCACTTTTGGTACCTCTCACTCAAATGGACCGTTTTCTACCAAAAGTTAACGGCTTATAACTTTAATACCAGTGAATACAAATACCTGAAATTTTGTACAGTGTAATGCTGTTATAGTGCCTACAGTCCTGTGAAATTTGGGCGTTATCCCTTTTTGTACCTCCCACACAAAATTACCAAATCATACCAAAACTGAATAGCTCGTAACGTTAATACTCGTATACCACTGCACATAAACGCTTATAGTTCGGAACATTTGTAAAGAAAATACTGTTTACCGAAAAATAGGTGTATTTGTTAAACCCCTTCTATTTTATTTTACTCACAAAGTGAGCGTATACCTTAGTCGGTTTACCCGACTGAAACTTTCGTACTTGTTTTTTTACTACCATATTTTAAGAGTGATTTTGATATTTCATAGGGAAAAATCACACATTCTGAGTTTCTGGAAAAAAAATATGTATATTTATAAATATTGGACATAAGCCAACTACCGAGCCACTTATCAGGTCTAGTCGTACATACAAATTATTCGCACAACAAAACAAATGTAAATTCAGAATTTTGGCAAAAAAAAGATCACCCCGATCTGAACCTATTCTGTAATTAAGAGCCCATTCGCTCACATTTTTTCGCAGATAATGCATTTGAAACAAATGCACAAAGTATTTTACCCTACGGGAAATTAAGTGCTAATTTTCCTGAGTCTACTTATCAAATTACTGGTTCAATTGGCACCTGTCAATTACATAGGAAATTATTTGTATCAATTAAATGCACCAATAATATTTCTGGGTATGGTATGTCGTCATACGACTATGTATCATATCTACATCGGAAAAATCCACTACTTTGGTTATTTAGCCTTTAGTAGAGTACCCGTTGGGTTACCTAAACTTAATGAAGTACCAGTTGGTTTATCTACAGCTAAATATACATGTAGCTGGATTATAATCCTTAGTAGGTTTTCAGTTAGATTATATACTTCTTCTTATTAGGCTGTCATATGTGTCATATACTCAATGGTTGACGACCAGTAGGGTTATCTACCATAAAATGACCAGATGGGTTATCTATCACTTAACTGACGACTAGTTCGGTTAAATATTCCCTAGTAGTGGAACAGTTTGGTTATCTACTCATTATAATATGATCAGTTAGTTTATCTTCTCCATATTATATAGGGTTTTCCAACAAGAGGTGTTATTTTGGTATTCAAAGAAAAATGTATTTTTTTGAGATAAATGAACGGATGTTTATTTCATAATAAAGAGGAAGGTATGCCGTTAATAATGAAAAACAACATCAGCCAAATGGCCACCACGACCACGCTTACAGGACCATATCCTTTTCATGAAATTTTCCATAACCAAAGTGGCTGCCCTATGTCCTCGATAGCTTCACGAATTCTATCTCTGAGGTCTTGAATCGACGCTGTGCTGTTGGCGTCGACGTTGTTCGATCGTTTTGTATCGTAGTTTCTAATTGCCAAATGTCAAAGAATAAAAGCTTCAAAAGTGACAGCTACCGAAATACCGGGTGATGCAAAATAACATCTCTTGTTGGAAAACCCTGTATGACAAGTTGGATTATCTACTACTTAGTAGAGGACCAGTTGGATTATCTAATACTAAAATACCTGTTTGTTTATCTACTGCTACAAAGACCTCCAGCTGAGTTATGTACTCCTTAGTAGGCTGCCAGTTGGTTACCTAATTCTTAGTAGCCAGTCAGTTGATTTATCTATGTAATAAAATATGTACCAGCTGGTTTATCTACTGCAACGAAGAAGTCCAGCTGAGTTATCTACTTCTTAATTGGCGGTCAGTTGACTTATCTACTCCTTAGCAGACGACCTGTTGTATTATCTACTCCTTAGTATAGGACGAGTTAAATTATTTAGCCTTTAACTGATGACCAGTTTGGTTAAATACTCCTTATATTTGGGTTATCTACTCCTAATGATATGACCTGTTGGGTTATCTAACACTTAACTGACGACCAGTTCGGTTAAAAACTCCTTAGTAGCGGACCAATTGGGTTATCACCTCCTTATTAAATGAGAAGTTGGATTATCTACTTAGTAGATAACATAACTGACGATCAGCTGGGTTAAATACTTTTTAGTAGCCGGTCAATTGTTTTATCCACTCCTTAGTAGACGACATTTTGGGTTATCTACTCCTTATTGTATGACAAGTTAGGTTACTAGTTATTAGAGGACCAGTTGGATTATTTAATAGTTAATAAAATACCAGTCTACTGCTACAAAGACCTCCAGCTGAGTTATCTAATCATTAGTAGGCAGCCAGTTGGTAACCTAATTCTTAGTAGCCAGTCAGTTGATTTATCTACATAATACAATATGTACCAGCTGGTTTATCTACTTCTTAGTTGGCGTTTAGTTGGCTTATCTACTATTTAGTAGACGACGACCAGTTCGGTTAAATACTCCTTTGTAGCGGACCAATTGGGTTATCTCTCCTTATTATATGACAACTTGGGTTAGACCAGTATCAGTTGGTTTATCTACTGCTACGAAGACGTCCATCTGGATTATATACTCCTTAGTAGGCTGCCAGTTGGTTACGTAATTCTTAGTAGCCAGTCTTTATCTACTCCTTAGTAGACGACCTTTTGGTTTATCTACTCCTTAGTATAGGACGAGTTGGGTTTCCTACTCCTTAACTGACGACTAGTTTGGTTAAATACTGCTTACTAGTGGGTTATTTGAGATATCTAGTCCTTGTGATATACAAGATGGGTTATCTACTACATAACTGGCGACCAGTTCGGTAAAATACTTCTTAGTCGCCGGTCGATTGGTTTATCTACTCCTTAGTAGACTACATTTTGGGTTATCTACTGCTTATTATATGACAAGTTGGGTTATATACTTCTTTGTGGAGGACCAGTTGGATTATTTAATACTTTTTAAAATACCAGTTTATTTATCTACTGCTACAAAGACTTCCAGCTGAGTTTTCTATTCCTTAGTAGGCAGCCAGTTGGTTATATTTTCCTTTGTAGACGACCAGTTATGTTATTAACTCCTTAGTATACGACCTGCTAGGTTAGATACCCCTCAGTAGAGGATCAGTTGGGTTATTTGCTCCTCAGTAGGAGGTCACTTGTGATATACACATATAGGCCCTTATTCATAAAAATTTAATGAAGGTTTGAAGAACGCTTTAACACTGCTAAAGCGTTTCTCAAACCTTCTTTAACTTTTTATGAATAAGGTACATATTCTTTAGTTGGATTATATACTCCTCAGTTCACGGCACGCTTGGTTATATACTGCTTAGTAGATGTCCACAGTTGGATTATCTACTCCTTAGAAGGTAGCCAGTTGGATCATCTACTCGTTATTGGCAACCAGTTGTGTCATCTATGCCTTAGTTAAGGAATAGGTGGTACCAGTTTCCGATGTTCAACCATTAAATAGTAAACATGTATCTAATGATAAGTCTGCTATTGTTAATTCAGGTACTGTAGGTATTATTTTAGACATGTAATTACTTGAATATGTCACAAGGTGACAACTCACCACCCCCCAGGACAAAGCTATGTTAAAGTTAGTGGTTGTTTTCATATATAAGGGGCAATCTGTGGACCTATCGCTGTACTTTGACCTATCATATGTTTGTTTTACAAGGATCTGAGCTGTCAAATATTTATATTTGCCATGGCGTCTAAAAACGAAAATAAAATAATAACATTATTTATAATCACAGACGTTTGGATATTCGTCCCTAGATACATTCATGGTCCAAAACTATATGCATAGGCATTTAAATAAATTGTTTAAGAAAAATGCTTATTTTTCATATATAAAAACAGATTTTATTTTTATTAAAATCATAACAATCGTAAACAATCACATAATGCCGAGAGTGCTTTATACAAAATCTTTTGTCCTTTAATTCACTGCGGGAACTCCTTACCAGGCGGCGTGTCCACTACCATAAACATGATTACCGTAGGAAGTAGTATAAGTTGGAGCATATGAGTCATATGATTTCAAGACAGGAGCAGCTGCATAGGAAGTGTAGCTAGTATCCACGAGAGGAGCAGCACCATAGCTGTGCACCAAAGGAGTGGCAATGGTCTTGACCACCGGAGCTAGAGGAGCATAGGTTTTATACACTGGTTTATAGATGGGTTGTACATAGTGAGCCGATGAGTGGACTTGTGAAATGGATTGATGGGAGACGGCAGTTGGAATGCTCTTCACGACCGAGCCGACATGAGCATAGGTGGGTTCCTGGATAATTGTAGTGGCAACGGGGGCAGAGTAGGCGATATGAGAACCTCCCAAGTAGCCGGGACGAGCAGCAGCAACGGCCAAAAGAGCAGCAAGGACAAACTAAATTGAAAAATGTACACTTGATTATTAGAATTTCTTTTCGTTCAAACTGTTTGATGTTATTAATAGGCAAAAACTATTCGATTTAGAATTTACATATGTACTAGAAAATATCTAATAATAATTTCTAGGAATTCTAAATTTTTAATTTAAATACTTAAATTTTAAATGAATATTTTTGTGCTTAAATAATTAGTTCAGTAACACATTTTGCAATACCGCAGTTATAGCGCACTATATGAGCTTAATATTTTTTATATGGGCTGACTGCCACAATTTTTTATCTCTTACAATCGCTCAGTCTAATCCTTTCAAAATCACAATTATCTTTTATTTTTCTACTTACCAATTTGTACATTTTGGGTTCTGTTTTCGTTTAGTTAATTAAACTTCGTTGTATTCTTTGTGAAGCACTTGGCGTGATTGATAACGTTATGGCAAACATCTGTAGCTTATATACTAGTATGAACTATCATTAAAACTCAAAAATTTTAATGTTGTTTTGGATAATGATTTATTTAGCCAAATTCCCAACTGCTGTTTTGCTCTTTCAGAACAACGAAAGAGATTCCCTTAAGAAACCGAAAAGAAAAAAATTACATGAAATAGCCAACTGGTAGGTTAATAATAAAAACACAAATACTTTGTGACAGCCAATAAAATGTGGTCTAAACAAAGCGTCAACAGAAGACAAACTCACACCACTCATCATTTTAATTAAGCCACAAGGGAAAAAAGCAATAACAATTTAAATTGAGTTGGAATAATTTTTTTTGTGTTAAAAACAAAAATGCCTGGAGTAACAAAGTCATGTTTGCAAATCGTCATCAACGTCGTTTGGGCGAGGTTATATTTAATTGTCTCAATTTCAATTAATGACCTATTTAACGGGTGCATGTTAAGGCAAATAGACATGACTAGCAGATGGATTTTTGCAGTTGACCGTTCGGGGATACATGTGATAAAAGTAGAATGTTCTTTCGAATAAACATTTTATTGGGTACTAGAGCTGTTGTAACATTCCTATGGAAAAGCATTGGCTGAGTGTACAGATCCCAGTCCAGATTAAATTTTGATCTATTACTGATCTGATCAGTTAATAATGCTTAAATGCACCAAACCACATTGCTGGATATGATATGTCATCATGCGAACACATCAGATAAATCTACGCCTTTGTCGACGACCAGTTGGGTTATATACTCCTTAATAGACGTTCAGTTCTGTTATCTACTACTCAGTATGCGTCCAGTAGGGTTATCTATTCCTAAGTAGACGATAAGCTGGATTATCTACTCCTTAAAAAAGGGCTAGTTAGGTTATCTACTTATTACTTCACAATAAATTGGATTGTCTACTCCATAGTAGACATTCATATGTGTTATATACCACTTTGAAGATGACTAGTTGGATTATCTACTCCTTAGTAGGCCTTCACTAATGGGTTAAAAAATCTTAGTTACACAGTTTGATTATAAACTCTTAAGTAGATGAACAGTTTGGTTATCTACTTCTTTGCAGATATACTGTTGGATGATGTACTCTCTAGTAGATGACCAGATGGGTTATCTACTCCTGAATAAGCGGTCAGTTGAGTTATCTACTCCTTAGTAGAGGCCAGGTAGGTTATATACTTCTTACTTGTCGACTAATTGGATTATCTACTCCTTAGTAGATATACTGTTGGATTATGTACTCTTTATTAGATAATCAGTTGGGTTATCTAGTCCTTACTAGAGGAATAATTAGATTATCTAAAGGGTGGCTAAATTGTAAGGACCGATGTTGAATGTGAACCACACCTAAACGTCAAATTTTTTTCTGCATTTCATTGGACATTTCTCAATTTCAGACTAACTCAATTTGAACCATGGAAAGGTGTGCCATTTGGCCGGCGGCCATTTGGCCGATATTTTGTTCTATACATAATTATCATAATAAAAAGAAATGACAATAATTTGTGTTTTATTCAAAATCAACATCGGCCCTTAAAATTTAACCTCCCTTTACTTCTTAGTTGACGACAAATTGGATTGTCTACTCTAAGTAGATATACAGTTGGATTTACTCCTTAGTAGTTTAACAGTTGGTGATCTACTTCTTAGAAGATGCTTATTTGGGTTATCTACTCATTAGAGAAGATACAGGTGGAATATATACTCCTTAGTAGATGACCAGTTCCTTCGTAGGCGTTCAGTTGGGTTATCTGGGTTATCACAATAAATTGGATTGTCTACTCCATAGTAGACATTCATATGTGTTATATACCACTTTGAAGATGACTAGTTGGATTATCTACTCCATAGTAGACATTCATATGTGTTATATACCACTTTGAAGATGACTAGTTGGATTATCTACTCCTTAGTAGACCTTCACTAATGGGTTAAAAAATCTTAGTTACACAGTTTGATTATATACTCTTAAGTAGATGAACAGTTTGGTTATCTACTTCTTTGCAGATATACTGTTGGATGATGTACTCTCTAGTAGATGAACAGTTTGGTTATCTACTTCTTTGCAGATATACTGTTGGATGATGTACTCTCTAGTAGATGACCAGATGGGTTATCTACTCCTGAATAAGCGGTCAGTTGAGTTATCTACTCCTTAGTAGAGGCCAGTTAGGTTATATACTTCTTACTTGTCGACTAATTGGATTATCTACTCCTTAGTATATATACTGTTGGATTATGTACTCTTTATTAGATAATCAGTTGGGTTATCTAGTCCTTACTAGAGGAATAATTAGATTATCTAAAGGGTGGCTAAATTGCAAGGACCGATGTTGAATGTGAACCACACCTAAACGTCAAATTTTTTTCTGCATTTCATTGGACATTTCTCAATTTCAGACTAACTCAATTTGAACCATGGAAAGGTGTGCCATTTGGCCGATATTTTGTTCCATACATAATTATCATAATAAAAAGAAATGACAATAATTTGTGTTTTATTCAAAATCAACATCGGCCCTTAAAATTTAACCACCCTTTACTTCTTAGTTGACGACAAATTGGATTGTCTACTCTAAGTAGATATACAGTTGGATTTACTCCTTAGTAGTTTAGCAGTTGGTGATCTACTTCTTAGAAGATGCTTATTTGGGTTATCTACTCACTAGAGAAGATACAGGCGTTCAGTTGGGTTATCTACTTCTTTTTTTCCCTTTATTATTCCTCGTGGGAACATAGGGCATCAACAAGACATTAGTATCTTACTCCATCTACAATAGGTTTGATATCTTCCCAATTTGTATTTATCGCACTTAAAAATGTATGTAGCTTACTTCCCCATGCCATCTTAGGGCGGCCTGGCCGTCTGTTGCCTTGGATATTCCTACTTCTTAGTTTAACTTGGGGAATCCTACTTTGTAGTTCACAACAAATTGGATTGTTTACTTTTTAGTTTATATAGATATGGATTATATACTACTTAATAGATGACGAGTTGGATTATCTAAACCTTAGTAGGCCGACAGTTGGGTTATCTAATCCATATCAGATATACTGTAGAATTATATAATCTCTAGTAGATGGCCAGCTGAATTATGTACTCCTTAGTAGGCGGCCGGTTGAGTTATCTACTCCTAAGTATAAGGCCAGTTAAGTTATCTACATTTTAGTTAACGACAAATTGAATTGTCAAATCCTTAGTAGACTCAGATGATCCATTTCGAGGTTCCCTACTTTTTTAAAGAAAAAAACACAGAAAATTAAAATTGAATGGGGAATGTTTAAAATCATTTGAAAGAACATTCTTTGGCATTTATTTTTTGAAGATTATGTCTATCAAATGTTGGCCGCGGCTACGTCTCAGATGGTCCATCCGTTTAGTCCAATTTTCGATGACTCGTTCGAGCATTTAGACTGGTAACTGGCGAATGAAACGCGTGATGTTTTGCTCCAAGGCCTGAATCGAAGCGCGTTTGTCCGCATAAACTTTAGACTTTACATATTCCCACAGGACAAAGTCTAACGGTGTGATATCACACGATCTTGGTGGCCAATCGAGCGGCCCAAAACCTGAAATTATCTGCTCACCGAAGTGTTCTCTCAATAAAAGCATTGATTGATGCGATGTGTGGGAAATGGCGCTGTCTTGTTGAAACCAAATGTCGCAGAGCTTCAATTTCAGGCATCAAACAGTCGGTTATCATGGTCGCCATTGACGGTTACGTTCCCACCGGCATCATTTTTGAAGAAATATGGACCGATGATTACACCGGCCCACAAACCACACCAAACCGTTTTTTTTGTGGATGAAGTGGCAGCTCTTGAATCTCTTCAGGTTGCTCTTCGCCCCAAATGCGGCAATTTTGCTTGTTTACATACCCATTGAGCCACAAATGGGCCTCGTCGCTGAACAAAATTTTGCTCGAAAACGTCGGATCTTCTTGGAACTTTTCAAGAGCCCATAGAGCGAAGCGATGTCGCTTGGGAAGGTCGGGCGGCTTCAGTTCTTGCACAAGCTGTATTTTGTGTGTTTTCAATTTAAGACCTCGACGTAAAATGCGCTAAGTTGTTCCATACGTCAGTTCGAATCGACTCTCCACGGTCTTCGTGTACACTCTCAGCTACGGCCGCTACATTTTATTCACTGCGTGCTGGACGTGATCTATTCGGTCGAATATTATCCAATAATGAATGGTAGGTCTCAAGATGGGTGATGGTGTTGCGAATAGTACGCTCAATAGGCCGATTATGTTGACCATAAGTTGAGCGAAGTGCACGAAACACATTCCTCACAGAACGTGAATTTTCGTAATAAAGTTGAACGATTTGCAAAAGTTGATCAGGCGTAGGTCTTTCCATGATGAAATGCCAAACAGTACTTAACAAAAATATCAAATGTCAAAAAAAGGCTATTGAAAAGAGTATCTCTACTTAGATCACCCGTTATAATCCACAGTAGATGACCAAATGCGTTTTTTACACATTAGTAGGCAGCCAGTTGGATTATCTTCTCCTCACCAATGGGCCAGTTAGGTTATCTATTCCTTAGTAAAGGACCAGCTATGTTATATATTTCTTATATGATGAAAAAATTTATACTTTAGCAGACATTCAGTTTGAGTATATATTCTCTAGTAGATGATCAATTGGATTATCTTCCCCTTAGCAGATATACAGATGGATTATATGCTCCTGTTTTGGACTTTAGTTGGGTGATCTACTCCTTAGTAGAGGGTCAGATAGGTTATATACTTCTTAGCTGAAGACTAATTGGATTGTCTAATTCTTAGTAGACATCAGTTAGATTTTATACTTCTTAGTAGATCACAATTTGGGTGATCTACTTCTTAGTAAACGAATATTTTGGCTATCTACTCCTTAGAAGAGATACGCGTGGATTATATACTCCTTGTTTGGCGATCAGTAGGGGTTTAATATCCCTAATATACGACTCATTGGCTTATCTACTCCTTAGTAAATAAACATTTGGATTGTATACTCTTAAGTAGATTACAAGAGGGGTTATATACTCCTTACTAGAGGACCAGTTAGGTTATCTACTCCTTAGTAGATATACAGTTGGATTGTCTAATAGATGAACAGTTGGATTATGTACTCCTTCATAGATTACCAGTTGGGTGATATACTCCTTAGTAAACGACTATTTGGGTTACCTACCTGAAGGGTCATGTACTCTAGATATTCCTTTAGACCAGTACTTGAATAAGACGCAATGCGACAATTCACGACCTGCAATGGCATATACATGTAAAAGTTACCGGTTGTTTTCATAAAAAAGGGACAATCTGCGCATCGATCCCTTTGTTCTTCCTTTACGTACAGGACCAATTTCCAGAAGAGTATACTAACATTTTAACATTAAACAAGGATTAATTAAAAATATAGATCACATTTTCAGAAAATAGGAGCGATAATTTATTTAATCTCGTAGTTTCCTGTATTGATTGTAAGAACAGTAACGGTTGCTGCGCACCAAAAATGCTACACATAGAAGGGGTACAAAAAAAGAAGAATCTTCCTACATACATTGCATGAATATCTACATTTGATTATTTTTCTCACTGTGAAGTTGAGCTAAAGATCATGTCCTTGAAAAGTCACACCAACCATAGCATGAAGTTTCTAATTTTACGTTCCAGGTGACCATGTTACGTGTTATATGTTTGTAGAGATATTACAGTTTATTAATCAAAGAGCGTCTGGTGGGATTCGCTACCAACTCACATGCTGGGGCTGTCAGAATAAGGTTTTTATTGCATGTTTGATTGCAATCTAGTTTTCATTTTCGCTTAACTACAAAAATACATTCATTCGCTCAGCATCAACTCTTTGATCCCCAGTTCAACCCATAGAGAGAAATATCATCAAATAATATCAACTATAGATCAACTAGGGATCGATACCTCATAGGGAATCATAGAAATAAAAAATTCAAATTGTTTTTAGGCCAATGAAGAACGAGACATCAGCCCAATGAATCATTATCCAAAGCAACATTAAAATGTGTGTGTTTTAATGATAGGTCATACTAGTATATAAGCCACGACTGTTTGCCATAAAGTTATCAATCACGACAAGTGCTTCTCAAAGAATACAACCAAGTTTAAGTAACTAAAAAAACAGAAACGAAAATGTACAAATTGGTAAGTTGAAACACAAAAGCCATTAAACGATTATCGTCTACTACGAACGATTGTAGTAGACGACATGTAATTCAAAGAACTACACTGCTATATTATGATGATGAAGAAATTTTCTCATTAACAATGTACACTTTTTGAAAATTTTCCATCTTAATACCAGTCCTGGAAAATCATTATCATAATTTTTCTAGCATTAGCCTTTGGTGTATAAATTCTAAATTAAATATTTATTTTTTTTAAATTCAGTTTGTCCTTGCTGCTCTTTTGGCTGTTGCTGCTGCTCGTCCCGGCTACTTGGGAGGTTCTCATGTTGCCTACTCTGCCCCAATTGCCACGACATTTGTCCAGGAGCCCACTTATGCTCATGTCGGCTCGGTCGTGAAGAGCATTCCCACTGCTGTCTCTCATCAATCTATCTCCCAAGTGCATTCTTCAGCTCAATATGTACAACCCATCTATAAACCAGTGTATAAAACCTATGCTCCTCTAGCCCCGGTGGTCAAGACCATTGCCACTCCTTTGGTGCACAGCTATGGTGCTGCTCCTTTCGTGGATTCTGGCTACACCACTACCTATGCAGCTGCTCCGGTCTTGAAGACATATGCCTCTTATGCTCCCACTTATACAACTTCATACGGTAATCATGTTTATGGTAGTGGACACGCTGCCTGGTAAGGAGTTTCCGCACTGGATTAAAGGACAAAAGATTTTGTATGAAGCACTTTCGGCATTAAGTGATTGTTTACGATTGTTACGTTTTTAATAAAAAGTTATGTTTTTATATACGAAAAAAGTCGGTTTATTATTTTTTAATTACCATCATATTTTTAATATGTCCATTGGATCTTTAGAAACTTGACAAATGACAAAGAAATGATATCCCTACGGAAATGAAGTGTCAATTTTCCAAAGTCCGTTGATACCAGCACTGCGTTCATTGGAACCTATTACTGACCCGATCTAATAACGATTTATACGAAAAGTTGGTTCATCTTCTCCCTAGCGTAGGAACAGTTATGTTATCTATGTGCTCCTTAGCAGAGGACCAGTTGTGTTATCTACAAACCTCCAGATAAACCAACAGTTGGTTTATCTAGAGGTTTGAAGACAGTTGAGTTATCTTCTGCTTAGTACATTCTTGATGGGTTATCTAGTTCTTAGGAGGCGGGCATTTTAGTTAACTATACATTATTAGATAACTCGTTGAGTTATCTACTCCTTTTTTGGGGACCACTTGGTTTACCCACTGCTTAGTAAGTCCAGTTGAGTTAGCTACTCCTTAGTAGAGGACCATTAAGGTTAGCTACTCCTTAGTTGGCGACCAGTTGAGTTATTGATTCCTTAGTAGGTGAACAGTTGTGTTACCTATTCCCTACTAGAGAACCACTGGGTTATCTGCTCGTTGAAAGTGGACCAGTTGGATAATATATTACTTAAAAAATATAATTTGTTATCTACTGCTTAGTAGACGTTCAAATGGGTTATCTAATCCTTAGTAGGGGGTTAGTCTACTACTTAGTAGAGGACCAGCAGGGTAATCTACTCCCTAATTGACGATATGTTGGGTTATCTGTTTAGTATAGTCTTGTTGGGTTGTCTACCCATAAGTATGTATGTGGGCAGTTTAGTTATATTATCCTTAGTAGACAACCCATTAAGTTATCTACTTCTTACTAGAGGACCACTTTGGTTATCTGATCGTTAAAAGTGAACCAGATGGATAATGTATAACTTAATACAATAAAATTTGTTTTCTCTACTGCTTATTAGACGTTCAAACTGGGTTATCTAATCCTTAGTAGGTGATTACAGGGTGGCTGATATGTAATGCAACAAAGTAAAGCGCTATATTTTTAATTTTTTTTTTAATTTTATTGTTCAAAAGCAAAAAATGTCGGAAATAACATAAAATTTTAGAAACAGTTTAGATTTGTTCGAATTGGCCACCTTTGGCACGAAGTATGGCCTTCAAACGGCCGACAAAGCCATCACACGCTGCACGAAAGTGGCTCTGCGGTATTTTGGCCCATTCCCGGCGAAGCGCCGTCTTGAGATGATCGATACTTTGGTATTTTTTAGTGCGAACCTTACTCTCTAAAATGCCCCAGGCGCAAAAGTCCAACGGATTGAGATCCGGAGATCTTGGTGGCCATTGTGCGGTAGAAATGAAGCGAGGAACCTCCTTTTAAGCCATTCTTGGTTGACGCGTGCTGAGTGCGATGGTTCTGAGTCCTGTTGGAATGTCCATGGTCTGCGGCGAAAATGTTTGTCTGCCCAGGGCTTCAATACTGTCTTTAGGACATTTTTCCGATAATATTCGGCATTTATTTTGACCCCATGGTCGATGAATACGAGCAGGGAGCGACCATCGGCAGTTACGGCGGCCCACACCTTTACCATCGGCGGCGCTTGAATTCTGGTGGCCAATCGAAGGTGTAAATTTTCAGCTGACCTCTTTGGCAAGTAAACCCGATCATTTTGTTTGTTCACAAATTTGGAATGGCTTCTCATCGGAGAAAACCAAATTCGGTAACTGGCCACTTTCGTGCAAGCGAAGCAACTCCTTGGCTCTTTCCAGTCTAGCTTTTTTTTGTGCTCTTGCACTTTTTGGAACTTCAATGGCTTTAGTCCAAGCTCATTTTTTAATATGTGTTGTATCGCGATATATGTGTTGTATCGCGATATGTTCAGCTCACGAGCAATTTTTCTACCACTGGGGCGTGGATTTCGATCAAATCTGGCCTTCACTTTTCGGATCATTTCTGGTGTTGTTGCCATTTTTTCCGTCCACTTTTTGGACGCGATGCAACACTGCCAGTAGCACGGTAACGAGCAAAAGATTTATTCACATTTGAATGCTGGAGGGCTCTTACGATAGCCACTTGTGTTTTTCCACCCAAATATAAAGCAATCATTCTATCGCGCTGGAATTCCATCACGAATAACTTTTTTCTGAATGCAATAGATCAAAATGCTTTTGGAAGCTTATAAACAATAAAATTAACTGTCACTGAAATAAATCTGTCAGCTATCAGACTAGCGGTTTAGAAATTATAGCAACCTGAAGTTGGTTGCAATACATATCAGCCTCGCTGTAGTTAGGTTATCAACTCCTTAGTAGAGGTTGGGTTATCTACTCATTAATTGAATAAATATTTTGCTTAATTAGGTCCAGTTGTGTTATCTACTCATTAGAAATGGACCAGTTATATAATATATTAGTTAATAAAATATAAGTTATTTTGTCTACTGCTTAGTAGACGTTCAACTGGCCTGTCTAATACTTAGTAGGGGGTTAGTTGTGTTATATACACCTTAGCAGAGGACCAATTGGGTTAACTACTCCATAATTGATGACTAGTTGGGTTATCTACTGCTTAGTAGGGAACCGGTAGAGTTTCCCACACCGTAGTTTGTTTATCTGCTGCTTAGTCAGTCTAGATGGGTTATATACTGCTTAGTAGGCGGGCAGTTTTGTTATCTACTCCTTAGTAGATAAACCGTTTGGTTATCTACTCCTTAGTTGGCGACCTGTTGGGTTATCTATACTCTTTTGTAGATAATCCGTTTGGTTATCTACTCCTTAATTGGCGACCAGTTGGGTTATCTACTCCTTATTTTTACTACCAGTTGGTTTATCTACTGGTTTGAAGAGTACAGTTGGGTTATCTACTCCTTAGTAGAGTACCAGTTGGGTTATCTACTCCTTAATTGGTGGCCAGTTGCGTTATCTACACAATATGGAAACATTCAATCGGTTATATACTCCTTAGTAGATAACCCGTTTGGTTATCTACTCCTTATTATGCGACCTGTTGGGTTATCTACTCCTTAATTGGTAACCAGTTGGGTTCTCTACTCGTTAATTGGCGACCAGTTGGGTTATCTACTCCTTATTTTTACTACCAGTTGGTTTATCTACTGGTTTGTAGAGTACAGTTGGGTTATCTACTTCTTAGTAGATGACCCCAAGTTGGGTTATCTACTCCCTAATTGGTGGCCAGTTGCGTTATCTACAAGATATGAAATCATTTAATCGGTTTCAAATGTAATTTATGCTGCGTCTCATACTCGAACTTTTGCGATAATAACTTCCAATGGCAAAATCGTATAAAATTAACGGGTTGTTTTTATATAAAAGGGACAATGTGTGAGCCAATCATACCTATCATCCGTTTGGATTTGTATCGGTCCAATTTCCCATAGGGTTTGGGTTTGATAAAACGAACACACAACATTTACCTATGGAGTAGACCAAGTTCCAAGGTGCTGTCAATTGACACCGACAAGGGGATATGTCCACTTGATATATTTGGGTTAGAAATGATCACATATTAGTGATCTCTACCACAGCACAAGTTCCTTGGTAGTTCGTTTTCGGTAGAGTATTGATTCTCTGACCATTGGAAGATGAACCGAAGAACTTGCATACCCTTAGATCGATTCCAAATAATACTCAATCAACACTGATGCTTGTCCGTCAACCCAATCACAAATTGTACACAAGACAGATGTCATTCGATTTGGATCATACTATACAAGAAATCATAAAGCATTTATCGCCTCTCCAGAAAAATTTGCCTTTTCGACACAGTATTTATAAGTATACCTATGAATAAAGGTATCTTCGCACATTTTCTAACCATCTTTATAATTCAATATTCATTCCATCATTGCATAGTTAGCATTTACTGAGGAAGTAATCAGCCTAAAGATCCACCAAATCTATCTAATGGCCAGCCATTCAAATAATTGTTGAAATCAACAAGTTTTTATACAAAATTTAATGATTACCAGCAAAAGAGCAACAATTAATTACATCCGAAACTATGAATAACTACAATTTATTTATGACGTCTAGCCGGTCAATGAGTAACGAAACCACCAGTGGGCTTGAGTTCCATCATTAAAGTCAAGAAACTAGACAGGTTATGTTTAAGGTACTGGCGATGCTGCCAGTGGTGATTGGAAACATAAACCTACTGCCGCCGCCACACTGTGACGGACAGACTGACAGACAGTGAGTTATGCCGTTCTCTGTTCGATGGCGGCAGATCTAATTACGCCATTATTTACATTACAAACAAATTAGTGCTGATAATAATTAGCAATAACAACAATAACAATTAATAATATTCAATAGAAAATATGTGTGTATAAGGAAGAAATATGTTGTGATTTAGTTTTAAGATTTCTTATGATCAGTGAAGCTGAAACAAGGTCACATATCGCTAGAGTTCCCCCTACATACAAACGGGTCCGAAACTAATATCTCTGTCTCTGTGTAATATGTGCAATATTCCGCCTTCTGTGGAATGATCAGAATAATTTCTCATATTCTAAAGCATATATAAAGCTAATGGGGTATTCCAGAAAATCGAACAAACGCATTGCCACCACAGAAGCAATACAGACCACCCTAGCATTTCTCCGAGATTAATATAAAAACACAAATTATTAACAAAATGTTCAAGTTGGTAAGTTTTTCAAAGGATTTTTTCAAATCATATTATTTTTATCTATATTCTATTTATTTCTTATGCTTCCAGGTGGTATTGTCTGCTCTCTTTGCCTTGGCCATGGCCCGTCCCAGCGGCATCATTTCTTCTTCGCCCTATGTCACCTATAGCCATCCGGCTACAGTGGCTATCCATCAGCCAGCCTTGGCCACTGTTGGTGCTGTTGTTCGCACTGTTCCCACTTCGGTGTCTCATGCTAGGCATGCCGTAGTTCATAAGTCCGCCCATGTTGTCCAGGATGTTGTTGCTCCCGTAGTACGTACCTCCTATGTTGCTCCCGTCATTAGAACCGTATCCAGTCCTGTCGTGCATACCGGATATATCTCCTCATCGCCATATGGAACTTATGCTGCCGCTCCCTATTCCAGTGTTTGGTAAACTTAGTTTTGGTGCGAATCAATCAAAAGTTTGACATGGAAAACATTCCATAGATTGTTGTGTAGTGATTATAGAATTGTTGTTTATTATGAAGATATGAATAAATGTAGTGGAATAGAAAATGTGGTTTAATTATGGTTTAGGGTCTATAAAAACTAGGGAACATATCAGTTGTCAACGACAAAAGTGAAGCATATCGAAGGGATGTTGTTAGCATTTTGGGGAGAAATATGTCTGGACATTTACAGTAATTTTAAAGATGTCCGTCTGCCTATCTATTGAGCACCCCAAGCTAAATGCACCTCCAATTTCAAATAATCTAACGGGGAGCTGTAGCTGTGTTGAGGTCGACCTACTGTCTCCACCTCTCCTGTGGATGTCACAGAAAATAATTCCTCCCGCTCCCTGACGAGAGTCCCCTACTGCTCAAAGAACAGCGAAAGCGATCTCAAAACCGAAATGATAAACTGTGTCAAACCACAGGGTTTCATTTCGGGAGAAGCCAAAACTCATTCAAAGTCCTGCAGCAAAGGAAAACAGTGTTCACCAAAGACGACAATTTAAAGGGGTTAGGATTTATTCATCCATCGAAACAAAGATTATATCTATGTATGTTGTGGCACTAAATGCTGTGCTATGCCGGGATATTCTCTAAAGGTCATTAAGCCTTTAGCTAGATGGACACATCACAGAGCGTGCTATACAAGGGAGATTGTAGTACCTGAAATCGACTCTTCCAAAATCAATGGAACATAGTGAGTCTTTTCAAATAGTGTATATTGATATGGAACTCCAGATGAAGGATAAAATCACTCAAATAGCTACCACTGCACTCCAGAGTTGTGTAGTTTGCGAACGAACTAGTTCAATTCATTCAACGGCTCACTTTACCGGCGGGTACGAACTAGTTCACACAAGTCGTTTATTTTAGTTCAGTAGTTCACCATGTCTTTTTTCTTCATCGATGTCATTTCGTTCTCTGTTAATGTCATAATGAATGTAGGATTCTTCCTAAACAAATGCGTTGTACAATCAACTCATTCCATTCATGTTCCAATCTAGTGTAATAGGGTCTTATTTGAACTGGTGATCTACTGAACGAAATGAGCTGGAGAACTAAACTGAGCTGGTGAACTAAAAGTGAGCTGGTAAACTAAAGTGAACTGGTGAACTAAAGTGAGCTGGTAAACCTAAGTGAGCTGGTGAACTAAAGTGAGCTGGTGAACTAAATGAACCAACTAGTTCACTTAATTGAATTGAACTGAAATGAGTAATCTCTTAAAATAACTAAAGTTCCCAACTCTTCTTTACTCCACTCTTGTAGGACAGTGATAATTGAGAGTGTACAATGGTACAAAAATCGTTATAAAAAGGTACTTTTTCGAAACCAAGAAGTACCAATTTTAAAATTTCTTTACATACACGGGTAACCAACCAAAATTAAGCATATCAAAGCGTTATTTTTAAGACATTTATTAAAAAAAAACCAGTAAGGAAAGGCAGAAAGTCGGGCGAGGCCGACTATATAATACCCAACACCTCCTTAACAATGCTATAAGGGTTATTGCGATAATAATTTGGAATAATTGGTAAATGGGTAAGAACATATATATGTGGATATATCTAATTCTGAACCGATAATCGCTAAATTAAGCAATATTCGTTCCTAAATTGAGAAACATCTTTCTGGAGAATTTTGTAATGAGCGGAAGTAAAGTACAACTTCTATAGCGCTTTGTAACCAAATCAGGAGGAACATATATATGGTGGTTATATATAAATCTGAATCGATTTTCCCTGAATACTCATTCATGTAAAATAGAAACCTCTTTCTGTCGAATTTCGTAATGATCGGATATAAAATACAGTCTCTAGAGCGCTTGAATGTCAAATCGGTGCTAACATATATATGGGGGCTATATCTAAATCTGAACCGATTTTCTCCAAATTTGGCAGTATTCCTTCATGTAATAAGAAACCTCTTTCTGCCGAATTTCGGTGTGATCGGATATAAAATACAGTTTCTACAGCTATTGAATTTCAAATTGGGGGTAACATATATATGGGCCTATATCTAAATCTGAACCGATTTTCTCCGAATTTGGCAGTATTCCTTCATGTAATAAGAAACTTCTTTCTGCCGAATTTCGTACTGATTGGATATAAATAAATACAGTTTCTACAGCGCTTACATGTCAAATCGGGTGCAACACATATATGGGGGATATATCTAAATCTGAACCGATTTCCCCCAAATTTTGTATTGTATCTAAGTGTATGACGAGACTACTCTCTGTCAATTTTTGTACAAATCGGTTACAAAATGTTGCTTATACAGTGCATATATGCCAAATCGGAGGTACATATATATGGGAGCTATATGTAAATCTGAACCGATTTTAACCAAATTCAATAGGGATCGTCCTTGGGCCTAAAAAAAGATATGTGCAAAGTTTCGTTGAGATCGGACCACAATTGCGACCTGTACTTTGATTACAAGAAAACATCTACAGACAGACAGACGGACAGACAGACGGACAGACAGACGGACATAGCTAAATCGATTTAGAAAGTGATTACAAGTCGATCGGTATAATAAACAATGGGTCAATCTCTTCTCCTTTTGGGTGTTACAAACAAATGCACAAAGTCATAATACCCTGTACCACAGTGTGGTGTAGGGTATAAAAAGGTAAAAAAAATTGCATGTGAACTAAATTAAAAGGGTATCCGAACAAAAATGCAGTCTTGAAATATTACGATACAGATGGTTAAGATCGAGTAATACATTAACAATGACTTGATAACAAGTTTCTAGGAAGTCAAAGCAGGATCAAGCCTTTGCTTTGTATTAAGCTAGATACTGTGGAAATGTTCAGAAGAAATTACTTATGTCAGGCGGATCCTACTATACAATGCCCTATATTACATTGTAGGAGCAGAATATGCACACATTTTGTATAATTGTTCAATGCCTGAAACACATTCATGTAAAATCAAAGCGTTCGAAGCTACTTTTTTTTGCATTTTAATAATGTGACTTTTTAACCTCAAATACTATATAATATGGGTCGATACATAAACGAAAACCGATTTATATTCAAAAACTTCCGTAGTAAAAATTATTCATATCAGTCCAGGTTTTAAATTAAAACCAGTAAGGAAAGGCAGAAAGTCGGGCGTGGCCGACTATATAATACCCTACACATCCCTAACAATGCGATAAGGGTCATTGCCATAATAATTTTGAATAATTGGTAAATGGGTAGAAACATATTATCTAATTCTGAAACGATAATCGCTAAATTAATCAATATTCGTTCCTAAATTGAGAAAGATCTTTCTGGAAAATTTTAATGATCGGAAGTAAAATACAACTTCTATAGCGGTTTGATACCAAATCAGGAGGAACATATATATGGAGCTTTAATATTAATCTGAACCGATCTTCTCTGAATACTCATTCATGTAAAAACGACCTCTTTCTGCCGAATTTCATACTGATCGGATATAAAATAAAGTTTTTACAGCGCTTACATGTCAAATCGAGGCTAACATATATATGGGGGCTATATCTAAATCTGAACCGATTTTAACCAAATTCAATAGGGATCGTCCTTGGGCCAAAAAAAAGATATGTGTAAAGTTTCGTCGAGATCGGACCATAATTGCGACCTGTACTTTGATTACAAGAATACATGCACAGACAGACAGACGGACAGACAGACGACAGACAGACGACAGACAGACGACAGACAGACGACAGACAGACGGACAGACAGACGGACATAGCTGAATCAACTCAGAAAGTGATTCTAAGTCGATCGGTATAATAAACCATGGGTCTATTTCTTCTCCTTTTGGGTGTTACAAACAAATGCACAAAGTTATAATACCCTGTACCACAGTGTGGTGTAGGGTATAATTAATGGACTTTACATTTTATTTTGTCCAGTTTCGATCTTTGTTAAAACGACGAATTTGACTTCTTGGCGGTGTAGATGCCACGTTTTACAACCGACGTGCCGTTAGTCTTTCCTTATAGATTTTATTATTTATTTATTTATATGAATTACAATACAAAGTAAATGTATATTCTAATTTTACGGTCCAGGGAAAAGCCGGGTTACAAAGAACATGTGACTAGATTTTGCAGCGACAGACCAGAGCCTCTGGTGGGAATCGAACCCACTACCCCCAAACTCATAGGCGAGTACGCTACCAACTCACCTACATGGGCGCTCCCTTATAGATTTTAATTTCGTTTAAAATGCAAAATTTACTAAAACGCATCAAATGTGTCGCTGGAGTACCACGATACCTTGAGGTCTTGAGAAGTACCAAAAAAAGTACTGAAGTACCAACATTATCAACGCAGCTGAAGGATAGTAGCGCTCGTGTGTTTTTCCGCGAAAGTGGATCACAGAATTCCGATTGTATGCTTGGATCGATGTTGATAGGGAATACATCGAGCCGGTATTAGAAAGGTTAATACAGGGTTTTCAAATAAGAGTGATATGATTTCTTTGAAAAAAACACACTTATGGTTGAGGAAATTCAAAAGTTTTTTATTTAATGTGAAGTACAATCGATACAATTAAGTTCTAAATAAAACGTCATTCAAATGGCCTCCACGACTTCTTCTGCAGGAACGAATTCGATGAACCCAATTTTCGAGCACTTTTTCAACTAAATCAAGTCGTATGTCATGAATGGCACGTTCAATATTGACTTGTAAAGCTTGAAGCGAGTCTGGTTTATTTCGAAAGACCGATGACTTCAAATAAACCCACAAGTAAGAGTCTAATGGTGTTAAATAACAACTTCTTGGAGGCCATTCAATATCACAGTTTCATTTGCTGTGTGGCACGTAGCCCCGATTTTGGCCATAAAAAGTTGGTTATCATCGATCTCCATTGACAGCAACGGTGTTACCAGAAAGATGTACGGACCGATTATTCCACTTGATCAAAAACCACACCAAACTGTCAATTTAGGTGAATGTAATGGTTTTTCATGAATAACTTGTGGATTTTCTTCGCACCATAATCGACAGTTTTGTTTATTTACCGCACCACTCAGATGAAAGTGAGCCTCATCGGAGAAGATGATTTTCTTAAATTAGAACCATTAGGAGAACGATTATTTTCATAATAAAACTGAATAATTTGTAAACGTTGTTCTTGCGTATATCTCTCCATGATGAAATTGTAAACCCTACTGAATACAATGAAAAACAAATGATAGATCATGACATATTACAAATGGACGTAGGATTAGCTGAAAAACTTGCCCACAATAATACAATAACGCCTCAGCAGTTATTTTATAGTTAACGCCAACAACGATGCCTGTATTCATTTTTGTCAAATCACGCCAAATTTAAAACATCTCAAATTTAACACCCGTGCACTGTTAAGGGCAAAATTGTTGTATTTGTCAGGGCCCCCGAAAGATTCATTCGAAAATAATTTCCTCATAAATTCTGTAGCGGTCATCTAAATGTTTTTATATTCCAAGGACTATAAAAAAATGAAGAAAAATAGTTTCGATCACATTACACACAGTGAGGTTATGCGAGTACCTTATCGGTTTACTAGACTGACCTTTTCTTACTTGTTTTTAATATGTGCGAGTTTTTCTCCGGAGACAGTCAGCGCAATAGCCTTCACATTTCTCTATTTGCATCGGCCTTGGCTAAATATTAAATTTCTTCCTTGAAATAATTCTGCCTTAGGGAAGTCCGACACACCGTACTGTAACTCGTATATTATGAACTACACCACTAGTTGGAATATAATATTTATTATGGTCCAGTTGCTATTATGATATATTTTATAATGTTACTTTATGCTATTCTGTGTAATATATTTTTTTAATAAAAAAACTTATAAGCGAAGATATGAGATTTTAATTAGCGCAAACATAATATATAGTGGAAGCGTCGAATGCAGTCCCCACTGTCCACCCCATCAATAGACTTTTATAATACAGACAATAAATGTTTGGCAATTTCATCTTCAGGCGTATTTGGTTGTAATAAAAAATGAAGAAAAAAAAAACGATTTGAAATTGTTGATAAAGGGAACTAACAATGAAGTGCAAAGACGGACGAAATATATTGAGAAGGTCACTTGTCGTTAAAACAATTACATTTTTTTCAAAAAAATTTTAGTTTTTATACCCTACACCACACTGTGGTACAGGGTATTATAAGTTTGTTTCACGGCAGATGTTTGTAACACCTGAAAATAACACAGCTAGACCCACCTTAAAGTATACCGATCGACTCAGAATCACTAGCTGAGTCGATTTAACGATGTCTGTCCGTCCGTCCGTCCGTCTGTCCATGTAAAGTTGTTCGTCGACTACAGGTTCACAATTTCACTCCGATAGTTCTGAAATTTTGCAGTTTAGAGTATTTCGCGGCTGTTAAGATCGCTATTGAATTTGGTTGAAATCGGTTCAGATTTAGATATAGCTCCCTTATATATCTTTCGTCCGATTTGGCCCTTTAGTCCTATAGAAGCTGTATTTTACATCCGATCGTTTTGAAATTTAGAATGGTAGAGTTTCTTGATCCATGAACCAACATTGCCGAATTTGAAGAAAATCGGTTCAGATTTAGATATAGCTCCCATATATATCTTTCGTCCGATTTGGACCTTTAGTTCTATAGAAGCTGTATTTTACATCCAATCATTTTGAAATTTAGAATGGTAGAGTTTCTTGATGCATGAACCAACACTACCGAATTTGAAGAAAATCGGTTAAGATTTAGCTATAGCTCCAATATATATGTTTCGTCCGATTTGGCCCTTTAGTCCTCTAAAAGCTGTATTTTACATCCAATCGTTTTGAAATTTAGAATGGTAAAGTTTCTTGATCCATGAACCAACATTGCCGAATTTGAAGAAAATCGGTTAAGATTTAGCTATAGCTCCCATATATATGTGTCGTCCGATTTTGCTCTTTAGTCCTCTAAAAGCTGTATTTTACATCCAATCGTTTTGAAATTTAGAATGGTAAAGTTTCTTGATCCATGAACCAACATTGCCGAATTTGAAGAAAATCGGTTAAGATTTAGCTATAGCTCCCATATATATGTTTCGTCCGATTTTGCTCTTTAGTCCTGAAGAAGCTGTATTTTACATCCAATCGTTTTGAAATTTAGAATGGTAGAGTTTCTTGATCCATGAACCAACACTACCGAATTTGAAGAAAATCGGTTAAGATTTAGCTATAGCTCCCATATAAATGTTTCGTCCGATTTGGCCCTTTAGTCCTATAAAAGCTGTATTTTACATCCAATCGTTTTGAAATTTAGAATGGTAGAGTTTATTGATCCATGAAACAACACTACCGAATTTGAAGAAAATCGGTTAAGATTTAGCTATAGTTCCCATATACATGTTTCGTCCGATTTGGCCCTTTAGATCCAATCGTTTTTATACCCTACACCACACTGTGGTACAAGGTATTATTTAAGTATAAAATGTCCCAAAAGTAAATTTATGTAAACAATTTATACATGAATTACAAAATTTATATATCAGAGTTATTCAATATTACGAGAGTGGTGTAGGGTATTATATAGTCGGCACCGCCCGACTTTAGCCTTTCCTTACTGGTTTTATTATGGAATGATTATGGCCCATATTGTAAAAGAAGGTAAAAATAAAATAAATAAAACATTTTCCATGTTTTTCATTTTGCCCATTTTGTTTGGGAGCTACCATAAGGGGCGTGGCAATAACGCCCATTTTTCAATAGACCTATAAAAGCATTAGACTGTACAAAATTTAAAGTGTGTGTTTGTTTAGGAATCAAAGTTATAAACCGTTAACTTTTTGTACAAACTGGTTCATTTGTATGGGTGGTACTAAAAGGGGTGGGGTAATAACGCCCATTTTTCACGGCACTATAAGTATTGGTAAAGCATTACTCTCCACCGAATTTTAAGTATTTGTATAAGGCCTTATACAAATTTGTATAAGTAGTACAAAAGTTATTTAAGAAACAATATTCCACTACATTTTGACCCTTTGTGGGCGAGGTAATCGAAGTAGTAAACCAACATGGTTCATCTTTGACCTTACCATGAGATAGAAGAAAATATTAACACATACCAAGTATTAAGTCAATCGGTTACTGCTATCGAAAGTAACTTCGATAGGAGACTTCTTAGGTCACTCCTTCAATGTGTTACACTTTTGACCTGCTTCATCTGATATATACCCACGTTGACAATAGTAGGTTCATAAAAATATGATAGGTTGAAATTCTCTTATAATTATACCCTACACCACACTGTGATACAGGGTATTATAAGTTTGTTTCACGGCAGATGTTTGTAACACCTGAAAATAACACAGCTAGACCCAACTTAAAGTATACCGATCGACTCAGAATCACTAGCTGAGTCGATTTAAGCATGTCTGTCCGTCCGTCCGTCCGTCTGTCCATGTAAAGTTGTTCGTCGACTACTGGTCGCAATTTCACTCCGATCGTTCTGAAATTTTGCAGTTTAGAGTATGTCGCAGCTGTTAAGATCGCTATTGAATTTGGTTGAAATCGGTTCAGATTTAGATATAGCTCCCATATACATCTTTCGTCCGATTTGGCCCTTTAGTCCTATAGAAGCTGTATTTTACATCCAATCGTTTTGAAATTTAGAATGGTAGAGTTTCTTGATTCATGAACCAACATTGCCGAATTTGAAGAAAATCGGTAAAGATTTAGCTGTAGCTCCCACATATATGTTTCATCCGATTTGGCTCTTTAGATCCAATCGTTTTTATACCCTACACCACACTGTGGTACAGGGTATTGTTTAAGTATAAAATGTCCCAAAAGTAAATTTATGTAAACTATTTATACATGAATTACAAAATTTATATATCAGAGAGTGGTGTAGGGTATTATATAGTCGGCCCCGCCCGACTTTAGCCTTTCCTTACTGGTTTTTTTAAACTTTGTTTCTTTGTCGACAATTCCAAATGTGACTACAATGCAATATTCAAGGGTAAAACATTCTGATGACGACATTTGCTTAAATTATCTGTAATTTCAAAGAGCTCTCTTTCTAAAATAAATGTTGTGACAAAATACACCTAAGGCGACAATTGGCAAACAGCTATTTGCTATGTGATAAAACATGAAGATGCGCTGGAAATTCTATACTAAATACTTAGAATCGATCAAAACTTTAATAAATATATTACAAAGAATTGCATTATAAAGTATATCATAACATCAATTGGGCGATAATACATATTATATTCCAGCTATGTAGTATTATGGTAGAGTTCATTATATACCATTTACAGTGTATCGGACTTCCAACTACCAAAAAAAAGAAACACCAATAATGTACATCGGTAAGAATACGAGCATAATTGCAATAACTTTGGCAAAAGCGAAACCACATATTTTCACAATAAAATTAGGACATGAATATGAGTGCTAGCACAGGACATCTCAGTCACATTCGCAGAGCATATGTTAAAAATGGAAATGACTTAAAATTTCCTGAAATGGATTTCAGCCAAGCATACTTGGGACCTAATATATTTACGTAATGAGCTATTCAATTTTGGTATAATTTGACCAAGCTGATATATAAACTATTATTAGGTGTGGAATTACAGATGATTTGGATAAGTAGCATAGATCTTATTAGAGAATCAATATTTAACTAAATGTTAACCCTTTATGAGGGAGGTGTTAGAAGGAGTGAACCAATATGGCCCATCTTCAAACATAGCCTGAGATAGAAAAAATATTATTACATTCCAAATTTGAAGACTACCCGTTACTCCTTTCGAGAGTTATCTTGCGTCCAGCCAGACAGACGGACGGACATTGCTCAAATTACTTAAAATGCCCCAAAACGGATTTCCGCAGAACATACTTGGTGTCGTGGATCGCTCCTTCGATGTGTTACACTTTTAGTTTATTAGTCACTATCACCTCGAAAAAAATGGGCGGCACCTTCGCCTTTTGTCTTTTGGTATCTCCCAAAAAGTTAACTGCTTGTAGCTGTAATATCGCTTCATGCAAATACTTGAAATTTTGTACAGTGTAGTACTTTTATAGTACCTATGATCCTGTGAAAAGTGGGAGTAATTGTCACGCCCCTTATGGCACATCCCAAACAAAATGGCCTCCCACACAAATGTACTATTTCGGACCAAAAGTTAACAGCTTATAACATGAATACCAGTACATACAAAGACTTGGAATGTTGTACAGTGCAATGGTTTAATAGTACCTACAATCCACAGAAAAATTGGCGATATAGCCATGCTCCTTTTGGTACCTCCCACACAAAGGTACCATTTTGTACGAAAAGTTTACAGCTTTTAACTTTTACAAATACTTAAAATTTTGTACAGTGTAATTTTTATACCCTACACCACACTGTGGTACAGGGTATTATAACTTTGTGCATTTGTTTGTAACACCCAAAAGGAGAAGAAATAGACCCATCGTTTATTATACCGATCGACTTAGAATCACTTTCTGAGTTGATTTAGCTATGTCCGTCTGTCCGTCTGTCTGTCCGTCTGTCTGTCCGTCTGTCTGTCCATCTGTCTGTCCGTCTGTGCATGTATTCTTGTAATCAAAGTACAGGTCGCAATTCCGGACCGATCTCGACGAAACTTTACACATATCTTTTTTTTGGCCCAAGGACGATCCCTACTGAATTTGGTTAAAATCGGTTCAGATTTAGATATAGCCCCCATATATATGTTAGCCCCGATTTGACATGTAAGCGCAGTAAAAACTGTATTTTATATCCGATCAGTATGAAATTCGACAGAAATAGGTTTCTTATTATATGAATGAACACTGTTAAATTTGGAAGAAATCGGTTCAGATTTAGATATAGCCCCCATATATACGTTACCCCCGATTTGACATGTAAGCGCTGTAAAAATGTTATTTTATATCCGATCAGTGCGAAATTCGGCAAAGAGAGGTTTCTTATTACATGAAGGAATACTGCTAAATTCGGAGAAAATCGGTTCAGATTTAGATATAGCCCCCATATATAAGTTACCCCCCATTTGACATGTAAGCGCTATAAAAACTGTATTTTATATCTGTTCAGTGCGAAATTTGGCAGAAAGAGGTTTCTTATTACATGAAGGAATACTGCCAAATTCGGAGAAAATCGGTTCGGATTTAGATATAGCCCCCATATATATGTTACCCCCGATTTCACATGCAAGCGCTGTAGAAACTGTATTTTACATCCGATCAGTATGAAATTCGTCAGAAAGAGGTTTCCTATTATATGAATGAACACTTTTAAATTTGGAAGGTTCAGATTTAGATATAGCCCCCATATATACGCTACCCCCGATTTGACATGTGAGCGCTGTAAAAATGTTATTTTATATCTGATCAATGCGAAAGTCTGCAAAAAGAGGTTTCTTTCTACATGAAGGAATACTGAATACAAATTCGGAGAAAATCGGTTTAGATTTAGATATAGCTCCCATATATATGCTACCCCCGATTTGGCATGTAAGCGCTGTAGAGACTGTATTTTATATCCGATCAGTACGAAATTCGACAGAAGGAGGTCTTTTTACATGAATGAGTATTCAGGGAAGATCGGTTCAGATTTATATTAAAGCTCCATATATATGTATGTTCCTCCTGATTTGGTATCAAACCGATCATTAACATTTTCCAGAAAGATGTTTCTCAATTTAGGAACGAATATTGCTTAATTTAGCGATTATCGTTTCAGAATTAGATAATATGTTTCTACCCATTTACCAATTATTCCAAATTATTATGGCAATGACCCTTATCGCATTGTTGGGGAGGTGTAGGGTATTATATAGTCGGCACCGCCCGACTTTCTGCCTTTCCTTACTGGTTTGTTTTAGTTAAATTATTATCAATTTAAATTGCATTTAATAACTTTAAGGTATGTACTGGTCTTAATGTTAAAAGCTGTTTACATTTGGTACAAAATGATCCATTTGTGTGGGAGGTACCAAAAAGGGAGTAGCCACTTCGCCCAAGCTACTAACGTGTTAGCTACTAATAAACTAATACTATGTGTGAAATTTCAGAAGATTCGAGTAAGTAATATAGATGGTATTAAATAATCAATATTTCACTAAAAGTTAACGCTTTGTGGGGGAGGTACTAGACGGAGTGGAAAATGGGCCATCTTCGAACTTAGCTGGAGATAGAGAAAAATATTACCGCATACCAAATTTTAAGTCAATCGGTTACTCCTTTCGAGAGTTATGGTGCGCACCAGCCAGAAGACAGACACACAGACAGACAGACGGACGGACGGACATTGCTCAAATGACTTAAAATGACCCAAAACGGATTTCCGCAGAATCTCTTAGGTCACTCCTTCGATGTGTTACACTTTTGGCTCGTAGCAAATGATATATACCCTCCTCTCTAAGGTAAGGGGATCAAAAGTGTAGATTATTCGCGTACAAATTAACATGTTCGAAAAAAAGTATCAAATGTGTCGCAGGAGTACAGCGAGGTCTTGAAAAGTATCAAAAAAAGTACTGAAGTACCAACATTATCAACGCAGCTGTAGGATAGTAGCGCTCGTGAGTGTCTTCGCGAAAGTTGATCACAGAATTCCGATTGTATGCCTGGATCGATGTTGATAGGGAATACATCGAGCCGGTATTAGAAAGGTTAATAGATGTATACAAACGAATATCTTACAAACGTAGCTGGCAACAGCGCTGCCAGTTTAGGGGATTTATCCCCAATTTGGGGATTTTTCTTCGCGAATGGGGATATATTTTTTGGTTTGGGGATCTGGGGATTTGGCGGGGATTGCAATTTTTTATAATTACATGTCTTTATTTATGTTAAAATTTGTGTTTTCTGTTAAATCTATTTTTTTTAGAAAATGCGTCCGTAAAAATAGTGCCAAAAGTTCCTACAAAAAGTAGCTTGACTCGCAGTGTATTAGAGTACGACTTAAATAGACAACCTGTAGTAATTGCCAATACGTATTTCCATAAAATTTATAAATCTTAGTTTAAACCAAATGCAGTTTTTAAAACGGAAAGAATTCTTCCGAGCCGACATTACGAACAATTTAAGCTAATTTTGGAGTAAAGTTTACTTGTAGCATTATTCTGCTAGTCCAACCCAATTTTAAAAAACTGGAATCACTAGTATTAACCCTTTGATGTTCTTTAAAAAAAATTCAGTGTGTTATCAATTATTTAGTCCATTGGCAGAAATGATCAAACTTTTAATACCAAAAACATGTACAAAAAAATTTGATGATGTTGATGAGATGGAAGATTTTGAATCAGATATATTTGATAATTTGACAACGTAAATTTTGTAGAAACAAAATGAATTTTGGTACAAAGTACATTGCATTTTAAAATACATCATTCACATAAGTTACAATATTTTCTGGGGATTTTTTGGGGAAGAGAAATCTTTTTTTGGGGATTTAGGGGATAAAAAATACAAATTTGGGGATTCGGCTCTAAAAAAAACTGGCAAGCCTGGCTGGCAACAACATTTTTTTTGTCCGAGAACTAAAAACTTATTTTTGTAGATTTGATGCATACTATTTTATGAAACCAAAACAAAATTTGTTCATAGTAAAGTATCTTTATTTCCAATTTTCATGGAAGTTACCTTTAACATTTGTAAGTGCATTTAAATTAAAGAAAGTTATAGGGGCTACAAATATTATGAGATCACTTGTAGTTAAAAAATTTGATTTTTTTTTAATATGTTTTTTGATTGCACCGTGCGACAAAATTTGAGAAAAATTAAAGGTCACCAAAATGACTTTTTATAATTCAAAAACCTGACTAGAAGCAAAGCAAAACTGTGTATTAAGTATTTTATTTTCTGGTCGAGTTCGCGTTTAAAAGGACGTGACATTATTTATATATATATAACAAATAATTATTCAAATTTTTTTTTGTAATTTTTTCAAAAGACCTAGTAAAACGATATTTGTGTTAAATAAAAGGGCACATTGTAGGCTATCTAAATACTATTTTTGTTTATAGAAACTGGAACTAAAAAGTTGCAAAAACGGTTTTACAGATTTTAGTAATTCATTTTCCTTTGATAAGTTTGGTTTTTAAAACTAATTTAATTTTACATTGATTGTTATTAACAGAAAACCAAATGCATTAAAGACATTCAACACAATTGTTTATATTATTTTATTGATGAGCAAACTTGTAATTAAAAAGCGTAGAATGCTAAAATTTGGATATGAATAATTGAAAAGTAAAATATATGAATAATTGAAAAAAATATATTTTTTTTTAAAATTTTCTACCGTGGATCTTAAAGAATAATGAAGCACTAAAACATGCAAGGCAATTTTTGTAACTTTTTAGTTCCACTTTCTAATAGTATTTAGATAGCCCAAAATGTGCTCTTTCATTTGGCACCCACATTGTCTTAATAGGCCATTCTTATACTTAAATGACGTAAAATGGCCCAAAATGGATTTCCGCCAAATATATTTTTGGGACCTCTTAGGGAACTCCTTGAATGTGTTACACTTTTAATCCGCATCAACTGATAAATACCTACTTTCACACTAGTGGGTGCATAAAAACATGATTTTGTTGAAATTCTATTAATTTTTTTTTAAACTTTGTTCCTTTGTCGACAATTCCAAATGTGACAACAATGCAATATTCAAGAGTAAAACATTCTGATGACGACATTTGCTTCAATTATCTGTAATTTCAAAGAGCTCTTTTTCTAAAATAAGTAAACCTGAAGCGACAATTGCCAAACAGCTATTTGCTATGTGATAAAACATAAAGATGCGCTGAAAATTCCATACTAAATACTTGGAATCGATCAAAAATTGAATATTAGCATACAAGCGTTATTAAACATATATATTACAAAGAATTGCATTATAAAGTATATCATAACATCAGTTGGGCGATAATACATATTATATTCCAGCTAGTAATACGGTAGAGTTCATTTTATACCAGTTACAGTGTATTGTACCAAAAAAAAAGAAACACCAATGACGTGAATCCGGAAGAATACGAGCATAATTGGAATAACTGTCTCCAAAGGGAAAGCACATATTTTCACATATAGGACATGAATATGTGTGCTAGGACAGGACATCTCAATCACATTCGCAGAGCATATGTTAAAAAAGGAAATGACTTAAAATTTGCTCAAATGGATTTCAGTCAAGCATACTTGGGGCCTTAGGTCACACCTTCGATATGTTACACTTTTTTGTAGGAAATGATGTACAGGGTGGACCAGGGTGGGTCTCTTAAAATTTTAGTTTTTATATAATTCTTTATTTTGTGTTTTTTTCTCTATTTATTTTTCAGTATTAGACACAATGTTTGATAGATTCAGTAGCCATTAGATACGGGTATATCCGCAGAGACAAAACTTATGGCCATTTGAAATTATACTTTACAACAAATAATCTTTGACAAAAAAAACAAGTAAGAAAGTTTCAGTCGGGTAAACCGACTATGGTATACTCTCACTTTGTGAGTAATGGAATATTACACGAAGTAATTTTCCAATTTGTGTAGGAGGTACCAGAAGGGGTTTTGTGAGATACACTTTTTTTCGCTGAACAGTAGATACTTAAATTACATTGCACTGTGCCGAATTATAAACGTTTATGTGCACTAATAACGGGTTTTCCAATAGGGATGATATGATTTTGAAGTGACGTTTCGGCCATTTGTAATCTGTCATGATCTGTCATTTGTTTTTCATTGTATTCAGTAGTGTTTACAATTTCATTATGAAGAGATAAACGCAAGAACAACGTTTACAAATTATTCCGTTTTATTATCAAAATAATCGTTCTCCAATTGCAACTTTTCGTGCGCTAAGTCCATTTTTTTAAAATCCGAAATAAGGATATGAAAAAAAACTGGACTGGAAAGTCGACCTAAGGTCGACTCCCTAACAATGCGATAAGGGTCATTGCAATAATAATTTCGAATAATTGGTACATGAGTAGGAACCATTTAATTCTGAAACGATAATCGCTAAATTAAGCAATATTCGTTCCTAAATTAAGAAACATCTTTCTGGAAAATTTTAATGATCAGAAGTAAAATACAACTTCTATAGCGGTTTGATACCAAATCAGGAGGAACTTATATATGGAAATTTAATATAAATCGGAACCGATTTTCCCTGAATACTCATTCATGTAAAAAGAACTCCTTCTGTCGAATTTCGTACTGATCGGATATAAAATACAGTCTCTACAGCGGTTACATGTCAAATCGGGGATAACATATATATGGGAGCTATATCTAAATCTGAACCGATTTTATCCGAATTTAGCAGTATTCCTTCATGTAATAAGAGACCTCTTTCTGCCAAATTTCGCACTGATCGGATATAAAATACAATTTTTACAGCGCTCACATGTCAAATCGGGGGTAGCGTATATATGGGGGCTATATCTAAATCTGAACCGATTTCTTCCAAATTTAAAAGTGTTCATTCATATAAGAGGAAACCTCTTTCTGGCGAATTTCATACTGATCGGATAAAAAATAAAACTTTTACCGCGCTCACATGTCAAATCGGGGGTAACGTATATATGGGGGCGGAATGAAATTGGGCCCCAGGAAAATACACCACACTATTTTAATGAATATGGGCCCCAAACAAATAACATATCAAACAACAACAATTTTATTTAAGGCTTAATTTAATTTTTTGACTGCTTTTTGGGGTTTACTTTCATTTCTTGTCTGCTTTTTGGGTCTTATTATACCCTCACTTTAGGGTGACCAGGGTATATATCATTTGCTACGGAAAAAAGTGTAACACATCGAAGGAGTGATCTAAGACCCTAAGTATGTTCGGAGGAAATCCGTTTTGGGTCATTTTAAGTCGAATGAGCAATGTCCGTCCGTCTGTCTGTCTGTCTGTCTGTCTGTGTGTCTGCTGGCTGGTGCGCACGATAACTCTCGAAAGGAGTAACCGATTGACTTCAAATTTGGTATGTGGTAATATTTTGATCTATCTCCGGATGAGTTCGAAGATGGGCCATATTGGTCTACTCCTTCTGGTACCTCCCACACAAAGGGTTAAAATTTAGTGAAATATTGATTCTTTAATAACTTCTATACTACTTATTCGAATCTTTTGAAATTCTGCACATAATAGTAGTATATTAGTCGCTATTAACTCGAGAAAAATGGGTGAAGTTGGAATGCCCCTTTTGGTACCTCCCACACAAATGGACCATTTTGCATCAAAATTTAACTGCTTATAACTTTAATACAAGTGCATAAAAATGCTTGAAATTTTCTACAGTATAATGTTTTTGTAGCGCCTATTGTCCGGTAAAAAATGGGCATTATTGTACATCCCCTTTTGGTACCTCCCACACAAATGGGCCGTTTCGTACCAAAAGTAAACGGCTTGCACTGGTATTACATACAAATACTTGAAATTTTGTACAGTGTAATGCTGTTGTAGTGCCTATAGTCCTGTAAAAAGTGGGCGTTATCACCCCGCCCCTTTTTGTACCTCCCACACAAAATGAAGAAATCATACCAAAATTACATAGCTCGTAACTTTAATATACCAGTGCACATAAACGCTTATAGTTCAGCACAATGCAATGTATTTAAGAATGTACTGTTTACCGAAAAATATGTGTATTTGGAAAACCCCTTCTGGTACCTCCCACACAAATTGACAGATTTATTGGTGTAATGTTATATATTACATTACTCACAAAGTGAGGGTATACTTTAGTCGGTTTACCCGACTGAAACTTTCTTACTTGTTTTCATCTATTAATTTAGAAACAGGGGAGGCTACGCATAAAAGATTTGCTCCAAGTTGCCAACTTTGGATCCTGTCCATAGGAGAAAGTCTTAAACAGAGGCCGCAGGCCGTAGGCCGACCGCACAGGAATAGATTTATAATTAGAAAATATGTTTGTATACGTGTATTAATGCGTACTCCCCAGATTTAGGAAGAGAAAATTTCCTAGTTTTTTTGGGGTTTATTGTCATTTCATGCTGTTTTCTTGATTGGGGCGTAATTTCCTAAATCAGTTTTTGTAACGAAAATAGGCCCCAACTTTGGGGCGCACTATCATTTTCAATTTGGGGTGCATTTTCTTGGGGTTCAACTTCCGGGCCCCCAGCCCCCATATATGGGCTATATCTAAATCTGAACCGATTTCTTCCAAATTTAACAGTGTTCATTCATATAATATGAAACCTCTTTCTGCCGAATTTCAGACTGATCGGATATAAAATAAAGTTTTTACAGCGCTTACATGTCAAATCGGGGCTAACATATATATAGGGGCTATATCTAAATCTGAACCGATTTTAACCAAATTCAATAGGGATCGTCCTTGGGCAAAAAAAAGATATGTGTAAAGTTTCGTCGAGATCGGACCATAATTGCGACCTGCACTTTGATTACAAGAATACATGCACAGACAGACGGACATAGCTAAATCAACTCTAAGTCGATCGGTATAATAAACGTTGGGTCTATTCCTTCTACTTTTGGGTGTTACAAACAAATGCACAAAGTTATAATACCCTGTACCACAGTGTGATGTAGGGTATAATGATGCTAAGTCCATTTTCTTTAATCCTAAAAAACAAGTAAGAAAGTTCAGTCGGGTAAACCGACTTATGAATCCCCTCACCTTGAGTCAAAAAAATGTATTAGTAAATTTATTTATTTTTTTACTTTAATTAAATTATTATCAATTTAAATTTCATTTAATAGCTTTAAAGTGTGTACTGGTATTAAAATTATAAGCTGTTAACTTTTGGTGTAAAATGATCCATTTGTGTGGGAGGTACCAAAAGGAGTGTGGCAATAATGCCCATTTTTCACTGTATTGTAAGTACTATTAAACCATTACACTCTACAAAATTTTAAGTCTTTGTATTAGCTATGTAAGCTATTAACATTTGGTTCAAAATTTTCCATTTGTGTGGGAGGTACCAAAAGGGACGTGAAAACTTTTTTTCTCCAGGTAATAGTGACTAATAAACTAATACTATGTGTAGAATTTCAGAGGATTCAAGTAGGTAGTGTAGAAGTTATTAAACAATCAATATTTCACCAAATGTTAACCCTTTGTGGTGGAGGTACTAGAACTCGTGGACCAATATGACCCATCTCGAACTTAGCCGGAGATAGAAGAAAATATTACCACATACCAAATTTGAAGTCAATCGGTTACACCTTTCGAGAGTTATCGTGCGCACCAGCCAGCAGACAGACGGACGGACATTGCTCATTCGACTTAAAATTACCCAAAACGGATATCCGCCAAACTAACCTAGGTCACTCCTTCGATGTGTTACACTTTTGGCCCGTAGCAAATGATATATACACTCCTCTCTAAGGTGAGGGGATAAAAACACTTTCCAGTCGACCTTCGACCTTGACACCCATGAGCAATATTTTCGCTCTCGTTAAGAGCTATCTTTTTGCCATTGACCGATTGTGGCTACGTGCCACACAGCAAATAAAACAATTGAATTGTTGCGAGAAAAGTTTGGAGATTCGAGTATTTCAAGAAATTGTGATATTGAATGGACTCCAAGATGTTGTGATTTAACAACATTAGACTATTTCTTGTGGGGTTACTGGAAGTCATTGGTCTTTCGAAATAAACCAGACTCTCTTCAAGCTTTACAAGTCAATATTGAACGTGTCATTCATGACATACAACTTTATTTAGTGGTAAAAGTGCTCGAAAGTGGGTTCATCGAATTCGTTCCTGCAGAAGAAGTCGTGGAGGCCATTTGAATGGCGTTTTATTTAGAACTTAATTGTATCGATTGTACTTTAAATAAAAAACTTTGGAATTTCCTTAACAATAAGTGTGTTTTTTTTTCAAATAAATCATACCACTCTTATTGGAAAAGGGGAGCATAGGGCCGTTACAAGATTGTTCCAAAGCAAAGTTGAGAATTAAAAAAAATATATATTTGGAGAAATTCCTAAACAATATTTTTATTTGTTTGAAAACACGTATTTTATTGCAGAAAGTTAGTTCGTCAACATATTTTGTTGTAATATATTTAAATATGCGCTCCAAATAAATTTGAACGATTTTAAAATAAAATGTATTTATTTATTCAGAAATATATATTAGTTACAATTGTCTGTCAAAATACATTTATTTTATTTATTTATTCAAAGTAAATTTAATTTTAAGGTCCAGGGAAAAGCCGGGTTACAAACATCATGTGGCTAGATTTTTTCAGGGACAGACCAGGGCCTAAGGTGGGAATCGAACCCACGACCCCCAAACTCATAGGCGAACATGCTACCTACTCACCTAATGGGGCGCATAATATATTTTTTTTATAATATAAAATATAAAAAAAACAAATTGTTTTATGTGATAGTCAAGAAGGATGATTTTGCCCCGTGCAGGTATGTTAGCCGGAAATCAGTTTCAGGACATTTAAGTCATTTGAGTTATGTCGGTTCTTACCTCTATCTACCATTACTTTATGCTCTGCGAATATGACTGAGATGTCTAGTCTTAGCACTCATATTCATATCCTATTTTTGTGTGAAAATCTGTGCTTTCCCTTTAGATTTATCGCAATATACCCCGTATTCTTTTTACTCGCTTCGACCTTCCACAAAGTATTCACATTCTTTCCGATTCACGTCATTGGTGTTTTTTTAGTATTTTGAAGTCCTATTCACTGTAACTCCTATATTATGAACTATATCATAATACTAGCTGGACTATAATATGTCTTATGCTCCAATTGATGTTATGATATACTTTATAATGTAATTACATTCTGTGTAATATAGTTATGTAGTAACACTTGCAAGCGAATATTCGAGTTCTGAGCGATTCCAAGTATAAGACATAGAATTTTCACCGCATCTTTAGACAATAACTGTTTGGCAATTGGGCCCTCAGGCGTTTTTTGTCATAACATTTATTGAGCAGAAAAACAACTCTTTCGTCATCAGAATGTTTTACTACTGAATATTGCAATATCTGGAATTGTTTTTAAAGACACAATGTGGATTATATAAAAGATGGATCTAACTTGCATACTACAGTACGATGTACTATATTGAAACTCTTACTTTAGTGTAGGCGGATATATATTATTTGTTACAGGCTAAAAGTGTAACACATTGAAGAAGTGACTTAAGAGCCTACACCCACAAAAAAGATTGTAATAAAATAAATAAGAGCACATTCTTAAATTATGTATGCGATATCGGTATCAATTCAATCACAATTTTCATTAAAGTAATGAAAATGTACATGTTTTTACGAAATTTTCCTTAATCTAAAGATTTTTGAATTTGAATTATTGACTATCCAAACATTAGTTTTGAGGAGGTACTTCTTCAAATATACACCTTTAAATTAAAGAAAAAAATCATTATTTTCATTTTAATTTCTCGACGTCAACGTCTTATTTTTACAAGGAATCGTTTTTCAAATACGTCACCCAAAAAATCCATATAATAATATAATCCATTTAGCCACTTTGACAATCTTTCTCCTTTCACAACAATTCCAAATATTACAATTTTCGGGAGAAAAACATTCTGACGACGATATTTGCTTCAAATATCTGCAATATGAAAGAGCTATCTTTTTCTGCAATAAATGTTATGACAAAATACGCCTGAGGACGCAAGTGCCAAACAGTTAGTGTCTATGAGATAAAAAAGTGAAGATGCGGTGAAAATTCTATATTTAATACTTATAATCATTCAAAACTCGAATATTCGCTTACAAGCGTTATTAAAAAATATAGTACATCGAATTACATGCAATTGCATTAGAAAGTATATCATAACATCAATTGGGCCATAATACGTGTTATATTCCAGCAGGAATTATGGTATAGTTCGTAATATACCAGTTACAGGTTATAAGACTTCAAAAAAACACCAATGACGTGAATCGGGTCGAAAGTGAATACTTTGTGGAAGGTCGAATCGAGTAGAGGAATACGAGGTTAATAGCGATTACTGTCTCCAAAGGGAAAGCACAGATTTTCACAATAAAAATAGGATATTAATATGAATGTTAGGACTAGACATCACAATCATATTCGCAGAGCATAAGGTAATGGTAGATAGACGTAAGAACGGACTTAGCACAAATAATATACAATTTCCTGAAACGGATTCCGGCCAAACTTACCTAGGCTCTTAGGTCAGGCCATCGATGTGATACACATTTTTCGTAGAAAATGATATATATACATTCACTAAAGTGATAATAACAAAATAATCATGAAAATTAGCTGGTGATTATTGAAAATCGTAATTTCCTGATAAAAAGTGAATAATAAAATTTCTTTTATATATTTCTTAAAATGTATATATTTTCAACAAAGAAACAAGATCACAAAAAATTTAATTTAATTACTATTCTTTCGATTACGGCACTTATTTAAATGTTCCGCTTTCAAACCCGAATTACCAAGACTTCAAAACAACTGGAGCTGCAGCATATGAGTGCACCACAGGAGTCGCTACAGTTTTAACCAATGTTGGAACAGCATAAGTCTCCACCACTGGGGTGGCCACGGTCTTGGTAGTGTAAGAAGTAGTCTTTACAGCAGGAGCAAAAACATCCTCGACCACATGAGATGAACCATGAACCACAGAATGGCTTTGATGCGACACTGAGGAAGGTACGGATTTGACAATCGATCCGGTGTGGGCATAGCCATGTTCCTGAACGGTCACAGTGGTCAAGGGAGCAGAATGGACCAGGGGTGTTTCATAATGACCGGGATAAGCCAAAGCAGCGGCAAATAAAGCAGACAACACCACCTTAAAAATTAGAAGAATGTAATTTAAAAAAAGCTCCTTCTTACAAATCGTTATTTTTTCAGTACTTACCAATTTGAACATTTTGTTTGAGTTTTGAAAAAAGGTCTGTGTTGTTTGAAATGGTTGAACAAGAAGTGGTATGATTTGCTCAAACACCAAAGGGTTTTATATACGAAAACAACAAGTTGGATGTTCAATTAAAACATGTTTATGTTAATGAAGTAAAACCAAAAGTAAACAACTTTAAAACATAACAAAGCCATCAAAAACACTGTTAAAAAATTCGGTTTTATGCTTCAGCTGACAATGAACTAGATGAGAGATGAAAAGAGAGAGAACAACACACCACAATCATAACAAACTGCAAGTAATGCAGTACTTTGCTGTACTTCCAAGCCAAGTTAACACCAAACAACTAAGAGTTCATGATGCGGTAAAGGGTTCGTATATGTTGAGATAGGCCATGGAAATGATTGTACGCTAACATGAGTAGTTATAAAAATAAAACCATTAAGAACAAAGAATGTAAACTGAAGTATTGGAGAGAAGGTTACAACCTTAACCGAAGGCACTACCATTGTAACCCAAAGGGTCAATTATACTCGACTCGTATGTGTGTAATTATACATATGATACGAGAAGGGTTTAGTGTACCAAATCGATTTTGTTAGAAAACAATGATTCTCATATCCAAATGGTATCTCTTAATTGAGACTGTGGTAATACCTGTTAAATAGGTTACACAGTGGTTCTAAATAAAGAAGTAATTCAAAAATTTATGATTTTGTATATCTTCCGCATTATACGAGTACTACAATTGTCATTCCACTGCAACGTACGAGGGCGGTCCCAAAATTAGCCGACATGGCATATAGACGGCGATAGTATTTTGAAATACATATGATTTAAGTTTCAAGGCACCACATTGTTCAGTTTTTTTTGAGCACTCAAATTAAACGATTTCAGTGAATTTTTAAACATGGAAAAAATTGATCACCAATATGTAATACAATTTATTCATTTTCAGACCAACCAATATTTAATCCGAGCTAGATTCTACTTTGGGGGAGTCAGCTTCTTCGTTTACAACTAAAGGGTTTTCCAACAAGAGGTGTTGTTTTGGTATTCAAAGAAAAATGCCATTTTTTGAGATAAATGATCGGATGTTTATTTCATAATAAAGAGGAAGGTATGCCGTTAATAATGAAAAAGGGTGTGCGGTATGCCGTTAATAATGAAGAAGGGTGTGCGGTATTAGGACACCCAACTTTAAACTGCTTGTGGCCAACTGTGAAGGCACTCCAAGAACCTGCATTGTGGCCAGGAAAGATCTAAGTATATTTCTCCTGACTAATTTAAGTGGTAAAGACCAAACAGTTGCTAGCCTGGAGATCGGTAATCGCATATATTGGGTGGTCTCCAGCTACTTGCCTTATGAATCTGTAGTACCGACTGCTCTATTCAGGGAAGTAGTAGAAGAAGCAACGTCTGACGAGCTCGAGCTGATTATTGGCGCAGACACGAACGCTCATCATACTATCTGGGGTAGTACGGATATAAACAATAGGGGTGATTCGCTTCTTGACTTTATTCTAACTACCAACCTTAGTATTTGTAACATAGGTAATAAACCGACCTTCACAATTAAAGACAGACAAGAAGTACTCGACGTAACGTTTGCTACTGACCGGCTGTCAGACAAAATTATTGGGTGGAATGTACTGGACGACCACTCATTCTCAGATCACCATTATATTGAGTTCAAACTCGCGGAAAAAGCGCCTAAACCCGCCGTCCACAGAAATGTAAGGAAAACAAAGTGGCATCTGTATGAGAAGAATTTCAAGAAAGTCCTCAACTCTAAACTTCTGTACGAACCGAATGACAAAGCCGGTCTGGATAATCTGGTCGATCATATCACCATATCATTCAATAGATCCCTTGAAGAAGCCTGTCCAAAAACAAGGTACAAGGGTAAAACTAAACCCCAATGGTGGACTTCTGAGCTAACGGCTATGAAAAAGACCTGCAACAAGCTATTCAATAAGGCTAAATCTACTGGGGTCGGTAATGATTGGGATGCCTATAAAGAGCAACTCAAGATCTATAAGAAGGAGCTTAGAAAGGCGCAAAGGCGCTCTTGGTATACCTTCTGTGGTGAAGTGGAAAAGGTCTCCGACGCCGCTAGGCTGAGGAAGATATTATCTGCTTCACCATGTACAGTGGGATATTTACAGGATGAGGCAAATAACTGGACCAAAAACAGCGAGCAGTCGCTCAATGTACTGCTCGACACACATTTCCCGGGGAACTCTGTAACAGAACCCGAGGATCAGCAGGACCAACAAGAGTGCGAGTGGACTGCGAGCGTCGCTAGCTTCTTGACTGAGAGATCCAGAATAAGCTGGGCTATTAACAGCTTTGAGCCCTTCAAGTCACCTGGACCAGATGGCATCACTCCAGCAGAAATGCAGAAAATGTTAAAGTACATTATCCCCTGGCTGGAGAAAATTTATGTAGGCTGTATCAGGCTTTCATACGTCCCGAATCGATGGAGGGATACCAAAGTGGTATTCATACCTAAAGCGGGAAAAATATCACACACTAGGCCAAAAGACTTCAGACCAATTAGCCTATCCTCCTTCCTATTGAAAGGTCTGGAAAGACTTTTAGATCATTTCATTAGGGAAAACCTGGATACAAAACTCCTGTCGGGGAACCAACATGCTTACAATAAGGGCAAGTCTACAGAATCAGCCCTGCACGAACTTGTGAGCACTATCGAATCGTCCCTGCATTTCAAGGAATTCACCATGGTGGCATTTCTTGACATAGAAGGGGCTTTTAACAACATTCACTCAGATGCGGTAATTGCGGCACTCTCACATCTAAAAGTTAACACTAGTTTGATTAGACTAATTCAAAGTCTGCTCACCAGAAGACGCATAACAGCATGTCTAGGGTCCACAACTCTAACAAGGTATGTAAACAGAGGGACCCCGCAAGGAGGAGTATTGTCGCCACTAATTTGGAACCTAGCGGTGAATGAAATCCTGCTAGATCTAGAACGTTGTGGCTGCAAGGTCGTGGCATATGCGGACGACGTGGCAATCGCAGTGAGTGGCAAATTCGTAAACGTCCTCAGAGACATCCTACAGGTGGCTCTGAACAAGTTGGCTAGATGGGCAAGAAGCAGCGGTTTGGGCGTTAACCCCAACAAGACAGAATTGGTTCTCTTTACTAGGATGAATAATGTCCCACATGTGGACCCTCCACCTCGGATAAATGGAACAGATCTAGTCTTTTCTGAAAGTGCAAAATGTTTAGGAATAATTCTAGATAGGAAAATGTTATTTAGACTTAACGTATTGGAACGTGTAAGGAAGGCCAACGTCGCCTTATATTCCTGCAAAAAGGCTGTAGGGTCGCGGTGGGGACTCTCTCCTAAAATCGTCCACTGGATATATATAGCAGTAGTTCGTCCAATACTGTTATACGGTATTGTGGTATGGTGGACGGCAACTGACAAACTAACCATTACCAACCTACTAACAAAGGTTCAGAGAACAGCCTGCCTGAGCATAAGCGGAGCCTTAAGGACTACAGCGACCGAGTCTCTACAAGCCCTACTCCATATACTGCCGATTAATATTGTGGCGAGAGAAGTTGCAACCAAAGCGGCAATAAGATTAAACTGCCTATCAATGTGGAGGTACAAAAACTATGGTCACATGAGGATATCAAAGTGTAGTGCTATGGTAACCGACCGAGTGGACTATATACCAACTGTGTACACCTTCGAGAGAAATTACATCACTATGATTCCCGCCAGAGATGAATGGGTCGGCAGAATACCAGGTAATAGAAACCATCTCCACTTTTACACGGATGGTTCGAAGCTTGATGAAAACGTTGGCTTCGGAGTACACTGTGAAGAACTCAGTCTGGATATAGCTCACAGACTACCAGATACCTGCAGTGTCTATCAAGCCGAAATAATGGCAATATGGGAAGTCGCCAAGTGGCTGAGTCGCAACATAGTAACCAACACTGGCGTTGTAATTTACTCGGACAGCCAGGCTGCCATCAATTCTCTGGAGGCAACATCCCTAAATTCACAAACAGCCCTCGACTGCCGCAGATCTCTTAACGAGATGGCTGAGCAGTTTAATATACACCTCATATGGGTGCCTGGGCATAGGGATATCCCGGGGAACTGCAAAGCCGATGAACTTGCTAGGAAAGGGACGACATTACAAATTCTCGAAGAATTTGCATATATTGGTGCGCCACTATCCACGTGCAAGCTTTGGCTTAGGCAAGAGGCAATCAGGCAGTCCAACGAAAGATGGACAGAAATCGGCACCTGCAGGGTAGCTAGACAAATCTGGCCAAGGTATGACCTGAGAAGATCAAAATATCTCCTCGCACTAGAGAGGCAAAGATTGTCTACCTTAGTATCAGTTCTGACGGGACACTGCTTGATCGGCGAACACGCCAAAAGATTGGGTATTAACTCCAATGACTTCTGCCGAAGCTGTGGAGATGAGGAAGAAGTGGAGAGCATTGAGCACTTGCTTTGCGACTGTCCCGCTTTGAGTAAACGACGACTGGACATACTGGGGTCGGCCTTTTTAGGCAGCCTAACAGATCTTTCCAGTACTGATATTCGTACTATCGATCAATTTATATATCAAACAGGTTGGTTTCGATGAGGGGCATTTCAGCCCGTGGTAACACTAGGGACCTAAACTGGTCTATGTGAGCTTGTAAAAAAAAATACGGCTGCCACTCTAACCTAAACCTAAACCTAAACCTAATAATGAAAAACAACATCAGCCAAATGGCCATCACGACCACGCTTACAGGACCATATCCTTTTCATGAAATTTTCCATAACCAAATCGCAAGGTGGGTGCCCTATATCCTCGATAGTCTCACGAATTCTATCTTTGAGGTCTTGAATCGACGCTGGGCTGCTGGCGTAGACCTTATCTTTCACGTGGCCCCAAAGGAAGAAGTCGCAAGGTGTTAAATCACAAGATCTCGGTGGCCAATTGTGATCACCTCTTCGAGAGATAACACGGTCCGGAAACTTTTCCCGTGCCAGAGCAATGGTTTCGTTGCTTGTGTGGCATGTAGCGCCTTCTTGTTGAAAGTAAACGTTGTCCAGATCAATACCATCCAACTCCGACCATAAAAAATCATTAATCATCTCTCGATAGCGCAATCCATTCACCGTAACTGTTGATCCAACCTCATTTTCGAAAAAGTAAGGTCCACTGACCCCGCCGGACCATAAACCGCACCAAACAGTCACACGTTGAGGATCGAGAGGCTTCTCAACAATAACTCTTGGGTTTTCCGAGCCCCAGATGCGACAATTTAGCTTGTTGACGTAGACACCGAGCTGGAAATGGACCTCATCAGTCAAGATGATTTTTCAATGGAATTCCGGATCATTTTCATGCATTTCAAGGACCCAATCAATAAAGACACTACGTTGTTGATGATCGGCCGGCTTGAGTTCTTGTGTTAACTGAACTTTATAAGCCTTAAAACCCAAATCTTTATGCAAGATACGGTGTAATGACGTTAGTGGAATGCCCAATTCCAAAGAACGACGACGAAAGGACAAACCTGGGTTTTCTTCAACACTTTGGGCTACAGCAGCAATATTCTCAGTTGTTCTTGAGCGACGTGCACGGGTTTTATTCTTCACATCACTAACGTGTCCCAACAGCAAGAATTTGTTCACCAATTTCTGTATTGCGGTCCGACAAAGTGCTTCACGACGACCCAAAAAGGCTTTAGTTTTGCGAACGGTAACTGCAAAATGTTCACCATTTTTATCCCCTCACCTTAGAGAGGAGGGTATACGAGTATACCATTTGCTACGAACCAAAAGTGTAACACATCGAAGGAGTGATATGAGTCCCTAAGTATGTTCGGCGGATATCTGTTTTGGGTCATTTTAAGTCGAATGAGCAATGTCCGTCCATCCGTCTGTCTGTCTGTGTGTCTGCTGGCTGGCGCTCGATAACTCTCGAAAGGTGTAACCGATTGACTTCAAATTTGGTATGTGGTAATATTTTCTTCTATCTCCGACTAAGTTCGAAGATGGGCCATATTGGTCCATTCCTTCTAATACCTCCCCCACAAAGGGTTAATATTTAATGAAATATTGATTCTTAAATAACTTCTATACTGCTTACTCGAATCTTCTGAAATTCCAAACATAGTATTAGTTTATTAGCAGCTATCACCTCGAGAAAATGGGTAAGGTTGCCATGCCACTTTGGTACTTCCCACACAAATGGACCATTTTGCACCAAAACTTAACAGCTTATTACTGTTATACCAGTGCATACAAATACTTGAAATTTTGTACAGTGTAATTTTTTTATAGTACCCACAGTCCAGAGAATAGTGGGCGTTATTGGCACTCCCCTTTTGGTACCTCCCACACAAATTGAACATTTTATATCAAAAATTAACAGTTTATAACTGTAATGCCAGTGCATACAAATACTTTACATTTTGTTCAGTGTAATGCTTTTATAGTACCTTGAGTCCGGAGAAAAGTGGGCGTTATTGGCACGCCCCTTTTGGTACCTCCCACACAAATGGACCATTTTGCACCAAAAGTTAAGAGCTTGTAAATAAAATACCGGTACATACTTTAAAAATATTTAATGCAACTTTAATTGATAATAATTTATTTAAAACCAGTAAAGAAAGGCAGAAAGTTGGGCGGGGCCGACTATATAATACCCTACACCTCCCTAACAATGCGATAAGGGTCATTGCGATAATAATTTGGAATAATTGGTAAATAGGTAGGAACATATTATCTAATTCTAAACCGATAATCGATAAATTTAGCAATATTCGTTCCTAAATTGGGAAACACCTTTCTTGAAAATTTAAATGATCGGAAGTAAGGTACAACTTATATAGCGCTTTGACACCAAATCAGGAGGAACATATATATGGAGGTTATATTTAAATCTGAACCGATTTCCCTGAATACTCATTCATGTAAACAGACCTCTTTCTGTCGAATTTCGTTCTGATCAGATATAAAATACAGACACTGATCGGATATAAAATAACATTTTTACAGGGCTTACATGTCAAATCGGGTTAACTTATATATGGGGGCTATATCTAAATCTGAACCGATTTCTTCCAAATTTAAAAGTGTTCATTCATATAATATGAAACCTTTTTCTGCCGAATTTCATACTGATCGGATATAAAATGCAGTTTTTACAGCACTTACATATCAAATCGAGAATAACATATATATGGGGGCTATATCTAAATCTGAACTGATTTTCTCCAAATTTGGCAGTATTCCTTCACGTAATAAGAGACCTTTTTCTGCCGAATTTCGCACTGATCGGATATAAAATACAGTTTCTGCAGCGCTTACATATCATATCGGGGGTTACATATATATGGGGGCTATATCTAAATCTGAACCGATTTTCTCCGAATTTTGCAGTATTCCTTCACGTAATAAGAAACCTCTTTCTGCCGAATTTCATACCAATCGGATATAAAATAAAGTTTTTACAGCGCTTACATATCAAATCGGGGCTAACATATATATGGGGGCTATATCTAAATCTGAACTGATATTCTACAAATTTGGCAGTATTCCTTCACGTAATAAGAAACTTCTTTCTGCCGAATTTCATACTAATCGGATATAAAATAACATTTTTACAGGGCTTACATGTCAAATCGGGGTAACTTATATATGGGGGCTATATCTAAATCTGAACCGATTTCTTCCAAATTTAAAAGTGTTCATTCATATAATATGAAACCTTTTTCTGCCGAATTTCATACTGATCGGATATAAAATGCAGTTTTTACAGCGCTTACATATCAAATCGGGGCTAACATATATATGGGGGCTATATCAAAATCTGAACCGATTTTAACCAAATTCAATAGGGATCGTCCTGGGGCCAAACAAATGATATGTGTAAAGTTTCGTCGCGATCGGACCATAATTGCGACCTGTACTTTGATTACAAGAATACATGCACAGACGGACATAGCTAAATCAACTCAGAAAGTGATTCTAAGTCGATCGGTATAATAAACGATGGGTCTATTTCTTCTCATTTTGGGTGTTACAAACAAATGCACAAAGTTATAATACCCTGTACCACAGTGTGGTGTAGGGTATAAAAATAAATACATACATTTACGAATATTTTTTGGGTACTCAAGGTGAGGGGGTTCATAAGTCGGTTTACCCGACTGAACTTTCTAACTTGTTATTTTACCTGTTCATATGACTATGTTGTATGTACACCAAGCCATATTTATGACATCTTAACCGTTTTTTAATTTGTTTGGTCTTTTTTATTTTACCTATGTTTATGCTACTTATGAACAGAGTATGACACTATGTATACATGTAAGAAAAGGATAAAATCCCGTGGAATTCGAATACAAACTCAGTTGCAAAATTTATCCACGCAGAAACAATCAAATTTTAGAATATTAAAAAAATGGAGAACTTCAGCTATAAAGAATTATCCTAAGAGTATTTTAGAAATAAAAAGAAGGAAGATGTTTTAAGTTACGTTCCAAGCTGAGTAAATTCCTCAAGCATCGAAATACAATTGAAAATGCAAAAAGTAAATATTTTCATCAACAACTTAACTAAGAGCTACAAACAAGTTGGATTCCATCCATACATACATACATTTTATAAGACCTTTGCAATATGGTTAGAGGGCGAACTTAGTGTCCAAGTATCTTCAGAAAGTAAAAATCAAAACAATTGTGGGAGACCACCAAAATCACTCGGCAACTGTACCGATAGATCTAAAAGGCGGAAACTTAAGGATATCCAGGAAGAAACTTAAGGGTATCCAGGAAGAATGCGATCACAAAAACAACGCACAAAAGCCGAAATTGTTGAAAATGATTTAAACGCTAGTCCTCTGAGAACAAAATGGATTTTTATGAGTATTCTAACTCCAAGCGATGAAAAACAGTTCTCAAAAGAATAGGCATTAGCATTATTTTTGGATTTGAAGTTAACAAAACACCAATATACACAGCTCAGGTTGCGTGCGATTGAAAAAGGCTCAAATCTGTATCCATCATATCATCACATATGTACTTGCTGCTAAAAAGAACTGCTTGTCACCAACGGAGACTATTAAAATCACATCGAGATCTATCAGAGGAAGCCCAGGAAAAAATAAATAAGGATTACAGGTTTTATAGAGAGCACAATACCAGAAAAATATCTCGAAATTGTACAAACGAAGATCTATTTAATATTTTGTTGGCAACGTCAGATCCCCTCATCTCCAGCATTCGAAATCAATGGAAAATAGAACATCGGAACTTAGATGAAGATGTAACAGGGCTGCTGGAGGACAGAAATAATAACGAAGCAATCAATTTATAGTTTGTGCTTAATTGTACTGTTCTGTATGAGTCCCGATTACCTTAGTTAAATAATTTGTTGTAAAAGTTTAATATTGATGATAAATTGATTCGTCGTGATGATGAATGGGTTTCGTCGTGGTGATGAATGGAATTCGTCATGGTGATGAATGGGATTCGTCGTGGTGATGAATGGGATTCGTCGTAGTGATGAATGGGATTCATCTGTTGATGAATGAGATTATTTTTCAGAAGTAGTAAATACTTCTCATTTGTTGGCTTTAATCATTTCCTGATAAGAACTGCGTTTCGAACCGAATAATCACAACTGAACCTGGCAAAGCAGTAAAGTAATTTTATTTTCCGTACCATTTTTAATGGTTTAAAATCGAATAATGATGATGAATGGATTCGTCGTGATGATGAATGGGTTTCGTCGTTGTAATGAATGGAATTCGTCATGGCGATAAATGGGGTTCGTCGTGGCGATAAATGGGATTCGTCTGTTGGCAAATACATTACTTGATGAGATTATTTTTGAATTAAAATAGTAGAAGTAATGAATACTTCTCATTTGTTTGCTTTAAGCCTTTCCTGATAAGAACTGCGTTTCGAACCGAATAATCACAACTGAACCTGGCAAAGCAGTAAAGTAATTTTATTTTGCGTACCGTTTTTAATGATATAAAACCAGAAGAATATTTATTGACATTTTTAAAATTTAAATACTCGTGGGCATGAATGGAGTTCGTCGTGCTGATGAATGGAGTTCTTCGTGGTGATGAATGGGATTCGTCGTGGTGATGAATGGGATTCGTCGTGGTGATGAACTCGATTCATCTTAGGGATGAATGGTGTTTAACGTGGTGAGGAATGGTACTCGTCGTGGTAATGAACTCGATTCATCGTAGGGATGAAATGTGATCATCCTGAGGACGAATGTTTTTGGAAACAGAGATTCGTCATGGTGACGAACAAATTCATCAAGAGGATTATTCCGTACGTTAGCTGACTTTTGACGAAAAAATAATCGTGATGATGTACAAATTCGTCGTTATGACGAAGCTTTTTCTATCAGTGTATAAGTAAAAAATAATGCTTTCCCTTAATGTTGGTCAAATACAAAATATCAAGGTGTTTTTTTTTAAATATCGAGGAAATTTTTTTGTTGAAAAAATTATTTTTTTTAGTTTTAAAATTTTTTTTTATTAAAATGGTTTATATATGAACGTATGACATTCTTTTAATGAATAAGAAGATTAAAACAAAACACAACCCCACAGTTCCATGCTAAATATTAAAAAATTCAAAAGTTCAACTTTGACCTTGAATTCCTCAATAATTGCTGACCCGATTTTATTGAAATAAAAACAGGCGAAAAGCGTAAGGAGTTACCTGTCGAAAAAATTACTAAAATATCTCTATCGGTTCCAAAGTTACAGAGTTTTGGCCAGTAAAAAACGATTCTGAACTAGAGTTGTGTAGTTCGTGAACGAACTAGTTCAATTGAACGGGTCACTATACTGAACTGAACGAACTAGTTCACAGAACTCGTTAATTTCAGCTCAGTAGTTCACTGTGTTTTTTCTTCAACCATATCATTTCGTTCTCTCTTCTCTGCTGTTATGTGTTGTTTCCATTGTTATGTCATCATCAATGTATGATTCTACCTATACAAACGCCTTTGTATTGGTTTTTCCAACTCCTCCATTCACATTCAGATTCCTTTAATAGCGGCTTATTTGAACTGGTGATCTACTGAACGAAATGAACTGATTAAGTAAAGTGAGCTGGTGAGCTAAAGAGCTGGTGTGCTAAAGTGAGCCGTTGAACTAAATGAACGAACTAGTTCACTCAATTGAACTGAACTAAAAAGAGCGATCACTTAAAAGAACTATAGTGCCCAACTCTATTCTGAACCACTGTGCGTAGCTTTTACTGCTATCACCTAAATATTTTGATGTTCTGTATTTTAGACAACTTTTCCAATGACTATAGACTGCAAAAGAAAACACCATTCTGTCGTCTTCCACACAAGTTACCACATTCTATATTACATTATTCACAAATTGCTAGCCATACTCACGGTTTACAGCTTCAATTGTAGAATATCATTCTGATGGGATCTACAACTGGCTTCTTTCCAGCCAAATTGATTTTACTGTTCTAAGCCCTTCTCTTAGTTTTCGTCAACAAATAAGTAACTTCAATAGGCCCTTTTGGTTACTGTCACTGCATATTTGGGTAAAGTTAAGGTGGTAACCTTCAATATTTCATTATTCATTCTCTATTCTTAATTGTTTATTTCGATACTGTACATTTACTACATAAGATACCATGACCTACCTCAACATATTCTAACCCTTTACATTCCATGAAATACCGGTCGTTGTTATCTTAGTTTGAAGTAGTAAAATGCTGCATTACTGGCACTTCGAAGTATGTATGTAGTTGTGGTGGGTTTTTCCTCTTCCACTCTTATAGCATTCAATGGTAGCGTTTAGGAATAATGCTTGATGGTTTTGTTATGATTTGATTGAATGTTGTTTTAACCGAAGCTTTATTTTTGTATATAAAACCCTTTGGTGTTTCAGAAAATCATAACACTTTTTGTTTAACTATTTCAAAGAACACAGACACCTCTTCAAACTACAAAATCAAACAAAATGTTCAAATTGGTAAGTAGTCTAAAAAATGGATTTGTAAAAAGGAACTACTTATATATTTTGAAAATTACAATACCCCTTTGTACGTTTTAGGTTGTATTGTCTGCTTTATTTGCCGCTGCTTTGGCTTATCCCGGTCATTACGAAACACCCCTGGTCCATTCTGCTCCCTTATCCACTGTGACCGTTCAGGAACATGGCTATGCTCATACCGGATCGATTGTCAAATCCGTACCTTCCTCAGTGTCCCATCAAAGCCATTCTGTTGTTCATGGTTCATCTCATGTGGTGGAGGATGTTTTTGCTCCAGCTGTAAAGACTACTTCTTACACTACCAAGACCTTGGCCACCCCAGTGGTGGAGACTTATGCTGTTCCAACTTTGGTTAAAACTGTAGCAACTCCAGCGGTGCAATCATATGCTGCTGCCCCAGTAGTCCTCAAGTCTTGGTAAACGCAGGTCGAAAGAAACAAACTATAATTTTTAGTTTAAGCATTTTGTGATCATGTTTGTTATTTAACGAATAAATATATTATATACAAATAAGATTTATATACCTAAAACAAAATTATTATTTTTTTAATATTTGGGAAATTTGCATACCTGAGGAAAACAAACCAATTAATGGTGCAACTGTAAAATAAGTCAAAGTTATTGAAAAATATGCTAGAAGGAGAATATTAACGTTCTCACTGGAGAATATAACAAGTAAGAAAGTTCAGTCGGGTAAATAGACTTATGAATCCCTTCACCTTGAATCCCAAAAAAAAAATTCATAAATTTATTTATTTTGTTTTAATTAAATTGTTATAAATTTAAATTGCATTTAATAACTTTAAAGTATGTACAGGTATTAAAGATGAAAGCTTTTTTCATTTGGTACAAAATGTTCCATTTGTGTGGGAGGTACCAAAAGGGGCGTGCCAATAACCGTCACTTTTCTCTGAACTCTAGATACTATGTATAAAAGCATTACAAAGTACAAAACTTCAAGTATTTATATTCACTGGTATTTAATTTAAACAAAACCTATTTTTCCTTCACATTTTAAAAAAAAGTGCAGACATTTTGGCATAAAATTTAAACAATTTTTGTTCAGCATACTTTTAAATACATTATAGCCAAATGTTGATAAGCGGTATCACCAAGTCTGAATTAGCTGTTGGAAACTGAAAAATGCTGATACCTTTTTTGTGGGGCCCACTGATTTTCAGAATCTGTTGAGGCCCATAACAAATAGTTCACCAATATACAGGGTCTCCCATATTCGACGGACCCATCTGGCAACGCCATAACTTTTGACAGAGATGTCAGATCGCTTAATGACATACCACGTTTGAAGCGTCAGTCCAAGCAGATTTTTACCATGGAACAATACACGCCACGCGAAATAGTTGAAATTTACATTCAACAGAAGAAGTCAATTGTGAAAACTCAACGTGCTTTTAAAATATTAAAAAATGTGGCCTTCTAAGAACACCATTAAGCGTTTATACGAAAAATTTTCGACTGGTGAGGCTCTTTCTAATCCGAAGAGGCCAAATAAAAGTCGACCAAGGCGATCGGCCGAGAATATCGCTGCCGTACGAGCCAGTGTTGAGAGGTCCCCAAGAACATCCCAAAAACGCCGTTCTCAGCAGTTGGGTATGGCTCGGTCCACTTTACAACGGATTATTCGCGTTAATTTGCATTTGTTCCCGTACAAAATTCAATTGACGCAAAGATTGTTGCCTGCGGACAAGCGTCGTCGATTGGAATGGGCCCAAAAAAAACATGGGTCCGTCGAATATGGGCAACCCTGTACTAACCTTTGCGTTTTTATTTGTTGCGCAGTGTAATTTAATAATTGCGAGATACGAGTATCCTCATCTGTCCCCTTCGGTTTCTATTGAATTCCTAAAATCCATTCATTATTTAGTAATTGATGTTGTTGCGAAATTTGTTCACCGCCTGTTTCTATTTAATATTTAACGAGATTTCTGTCGTATTGCCTAAATTAAAAGCACTTGAAATTATAAGCGGTAAGTTTTGAAACGTGGATCAAGTGGTCTATTTTATGAAAAATAGATAATAAATATGTCACCCTTTTTTAATGTTTAGATATAACAGGTTGTCAAGTTTCAGACAATTACCTGTGTTTTTTGTCCCACAAAATACCGAATTCCATATAACATTTCTTACAAAGTAAGGGTATACCAGTCGATTTAGACCACTGACATTTACCCGAAAATATTGGGTATTACAAACAATATACCCATCGACTCAGAATGAAATTCAATCTAACCACGTGTGTCCGGTCTTCGGACACACATGGTTAGATTGATGGAATTTGACACAACGACAGGGAAGAAGGCTATTGAATTTGGTCAAAATCAGATTTAGATCTACTGGAAATCCCAAAATTAGCCGACATGAAATATAGATGGCGGTAGTAGTTTGAAAAAAATTGCTTTCGTGAAAAGTGGCAATCTTTTAAAACATATGTTTTAAGATCAAGGCACCACGTTGTTTAGTTTTTTTTTTGAGCACTCGAAAATAAACGATCTAATGAATTTGTAAACATAAAAAATTGGTCACCGATATGTAATACCATACTTTCATTTGAAAAGTCTCCGTCCAACCAATACTAAAACCAAGCTAGATTTTACATAGTGGAAGTCTTCTCCTTCGTTTACAACTATAAAATATTGCCAAGACTTACACCGTAGTGGTCAACGAATTTAGATGTCCACCACAGAAATGCTTAAAAAATGCACAAAATGGTATTGGAAGACCGCCGGTTGATGGTTCGTGAGCTAGCTGAAGTCATATGAAATTTGAGGTTCTTGAGAGAGGGGCCAACTTTTCCAATGACTATAGAATGCAAAAGAAAACACCATTCTGTCGTCTTCCACACAAGTTACCACATTCTATATTACATTATTCACAAATTGCTAGCCATACTCACGGTTTACAGCTTCAATTGTAGTATATCATTCTCTTAGTTTTCGTCAACAAAGAAGTAACTTCAATAGGCCCTTTTGGTTACTATCACTGCATATTTGGGTAAAGTTAAGGCTGCATCCTTCAATATTTCATTATTCATCCACTATTTTTAATGGTTTATTCAATACTATATATTTACTACATAAGATACCATGACCTACCTCAACATATTCTAACCCTTTACATTCCATGAAATACCGGTCGTTGTTATCTTGGCTTGAAGTATGAAGTAGTATGTAGTTGTGGTGGGTTTTTCCTCTTCAACTCCCATAACATTCAATGGTAGCGTTTAGGAATAATGCTTGATGGTTTTGTTATGATTTGATTCAATGTTGTTTTAACCGAAATACCCACAGCTTTATTTTTGTATATAAAACCCTTTGATGTTTCAGAAAATCATAACACTTTTTGTTTAACCATTTCAAAGAACACAGACACCTCTGGAAACTACAAAATCAAACAAAATGTTCAAATTGGTAAGTAGTGTAAAAAATAGATTTGTAAAAAGGAACTACTTATATATTTGAAAATTAAAATACCCCTCTGTACGTTTTAGGTTGTATTGTCTGCATTATTTGCCGCGGCTTTGGCTTATCCCGGCCATTACGAAACACCCGTCCATTCTGCTCCCTTGACCACGGTGACCGTTCAGGAACATGGATATGCCCACACCGGATCGATAGTGAAATCCGTACCTTCCTCAGTGTCGCATCAAAGCCATTCTGTTGTTCATGGTTCATCTCATGTGGTGGAGGATGTTTTTGCTCCAGCTGTAAAGACTACTTCTTCCACTACCAAGACCTTGGCCACCCCAGTGGTGGAGACTTATGCTGTTCCAACTTTGTTTAAAACTGTGGTGCAGTCATATGCTGCTGTCCCAGTTGTCCTCAAGTCTTGGTAAACGCTGATCGAAAGAAAAATTACCACTTCTAATTTAAGCATTTTGTGATCACGTTTGTTGTTTAAGAAATAAATATATTATATACAATTAAGATTCATACACTTGAAACTATTTTGTTTTTAATATTTGGGAATTTTGCATATTTGGGGAAAACAAACAAATTTATAGGGCAAAGCTAATTAAAACAACTAAGATTTGGTGCGATTTTATCATTTTGTGTGCGAGCTTTACCGCATTTTTTCTCAAGATGAAATCCTAATAAGCTATTACCATGTGTGGAATTACATGAAATTCGGAAACGTAGTATATAAGTTATTAGAGAATCAACATTTTACTAAATGTTAATTCTTTGTATGGGAGGTACCAAAGGAGTGGACTAATATGGCTCACCTTCGAACTTAGCCTGATATAGGAAAAAAATTAACTACATGCCAGAATTTTAATAATTCGATCACACTTTTCGACAGTTATAGTGTTTACGAATCAGACTGACAGACAGACGGACATAGCTCAAATTGCTTAAAATGTTTCAAAACGGATTTTCGCCGAACATACCTAGGGTTATCGGTCACACCTTCGATATGTTGCCCTTTTGGCCCGCATTCAATTATATATACCCTCCACCAGTACATGGAGGCTATAAATATATTATAAGTAAAATCAAATCAAAAAAGTAGTAAGGATGGGCAAAAGTCGGGCGGAGCCGACTATACGATACCCTACACCACCGTTATACAGCGGAAAAAGAAGAAATATTGTCAAGTTTTATCAATGCTGTTTGTCTAATGATACTGATCTGTCCAAATATACGCATTTGTTAGCGCTCACATTCAAAATCGGATATCGGACCGATTTTCTTTAAATTAGACATGGGTTGTTTTTGGTTCAACAAACTGATAACTGCTACATATTTTTGAAATTCGCCAATGTATGTTCTGGGTTCAAATTTCACTTATATTATTTGAAAAATGTGGCTTCTACAGCGCTTATATATCAAATCGAAAGTACATATATGTATATGGGGCTACAATGGCGGTACCAAAATTAGTTGACCTAACAAAGAAAACACAATAAATTGTGTAAATTTGGGAAAATTTGTCTTTATTTCTCACCATACTTAATCTCTTTTCCCAGCAAATTTCAATATCTTCGATACCCTTTTTATACCATCCACCATAGGATGGGGGGGGGGGGGTGGTATATTCATTTTATCACTCCGTTTGTAACACCACTAAATATTGATCTGAGACCCCATAAATATATATTTTTTAATCGTCGTAAAATTCTAAGACGATTAAGTCATGTCCGTCTGTCCGTTGTAATCACGCTACAATCTATTATACTTGAGCTAGGTGGCAGAAATTTGGTACATATACTTCTTATATCTGCAGGTATGTTGGGATTGAAAATGGGCAATATCGGTATCCCCGATTTGACTTCTTAACGTCATAGAGACCACAAATGTCAACTGATCGGGCTGAAAGTTGGTAACTGGGGTTTGTTTATACCCGGTATCCTTCACACGATGTCCTCTAGATTTGACTTCCTAACGCCACAAACACCTCAAATTTCAACGAATTGGGCTGAAATTTTGTATAATGAGTTTATTAGTACCCGTAACCATTCACGTGAGTTCCATGGTGGAGGATATATAAGATTCGGCTTGGCCAAACTTAATCCGTTTTTACTTGTTATAGTAAGAAATGCCTAGCCTTCAACCGCAACCTCCACCTCTTTATTGTTGGGCAAATTTTTTCCGCCGAGCAGTTTTTGCAACTTTGGAATCAAAAAATAATCCGTGGGAGCTAAAACTGGCGAATAAGGTGCGAGCTGAAGTAATTCAAACTTTAATTCTCTCAGTTTGGCCATCGCAATACTGGATGTGTGAATTGGTGCATTGTCTTGATTGTGAGCAAACGTGGCACCCATATTACGCACAGCTTTCTCATCATCAAATCTTCCGTCAATATGCGATGTAAAGCACTTTTAGAAATACATATGACTTCAGCTAGCTCACGAACCTTCAACCGACGGCCATCCAATACCATTTTGTGAATTTTTTAACCATTTCTGTCGTGGACACTTCTACTACGGTGTTCGTCTTGGCAATTCCTACGGCACCGTTTAAACTGTACCACCCAATATTTTATAGTTGTAAACGAAGAAGATGACTTCCACAATGTTAAATCTAGCTTTGTTTTAGTATTGGTTGGACTGAGACTTTTCAAATGAAAGTATGGTATTACATATCGGTGACCAATTTTGTTCATGTTTACAATTCGCTGAGATCGTTTATTTTTGATTGTTCAAAAAAAATCCACTTTTAACGAAAGCAATTTTTTTTCCAACTACTACCGCCATCTGTCATGTCGGCTAATTTTGGGACTGCGTGTAGATCTAAATCTGAAACGATTTTGGCCAAATTCAATAGCCTTCTGCCCTGACGTTGTGTTAAATTCCATCAAGATCGAAGTGAAATTGCGACCTGTACTTTGCGGATAACTTTACATGGACGGAAATATTGGCGGACTTACAGACAGAAATATGCGCGGACGGACGGACAGACATGGTTAGATTGTAAAACACAATATTTGCGGGTAAATGTCAGTGGTCTAAATTGACTGGTATACCTTTACTTTATAAGAAATGTTATATGGAATTCGGTATTTTGTGTGACAAAATGCACAGGTAATTGTCTGAAACTTGACAACCTGTTATAGCTAAACATTCAAAAAGGGTGACATATTTATTATCTATCTTTCTTAAAATAGACTAACTGAACCGCGTTTCAAAACTTACCGCTTATATTTTCAAGTGCTATTAATTTCCAGGCTAGGCAATTCGACAGAAATTCTGAAAATTCCAACAGGCGGTGGACAAATTTCGCAACAACATCAATTACTAAATAATGAATGGATTTTAGGAATTCAATAGAAACCGGAGGGAGACAGATGAGGATACTCGTATCTCGCAATTATTAAATTACACAGCGCAACAAATAAAAACGATTCGATTCTACTACCAAAGGTTAGTATATTGGTGAACAATTTGTTATGGGCCTCAAAAGATTGTGAAAAACAGTGGGCCCTACAAAAAAGGTGTCAGCATTTTTCAATTTCCAACAGCTATTCAGACTTGTTGATACCGCTTATCAACATTTGGCTATAATGTAGTTAATAATATGCTGAACAAAGTTTGTTTGCATTTTATGCCAAAATGCCTGCACTCTTTTTTATGAAAATGTGAAGGAAAAATATGTTTTGTTTAAATTAAATACCAGTGAATATAAATACTTGAAGTTTTGTACTTTGTAATGCTTTTATAGTATCTAGAGTTCAGAGAAAAGTGACGGTTATTGGCACGTCCCTTTTGGTACCTCCCACACAAATGGAACATTTTGAACCAAATGTAAACAGCTTTCATCTTTAATACCAGTACATACTTTAAAGTTATTAAATGCAATTTAAATTTATAACAATTTAATTAAAACAAAATAAATACATTTATGAATATTTTTTTGGGATTCAAGGTGAGGGGATTCATAAGTCTATTTACCCGGCTGAACTTTCTTACTTGTTATATTCTCCAGTGAGAACGTTAATATTCTCCTTCTAGTATATTTTTCAATAACTTTGACTTATTTTACAGTTGCATCATTAATTGGTTTGTTTTCCTCAGGTATGCAAATTTCCCAAATATTAAAAAAATAATAATTTTGTTTTAGGTATATAAATCTTATTTGTATATAATATATTTATTCGTTAAATAACAAACATGATCACAAAATGCTTAAATTAAAAATTATAGTTTGTTTCTTTCGGTCTGCGTTTACCAAGACTTGAGGACTACTGGGGCAGCAGCATATGAGTGCACCACTGGAGTTGCTACAGTTTTAACCAAAGTTGGAACTGAATAAGTCTCTACCACTGGAGTGGCCAAGGTCTTGGTAGTGTAAGAAGTAGTCTTTACAGCTGGAGCAAAAACATCCTCCACCACATGAGATGAACCATGAACAACAGAATGGCTTTGATGAGACACTGAGGAAGGTACGGATTTGACAATTGATCCGGTGTGGGCATAGCCATGTTCCTGAACGGTCACCGTGGTCAAGGGAGCAGAATGGACCACGGATGTTTCGTAATGACCGGGATAAGCCAAAGTCGCGGCAAATAATGCAGACAATACAACCTATAAATAGAAATTTATAATCTTTAACAAGAGTTCCTTCTTACAAATCGATTTTTACACTACTTACCAATTTGAACATTTTGTTTGATTTTGTAGTTTGAAAAGGTGTCTGTGTTGTTTGAAATGGTTAAACAAGAAGTGTTATGCTTTTCTGAAACACCAAAGGGTTTTATATACAAAAATAATGTTGTAGGTATTTCAATTAAAAAAAAACATTCAATCAAATCATAACAAAACCATCAAAACATTACCGGTAAACGCTGCCATTGAATGTTATGAGAGTTGAAGAGGAAAAACCCACCACAACTACATCGAATTGCCAGTAATGCAGCATTTTACTACTTTAAGTCAAGATAACAACGACCGGTGTTTCGTGGATTGTGAAGGGTTAGAATATGTTGAGGTAGGTCATGTTATCTTCTGTAGTAAATGTATAGTATCGAAATAAACCACAAGGAGAATGAAAAATTGGAGGTTACAACCTTAACCTTACCCAAATATGCAGTGATAATAACCAAAAGACCCGATTGAAATTACTGCTTTGTTGGCGTAAACTAAGAGAAGGGCTTAGAATTGAAAAATCAATTTGGCTGGAAAGAAGTAAGTTGTAGATCCCATCACAATGATATACTACAATTGAAGCTGTAATAATATAGGTTCAGCACGCACAGTGTGTTCAATTGTCAAGAAATAAGTAAGAAAATGTTAGCTTAAACTGACTTTGTCATATAGAACATGGTACTTTGCGTGGGAGGCAGAAATTTGGAAAATTTTATTCATTACAAATTTTGTTTGTCTTAATTAAATTATTATCAGTTTAAATTGCATTTTAAGTTTGAAGTTTAAAGTTTAAAGTATGCACCGGTATTAAAGTTATAAGCTGTTAACTTTCCGTTCAAAATATTCAATTTGTGTGGGAGGTACCAAAAGGGGCGTGCCAATAACGCCCATTTTCACAGGACTGTAGCTACTATAAAAGCGTTACACTGTACAAAATGTAGTATATTTTCCCAAACATATTCTGTTTGAAATATAAAACCAGTAAGGAAAGGCAGAAAGTCGGGCGGGACCGACTATGTAATACCCTACACTTCCCTAACAATGCGATAAGGGTCATTGCCATAATAATTTGGAATACTTGGTAAATGGGTAGAAAGAAACGTATTATCTAATTCAGAAACGATAATCGCTAAATTAAGCAATATTCGTTCCTAAAGTGAGAAACATCTTTCTGGAAAATTTTAATGATCGGAAGTAAAATACAACTTCTATAGCGGTTTGATACCAAATCAGGAGGAACCTATATATGGAGCTTTAATATAAATCTGAACCGATCTTCCCTGAATACTTATTCATGTAAACAGACCTCCTTCTGTCGAATTTCGTACGTATGGGGGTTATATCTTAATCTGAACCGATTTCTTCCAAATTTAATAGTGTTCATCCATATAATAAGAAACCTCTTTCTGCCGAATTTCATACTGATCGGATATAAAATAAAGTTTTTACAGCGCTTACATGTCAAATCGGGGTAACATATATATGGGGGCTATATCTAAATCTGAACCGATTTTAACCAAATTTAATGGGGATCGTCCTTGGGCCAAAAAAAAGATATGTGTAAAGTTGCGTCGAGATCGGACCATAATTGCGACCTGTACTTTGATTACAAGAATACATGCACAGACGGACAGACAGACAGACGGACATAGCTAAATCAACTCAGAAAGTGATTCTAAGTCGATCGGTATAATAAACGATGGGTCTATTTCTTCTCCTTTTGGGTGTTACAAACAAATGCACAAAGTTATAATACCCTGTACCACAGTGTGGTGTAGGGTATAACAGGTAAGAAAGTTTCAGTCGGGTAAACCGACTAACACTTATTGTTAAGGAAATTCAAAAGTTTTTTTATTTAATGTGAAATACAATCGATACAATTAAGTTTTATATAAAACGTCATTCAAATGGCTTCCACGACTTCTTCTTCAGGAACGAATTCGATGAACCCAATTTTCGAGCACTTTTTCACTAAATCAAGTCGTGTGTGATGAATGGCACGTTCAATGTTGACTTGTAAAGCTTGAAGAGAGTCTGGTTTATTTCGAAAGATGGGTTAAATGGGTGGGTTAAAATGTAGATAAATATTGATTCTTTAATAAGTTATATACTATTTATTGGAATCTTCTGAAATTCAGTTTATTAGTCGCTATCACCTCAAGAAAAATTTACTAAGTTGCCACGCCCCTTTTGGTACCTCCCACACAAATGCACCATTTTGCACCAAAAGTTAACATTTATAACGGGTTTTCCAATAGGGATGATATGTTTTTGAAGTGACGTTTTGGCCATTTGTAATATGTCATGATCTGTCATTTGTTATACCCTACACCACACTGTGGTACAGGGTATTATAAGTTTGTTTCATGGCAGATGTTTGTAACACCTGAAAATAACACAGCTAGACCCACCTTAAAGTATACCGATCGACTCAGAATCACTAGCTGAGTCGATTTAACGATGTCCGTCCGTCCGTCCGTCTGTCCATGTAAAGTTGTTCGTCGACTACCGGTCGCAATTTCACTCCGATCGTTCTGAAATTTTGCAGTTTTAGAGTATTTCGCGGCTGTTAAGATCGCTATTGAATTTGGTTGAAATCGGTTCAGATTTAGATATAGCTCCTATATATATCTTTCGTCCGATTTGGCCCTTTAGTCCTATAGAAGCTGTATTTTACATCCAATCGTTTTGAAATTTAGAATGGTAGAGTTTCTTGATCCATGAACCAACATTGCCGAATTTGAAGAAACTCGGTTAAGATTTAGCTATAGCTCCCATATATATGTTTCGTCCAATTTGGCCCTTTAGTCCTATAGAAACTGTATTTTACATCCGATCGTTTTGAAATTTAGAATGGTAGAGTTTCTTGATCCATGAACCAACACTACCGAATTTGAAGAAAATCGGTTAAGATTTAGTTATAGCTCCCATATATATGTTTCGTCCGATTTGGCCCTTTAGTTCTATAGAAGCTGTATTTTACATCCAATCGTTTTGAAATTTAGAATGGTAGAGTTTATTGATCCATGAACCAACACTACCAAATTTGAAGAAAATCGGTTAAGATTTAGCTCCCATATACATGTTTCGTCCGATTTGGCCCTTTAGTCCTGTAGAAGCTGTATTTTACATCCAATCATTTTGAAATTTAGAATGGTAGAGTTTCTTGATCCATGAACCAACACTGCCGAATTTGAAGAAAATCGGTTAAGATTTAGCTATAGCTCCCATATATATGTTTCGTCCGATTTGGCCCTTTAGTCCTATAAAAGATGTATTTTACATCCAATCGTTTTGAAATTTAGAATGGTAGAGTTTCTTGATCCATGAACCAACACTACCGAATTTGAAGAAAATCGGTTAAGATTTAGCTATAGCTCCCATATATATGTTTCGTCCGATTTGGCCCTTTAGTTCTATAGAAGCTATATTTTACATCCAATCGTTTTGAAATTTAGAATGGTAGAGTTTCGTGATTCGTGAACCAACATTGCCGAATTTGATGAAAATCTGTAAAGATTTAGCTATAGCTTCCATACATATGTTTCATCCGATTTGGCTCTTCAGATCCAATCGTTTTTATACCCTACACCACACTGTGGTACAGGGTATTATTTAAGTATAAAATGTCCCAAAAGTAAATTTATGTAAACAATTTATACATGAATTACAAAATTTATATATCAGAGTTATTCAATATTACGAGAGTGGTGTAGGGTATTATATAGACGGCCCCGCCCGACTTTAGCCTTTCCTTACTGGTTTTTTTTTAAATCCAAAAAAAAACACTTTCCAGTCGACCTACGACCTTGACACCCATTAGCAATATTTTAGCTCTCGTGGCTACGTGCCACACAGCAAATAAAACAATTGAATTGTTGCGAGAAAAGTTTTATTTCAAGAAATTGTGATATTGAATGGCTTCCAAGAAGATGCGATTTAACACCATTAGACTATTTCTTGCGGGGTTATTTGAAGTCATTGGTCCATCTTCGAACTTAGCCGGAGAAAAAATATTACCACATACCAAATACACAGAAAATTCACATTGAATGTGCAATGTTGATTATCATTTGAAAGAACATTCTTTGGCATTTATTTTTTGAAGATTATGTCTATCAAATGTTGGCCGCGGCTACTTCTCAGATGGTCCATCCGTTGAGTCCAATTTTCGATGACTCGTTCGAGCATTTGACTGGGAACTGGCAAATGACACGCGTGATGTTTTGCTTCAAGGCCTGAAGCGGGTTTGTTTGTCCGTATAAACTTTAGACTTTACATATCCCCACAGAAAAAAGTCTAACGGTGTGATATCACACGATCTTGGTGGCCAATCGAGCGGCCCAAGACGTGAAATTATCTGCTCACCGAAGTGTTCTCTCAATAAATCCATTGATTGATGCTTGTTGAAACCAAATGTCGCCGAGATCACGAGCTTCAATTTCAGGCATCAAGTAGTCGGTTATCATGGCACGATAACGGTCGCCATTGGCGGTTACGTTCTCACCGGCATCATTTTTGAAGAAATATGGACCGTTGATTCCACCGGCCAACAAACCACACCAAACCGTTGTTTTTTTCTGGATGAAGTGGCAGCTCTTGAATCTCTTCGGGTTGCTTTTCGTCCCAAATGCGGCAATTTTGCCAGAAATGGGCCTTATCGCTGAACAAAATTTGGCTCGAAAACGTCGGATCTTCTTGGAACTTTTCAAGAGCCCATAGAGCGAAGCGATGTCGCTTGGGAAGGTCGGGCGGCTTCAGTTCTTGTACAAGCTGTAGTTTGTATGCTTTCATTTTAAGATATCGACGTAAAATGCGCCAAGTCGTTCCATACGTCAGTCCGAGTTGCTGCGAACGGTGCCGAATCGACTCTCCACGGCCTTCATGTACACTCTCAGCTACGGCCGCTACATTTTCTTCACTGCGTGCTGGACGTAGTCTATTCGGTCGAATATTATCCAATAATGAATGCTGGGTCTCAAGATGGGTGATAGTGTTGCGAATAGTACGCTCAGTAGGCCGATTATGTTGACTATAAGTTGAGCGAAGTGCACGAAACACATTCCTCACAGAACGTGCATTTTCGTAATAAGTTGAACGATTTGTAAACGTTGTTCAGGCGTCTTTCCATGATGAAATGCCAAACAATACTTAACAAAAAAAACATGACAGCATGACACGACTCACACGTGATCTGTCAAAAAAAGGCTACTGAAAATTATATACAGTTATAAATATAAAATAAAGAGAAATGAGAACGAAAGAAAAAATATACTTTTTATCCCCTCACCTTAGAGAGGATGGTATATGTATATCATTTGCCACGAACGAAAAGTGTAACAAAGCGAAGGACTGACCTAAGACCCTAAGTATGTTCGGCGGATATCCGTTTTGGGTCATTTTAAGTCGAATCAGCAATGTCCGTCCGTCTGTCTGTCTGCTGGCTGGTGCGCACGATAATTCTCGAGAGGAGTAACCGATTGACTTCAAATTTGGTAAGTTGTAATATTTTCTTCTATTTCCGGCTAAGTTCGAATATGGGCCATATTGGTCCACTCCTTCTAGAACCTCCCCCACAAAGGGTTAACATTTAGTGAAATATTGATTATTTAATAACTTCTATAGTAATTATTTGAATACTCTGAAATTCTACACTTATTGTTAGTTTATCAGTCACTATTACCTCAAGAAAAAAAGGTAATAGTCCACACAAAAGGAAAATTTTGAACCAAAAGTTAATAGCTTATAACTTTATTACCAGTGCATACAAAGACTTAAAATTTTGTACAGTGTAATCGTTTAAAAGTACCTACAATACAATGAAAATGGGTATTATTGCCACGCTCCTTTTGGTACCTCCCACACAAATCGACCATTTTGTACCAAAAGTTACCAGCTTATAACTTTAATACCAGTGGTCACAAATACTTGAAATTTCGAGTCCAGAGGAAAATGGGCGTTTTTGGCCCGCCCATTTTGGTACCTCCCACACAAATGGAAATTTTTGTACTAAAAGTTAACAGCTTTTAACTTTAATACCTGTGCATACTTTAAAGTTATTAAATGCAATCTAAATTTATAATAATTTAAATAAAACAAAAAAATAAATAAATTTGCTAATATTTTTTTAAACTCAAGGTGAGGGGATTCATTAGTCGGTTTACCCGACTGAACTTTCTTACTTCTTTTTTATTTTTCTAACCTGGCGAAAACATCGAAAAAGGCATTCTTTTTTCAGAAATTCAGAATTAGTTCCGGAAGTCGCATCCCTTTATAATAAGAATCGGTTAGGGAAGCGAGTGAGGAATTAGTACACACAAATCTGCTTAATTATCTACTCGATTGCTTTTTCATACATTTTTTTACAGGGTAAGTATTTAAATTATATCAATACCTTAATTTTATTTTTCTCAGTAATTTAACGTTAATTTTTTCAAAAATGGTAAATGTTCGTAAAATTCAACAAATGACGACTTTTAAAACAAAATAAACAAACGTATGTATGTAATTTTAAATTGTAAGGTTTGACTCGAAATCAATAAAAATTTAAACTCGAAAAATCTGCAACGATTTGAAAAGCTTTTTTAAACAAAAAATATTTGGAGATATTCCTAAACAATAATTTTATTTTATACAAACACATAGTATTTTATTTGAGAAAATTAGTTTGCAAATATATTTAAGTGTTCAAAATAAATGTTATTGATTTTCAAATAAAATCTATTTGCTCAGAAATATATACAGAGTTTTCCAACAAGAGGTGTTATTTTTAATCAACCGGTATTTCGGTAGCTGTCACTATTGTAGAGAACTACGCCATTACAAAAAATCGAACGATTCACGATTCAACAACGCATTGAAATTATTAAAATTCGAAAATTCTAAAATCATCGAAAAATCATCTTGACTGATGAGGCCCATATCCACCTCGGTGGCTACCCAAGAGTTATTGTTGAGAAGCCTCTCCATCCTCAACGTGTGACTGTTTGGTGCAGTTTATGGTCCGGCGGGGTCATTGGGCCTTACTTTTTCGAAAATGAGGTTGAATCAACAGTTACGGTGAATGGATTGCGCTATCGAGAGATGATTAATGAGTTTTTATGTCGGAGTTGGATGATATTGATCTGGACAACATTTACTTTCAACAAGACGGCGCTACGTGCCACACAAGCAACGAAACCATTGCTCTTTTACGGGAAAAGTTTCTGGACAGTGTTATCTCCCGAAGAGGTTATCACAATTGGCCACCGAGATCTTGTGATTTAACACCTTGGACTTCTTCCTTTGGGGCCACGTGAAAGATAAGGCAGCGCAGCGTCGATTCAAGGCCTCAAAGATAGAATTCGTGAGGCTCTCGAGGACATAGGGCAGCCACTTTGCGATTTGGTTATGGAAAATTTCATGAAAAGGATATGGTCCTGTAAGCGTGGTCGTGGTGACCATTTGGCTGATGTTGTTTTTCATTATTAACGGCACGCCTTCCTCTTTATTATGAAATAAACATCCGATCATTTATCTCAAAAAATGGCATTTTTCTTTGAATACCAAAATAACACCTCTTAAAAAAACCCTTTAGTACTAAACAAATCTTTGTTTCCGTCCCAATATTTTTTATTGCGACTTTAAGTATTTCATTATTCAAATTATATCAATACCTTAATTTTAGGACAAAGTTTTATTTTTCTAATTCAACGTTAATTTTTTGAAAAATTTTAAATGTTCGTAAAACTCCTTTATAATTGAAATGATACATTGCTTGGTGGATTGACGACAAATGACGACTTGGAATAAAAAGAAATTAAAACCAGTAAGGAAAGGCTAAAGTCGGGCGGGGCCGACTATATAATACCCTACACCACTCTCGTAATATTGAATAACTCTGATATATAAATTTTGTAATTCATGTATAAATTGTTTACATAAATTTACTTTTGGGACATTTTATACTTAAATAATACCCTGTACCACAGTGTGGTGTAGGGTATAAAAACGATTGGATCTAAAGAGCCAAATCGGATGAAACATATATACGGGAGCTATAGCTAAATCTTTAACGATTTTCTTCAAATTCGGCAATGTTGGTTCATGGATCAAGAAATTCTACCATTCTAAATTTCAAAATGATTGGATGTAAAATACAGCTTCTACAGGACTAAAGAGCAAAATCGGACGAAACATATATATGGGAGCCATAGTTAAATCTTAACCGATTTTCTTCAAATTCGGCAATGTTGGTTCATGGATCAAGACACTCTACCATTCTAAATTTCAAAACGATTGGATGTAAAATGCAGCTTCTATAGGACTAAAGGGCCAAATCGGACGAAAGATATATATGGGAGCTATATCTAAATCTGAACCGATTTCAACCAAATTCAATAGCGATCTTAACAGCTGCGAAATACTCTAAACTGCAAAATTTCAGAACGATCGGAGTGAAATTGTGACCTGTAGTCGACGAACAACTTTACATGGACAGACGGACGGACGGACGGACATGCTTAAATCGACTCAGCTAGTGATTCTGAGTCGATCGGTATACTTTAAGGTGGGTCTAGCTGTGTTATTTTCAGGTGTTACAAACATCTGCCGTGAAACAAACTTATAATACCCTGTACCACAGTGTGGTGTAGGGTATAATTAGTGTTTTAAAACAAAATTTATTGCTACGTATGTATGTAATTTTAAATTGTAAGGTTTGACTCGAAACCAATACAAATTTAAATTCGAACCAGCAAGGAAAGGCTAAAGTCGGGCGGGGCCGACTATATAATACCCTACACCACTCTCGTAATATTGAATAACTCTGATATATAAATTTTGTAATTCATGTATAAATTGTTTACATAAATTTACTTTTGGGACATTTTATACTTAAATAATACCCTGTACCACAGTGTGGTGTAGGGTATAAAAACGATTGGATCTAAAGAGCCAAATCGGATGAAACATATATATGGGAGCTATAGCTAAATCTTTAACGATTTTCTTCAAATTCGGCAATGTTGGTTCATGGATCAAGAAATTCTACCATTCTAAATTTCAAAATGATTGGATGTAAAATACAGCTTCTGCAGGACTAAAGAGCAAAATCGGACGAAACATATATATGGGAGCTATAGTTAAATCTTAACCGATTTTCTTCAAATTCGGCAATGTTGGTTCATGGATCAAGAAAATCTACCATTCTAAATTTCAAAACGATTGGATGTAAAATACAGCTTCTATAGAACTAAAGGGCCAAATCGGACGAAACATATATATGGGAGCTATAGCTAAATCTTAACCGATTTTCTTCAAATTCGGTAGTGTTGGTTCATGGATCACGCAACTCTACAATTCTAAATTTCAAAATGATTGGATGTAAAATACAGCTTCTTCAGGACTAAAGAGCAAAATCGGACGAAACATATATATGGAAGCTATAGCTAAATCTTAACCGATTTTCTTCAAATTCGGCAATGTTGGTTCATGGATCAAGAAATTCTACCATTCTAAATTTCAAAACGATTGGATGTAAAATACAGCTTTTATAGTACTAAAGGGCCAAATCGGACGAAACATATATATGGGAGCTATAGCTAAATCTTAACCGATTTTCTTCAAATACGGCAATGTTGGTTCACGGATCAAGAAACTCTACCATTCTAAATTTCAAAACGATTGGATGTAAAATGCAGCTTCTATAGGACTAAAGGGCCAAAACGGACGAATGATATATATGGGAGCTATATCTAAATCTGAACCGATTTCAACCAAATTCAATAGCGATCTTAACAGCTGCGAAATACTCTAAACTGCAAAATTTCAGAACGATCGGAGTGAAATTGCGACCTGTAGTCGACGAACAACTTTACATGGACAGACGGACGGACGGACATCGTTAAATCGGTGATTCTGAGTCGATCGGTATACTTTAAGGTGGGTCTAGCTGTGTTATTTTCAGGTGTTACAAACATCTGCCGTGAAACAAACTTATAATACCCTGTACCACAGTGTGGTGTAGGGTATAAAAATCTGCAATGATTTGAAAAGCTCTCCCTTACAAATCTCCAATAGTTTTTACTGGGAGATACTAGTTCGGTGAAAAACTTGGCAGATTATTGTCCCAGGAAAATTAATCAAAAATACTGAATTCGAAGACAATGAAAAGACATCTACAGAATTTATGAATTTATCTATTTATGTGGAGGGTACCTGTAATCAGTTTTAATAAATACGCACAGTTTCATGCACTTTTTGTGAACAAAAATTGAAATTTTAAGAAAAAATTTTATTATAAATACATATGTTGGCAACTGACCACACTGTGCGTGGTGAACAGGTATTATTACAGCTTCCATTGTAATATACCATTCATATGAAATCTACTTATTTATTTTTTGCCAAATTGATAATGCGTTCTAAGCCCTTCTCTTTGTTAACCTCAATAAACAAGTAATTTCAATTGGCCCCTTTGGTTACTATTACTGCCTCTTTGGTTAACGTTAAAGTTGTAACCTTCAATTTTTCATTCTTCATCCTCCATTCTTAATGGTTTATCTCGATACTACACTCTTACAAGACAAAGTACCATGACCTATCTCATCATATTCTAGCCCTTTACATTCCATGATGTAATGGTCGCTGTTATCTTTGCTTGGAATAGTAAAATGCTGTATTGCTGGCACTTAAATGCTGTGGCTGCCGTGGGTTTGTACTCTTCAACTCTCATAACATTCAATGGCTGCGTTTAGGTGTTATGTTTTGATTGCTTTTTTGTTATGATTCGATTCAATGTTGTTTTGTTCATCGATATACCCCCAAAATCATTTTGGTATATAAAACCCTTTGGTGTTTGAGAAACCCATAACACTTTTTGTTTAACCATTTCAAAGAACACAGACACCTCTTTAATATACAAAAATCTAACAAAATGTTCAAATTGGTAAGTAGTCTAAAAAATCGATTTGTAAGAAGGAACTCATCTTAAAGATTACAATTTTCTATATTTTAGGTTGTATTGTCTGCATTATTTGTCGCTGCTTTAGCTTATCCCGGCCATTACGAAACACCCGTGGTCCATTCAGCTCCCTTGACCACTGTGTCCGTTCAGGAACATGGCTACGCTCACACAGGATCCATAGTCAAATCGGTACCTTCATCGGTGTCGCATCAAAGCCATTCCGTTGTTCATGGTTCAACTCATGTTGTGGAGGATGTTTTGGCTCCAGCTGTTAAGACTACGTCTTACACTACCAAGACCTTCGCTTCTCCAGTGCTGGAGACTTATGCTGTTCCAACTTTGGTTAAGACTGTAGAAACTCCAACTGCGTATTCGTATGCTGCTGCCCCAGTTGTCCTCAAGTCTTGGTAATAGCAGGCCGACGGAAGAACCGACAATTTTAATTTAAGCATTTTGTGATTGTGTTTATTGTTTAAGAAATAAATATATTATATGTAATTAAGATTCGTACACTTGAAAAAATATTTAATTTTTAGGGAATATTGGAGTTTCATATCTAGGAAAACAAACAAATTTATGGCATAACTGAGAAGTGAGTCAAAGCTTTTTTAAAAATTGATTCGAAGTAGAATTTTGATGTTCCCACAGTAGAATATAAAAACATGTAAGAAAATCTCAGACGAGTAATCCGACTAACCTTAACAAACTAACCGTATTATATACATATATCTGACCAAATAAATGTTATTTGAAAATCAATACAATTTATTTGAAAATCAATAAAATTTATTACAATAAAATATATTTGCAAACTAATTTTCTCAAATAAAATACGTGTTAATATACAAATAATATTATTGTTTAGGAAATTCTCCAAATATATGTTATTAAAAATATTTAATTTTTCATTGATTTCGAGCTATACCTTAAAATTTATAACGACATAAGTAACAATAACTTGTATTTTAAAGCACTAATTATACCCTACACCACACTGTGGTACAGGGTATTATAAGTTTGTTTCACGGCAGATGTTTGTAACACCTGAAAATAACACAGCTAGACCCACATTAAAGTATACCGATCGACTCAGAATCACTAGCTGAGTCGATTTAACCATGTCTGTCCGTCCGTCCGTCCGTCTGTCCATGTAAAGTTGTTCGTCGACTACAGGTCGCAATTTCACTCCGATCGTTCTGAAATTTTGCAGTTTATAGTATTTCGCAGCTGTTAAGATCGCTATTGAATTTGGTTGAAATCGGTTCAGATTTAGATATAGCTCCCATATATATCTTACGTCCGATTTGGCCCTTTAGGCCTATAGAAGCTGTCTTTTACATCCAATCGTTTTGAAATTTAGAATGGTAGAGTTTCTTGATCCATGAACAATCCATAAGAACTTCTGCATCATTCGTTTAGTCAAGTTGGCTTAATTAATAATAGGCGTGTTTTCGTTACACCATTAGTGCTTAATTTGTATGGGGAGCTAAGCACTTTTAAGCACTATTAGTTCCCGATGAAGTTTGGTGCTTGTGTTCATGTCTTAATCGAGTATGATGTTGCCAGATTGGGCACCCTATATTTAGCGATATGGCATCCCATTTTTGGAGAGATTTTATCAATTATTGTGAATTAACGGGAAGAAGAAGAACAAAAATGGGAAATTATTTTAATATTTGCAAAAGAGTGTAAACAATTGAACATAGAATAGTAAATATATGTTTTATAAATACTTTTCACGATTTTTTTGTCTGTTTCGCACTGTTCTTTCTTCGCAACTCATGACACCATTGCTACCAGATAGTGAAAATCCGCAAGTTATTGCTTATGTGCCAGTTAGTGGAAGTCAGTTGTTTTCGTTGCAAAGTGCTAAACTAAAAGTGCTAGCTTGTAACGAAAACATGCCTAATGTAATACGAATTTAATACGAGTTTTTTCCTCAATGTGGATTTTTAGCTCTTTTTCTATATTTTTTTCTCGGTATATCGTACGTAATATCTCTTTTTTATCTGAAGCAAAGTTGTAGATATTGAATAGGAGAACAAGTAAGAAAGTTCAGTCGGGAAAACCGACTTATGAATCCCCTCCCCTTGAGTACCAACAAATATTTTTTTGTTTTAATTAAATTATTATTGGTTTAAATTGCATTTAATGTCTTTAAAGTATGTACTGGTATAAAAGTTAAACGCTGTTTACTTTTGGTACAAAATGGTCCATTTGTGTGGGAGGTACCCAAATGGGCGTGCCAATAACGGTCCTTTTCTTTGGACTCTAGGTACTATGAAAGCATTATACTGTACAAAATTGCAAGTATTTATATGTGATGGCATTAAAGTTACAAAAAAGTCAATTTGTGTGAAGGTACCAAAAGGGGTGATCAATCCCTTTTCGCCCATTTTTCTTGACATCTTAGCGACTAACAAACTAATACTATGTGGGAAATTTCAGAAGATTATTCGAGTAAATAGTATAGAAGGTATTAAAGAATCAATATTTCACTAAAAGTTAAACCTTTGTGGGGGAGGTACTAGAAAGAATGGACCAATATGGCTCATCTTCAAACTTAGCCGGAGATAGAGAAAAATACCACCGCATACCAAATTTGAAGTCAATCGGTTACTCCTTTCGAGAGTAATCGTGTGCACCAGCCAGCAGACAGACGCACAGACGGACGGACGGACGGACATTGATCAAATGACTTAAAATTACCCAAAACGTATTTCCGCCGAACTACTTAGGGTCTTAGGCAGGGTTACCATACGTCCTCCATTCGGAGGACATGTCCTCCTTTTTAACCAGTGTCGTCCCGTCCTCCCTCATTTTTTAAAATTGATGAATTTGTCCTCCTTTTGTTACAAATTCAACTTTTTCACAGACAGTAAACCTCCATATGAATTATACTCGCAACTACTTTTAGTACAAAGTTAGTACTACAACAATTGAGCTCGATGACTGAAATTTGGCAATTTTTAGAATCTTCGGTCCGGTTTGACTTATTAACGCCATAGAGACTGCAAATTTCAACTGGTCAAGCTAAAAATTGATGATTTGGGTGTATTTATATCCAGAACCTTCAGACGAACAACGTTCATCATAGGTTCATGTTTTGATATAGCCCCTGCACAATGGGGGTTATATAAAAACGCAACAACCACCACAAGTTTCAACGAATCAAAAAACAGTTGACATGTGATCCGCTTTACTTATTTATCATAATTAATACCTAAAATACTGGAGCTAGACCCACTTTAAAGAACACCGATTGTCTGTCTGTTCATTTATAATTGTTCGTTAAGTACAGGTCGAAGTTTCTCTCCGATCTTGCTGAAATTTGGCAATAAGGACTCGTTCATATCGGTTCGGTTCAGATTTAAATGTAGCTCCTAAGTACAAACCTAGGCAAATTTTATGAAAATTTTTCATATTTAGATATACATTGTCCTCCGATTTGGCATCTAAGCGCTATAAAACTCAAATTGTTGTACAAATCATTGGAAATTGTATTTTTTAAATGTCCTCCGAAAGTTCCAAACACTCTTTGTAAATGTTACAATTGTCCTCCTTTTATGACACAAACGTCCTCCTTTCCGAAAAAAGTGTATGGTAACCCTGGTCTTAGGTCACTCCTTCGATATGTTACACTTTTGGCTTGTAGCAAATTATATATACCATCCTCTCTAAGGTGAGTGGATTATTAGCCAAAACGGATATCCGCCGAACATACTTGGGGTCTTAGGTCACTCCTTCGATGTGTTACACTTTTGGCTCGTAGCAAGGTGGCTCCCCCCTTTCTAAGGTGAGGGGATACAAATTTTTCAATTGCAGATATCTCGGTAACTATACGAGATAACTCTTAGGTGTAAAAAGCTTTTTGTAGGCCTCGGTTAGTAGAATGAACGCAAAAAAGAAAAGAAAAAGACTTATGTTACACTCATTGAAACATTTTGTTCGCCGGAGGTGGCCAACTTTGAAGCCCTGCAGCTACGCCCATGTATACCGTAGAAATGTAGAACCTAACTTCTCTAATACCTGTTCTACAAGCATGTCAAGTTTTATCGCAATCGGGTGTCTAGTTAGGAAATGGTAGGATTATTTTCCTTTTTTATTGATTCCTCCCACTATGCGCCGTTGAGAGTTGAAAAATGCAAAATTGTATAATACTTGGGAAGACAAATTTAGGGCATTGCTCGCAGGGCTTCAATGCTGCCACAAGGACAAGGACACAAATGGCTTTGAAACCCTGCACTAAAACAAATTAAGTTTTTACTAAAACAAATTAGAAGAAGATGACAACGACAAGAGGCTGCTCTTATGCGGTTATAATTGTTTTCTTTTTCTTTTGTTTTTAGTTGTACTTTTTTATCTCCTGAAGATGTTCTTAGATTAAGAACGAAATTTCGAGTTTTAGAAAAATAAACAAATAAAGATCAACAAAATAAACCCTATGACCTTGATCTTAAATATCTAACAACAAGAATTATAGAGAATAATTGAGGTCGATTGACAAAATATCAAAGTAAAGGGTTCTCCAACAAAAGGTGTTATTTTGGTATTCAAAGAAAAATACCATTTTTTGAGATTTTTTTCATAATAAAGAGGAAGGCGTGCCGTTAATAATGACCAACAACATCAGGCAAATGGCCAACACGACCACGCTTACAGGACCATATCCTTTTCATGAAATTTTTCATAACCAAATCGCAAAGTGGCTGCCCTATGTCCGCGATATCCTCACGAATTCTATATTTGAGGTCTTGAATCGATGCTGGGCTGTTGGCGTAGACCTTATCTTTCACGTGGCCCCAAAGGAAGAAGTCGCAAGGTGTCAAATCACAAGATCTCGGTGGCCAATTGTGATCACCTCTTCGAGAGATAACACTGTCCGGAAACTTTTCCCGTAACAGAGCAATGGTTTCGTTGCTTGTGTGGCACGTAGCGCCGTCTTGTTGAAAGTAAACGTTGTCCAGATCAATACCATACAACTCCGACATTAAAACTCATTAATCATCTCTAGATAGCGCAATCCATTCACCGTAACTGTTGATCCAACCTCATTTTCAAAAAAGTAAGGTCCAATGACCCCGCCGGACCATAAACCACACTAAACAGTCACACGTTGAGGATGGAGAGGCTTCTCAACAATAACTCTTGGGTTTTCCGAGCCCCAGATGCGACAATTTTGCTTGTTGACGTAGCCACCAAGGTGGAAATGGGCCTCATCAGTCAAGATGATTTTTCGATGGAATTCCGGATCATTTTCAGCATATCAAGGACCCAATCAGAAAAGACACGACGTTGTTGATGATCGGCCGGATTGAGTTATTGTGTTAACTGAACTTTATATCCCTTAAGACCCAAGTCTTTATGCAAGTTACGGTATAATGACGTTTGTGGAATGCCCAATTCCAAAGAACGACGAGGAATGGACAATCCTGGGTTTTCTTCAACACTTTGGGCTGCAGCAGCAATATTCTCTGTTGTTGTTGAGCGACGTGCACGGGTTTTATTCTTCACAGCAACAGCTCGAATTTTTCCACCAATTTCTGTCTTGCGGTCCGACAAGGTGCTTCAAAAGGTCCGACAAGGTGCTTCAAATTTGTGGGTCACAATGCTTTAGTTTTGCGAACTGTGACTGAAAAATATTCACCATTTTTGCAGTGAATTTTAAAAATCTCAAAAAAAGATTTAAATAATTAATAATTTTAGAAATACTAATACTTGTCAAATGTCAAAGAATAAAAGCTTCAAAAGTGGCAGCTACCGAAATGCCGGGTGATTCAAAATAACACCTCTTGTTGGAAAACCCTGTATAAAAAACGACTATTCACATATTAGTTTTTTGGCCCGTGGTCAGTCCACAAGCTAACAAAAACTTTAATATTATTTTTGGCCTTTCAGAAGCCTTTTATAAAATACAATGTTAAAAATATGCAAATATGAGGTACTATAAACTTCAAATATATGCGCGAAAAATAATTGTGAATTCTCTGACTGTGGTCAGTATAGTTGTGACCAGAACAATATTCACTATTTCACTGATTTTAAAAGTTCCTTAAAGAATTTTAAAATGTATATATACATACTCGTACATACTGGCCTCACAGGAGATGCAAAAACAACTACTCGATGGCCAGCCTAAGGTCAAACCGCGTTTTCAAATTTGCTGGAGACTTTTCAAAATAGATCTTTGTGAGATACTGTGGTCACATATCTATCACGTTGTCAATTCGATCAATTCTCAGACCAAAGCAATTTTAACTCTTTCAGTACTTTAAAATTCCCTTATGAGCTATGATCCTACTAACTTATGTGTATATAACGATCTCCAACGGATGCGATTTTACGCTAAGCGACATTTGACCGCTTGACCGTTGCCGCTCTTATAAGAGGTAAAAAGCCTCGGACTATTCACATAGTCGTGTTTTGGTCCGTGGTCAGTTCTGGCGCTATCACAACCGTTAATATTATTTATTTATTTCAGAATCATCTTAAATGATACAAAGATAAAATAATATGTAGTATTATACACGGAAATAACTGTTTTAAATACTAAGATTGTACTGCAATTTGATATGTCCGTATTTGACAGATATCGACATGACCCAAAAGTCAATGGGCTATGTAGGAAAACTTGGCGTTGCCTTGTATATGAGTCATTCCATGCCAAACGGGACGATTTTTAACATCACTATTTTTGATTGCTTCGAAATTTTGTGTATGCATGATTTACATAAAAATATCTTATACGTAGTTCAAGAAAAAATTTAAAAAAAATTTCTTTAAGGGTTATGAGCAATTTAAAGTTGACGAAATTACGTTTTTTTCTAAAAGGTGTGTTCATTCTTTTGCTTGTATCTCCTGAAATACGTGACCGATTTTAATGTGCTATACCTTGTTTTGAAGGTAATTTCAACTACTACAACTAACTTTCTAATACATTTTTTATTGTTCTTATTTTTACAATAGTATACTGATTATTAATAATTGTCATTCTTTTCTTAAATTTTTTATTGTTCTTACTAAAACAGTAAGAATGACTAAATGAATAAACTAATGACTAAAAATGATCATTCTGTTAATTATTTAAAGCACATTCACAGAAATTATGCAAATGGGTTTTTTATAAAAAAAAATCGTAAAAAATAGTTCTCATCAATTCACCACTTCCAAATTCATACAGTAGCTAACAAAGACATCTCAGAACACGACATTAAAATTTCAAAAAAAATCGAAGGGTGTAATCATTTTGAAAGTCGCAATAGAAAGTATAAAAGGGCAAAAACATTAAAAATTAGTATTTTTGTTGCAGTGCTTACACCAGTTAGTTGTAGTAGTTGAAATTACCTTCAAAACAAGGTATAGCACATTAAAATCGGTCACGTATTTTAGGAGATACAAGCTAAAGGATAAACACACCTTTTAGAAAAAAACGTAATTTCGTCAACTTTAAATTACTCATAACTCTTAACGATTTTTTTTAAAAATTTTTTCTTGAACTGCGTATATTTTTAGGTAAATAATGCATAACTACACAAAATTTCGAAGCAATCAAAAATAGTGATGTCAAAAATCGTCCCGTTTGGCGTAGAATGACTCATATCAAGAGTTTTGTTAAAGTAAGTAATTCTGCACTTTGAAAGCGTAGTATTGTATTCAATAATCGTTTAAACAAAAGTGGATTCTGATCTTGTCTGTAAAGTTCTTATGCGACTTATCATATGGTTATATTTTACTGCAATGCAATTTAAGGGCAGCAAAGCGCACTGGGTACAGCTAGTATTATATATTTGGCAGAATGTTGTTTTAAACAAAAGTATGTTTGCATCCAAATATTTTTTCATTTGGAACTAATATTTCCGAAATAAACATTAATTTGTTTCTAAGTATTCTAGCAATGTATTTTCAGAAGTCCAAGTGTAATTTTTCAGAAACTTTTTGTTTGAGAAATTCGATTAAAATTTGAATCGTGGTAAATTGCAATGATTGTTTGACAAAAAGTGATAAATTGGAATATTTATAAATTAAAAACAAGTAAGAACGTTACAGTCGGGTAAACCGACTATGGTATACCCTCACTTTGTGAGTAAGGTTTAGGTTTAGGTTTAGGTTTAGGTTAGAGTGGCAGCCGTATTTTTTTATACAAGCTCACATAGACCAGTTTAGGTCCCTAGTGTTACCACGGGCTGAAATGCACCTCATCGAAACCAACCTGTTTGATATACAAATTTGTCGATAGTACGAATATCGGTACTGGAAAGATCTGTTAGGCTGCCTAGAAAATCCGACCCCAGTATGTCCAGTCGTCGTTTACTCAGAGCGGGGCAGTCGCATAGCAAGTGCTCAATGCTCTCCACTTCTCCCTCATCTCCACAGCTTCTGCAGAAGTCATTAGAGTCAATACCCAATCTTTTGGCGTGTTCGCCGATCAAGCAGTGTCCCGTCAGAACTGATACTAAGGTAGACAATCTTTGCCTCTCTAGTGCGAGGAGATATTTTGATCTTCTCAGGTCATACCTTGGCCAGATTTGTCTACCTTCTCTGCAGGTGCCGATTTCTGTCCATCTTTCGTTGGACTGCCTGATTGCCTCTTGCCTAAGCCAAAGCTTGCAAGTGGATAGTGGCGCACCAATATATGCAAATTCTTCGAGAATTTGTAATGTCGTCCCTTTCCTAGCAAGTTCATCGGCTTTGCAGTTCCCCGGGATATCGCTATGCCCAGGCACCCATATGAGGTGTATATTAAACTGCTCAGCCATCTCGTTAAGAGATCTGCGGCAGTCGAGGGCTGTTTGTGAATTTAGGGATGTTGCCTCCAGAGAATTGATGGCAGCCTGGTTGTCCGAGTAAATTACAACGCCAGTGTTGGTTACTATGTTGCGACTCAGCCACTTAGCTACTTCCCATATTGCCATTATTTCGGCTTGATAGACACTGCAGGTATCTGGTAGTCTGTGAGTTATATCCAATCTAAGTTCTGCACAGTGTACTCCGAAGCCAACCTTTTCGTCAAGCTTTGAACCATCCGTGTAAAAGTGGAGATGGTTTGTATTACCTGGTATTCTTCCAACCCATTCATCTCTGGCGGGAATCATAGTGATGTAATTTCTCTCGAATATGTACACAGTTTGTATATAGTCCACTCGGTCGGTTACCATAGCACTACACTTGGATATCCTCATGTGACCGTAGTTTTTATACCTCCACATTGATAGGCAGTTTAATCTTACTGCCGCTTTGGTTGCAACTTCTCTCGCCACAATATTAATCGGCAGTATATGGAGAAGGGCTTGTAGAGACTCGGTCGCTGTAGTCCTTTAGGCTCCGCTTATGCTCAGGCAGGCTGTTCTCTGAACCTTGGTTAGTAGGTTGGTGATGGTTAGTTTGTCAGTTGCCGTCCACCATACCACAATGCCGTATAGCAGTATAGGACGAACTACTGCTATATATATCCAGTGGACGATTTTAGGAGAGAGGCCCCACCGCAACCCTACAGCCTTTTTGCAGGAATATAAGTCGACGTTGGCCTTCCTTACACGTTCCAATACGTTAAGTCTAAATAACAGTTTTCTATCTAGAATTATTCCTAAAAATTTTGCACTTTCAGAAAAGACTAGATCTGTTCCGTTTATCCGAGGTGGAGGGTCGACATGTGGGACTTTATTCATCCTAGTAAAGAGAACCAATTCTGTCTTGTTTGGGTTTATGCCCAAACCGCTGCTTCTGGCCCATCTAGCCAATTTGTTCAGAGCCACCTGTAGAATGTCTCGGAGGACGTTTTCGAATTTGCCACTCACTGCGATTGCAACGTCGTCCGCATATGCCACGACCTTGCAGCCACAACGTTCTAGATCTAGCAGGATTTCATTCGCCGCTAGGTTCCAAAGTAGTGGAGACAATACTCCTTCTTGTGGGGTCCCTGTGTTTACATACCTTGTTAGAGTTGTGGACCCAAGACATGCTGTTATGCGTCTTCTGTTGAGCAGACTTTGAATTAGTTTAATCAAACTAGAGTTAACTTTTAGATGTGACAGTGCCGCAATTACAGCATCTGAGTGAATGTTGTTAATAGCCCCTTCCATGTCAATAAATGCCACCATGGAGAATTCTTTGAAATGCAGGGACGATTCGATAGTGCTCACAAGTTCGTGCAGGGCTGATTCTGTAGACTTCCCCTTATTGTAAGCATGTTGGTTCACCGACAGGAGTTTGTATCCATTCTCTAATGAAATAATCTAAAAGTCTTTCCAGACCTTTCAATAGGAAGGAGGATATGCTAATTGGTTTGAAGTCTTTTGGCCTAGTGTGTGATATCATCCCCGCTTTAGGTATGAATACCACTTTGGTATCCCTCCATCGATTCGGGATGTATGAAAGCCTGATACAGGCTACATAAATTTTCTACAGCCAGGGGATAATGTAAATCAACATTTTCTGCATTTCTGCTGGAGTGAAGCCGTCCGGGTCAGGTGACTTGAAGGGCTCAAAGCTATTAATAGCCCATCTTATTCTGGATCTCTCAGTCAACAAGCTAGCGACGCTCGCAGTCCACTCGCACTCTTGTTGGTCCTGCTGATCCTCTGGTTCTGTTAGAGAGTTCCCCGGGAAATGTGTGTGGAGCAGTACATTGAGCGACTGCTCGCTGTTTTTGGCCCAATTATTTGCTCATCCTGCAAGTAACCCACTGTACAGGGTGAAGCTGATGATATTTTCCTCAGCCTTGCGGCGTCGGAGACCTTTTCCAGTTCGCCACAGAAGGTATACCAAGAACGTTTTTGCGCCTTTCTAAGCTCCTTCTTATAGATCTTGAGTTGCTCTTCATAGGCATCCCAAACATTAGCGACCCCCGTAGATTTAGCCTTGTTGAATAGCTTGTTGCAGGTCTTTTTCATAGCCGCTAGCTCAGAAGTCCACCATTGGGGTTTAGTTTTACCCTTGTACCTTGTTTTTGGACAGGCTTCTTCAAGGGAACTATTGAATGATGTGGTAATATGCTCGACCAGATTATCCAGACCGGCTTTGTCATTCGGTTCGTACAGAAGTTTGGAGTTGAGGACTTTCTTGAAATTCTTTTCATACAGGTGCCACTTTGTCTTTCTCACATTTCTGTGGACGGCAGGTTCAGGCGCTTTTTCAGCGAGTACATTCCACCCAATAATTTTGTCTGACAGCCCACTTTGTGAGTAATCTATGTACATATATAAAACTGGATGCGTGTGACGGACTACAAAATGGCTGGACCGATTTTTTTGAAATGTTCAGGGAATCTTCAGATAACCCTAGCGGGTGCGTGATTGCAGGGGCGTGGCCGCGCCCATATAAGCCAATTTGGGGATATCGTTTTTTTTAGTAATTCCTACTGTCCGTACCTATGAATATATTAACGAGATTCCTACTGTCCCTATTATTGGGACTGGAACTTGATCCCAAATGGCCTACCCGTCCTGGGATTTCGGAAATCTGAAATCGAGGGCAACGAAGTGGACCGGGTCCAGCTTGTGTAATATATAACATTACACTAATTAATCTGTCAATTTGTGTGGGAGGTACCACAAGGGGTTTAACAAATACACCTACTTTTCGGTAAACAGTAAATTCTTTAAATACATTGCACTGTGCCGAACGTGGGAGGTATCAAAAATGACTGTACAATATTGTACATTTTTACCGGACTAAGGCGCTACAAAAACATTATACTATACAAAATTTCAAGTATTTTTATGCAATTGTATTAAAGTTATAAGCAGTTAAATTTTGATGCAAAATGGTCCATTTGTATGGGAGGTACCAAAAGGGGCGTGGAACCTTCGCCCATTTTCGCGAGGTTATAGCGGCTAATACAATGTGTGGAATTTCAGAAAATTCTAATTTCACTAGATGTTAACCCTTTGTGTGGGAGGTACCAGAAGAAGTGGACCAATATGGCCCATCTGCGAACTTAGCCAGAGATAGAAAAAATATTGCCGTATATTAAATTTGAAGTCAGCGGTTACTCCTTTCGAGAGCTATCGTATGCACCAGCCGACAGACAGACGGACATTTCCCATTCGACTTAAAATGACCCAAAACAAATATCCGCCGAACATACTTAGGATCTTAGATTACTCCTTCGATGTGTTACACTTTTGGCCCGTAGCAAATGATATATACCCTCGTATCACTAATGTGAGGGTATAACTAGTGCTGTAAATCACAAGCTAATGGTGCTTATGAAACTTTAAACTGTAAAGTATAGCACGAAGTCTAGGAATAATGTAAACTTAATTTCGGAAAAGAAAGCAAAGTTTTAAATATATTTTTTAAATAAAATATATTTGGAAAACTACTTAAACAAAAACTTTGTTTTTGTGAAAACACATATGTCACAGGGAGAAAATGTTATGTATATACCCTACATATCATTTGATGAGGGCCAAAAGTGTTACACATCGAAGGATTGACCTATTCGGCGTAAACTCATTTTAAAAACATTTTAAGTCATTTGAGAAAGTGTCCTTCCGTCAGTCTGGCTGCAGTGCACGATAACACTGAAAGGAGTAACGGATTGACTTCAAGTATGGTATTTGATAATATTTATACCCTAACTTAAGTGTAACGAGGGTATATAAAGGGTTTTCCAATAGGGATGATATGATTTTGAAGTGAAGTTTCGGCCATTTGTAATATGTCATGATCTGTCATTTGTTTTTCATTGTATTTAGTTTTTCATTGTTTTTACTCAAGAACAACGTTTACAAATTATTCAGTTTTATTATCAAAATATTCGTTCTCCAATTGCAACTTTTCGTGCGCTAAGTCCATTTTTTTTAAATCCCAAAAAAACACTTTCCAGTCGACCTACGGCCATGACACCCATGAGCTATATTTTAGCTCTCGTTAAGAGCTATCTTTTTGCCATTGACCGATTGTGGCTATGTGCCACACAGCAAATGAAACAATTTAATTATTGCGAGAAAAGTTTGGAGATTAGATTATTTCAAGAAATTGTGACATTGAATGGCCTCCAAAAAGTTGTGATTTGACACCTTTTGGCTATTTCTTGTGGGGTTATTTGAAGTCATTGGTCTTTTGAAATAAACCATACTCTCCTCAAGCTTTACAAGTCAATATTGAACATGCCATTCATGACATACGACTTGATTTAGTGGAAAAAGTGCTCGAAAATTGGGTTCATCGAATTCGTTCCTGCAGAAGAAGTCGCGGAGGCCATTTGAATGACGTTTTATTTAGAACTTAATTGTAGCGATTGTACTAAGTGTGTGTTTTTTTTCAAAGAAAACAAATGACTCTTATTGGAAAACCCTGACACGTCGAAGGAGTAGCCTAAGACCGTAAGTATGTTCGGCAGAAATCCGTTTTGGGTAATTTTAAGTCATTTGAGTAATGTCCGTCTGTCTGTCTGCTTGCTGGTGCGCACGATGACTTTTGAAAGGGGTAACCGACTGACTTCAAATTTGGTATGTGGTAATATTTTTTCTATCACAGGCTAAGTTCGAAGATGGGCCATATTGGTCCACTCCTTCTTGTACCTCACTCACAAAGCGTTAAAATTTAGTGAACTATTGATTATTAAATAACTTCTATACTACTTGTGTGAAACTTCTGTAATTCCTCACATAGTAACAGTTTGTCCGTTGCTATCACCTTGACGAAAATGGGCAAAGTGTCGCCACCGCTTTTGGTACCTGCCACACAATGGGGCCATTTTATACAAAAATGTAACGGCTAATACCTTTAATAGCAGTGCATATCAATACTTGAAAATGTGTGCAGTCCCTGCAGATTGTTGTGTGGCAATTGTACACGTATCGCTAGTGAAGTAGATAGTTAATTTCAACTACCCCTATCGCTAGCTCAAAGTTGCATTACACGTCAAACTGAGTTCGATTTTGCGTAAAGCACACGTACACGGGTTTGATGTCAAGCTATTTGATCGTGGCTCGCAGCACTTTTCACCGCCAAATCGTGGTCTTAATACTTCACCCTACAAAGGGGAATTAATATTAGGGCATTTCTAAATGACCAGGCTTACTTAACTTGTTCGTCGGGCATCAACGGAGCCGCAAAGACAAAACTAGTAAGTTATTCGGTTCTGCACAAGTTATTCGTTTTGACTGAAAGAAATTAGCTTTAAAATAAATACAACTTTTTTATTCGGATAATTTTCTTAAATTATTTTCAACAAATCGTTTAAAATTCCTCCAACATAACACTTCACACGTCAAAGTCATTTTTCGAAACACTTTCTTTTTTCAGCAGAGTCAAAATCCATCATCAAATTTACCAAACACCAGTAGCCGTATAAGTCAAAGGACCTGAGGCAGCATAGCTGGTGTAAGCAGGAACAGCGGAATAGGTATGGGCCAAAGGAGCAGCAGCATAGGTCTGGACTAGGGGAGCAGCGGCAGCATAAGTTTGATGGACAACAGGGGCGGCAGCAGCATAAGTTTGATGGACTACTGGAGAGGCAGCGGAATAGGTTTGATGAACTACTGGACCAGCAGCGGCATATGTCTCAACAACGGGCGAGGCCACAGTTTTGGTAGTGTAGGCAGTGGTCTTAACAGCAGGAGCTACGACATCCTCCACAACATGGGCGGTGCTGTGGACCACGCTATTGCTGTGATGCGAGATGGCAGAGGGAACACTCTTAACAATATTGCCAACATGAGCCAATGAGGACTCTTGCACTGTGACAGTGGCTGCCGCTGGAGCAGAATAGTAAAGGGGTGTTTCCAAATGACCGGGACGAGCAACAGCTACGGCGAGGAGAGCAGACAATACCACCTAAGAGGGGAGGAAATTGATTGAGTAATTGTAGCCAATATTTTTTGGTTGATTTCTCAAAACTTACCAACTTGAACATTTTTGTAGGATTTTTCTTTTTGCTTTGTTTAAGATGGTCTGTATTGACTGATTCAAATTAAGAACTGATACCATTCTGGCAGCTAACTCCAGCTTTTATAGTAGATGAAGCCAGGCAAGCGAAATAATCCATAAAAAAAGACCAAAACATTGACGCTCGAACTTGGCCTTGCCAAGAGATTATAAAACTTTACTGGAATTCTGGTTAATGTAGTATATACTCGTAAAAAACCGCACAAATGGTAAAAGTAAGTACAAGAGTGACAAGAGAAAAAACAAGACAAAAAAGTTCAATTGACTCGAAAACTGTATCAGAGCATTCATTACCTCTGCCAAAAACAAAATCAGTTGCGGAGGAGTTGTTGATCTCGGTGATTCGACAATGTTTTGGAATGTATGACGTATGCGGAGCTTAGCGATGACGATGGCGCTTTACACGACAAAAACATGAAGAATTGTATGTGACAGATTGGACACACTTTTGGGATAGTTGACAGAATTAAAGCATTACACCTGTAGGATCCGCTATTCTTGATCAAGTGAAATGAGATTAATGTGGAACAATATAAAAATGCCTAAAACAGAATAATCTCTTTGCAAGGCCAATCAAGAATGTTGACTTTAAAGTTTTTTAAACTATTTTATTTTCAATTTTTTTTTATTTCAACGTTTAGTATAAAAGCTGAAGTCTGCATCAAGAATGGTATCAGTTCTTTATTTGAAGCATTCAATACAGACCATCTTAAACAAAGCAAAACATCAATCCTACAAAAATGTTCAAGTTGGTAAGTTTAAAAGAAATTTAGCGAAATATAACAACATATATTAATCAATCAATCAATTTCCTTTCTCTCTTAGGTGGTATTGTCTGCTCTCCTCGCCGTGGCTGCTGCCCGTCCCGGTCATTTGGAAACACCCCTTTACTATTCAGCACCAGCGGCGGCGGCCACTGTCACCGTTCAAGAGTCTTCCTTGGCTCATGTTGGCAATATTGTCAAGAGTGTCCCATCGGCAATCTCCCATCACAGCAATAGCGTAGTCCACAGCACCGCCCATGTTGTCGAGGATGTCGTAGCTCCTGCCGTTAAAACCACTGCCTATACAACCAAAACTGTGGCCTCGCCTTTGGTTGAGACTTATGCCGCTGCTGCTCCAGTAGTTCATCAAACCTATGCTGCTGCCTCTCCAGTAGTCCATCAAACGTATGCTGCTGCCGGCCCCGTGGTCCATCAAACTTATGCTGCCGCTGCCCCCGTAGTTCAGACCTATGCTGCTGGTGCTTTGGCTCATACTTATTCCGCTGTTCCTGCTTTCACCAGCTATGCTGCCTCAGCTCCTTTGACTTATTCGGCTACTGGTGTTTGGTAAATTTGATGATGGATTTTGACTCTGCTGGAAAAAGGAAGTTTTTCGAAAAATGACTTTGACATATGAAGTGTTATGTTGGAGGAATTTTAAACGATTTGTTGAAAATGATTTGAAAAAATTGTGCGAATAAAAAAAGTTATATATATTTTTTAAAACGCTTTTGTTTTTTATTAACAAAATTTAAGAGGACCTAACACAAGTAATGTTTTTACAACTAACAATATTTGTCAATATTATCAACCAAAATCTTTGTAGGAGCCTTAGCCATTACCGCTTGGATTACTCCCAAACATATTCTGATTGAAACAGACATATGTTTACACACACACACAAACCTTACATGTTTTGGAGAATATTGTTATAAACAAAACTATGTTCCCATCCTAATATTTTTTTATTTGGAACTAATATTTTCGAAACAAAGATTAATTTTAGTATTTTGACAATGCATCAACGCCTCAATTTAAAGACAAGTTTTCTGTTTTCCAGAAGATTAAAGTGCACTTTTTAAAAATTGTATATGTTTGTAAAATTCAATTAAAATTTAAATCTATAATCTTTCGTAACTCTAAATTTGAATTCAAGGAATGACAAATCGCGATGAATTGGAACATTTATAAATTAAAAGTTAGTGCTTTAAAATAAAACCTAATGATGCTTATGACATTTTATACCCTACACCACACTGTGGTACAGGGTATTATAACGTTGTGCATTTGTTTGTAACACCCAAAAGGAGAAGAATTGGCCCATCGTTTATTATACCGATCGACGTAGAATCACTTTCTGAGTTGATTTAGCTATGTCCGTCTGTATGTCCGTCTGTCTGTCTGTGCATGTATTCTTGTAATCAAAGTACAGGTCGCAATTATAGTCCGATCTCGACGAAACTTTACACATATCTTTTTTTTGGCTCAAGGACGATCCCTATTGAATTTGGTTAAAATCGGTTCAGATTTAGATATAGCCCCCATATATATGTTACCCCGATTTGACATGTAAGCGCTGTAAAAACTTTATTTTATATCCGATCAGTATAAAATTCGGCAGAAAGAGGTTTCTTATTATATGGATGAACTCTGTTAAATTTGGAAGAAATCGGTTCAGATTTAGATATAGCCTCCATATATACGTTACCCCCGATTTGACATGTAAGCTCTGTAAAAATGTTATTTTATAACCGATCAGTGCGAAATTCGGCAGAAAGATGTTTCTTATTACATGAAGGAATACTGCCAAATTCGGAGAAAATCGGTTCGGCTTTAGATATAGGCCCCATATATACATATGTTACCCCCGATTTCACATGTAAGCGCTGTAAAAACTGTATTTTCAGTATGAAATTCGTCAGAAAGAGGTTTCCTATTATATGAATGAACAATTTTAAATTTGGAAGAAATCGGTTCAGATTTAGATAAAGCCCCCATATATACGTTACCCCCGATTTGACATGTGAGCGCTGTAAAAATGTTATTTTATATCCGATCAGTGCGAAAGTCGGCAAAAAGAGGTTTCTTTCTACATGAAGGAATACTGCCAAATTCGGAGAAACTCGGTTAAGATTTAGATATAACACCCATATATATGTTACCCCCGATTTGACCTGTAAGCGCTGTAGAAACTGTATTTTATATCCGATCAGTGCGAAATTCGGCAGAAAGAGGTTTCTTATTACTCGAAAGAATACTGCCAAATTCGGAGAAAATCGGTTCAGATTTAGATATAACACCCATATATATGTTACCCCCGATTTGACATGTAAGCGCTGTATTTTATATCCGATCAGTACGAAATTCGACAGAAGGAGGTCTTTTTACATGAATGAGTATTCAGGGAAGATCGGTTCAGGTTTATATTAAAGCTCCATATACATGTTCCTCCTGATTTGGTATCAAACCGCTATAGAAGTTGTATTTTACTTCCGATCATTAAAATTTTCCAGAAAAATGTTTCTCAATTTAGGAACGAATATTGCTTAATTTAGCGATTATCGTTTCAGAATTAGATGATATGTTTCTACCCATTTACCAATTATTCCAAATTATTATGGCAATGACCCTTATCGCATTGTTAGGGAGGTGTAGGGTATTATATAGTCGGCCCCGCCCGACTTTCTGCCTTTCCTTACTGGTTATACCCACACTTTAGTGTGACGAGGATATATACCATTTGCTACGGACAAAAAGTGTGACACATCGAACATGTCACTTAATACCCCAAGCACGTTCGGCAGAAATCCGTTATGAGCCATTTTAACTCATTTGTGCAATGCCCGTCCGTTTGTCTGTCGGTCTGCCCGTCTGTCTGGATGGCTGGAGCGCACGATAACTCTCGAAAGGAATAACCGATTGACTTCAAATTTGGTATGTGATAATATTCTCAGGCTAAGGTCGAAGATGGGACATATTTGTCCACTCCTTCTAGTACCTCCCTCACAAAGGTTTAAAATTTAGTGAAATATTGATTCTCTAATAACTTATATACTACTTATCCGAATCCTTTGAAATTCCACACATAGTAATAGTTTATCTGTCCACACAAAAGGACCATTTTGTACAAAAGCTTAACAGGTTATAACATTAATACTTTTATAGCGCTTACAGTCCCGTAAGAAATGGGCGTCATTGCCTTGCCCCTTTTGGTACCTCTCACACAAAGGTACCATTTTGTACAAAAAGTTAAAAGATTATAGCGTGAGTACCAATGAACGAAAATACTATAAAATTTTGCACAGTGTAACGCTTTTGAAGTATCTATAGTACTGTGAAAAATGGGCGTTACCACCACGCCCCTTTTTGTACCTCCCACACAAAGTTGTCAAATTATACCAAAATTGAATAGCTCATAACGGAAATATATTAGTGAACATAAACTCTTATAATTCGGCACAGTGCAATGTATTTAAAGTATCTACTGTTCAGCGAAAAATAGGCATACGTAGTATGTTCCAAAAATTTGCGAATTTTGTATTTTTTCAAAAAAGTATTTATTTATTCATGAATATATATTTTGTCCCCTTCAAAGTAATTTCCCTCGGATATAATACACTTCTGCCAAAAGTTTTTTTCCAATCCTCGAAGCACTTCAAATAATCATTTTTTGTGATCTTGTTCAGCTCCTCCTTCGATCCCGTCTTTATCTCCTCAATCGTGGCGTAGCGTCGTCCTTTCATGGGCCTTTTCAGTTTTGGGAACAAAAATAGTCACAGGGGGCTAGGTCAGGGGAATACGGTGGCTGCGGCACCATTACTGTGTTGTTTTTGGCCAAATATTCGCGCACAAGCAACGATGTGTGTGTAGGGGCGTTATCATGGTGCAAAAGCCAGTTTTTGGTCTCCCACAAATCCAGGCGTTTTTGGCAGATTGCTTCGCGCAATTTGCGCATAACTTGCAGGTAATATTCTTTATTGACCGTACTACCCTGTGGTAAGAACTCATAATGCACCACGCCCCTGCAATCAAAGAAAACTGTGAGCTCGGGCGTCCGGCACGCTGTTCGTCCTTTGCATCTTTTCGGCCCTTTAAGAACATTTTGTACCACCGATAAACGTTGCTTTGGTCCAAGGTAGCTTCACCATATGCCACAGTCAACATTCAGAATGCGCCAGCGCACATTATTTTGTTTTCACACAAAATTTGATGCAGATTCTTTTATCCATTTTCTGAAATAGATAAAAATCGAAGACAAGTTAAAACACATCCAAGCACAACAGCTGTCAAAAATTCAAAATGGCCGACCTTGTCAGCATAAGTAAGAGACATGAGTACCAACATAACGCTACAAAAATATCAAAAATCAAATACACGTAGCCCACGTAAATTAAAAATTCGCGATATTTTTTGAACATACCGTATATGTTAATTCGTGTACGTGTAATTCGTGTAATATTCCATATAACATTACACACAAAGTGAGGGTATACCTTAGTCGGTTTACCCGAATGAATCTTTCTTACTTGTTATACGAGTCCCTATACTTTAGTTATACGACGGTATACATATATCATTTGCTACGAGCCAAAGTGTAACACATCGAAGGAGTGACCTAAGACCGTAAGTATGTTCGGCGGATATTCGTTTTGGGTCATTTTAAGTCGAATAAGCAATGTCCGTCCGTCCGTCTGACTGTTGGCTGATTCACACGATAACTCTCGAAAGGAGTAACCGATTGACTTCAGATATGCGATAATTGTTTATACCATCCACCATAGGATTGGGTGTATATTCATTTTGTCACTCCGTTTGTAACACCTCTAAATATTGATCTGAGACCCCATAAAGTATCTATATTCTTAATCGTCTTAAAATTCTAAGACGATTCAGCCATGTCCGTCCGTCCGTCTGTTATAATCACGCTACAATCTATAATACTTGAGCTAGGTGGCTGAAATTTGGTATAGATATATAATGGGCGATATCGGTCCATATTTAGATATAGCTCCCATATATAGCTTCTAACTTGTTGTGATTCCTTCTGTACTACTCATCTACTATATTTTTTGTGTTTTTCGGTGTTATTTTCTTTAGGTTTGAGCTATTTTGTGAGGTCACATGCTATCCATGGTGGAGGGTATATAAGATTCGACATGGCCGAACTTAACGCTTTTACTTGTTTTTTATATCTCCGGCTAAGTTCGAAGATGGACCATATTGATCCACTCCTTCTAGTACCTCCCGCATAAAGTGTTAACATTTAGTGAATTATGTATTATACCCTACACCACACTGTGGTACAGGGTATTATAAGTTTGTTTCACGGCAGATGTTTGTAACACCTGAAAATAACACAGCTAGACCCACCTTAAAGTATACCGATCGACTCAGAATCACTAGCTGAGTCGATTTAACGATGTCCGTCCGTCCGTATGTCCATGTAAAGTTGTTCTTCGAGAAAATCGGTTAAGATTCAGCTATAGCTCCCATATATATGTTTCGCCCGATTTGGCCATTTAGTCCTATAAAAGCTGTATTTTACATCCAATCGTTTTGAAATTTAGAATGGTAGAGTTTCTTGACCCATGAACCAACATTGCCGAATTTAGATAAAATCGGTTAAGATTTAGCTATAGCTCCCATATATATGTTTCGTCCGATTTTGCTCTTTAGTCTGAAGAAGCTGTATTTTACATCCAATCATTTTGAAATCTAGAATGGTAGAGTTTCTTGATCCATGAACCAACACTACCGAATTTGAAGAAAATCGGTTAAGATTTAGCTATAGCTCCCATATATATGTTTCGTCCGATTTGGCCCTTTAGTTCTATAGAAGCTATATTTTACATCCAATCGTTTTGAAATTTAGAATGGTAGAGTTTCTTGATTCATGAACCAACATTGCCGAATTTGAAGAAAATCGGTAAAGATTTAGCTATAGCTCCCACATATATGTTTCATCCGATTTGGCTCTTTAGATCCAATCGTTTTTATACCCTACACCACACTGTGGTACAGGGTATTATTTAAGTATAAAATGTCCCAAAAGTAAATTTATGTAAACAATTTATACATGAATTACAAAATTTATATATCAGAGTTATTCAATATTACGAGAGTGGTGTAGGGTATTATATAGTCGGCACCGACCGACTTTAGCCTTTCCTTACTGGTTTTTTAATAACTTCTATACTACTCATTCGATTTTTTTGGAATTCCACACGTAGTATTAGATTATTAGTCGCTATCAGTTCGAGAAAAATGGGCGAAGTTGCCCCACCCCTTTTGGTACCTCCCACACAAAGGTACCAATTGGGACATTATTATTTATTGTATAAAAATTTTAAAATTATTACCAGTGTATAACAATACCTGAAATTTTGTACAGTGTAATGTTTTGCTAAAGTTCTATCACATAATTGGTACATTTTGCACAACACATCTCGGAGTCGACCATAATTTTTCGACTCCGACTCCGGGCCAATTTCCCAGACTCCGACTCCCAGACTCCGACTCCTAGACACCGACTCCACAGCCCTGGTATGTACCAATGACTCCGCGCACCACACCGTAATTTTTTGTGGATGTAATGGTGTTTGGACAAAAGTTTGTGGTTTATCTTCACTCGAAACGCGACAATTTTGCTTATTTACGTACCCATTTAACAAATGAGCTTCATCGCTTCAGTTTGAAATTTGACGAACAAAAACAAAATTTTGATAGAAAATTTCAACAATATGTAAGTGTTGCTCTCGTGTAAGTCTATTCGTGATGAAATGGTAAACCAAACTGAACAAAAAGCAACTACACGGGGCAAAATCGCCTTTTTTGATATGTTTGAATAGAAAGAAAATATATTTGGAACACTAATTATTAAATATTATTTATTTCTGAGCAAATAAATGTTATTTGAAAATCAATAAAATATATTTGGAACTCGTATATTAATATGTTACAACATATAATATTTGCAAACTAAATTTCTCAAATAAAACATGTATTTCAATACAAATAAAATTATTGTTTAGGAATTTCTCCAAATATATTTTTTCTTGTTTTTGTTTTTGTTTTATTCGATCTGCTTTCATAGTACATATTTTGTTTTTGTACTCAGGCTCAAGATCGTTATTGTTGTTTTCAGTATATGAAAACAACTTTGTTAAAAATTAAAGAAGAAGCAAGTGACATGTATTGGGGGCGGTTGTAATGGTTGGATAGACAGATCTGTTTCGGGATTTTGGGAGTTTGGTGGCTCCCGAAACAGATCTGTCTATCCAACCATTACAACCGCCCCCAATACATGTCACTTGCTTCTTCTTTAATTTTTAACAAAGTTGTTTTCATATACTGAGAACAACAATAACGATCTTGAGCCTGAGTACAAAAACAAAATACAAATATATTTTATTTAAAAAATTTTTCGAAATTGTTGTTGAATTTTTCGAATTTCAGTTTTAGTTTTTTTGATTTGAACCCCCCAGTTATAATACAAAATGCAGCATTAACTTAAGTTTTAAATCAATCATTTAAAATTTCTTAGTACTCCAAGCCATCATTAGTTGTTAATCCTCCAAGTATATATTTCGATCCAAGATTATATGATTTCAATTATTATTATTTTTTATATTTAAGACGTTAAAATTTTTGAAAAAATTAGCTTTGAATTACTGAAAAATTTAACACAATTTAGATATTTTCTGAATACTTAAATGAAAATAAATATTTGTTTCGGAAAAAATAGTCCAAAATAAACACATTGGGATGTAAACAAAGATTTGTTTAGATCAACATCTTCCCAAATATATAATTTTTGTGTGTACCAAATATTATATGTTTAGAGTGTATCCTAAAGATATATATGTTTCAAGCCGAATATGTTTGGGACAATATACTACAAAAGCTATTTTTTTTCAGCGTGTAGAATTTAAGTTTTAATTGAATTTTACAAATATAAAAAATTTCTAAAAATTTGCGCTTTGAATTTCTGATAAACAGTAAACTTCCCTTTAAATTAATGCATGGATACAATGCCTAAATACTTAAACACAAATTGATCTTTGTTTCGGAAATACCAGTTCCAAGTAAAAACATATTAGGGTGGGAACAAAGTTTTGTTTAGAACAACATCCTCCCAAACATATAATATTTGTATGTGTCAAATATAATATATTTGGAGTGTACCCTAAACATATGTATATTTCAAGCTGAATATGTTTGGGGCAATATACTACAGAAGGGATTTTTTTTCAGCGTGTATCAGCTGTTAAATCGGTTGTCAAATAAAGCAGTGTTACAGTGAAATATTGGTTCTTCAGTCTGTGTTTCCACCTATTGCAGGTCGTTCGAGATTGTGAGGCATATTGAGCTTTGATATAACTCGCTATATGTCGCTTTTAAATATGTTTAAGGCCATAAAAGCCCATACAATAAACTCTCTTGCAAGGAGCAACATTTTTTTAAAATGTTTGAATTGGAAGAAAATATATTTGGAAACAAAATTTTTAAATACTATACATTTGTGAACAAATACATATTATTTGAAAATCAAGAAATTTTGTTTGTAACGCATATATTAATAAAGGGTGGGCCATTTAAAATTTTAAATTTGAACTACCGATTACTTTGACTTGTGATTTGAGCCCATTGGATTATTTTCTGTGGGAAGCCATTAAGGATAAATGTTACGCAAAGCTTCCAGAGACAACTGAAGCGTTGAAACATGAAATCGAAGTTGCAATGGAAGAGATTCGACCCGAAAAATTCGAAAATGTACTGAAAGATTGGTTTGATCGGATGAGGTACTGCCGAGCCAGTCGTTGTAGTCATATGAATGATATTGTGTTATCCGATTCAAATTTAAAATTTTAAATGGCCCACCCTGTACTTCTTCTACAAGCAAGTTTTTTCGTAATCGGTTGTTAGAACAAGTAAGAAAGTTTCAGTCGGGTAAACCGACTAAGGTATACCCTCACTTTGTGAGTAATGTAATATTGAATATTACTCGAATTATTCTGTCAATTTGTGTGGGAGGTACCAGAAGGCGTTTATCAAATACACCTTTTTTTTGATGACATTAGATACTTTAAATTCCTTGCACTGTGCCGACTTAAAAGCATTTATGTGCACTGGTATAAACGTTATGAGACATTAAATTGTGGTATGATTTGGGCATTTTGTGTGGGAGGTACAAAGAGGGGCGTATTTCAAGTATTTTTATACACTGGTTTTAATGTTATAAGCTGTTAACTTTTGGTGCAAAAAGGTACCTTTGTGTGGGAGGTACCAAAAGGGGCGTGACAACAACACCCATTTTTCCCTGGACTGTAGGCAATATAAAAGCATAATACTGTACAAAATTTCAAGTATTTTTATACACTGTTATTAATGTTATAAGCTGTTAACTTTTGGTGCAAAATGGTGCATTTGTGTGGGAGGTACAAAAAGGAACGTGGCGACTTCGTCCATTTTTCTCGAGTTGATAACGACTAATAAGCTAATACTATGTGTGGGATTTCAAAAGATTCGAATAAGTAGTATAGCAGTTATTAAAGAATCAATATTTCACAACATTTTAACCCTTTGTGGGGGAGGTACTAGAAGGAGTGCACCAATATGGCCCATCTTCGAACTTAGCCGGAGATAGAAAAAAATATTACCACATACCAAATTTGAGGTCAATCGGTTACTCCTTTCGAGAGTTATCGTGCGCACCAGCCAGCAGACAGACAGACAGACGGACATTGCTCATTCGATTTAAAATGACCCAAAACAGATTTTCTCCGAACATACTTGGGGTCTTAGGTCACTCCTTCGACGTGTTACACTTTTTTCCGTAGCAAATGATATATACCCTCGTCACACTAAAGTGAGGGTATAAAAAGAAACTGCCGAATTAGTTCCCCTTTTTTTACTTCCAGCCTTTACGGACTGACATATTCTTCTAAACAGTTAAGTGTTTAAGTTTTTTAGTAAAAAACCAGTAAGGAAAGGCAGAAAGTCGGGCGGGGCCGACTATATAATACCCTACACCTCCCTAACAATGCGATAAGGGTGATTGCGATAATAATTTGGAATAATTGGTAAATGGGTAAGAACATATATATGTGGATATACCTAATTCTGAACCGATAATCGCTAAATTAATCAATATTCGTTCCTAAATTGAGAAACATCTTTCTGGAGACTTTTGTAATGATCGGAAGTAAAGTACAACTTCTATAGCGCTTTGTAACCAAATCAAGAGGAACATATATATGGAGGTTATATATAAATCTGAATCGATTTTCCCTGAATACTCATTCATGTAAAATAGAAACCTCTTTCTGTCGAATTTCGTACTGATCGGATATAAAATACAGTCTCTACAACGCTTAGATGTCAAATCGGGGGTACATATATATGGGGGCTATATCTAAATCTGAACCGATTTTCTCCGAATTTGGCAGTATTCCTTCATATAATAAGAAACCTCTTTGTGCCGAATTTCGCTGTGATCGGATATAAAATACAGTTTTTACAGCGCTTACATGTGACATCGGGGATAACATATATATGGGGGCTATATCTTAATCTGAACCGATTTTCTCCGAATTTAGCAGTATTCCTTCATGTAATAAGAAACCTCTTTCTGCCAAATTTTGCACTGATCGGATTTAAAATACAGTTTTTACAGCGGTTACATGTCAAATCGGGGGTAACATATATATGAGGGCTATATCTAAATCTGAACCGATTTTCTCCAAATTTAGCAGTATTCCTTCATGTATTAAAAAACCTCTCTTTGCCGAATTTCGCACCGATCGGATATAAAATAACATTTTTACAGCGCTTACATGTCAAATCGGGGGTAACGTATATATGGAGGCTATATCTAAATCTGAACCGATTTCTTCCAAATTTAACAGTGTTCATGCATATAATAAGAAACCTCTTTCTGCCGAATTTCATACTGATCGGATATAAAATAAAGTTTTTACAGCGTTTACATGTCAAATCGGGGTAACATATATATTGGGCTATATCTAAATCTAAACCGATTTTAACCAAATTCAATAGGGATCGTCCTTGAGCCAAAAAAAGATATGTGTAAAGTTTCGTCGAGATCGGACCATAATTGCGACCTGTACTTTGATTACTAGAATACATGCACAGACGGACAGACAGACAGACGGACATAGCTAAATCAACTCAGAAAGTGATTCTAAGTCGATCGGTATAATAAACGACGGGTCTATTTCTTCTCCTTTTGGGTGTTACAAACAAATGCACATAGTTATAATACCCTGTACCACAGTGTGGTGTAGGGTATAAACAACCTTGTATATTCCAAAGCTTGTTCCGTAACATGTGCCTTCTAGTTTGTAAGAAGCACATGTAAAAGCACATAGTTTGTAAAAAGCACATGACCATCACATATGGAGGCTACGAGTATATCAACATATGCTGAATCAATATCATCACTTCTCAGTTCCTTGAAATCACATTTTTCAACACAACCCTGTGAAATTATCTAATAAAATATTTTCTTTAGTGTATCCTTTAACAACGACCATGTACCGCAGACGACCAACTGCGTAACATAACTTGAAATGCATACGACGTCTGAGGGCGGAACTGTGCATTGAAATTTACATCCTTCAAACCCGCGACATTAGGAATTTTGCATATCATTAAAATAATAAAATGTGTCAAAAATGTCGTCAATGTCTGAAGAACTCTATGGCTAAGCATTTTCCACTGCATTAGTTAGTAGAGCTGTGTATTATTTATAGTTTGCCCTGTGCGTTCTTGCGGTTTCCTTTGCAAAGACATTTTCAGTTCAATGCTCTAGAAAAAGGGAAGGTCATATCAAAAAAACAATCGCATATGGCAAAATGTTGTGGTTGTGGTGGTGTTGTAATAAGACAATTAAATTTGCGTTATGTACTAGTTATTGGATACACTATAGTTGGTCGTACTATAACGAATGATAGAGAAGAAAAGTTTAAGATCAGTTGAATTCAAGGAACATTTTAACTAGTTTGGAATTTGGTGTTGAGAATTCTTTAAACTGACAAATTTTGTTTGTATTTTTCGTTCATATAAATGATGTTGGAAAGTGATTTTTTTTATTTATGAAAACTCTAAAGTTATGGTGAAGTCTCAAAATTTGTGGGACCGTTCCGAGATTGGGATTCAACTTGTGAAGTGTTTCGCATTATAAGCTTCAAGAGAAAAGAATTTTGCAATATTAATAATTTAATAATAATAATTCAATTATAATGCAATAATATTAAATTCGCCTTTTTTAGTTTTTTGAACGTAAATTATAATTTAACAAGCATGCACATAAAGTAATTGTTCCGTATTGAGCCATTATTTTGGCGCCACCTACACCTGACATATTGGGGGACGAATATCAATTTACTGCAAATTTGAGGAAATATTGTAGTTTTTAATACCTAAACAATAAACAAAACAATACCTAATTAATAAACAAACAATTTCCAATGTGTTCTCAAAAGTTGCAGTAACTACACTGCCTTTTCCCAATATGTCACATGTAGGTGGCGCCAAAATCATGACTCAGGTAGTTAGTTTCTTTGCTAGTTATATATAAAAATTATTTCCAAATACATTACAACTAATGACATATACAAATCAATATTGTTTACTTATTCCAAGTAGTATCAAATGCAGACCCAAAGGCCTCATTATAAATGCATCAAAGTGTGACGATGGTTAACCTGATTATGACCACAGGTCTTATTTACATTGATTGTTGTATTGCGGTTTACATTTACAGGACAAATTATAATCCTGTTAAATGCTGTATTTCAGTTATCATTTGCATTTATCAACGCAGGCGCATTTAAATATTCAAATCGTATTAACCAGAGATGTGTCATTGCAGTGAAACAAAGAAGGGTACTAACTAAATAATTAATTTATGTATATCTTAAATTATAAATTTGATTTAAAAACTAACAACAGCTAATCTAATCTCTTTGTTTATTAGTGAGCATTTTCCAGTATTTAATTTCATTTGAAATCATACACACCTTAGGGTCATGTACTACGCCATAAATTCTTATTAGTGTTGATCACAACATTTTGCTAGCTTTGCTTGGCGTGATTGCCTTGCGGTGACAATCATTACTTTATTTGTTGTCCTTCTTCTTCTTCATTGAACTGTAAGCACTTACAGTGGTTCGGAAATAAAAATATACGAACGAACAAAGTTCTGGGAATCGACTCAAGTATATAAAACATAAATAAACTCAGCTGCCTTGGCAATCTCATATATGTACAGGGTTTTTCAATAAGAGTGATATGATTTCGCTGAAAAAAACACACTTATTGTTAAGGAAATACAAAAGTTTTTTATTTAATGTGAAGTACCATCGACACAATTAAGTTCTAAATAAAACGTCATTCAAAGGGCCTCCACGATTTCTTCTGCAGGAACGAATTCGATGAACCCAATTTTCAAGCACTTTTTCCACTAAATCAAGTCGTATGAATGGCACGTTCAATATTGACTTGTAAAGCTTGAAGAGAGTCTGGTTTATTTCGAAAGACCAATGATTTCAAATAACCCCACAAGAAATAGTCTAATGGTGTTAAATCACAACTTCTTGGAGATAATCACAACAATTTCTTGAAATAATCGAATCTCCAAACTTTTCTCGCAACAATTCAATTGTTTCATTTGCTGTGTTGCACGTAGCCACAATCGGTCAATGGCAAAAAGATACCTCTTAACGAGAGCTAAAATATAGTTCATGGGTATCAAGGTCGAAGGTTGACGGGAAAGGGTTTTTTCAGCATCATTTTCGAATGTGAACGGAAAGTTTATTTTCTCTAGCTCTAGCTCCTTAACGGTACGTCGGATTGGAAATCGGTCAATGGCAAAAAGATAGCTCTTAACGCGAGCTAAAATAGGTGTCAAGGTCGTAGGTCAATTGGAAAGTGTTTTTTTGGATTTTAAAAAAAATGGACTTAGACCACCAAAAATTTGCAATTGGAGAACGATTATTTTGATATTAAAACTGTTCTTGCGTATATCTCTCCATGATGAAATTGTAAACACTACTGAATACAATGAAAAACAAATGACAGATCACGACATATTACAAATGGCCGAAACGTCACTTCAAAATCATATCATCCCTATTGGAAAACCAGTTATATTCCTCCTGAAAAATTATACATTCACTAAGTAAGCAAAGCGGAATTTCAAGCCAAGTTCACAACAAAACAACACTCTACAATCCAGGAGCCATAATTATTATCGGAAAAACTAACTGGTACATTCTGCCATTCCGCCAAAGCAGTGACATTTTACAGAACCGAAACTTTTTACGCTTAGGTTTAGGTCAGGGTGGTAGCCTGCTTTGCCAGCTCACATAGACTAATGTAGGTTACTAGTGCTACCATGGGCTCTGCTGCCACGAAGGAAACCAACCAGTTTGATAAAAAAAATTAGCAGTGGTACTTATACAAGATTTTGTATAAATGCCGACCCTAGTATATCCAGACGTCGTTTACTTAATGAGGGATAGTAGCAAAGCAGGTACACAATGCTTTCCACTTCTTCCTCTTCACCACAGATCTTGCAGAAGTCATTGGGGTTAATACCTACACGGAGAAAAATCGCCATTTTTGATATGTTTGAATTGAAGGAAAATATATTTGGAAACGAATTTTTTGAATATTATATACTTGTTAGCAAATAAATTTAATTTAAAAGTCATGAAATTTTGTTTGGAACGCATATATTAATATATTAGAACAAAATATATTTGCGCACTGACTTTCACAAATAAAATATGTGTTTACCCACAAACAAAGTTATTGTTTAAGATGTTTTCCAAATATATTTTAATTACATTTTTTTTTAAACTTTGCTGAATTTTTCAAATTGTTTAGTTTTTCTAGATTTCGTGTTGAACTTTGTAGTTAAAAATGTCTTTAGCAGCAATAGGCTTGTTTTACACCAATAAATTTTAATTTATAAGTATTCCAATTCATCACTTTTTGTCAATCCATCAGAAAGATTATGCGATTTAAGTGTTAACTGAATTTTACAAACATAAAATTTATAAAAAAAATTTGCTTTGAACGCTGAAAAATAGAAAACTTGTCTTTAAATTAAGGAACTGGTACATTGCCAAAATACTTAAATACAAAATAATTTTTATTTCCAAATAAAAAATATTAGCATGGGAACATATTTTTGTTTAGAACAACATCTTCCCAAATATATTTTTTTTGTATGTACCAAATACTATATGTTTAGAGTGTACCCTAAACATATATATGTTTCAAGCCGAATATGTTTGGGACAATATACTACAGAAGCGATTTTTTTTCAGCGTGTACCCAGAAGAATAATTGGTTGGAATTCGATTGTAACAATAAAAAAATAGTACTAGCAACAAAAAGTATGTTGCATACACCGTGTGTCGGTTGTATTTATATATAAATAGCTGAAACAACAATAAGAACATGGATACGATCAAATAAAAATGCTTGCAACTAAATCGATGGTTGTATCAATCGAATTAAGATTCTTTTTTTCATTCACACTCTGTTAGTTGTGGTAACCAATTTTAAACTTTCATGTAGTACCATATGATCGATTTTTGGTTGTGACAACCAATGTTTTATTCTTGACACTAGAAATTGTATTAATAGACCAAAGATTATTATTACAACGAATAATTGGTTACTACAACAGAAAAATATTAATAAATAATCGTTTTTTGGTTATCCAAATAATTTCCTAAATTTAGAATAAATAAATGTATTTTGGGAAATACAACCGAAAGATTGGTTGCTGTTCTTTTGCTGATACATGACAAACAAAAAATAAAATTACTCGACATAAATAATTTTTTTCTGAATACTTCGATCTGCTGAACCGAGACTTTTTAGGTTTAGGTTAGGTTGACAGCCAGTTTCGCCAGCTCACATAGACCAATGTAGGTTGCTAGTGACACCACGGGCTCAGCTGCCCCTCGTCGAAATTAACGGTTTTATAATAATGAATGATACTAATATCGGTACCGGAAAGATCTACCAGACTTCGTACAAATTCCGACCCTAGTAAAGGGTGTCCCAAGAAGAGCGCAATTTTTTAATTACTGATGCAGCAATTGAATTGTTTCTCTGGCTGTATGACATGTGGCGCCGTCTTGTTGGAACCACATGCCCTCCACATTCATTTCTTCAATTCTAGGCAAGAAAAAACTGGTTATCATTTCACGATACCGAACACCATTGACTTTTTGCGCTTGACCTGCCTCAAAGGTCCAATGATTCCTCCAACCCAAAAACCACACCACACAGTGACACGTTGAGGATGCATTTGCTTCTCGTGAATCACTCGAGGATTTTCCGCACCCCAAATGCGACAATTCTGCCTATTGGCGAAGCCATCAAATGAAAATGGGCCTCGTCACTGAAGATGATTTTATCGGCAAAATCAGCATTTTCATGTTGTCTCTCCAATACCCAATTAACGAACTCCCTTCGCTGTCCTTCTCCATTTTTACTAACCTCGTACCTTCTACTAACAAACAATAACAATTATTCAAATGTCAAACAATGACACTTCGAGTGTTGCGAGATTTAAAAATTGCGTTCTTCTTGGGACACCCTTTATATCCAGACGTCGTTTACTTAATGAGGGACAGTAGCAAAGCAGGTACACAATGCTTTACACTTCTTCCTCATCACCACAGATCCTGCAGAAGTCATTGGGGTCAATACCTACACCCAGAAAAATAATTGGTTGGAATTCGATAGTAACAATAAAAAATAGTACTAGCAACAAAAATTCTATTGCATACACAGTGTGCCGGTTGTATTTATATATAAATAGTTGAAACAAAAATAAGAACATGGATACGATCAAATAAAAATGCTTGCTCCTAAATCGATGGTTATATAAGTCGAATTAAGATTGTTCTTCTCATTGACACTCGGATAGTTGTGGTAACTACTTTTAAACTTTCATTATAGTACCATATGATCGATATTTGGTTGTGACAACCAATGTTTTATTCTTTACAACAGAAATTGTATTAATAGACAAAAGATTATTATTGCAATGAATAATTGGTCATTCTTGGCATTTATTTTTTTGAAGATTATGTCTATCAAATGTAGGCCGCGGCTACGTCTCAGAGGGTCCATCCGTTGAGTCCAATTTTCGATGACTCGTTCGAGCATTTCGACTGGTAACTGGCGAATGACACGAGTGATGTTTTGCTCCAAGACCTAAATCGAAGCGGGTTTGTCCGCATAAACTTTAGACTTTAGATATCCCCACAGGAAAAAGTCCAGCGGTGTGATATCACACGATCTTGGTGGCCAATCGACCGGCCCAAAACGTGAAATTATCTGCTCACCGAAGTGTTCTCTTAATAAATCCATTGATTGATGCGATGTGTGGGAAGTGGCGTCGTCTTGTTGAAACCAAATGTCGCCGAGATCACGAGCTTCAATTTCAGGCATCAAATAGTCGGTTATCATGGCACGATAACGGTCGCCATCGGCGGTTACGTTCTCACCCGCATAATTTTGGAAGAAATATGGACCGATGATTCCGGTACGTCGGATCGGGAATCGATCAATGCCCAAAATATAGCTCTTAACGAGAGCTAAAATATTGCTCATGGGTGTCAAGGTCGTGGGTCGACTGGAAAGTGTTTTTTTGGATTTAAGAAAAAATGGACTTAGCGCAATTGGCGAACGATTATTTTTATAATAAAACTGAATAAATTGTAAACGTTGTTCAGGCGTTAGTCTTTCCATGATGAAAACAATACTTAACAAAAATAACATGACAGCATGACATGACTCACACGTGATCTGTCAAAAAAAGGCTATTGAAAAAAGTATCTCTACTTATATCACCCTATATAATCTCGTGTGGATAATAATGTGTGGAGTACAGAATATGTTGTGCAAATTTTTTTACATAAATAAAAGCTACAATCATGAAATTGAAAGCGCAGGGTTAAGCGATATTTGCATACAAGTTTTGTACGCTCGTGTACCAAAATTTGTCTCAAATATTTCCTCATCTCATAATAGTGATGAATTTGTAATATGGGATTTTTAATTTTGTTATGAATAGTTTGGTTTTTTTGTTCAATAAATCAAATACAAATTAATGAAAACTGTTTTTAATTAATTGTCGGTAGTATATGACTGACAAATTGTCAGAACAACCAATTTTATAGAAACAGTTGGTTGTGGCAACATACAACAGATAATTTTAGCTACCATTTTCGTAATTGACGCAACAAAATATGATTGTTGTCAACATGGAAGTAGAAGTACACCACAACCAAAATGCTGGTTGTCCTGATGGATTCGCATGATAGTAGACAGAACTAACAAAATTCGCTTGGCAAATAATTCGGTTGAGGCAATCAAACTGTATTCTGTGTGTAACCTTCTGTCTTGTTCGCCGATCAGACATTGCCCTGTCAGAACTGAAACAAGCATATGCATTTTTTTCTTCCCTAGTGCGAGGAGATATTTTGACCTTTTCACTTTGTATCTTGGACAGATTTGTCTAGTTACCCTACAGGGGCCGATATCTGACCACCTTTCATTGGACTGCCAGACCATCTTTCATTGGACTCCCTATCTGCCTCTTGTCTGAGCCAAAACAAGCATATGGATAGTGGAGCGCAATATATGCAAATTCTAACAGAATTTGTAATGTCTTCCTTTTCCTAGCAAGTTCATCAGCTGTTTAGTTCTCCAGAATATCGCTATGCCCAAGTACTCATATGAGGTGTATGTTAAATTGCCCAGCCACCTTGTTAATAGATCTGCGGCAATCGAGGGCTGTTTGTGAAGGATGTGATGTTAAGGATGTGTCCTTCAGGGAATTTATGGCAGCCTGACTAAACGGAGACTGGTATCTTAATATGTTTCAACAAAAACTTCACAGGTTTTGCTTATAGAGTCGAAACGATGTAGAATCATTAATACTGTATTCTGGTAGAGGAGAACAAAAAAAATATATGTACTGAAAGATCACATCGGAAATTTATTGTAGGGGGGGCTAAAATTCACCCTTTTGCCTGTTCGTGTAGCATATCGGTATATGAAACTATATGTTCATTACATCTGAGGTATGAAGTATGTTTAGCAACTTTGTGGAAAACATTAAGACCAATATTTTTGTGGAACATATTAAACTTCTAGGTCCCCCCATCACGGTATTTTTTTTTAAATAAATCGTAAAAAACACCGCTAAATATGGGAAGGATGGGGATGAAACACGTCATGAAAAATGAGCGAAGTGGCCCCTCCCTTTTTGGTACCTCCCACACAAATGGACCATTTTACAACAAAAGTTAACTGCTTTAATATCAGTTCATATAAATACTTGAAATTGTATACAGTGTAATGCTATTATAGTACCTAGAGTCCAGAGAAAAGTGGGCGTTATTGGCACCCCCTTTTGGTACGTCCCGCACAAATGGACCATTTTGTACCAAAAGTTACCAGCTTATAACTCTAATACCAGTGCATTCAAATAATTGCAATTTTGTAGGGAACAAAAAATTTGTTGGGAATAAAAAATAGTCACTCGGGGCTAAAGCCGGTGAATAGGGTGGATGAGGGAGCAATTAGTAATTCGTAATTCATGGATTTTTGCCATGGCAAATGCGTCGTTTTTCAAATCCCCATTAAACCAACCCAAATAGTTGGCATAATATTTGCCTTAGAATGTTTTTCCCTTACGAAGGTACTCAATTTGGATTATACATCGAGCATCATAAAAAAACGATCGCCATAACTTTATTGATATAAGTTTAGCCTTGGATTGAGTTATCGTTTTTTCCCGCAAAGAATAATGCTTAATGAGCGAGTACATGAAATTTACGTTTTCCATTTTCTCTTCAAAACGAGCGATAGTCATCTATCAATGGCCAAACACAAACTAAGTGCAACAGCTTATTAAAATTTTGACAGGAGTCAGCTGAAAGATGGCTCTTGTACGGAGCAGTGGTGCCCGTTCAGTTAAGAGGCGAAAAACTCAAAAATATTCATCAGTATGTCATCTGTCAAAACCAGTATGTCACAACATGAAGCAGAATGTTCATGCCACAGTGTCTTCTCGTAGTCGTTGACAATCATGATGCTTATTTAGCCGTGGGGAAGACGTCCACTGGAGGTAAGGTTCCGAAGGTTGAAGTAATTTCGTGGTAGACATTGAAGGATAAGGCGCGTAAAGCGCCAAACTCGGGAAGTGAACAAAAGTAGGAGACAGGCATTTCAAAAACTGTTATACATCGCATATTGACCGAAAATTCAATGATGATAAAGCTGTACGCAAGATAGGTGCAGCGTTTGCTCACAATAGTACGAGGTTTCCCAACAAGAGGTGTTAGTTTGCTATTCAAAGAAAAATGACTTTTTTTGAGATAAACGATCGGATGTTTATTTCATAATAAAGAGGAAAGTATACCGTTAATAATGAAAAACAACATCAGCCAAATGGCCACCACTACCACGCTTACAGGACCATATCCTTTTCATGAAAATTACCATAACCAAATCGCAAAGTGGCTGCCCTATGTCCTCGATAGCCTCACGAATTCTGTCTTTGAGGTCTTGAATCGACGCTGGGCTATTGGCGTAGACCTTATCTTTCACGTGGCCCCAACGGAAGAAGTCGCAAGGTGTTAAATCACAAGATCTCGGTGGCCAATTGTGATCACCTCTTCGAGAGATAACACGGTCCGGAAACTTTCTCGTAACAGAGCAATGGTTTCGTTGCTTGTGTGGCACGTAGCGCCGTCTTGTTGAAAGTAAACGTTGTCCAGATCAATACCATCCAACCCCGACCATAAAAAATCATCTGTCGATAGCGGAATCCATTCACCATTACTGATTATCCGACCTCATTTTCGAAAAAGTAAGGTGACCCTGCCGGACCATATGACCCCGCCGGACCATAAACCGCACCAAACAGTCACACGTTGAGAACCCAACAATAACTCTTGGGTTTTCGAGTCCCATATGGAACAGTTTTGCTTGTTGACGTAGCCACCGAGGTGGAAATCTGCCTCATCAGTCAAGATGATTTTTCGAGCTTTTTCGAATTTTAACAATTTCAATGCGTTGCTGAATTGTGTATCGTTCCATTTTTATTTTAGCTCTCGTTAAGAGCTATCTTTTTGCCATTGACCGATTCCCCATCCGACGTACCGTTAAAGAGCTAGAGCAAAAATAAACTTTCCGTTCACATTTGAAAATGATGCTAAGTCCATTTTTCTTTTAATTAAAAAAAAAAAACACTTTCCCGTCGACCTACGACCTTAACACCCATGAGCAATATTTTAGCTCTCGTTAAGAGCCATCTTTTTGCCATTGACTGATTGCCGTACCGCAAACGTGCCACACAGCAAATGAAACAATTGAATTGTTGCGAGAAAAGTTTTGAGATTCGATTATTTCAAGAAGTTATAATATTGAATGGCCTCCAAGAAGTGGTGATTAAACACCATTAGACTATTTCTTGTGGGGTTATTTGAAGTCATTGGCCTTTCGAAATAAACCAGACCAGAAGCTTTACAAGTCAATATTGAACGTGGCATTCATGAACGAAAATTGGGTTCATCGAATTCGTTCCTGCAGAAGAAGTCGTGGAGGCCATTTTAATGACGTTTTATTTAGAACTTAATTGTATCGATTGTACTTCACATTAAATAAAAAACTTTTGAATTTCCTTAAATTTTTTTTAAAAGAAATCATATCACTCTTATTGGAAAACCCTGTATATGTTTGTGAGATGATTTTGGAGTCAAACTTCTTTCCTCCGAGCCATTTCTTCAGGTTCGGAAAACAAAAATAGTCACTCGGGTCTAAACCCGGGGAGCAGGGCGAGTGAAGGAGCAATTCGTAGCCTAATTCATGGTTTTGTGAAATGAAGGCATTGCCTTTCCTGGTGGAAAATAACGTTTTCTTGGCCAAATGCGGTTGTTTTTTAAATCCCCATAAAAACGGTCCAGAAGTTACCATAATATTCCCCAATGATTATTTTACGTTTTTGAAGTTAGTCAATGTGTACGAGTATCATGACTTTATTGGCAGGCAAACACACCTTGGAATTCTTTGGCGCCGGTCCATCCTGAGAAACCCACTGGTTTCACTGCTTTGGTCTCTTGTATTTTGTTGTGGATCCACGTTTCGTCCACGGTTACGAAACGGTCCAAAAACTCGTCCATATTGCGATTGCGTTTGTGGTCGATTGTGAGCAAACGCGGCACCCATCTTGCGGAAAACTTTCTCATACCCAAGTAACCACTCAAATTTAAACCACTGAACCATGTGAGATGGCTTCCACGGTCTATCGCATTTGTGTCGTGAATTTGTTTCCATTGTTTCGTTTGTAGAGACCGCAATTGGGCGTCAAGAAAGTTCAGTATCTTCCGTGCATATGCCGCCACAGAGAAATTCCGTAAACCACTTTTTTATCATTGAAATTGATGGTGCAAAACTCGTCCATATTGCGATAGAAGAGGGCCAAATACTCTTGCGAAGTTGTCACACCATTGCGTTTGTGGTCAATTGTCAGCAAACGCGGCAGCCATCTTGCGAAAAGCTTTCTCATACCCAAGATATAATTAAAAATTTAAACCACTGCGCCATATGAGATACTCATATATATGGATTCCACAATCTCTCACACTTTCAAACTCCTATCGGCCACACCACATCGTGAGAGTACTACGAGCAAATTCGCACAGAATAAGCAATATCGGCTGCAGGGCATGCAGTGAAGACGTTGAGACTATGAAAGACTTTCTATACCACTGCCCAGCTTTAGCACAACATTGGACAGACGACACTCTACCAGGCATGACTACCTCAGGAGCATTGACAAGAAGATGCTAATGAATGTTGTCCACAATACATAAGTAGAGTTGATACAAAAATTACTTGCTAAGACACTGAAAACTAACTTCCTTTTTTCAACAAATTAAGATGAAGTTGTAAAAAGAGTAATAATTTAGCTGCAATTAGTGCGTAAAATATTGCAATTTCTGAAAACAATTACCTTGAAACCACTGTACCTGCATTCCAACTATTCTCTTGGCCAGCAAGAGGTTGAAGGTCATTCGTTACACAGTTCATTGCACTGCGTTCGATATCCCGGATACTACTTGACCAATAAACAAAGAAATCCAATGACACGTGGCTCCTCACTCCGGCTATGGCCTTATATCTGACCCCATCATACTCGTAGGATTGTAAATATGAAATGATGAATGACAATTTCTCTTTCTGGGGGTTTCCAGGAAAATGTGTGAGCAAACCCTAAGGTGGAAGGTGTCCTGTTGCAGTAAAGTTCATTTTAACCTAAGGGGTTTGATGAGCAATTGCATCTGAATGTCGACACCTCATCCTTAGAGCAATGACAAATGAAATGGCAAATATTCCAATGATACGGAGTGACAAATACTGCACGGAAATATTGTGATTAATGTATTGTAAACTGAACTTACCTGTGGAGAAATAGAAAAGACATATGATGAATGAACATACAAATGGTAGTTGTTCATACTAATAAAGAGTGATATTGTATAAATAGCTAAGATGAAAAACCAACGAAGTGTTTAAAACACTATCTAACGAAAATAAAATAAAAACGGGCCAAGGGCACCTCAGTCGAGTAAACCTAAAACCTCAGCTTTAGAGAAATATTTATAAATAAAAATGGAAAAATTTTATAGGAAAGATATCAGTTGCCCATTAACGGTTATTTTGCATATTTAGTTGCTTTTGGAGAAGTAAAAGTTTCTGTGCCCAAGACTGAAATGATCAATTAAAAAAATATGATTTGTGTGCAGAGAATTCGCAAATATATGGAGAATTCGCAAATATATTACGGATGCGATGTTCCTGGATCTATTTGGTAAATTATATTGACATTAAAGACAGAAAGACAATGCTCATATATAATAATGTCTGCTGACAGAAATTTTTACCGGTCATTGCTACGACAGGTAACTGATGATAAGGTAGAAATGTGTAATTTTTATAAACCTTTTTTTTAATTTTTTTATACCCTCCACCATAGGATGGGGGGTATATTCATTTTGTCACTCCGTTTGTAACACCTCTAAATATTGATCTGAGACCCATAAAGTATATATATTCTTAATCGTCGTAAAATTCTAAGACGATTTAGCCATGTCCGTCCGTCCGTCCGTCTGTGGTAATCACGCTACAGTCCGCAATAATAGAGCTATGTTGATCAAATTTGGTTCAAATACTTCTTATAGTTGCAGGTTGTTTGGGATTGCAAATGGGCCATATCGGTCCATGCTATCCATGGTGGAGGGTATATAAGATTCGGCATGGTCGAACTTAAAGCTTTTACTTGTTTTAATTTTTTCTGGATAGAGAACCTTTCAAGAATAATATGTGAAAATTTGAGGTGAATTGGAGCAAACCTGACAAAGATACAGCAGTCTAAGCAAGCGCGCATAATATGGGACTTTTAGAAAAACTTTAAAGCGTTTTTCCCACACCCCATGTTTACACAGACAGTGCCCCTCATAACTCAAAAACTACTGACCGGTTTTTTGGTGTTTGTGTTAAATTTTGGGCTTTGGTGTGTTCTGACATATATAGTAATATTTTATGGCCATCATTTTTGTAGAACATTTCGACCCCGCCCCACCCATTTGTAGGGGAGTTTTTTACGATTTGTTAAAATATAGGCAAAACTCACCGTTATGGGGGAAGCTAGAGGGTTAATATATTCTACAAAAATATAGGCCTTAACATTTTCTACAAAGTTGCTGAAGATACCCTACACCTCAGACGAACAGAACACATAGTTTTATATACCGATATTCTGCACGAACAAGCAAAGGGGGGAAAACTTTAACCCCCCCTAAAATAAAATTCCGATGTGATCTTTCAAAACGCCGATACACGTATATATTTTTTTGGTCTCCTCTACCAGAATCCACTAACAGAACCCTGTTATTTTGAAAAAAGTTTGAAATTGTTGTACAGTGTTATCTAACTAAATACATTTTTTTTAAATTCTGATGAACCGGTATCGCAATTCAACTTTTTTGTTAGAAAAAAACGATATTTTCTATAGAAAATCAATTTCGACGAAATTTTTATAGTAATTCAATTCTGAATTTTTGTTATAAAAATATAATTTCGATAAAATTTTCTAAAGAAATATAATTTCGATAAAACTTTCTATTGAAATAAAATTTTCTATTGAAATAAAATTTCGACGATATGTTCTATTGAAATAAAATTTCGACGAAATGTTCTATTGAAATAAAATTTCCTTCAAATTTTCTATTGAAATAAAATTTCGTTGAAATTTTCTATTGAAATAAAATTTCGTTGAAATTTTCTATTGAAATAAAATTTCGTTGAAATTTTCTATTGAAATAAAATTTCGTTGAAATTTTCTATTGAAATAAAATTTCTATAGAAATAAAATTTCGACGAAATTTTCTATAGAAATAAAATGTCGACGAAATTTTCTATAGAAATAAAATGTCGACGAAATTTTCTATATAAATAAAAAAGTTTTACTAGTGGCTATATTGTTTAGGTTCAGTTAACAACAGTAGTTTCTCGCACAGCAGTGTGCGCCATTACTGCCAGTGCTTTAGCTCCTCCATCGTGGTATCAAATGGTTTCGAATTTTCCAAGTTTACCACTTAAAGTTCCCTGCCCTTTTAGGCCAAGCCGTTAATTTCCAATCACTCCTGGCACCCAAAATATTCGCCAATGACTATGTTTTTATTGTTCTTTTACAATGTAACAAAGCTCTGAATTTGAGCCTTTCGGACGTTATTGCTTTGATCGCCATTTGGCTACCTGTGAGTCAGTCACAGACTCCGTGATTTTTCGAATTTCCGCTTGAAGTATGGTCTGTAGGCGGAAGAAAAGTTCGATCTCTGGTTCTTCAATAAGAAATGCCCGTCACGTTTTTCCCCTAGTTTGGATCCATCCGTGTAGCAGAGGGTTCCCACGGGCACATACGTACGCACATAGTGGTCCGTTCATCCAGGATTGTCTGTCTGGCACAAATAATTCACAGAAAGCAATCTGTAATCCAGGAATGCCGTCGGATAATTTTATTGTTTGAATGTGCCCACCGTTATTTTAATACCTTCTGATGGTATAACTTCTGATCTCGATTTATTCATTCATCTATCAAAGTCGACGTCTTGCTGTAAAGGCTGCAAATATGATTGCACTTGCCTCACTTTTATACGACTAGATTTGTGGCTCAGTATAGGTAAGGATAGGTGAGGATAAAGCCAGTAATAATTATGTATATATGGTTAGCTTCCTCTGAATACATACATATATGATCCATTGTGATTCCAAATGTTGTATCCTTTTCGTCAACTTCATCATCATTAATTAGTTCTTTTCAGAGGTCACTAATGCAGGGTACATCTCCATGATAATCTCGCTTGTTGAGGTAGCCCCCATCAGCACATCCCGCTGGTTCATTGCCTATTATGCCTTTAAGGCTAGGTACCCACCACAGGATTATATGATGCTAATTCTCGTGAGCCTTGGGTTCTGTGCGACAGCGGCGGACTACTTTAAAAATTATATTGATATAAGTGATGGCTTTAGGTCGGTTTGACTTTCGATTTCAGCTGATTTGGGACTCAATTCTCAGATTTGGACGTTAAAGTAGCCCCAAAAATAAGAACTTTTGCATTATTCGTTTAGTCAAGTTGACTCAATTAATAATTTAATGGCCATACGATTTTTTTCTTTTGCTCAAGGTGGATTTTGAGCACTTTTTCTATATTTTTTCTCGGTATACCGTGCGGAATACCTCTTTTGTCTCTTAATGCAGCTAGATCATTAAAAATTCTTGCCTCATTATTATCGGACAGTGTAACAAATTATAAAAAAAATGTGAAACATTTCTTATGGGAACCTTCTGACAATATTCACACAAAGAAATAAAAAATCATCAAAATTATCTATAAAAATCATTTCGATATTTATTATTTATTTTCTCACAAACAAAATTGCATTATCAGTCAAATTTCATTTAAATACAAAGTGAAAATAAAATTGAAATACAAACGTACATTCTCCGAAATTAGAAAATAATAAAAATAAATACGTATTTATGTACACATATATATAGTATGTATGTATATACAAAAATAAACAAAATGACAAATGAACGAGAAATGGCAATGGCAAGAAGAGAAAGAATAGTAGATAATGAAATACCTAAACTAGAATAGAAATAGAAGGAAGTCTTTGAAATAACAAGCGACGTCCAACTGTTCAGTAGCGGGTTACAACTAGTGCCAGAAGGGTGGGAAAATGCAACAGCAGCAGGGGCGGCGGCGGCAGTAGTAAGGCCAAAGGGTTGAAGGGAAGCCAAAAATGTTAAGGCTTCAATAATAACAAATCCATACAAACTACTATGCGATCGTTTTAAGGATACTGCGTCCGTTTCCAGATGTCGTGTTTACCAACCATGAGCCCAGCCATGACCCAGAGAAAGTGCGGGGGCGTGATAACTGGAGTGAATGGCAATGGGGGCAGCAGCATAGGTTGTCTTTACCACAGGGGCCACAATGGGTTGGACAATGTGGGCCGAACTGTGTACCTGGGAGATGGATTGATGGGAAACGGCAGTGGGTATAGATTTAACAATGGCACCAACTTTAGCATAGGCAGGTTCATGGATGACAGTGGCAGGGCCGGCTACCAAAAGGGGACCATGACCACCCAAATAACCGGGACGAGCAGCAGCTACGACCAAGAGAGCAGACAACACCACCTAAGAAGAGCGAAAAATGTACAATTTAAGAACGAAATCCTTCTTTTAGTTGGCGCCAAAAACACTTACCAATTTGAACATTTTGTATATCCTTGATTTGGAGCGAAAAGTCACTAATGAAAAAGTTCACAAAGAGGTCTGTGTTGACTGTTTGCAAGTCTGAATAGTTTATGTTTTAATCTAGGTTTATGCAGCGGTTTATATACTAAAATGTGGCTTATTTCCTCGAATGTTTGGTACAAAATTCCCCTCCTCCAAATGAGCTATAAAGCCATAGAAGTGCTCACCGAAACTGCACAGCAACAACATCGATTGAGGAAAACATGAGCATGGGCAGAGCCGGCAATAGCCGCAGCAGCAGCAACAGAATTAGCAGAAAATTGCAAATATGAGAATAGAAACATAAACCAGCAAATGCAACTCATAAAACAGCTCAAAAGCCGCCCGACCGACGGATGGACGGACAAACCAGCCGTCCACTGACCGACGGACCACTTCACAAGTTAATGCAATTTGTTTGCTTGTTGTATTGTTTCCTCGATCTGTATTTTATGGTTTATTATTGTTGTCATTCACCCATTGTGTGCCGTTTCGTCGTTCGTTGGCGTCTTTAGTGTTGACCAGAAATTTGGTCCATTGGCGGCTTAGAATTAGGTGGCAATGACGTCGCTGGCGTCTGTGGTTATGGAGAATAAAAGTGGGTTTTACAATAAAAATAAAACTCCGGCTGACATACAAATCGATTACAACATATGTATTCCGGGGCAACTTGAAAATAAAAACAAAAAAAAGCCCAACGAAATAAACAAAGCCTTCATTGTTGGACTTCTGGCCAATACTTCACTTTGTGAAAATCGCTCACTTTCGATTTTGTAATGTAAGGAAGGCATGTAATCACATTGCAGCATTGGGCTAGCTACCACTTACGAGGGAGGATAGGTTTTTTGAAATGAATGAACAATACAATCTTTAACAAAATTTCTATACAAATACTTATAGCAATGTTGGCCCTACGAACATACTAAGAAATCTATTGCATTACTTTATTTTTAGGTCCTTCAAGAAGACTTTGTACTTTTATGGAAATAAATTACAAGTATGCAATTCAAATCTTAACTGATAAGAACCTACAAATACTTATAGATATTATAGTCCTTCGAATTGAATATCAATTCTGTCTTTTTTGGTACTTAAAAAAGACTTTCTACTTTTATCGAAATTAATTCCCAGTATGCAATTCATATATGAGTTTGGGGGTCGTGGGTTCGATTCTGTCGGTGAACAAATCTAGCCACATGGTCTTTGTAACCCGGCTTTTCTCTGGTCTGTAAAATTAGTATATACATTTACTTTGTATTGTAATTCATATAAATAAATAAATAAAATTCTCTTGCGGTGTAATCAGATATACCCCATATTATTATTTGAATGGACCTGCTGCCAGTGGACTTCATGGGTCAAATTAGGTAGCATTTGGGTACTCAGTTCAGATTACTAAATTTTTAACATGTGAGTCATGAGAGCAAGAGACCACCAGTGAAACATGGTCAACCAGCGTCCACAAAGTGTGACAGTCGTAGGTCAGAACCGATCTTGAACAGAATCTATGAATATTGAGTGTTTACGATTTAGTATAAATTGAAAGAAGCGAACGCTTGAACTGATAAGTTCCTAAAAATACTTACAGAGATTTTTGGTCCCTTGAGCTGATTAGGATATATGTTTCACAATACAATTTTGTTGGTCCTTCAAGAGGACTGTTCGGAACAAATCGCACCTGTTCCACAACAGGGTAACAACTCAAAATTTAAAAAAATTCGGTAGAGGCCAAAAACTGTTTCCGTTAATATTAATGGTATATTACAAAAAACAAGTAAGAAAGTTTCAGTCGGGTAAACCGACTAAGGTATACCCTCACTTTGTGAGTAATGTAATATTGAATATTATACAAATTATTCTGTCAATTTTTGTGGGAGGTACCAGAAGGGGTTTAAGATATACACCTATATTTCGCTGAACAGTAGATACTTTAAATACATTGCACTGTGCCGAATTGTAACCGTTTATATGGAGTGGTATATTAACGTTGAGATATTAAATTGTGGTATAATTTGGCCATTTTGTGTGGGAGGTACAAAAAGGGCGTGGTGATAACGCTCATTTTTCACTGGACTATAGGCATTATAAAAGCATTACACTGTACAAAATTTCAAGTAATTGTATACCTAGATATTAATGTTATAAACTGTTAACTTTTGGTGCAAAATGGTACCTTTGTGGGAGAGGTACCAAAAGGGGCGTGACAATAACGCCAATTTTTCAATGGACTGTAGGCACTATAAAAACATTACGCTGTACAAAATTTCAAGTATTTTTATACACTGGTATTAATGTTATAAGCTGTTAACTTTTGGTGCAAAATGGTGCATTTGTGTGGGAGGTACCAAAAGGGGCGCGGCAATAACGCCCATTTTTCACTGGACTGTAGGCACTATAAAAGCATTACACTGTACAAAATTTCAAGTATTTCTAAACACTGGTATTAATGTTATAAGCTTTTAACTTTTAGTGCAAAATGGTGCATTTGTGTGGGAGGTACCAAAAGGGGCGTGGCAATTTCGCCCATTTTCCTCGAGCTGATAGCGACTAACAAACTAATACTATGTGTGGAATTTCAGAAGATTCGAATACGTAGAATAGCAGTTATTAAAGAATCAATATTTCACAACATTTTAACCCTTTGTGGGGGAGGTACCAGAAGGAGTGGATCAATATGGCCCATCTTCGAACTTAGCCGGAGATAGAAAAAAATATTACCACATACGAAATTTGAAGTCAATCGGTTACTCCTTTCGAGAGTTATCGTGCGCACCAGCCAGCAGACACACAGACAGACAGACAGACAGACAGACAGACAGACAGACGGACGGACATTGCTCATTCGACTTAAAATGACCCAAAACGGATTTCCGCCGAACATACTTGGGGTCTTAGGTCACTCCTTCGATGTGTTACACTTTTTTCCGTAGCAAATGATATATACCCTCGTCACACTAAAGTGAGGGTATAAAGAATATGTCGTTGCAATAATATATCATAGAAAAAAATAACAACGCTATTATCCTTTTTGTTTTTTTTTATTGATTTTAGAAAAATAACAACTTTTTTGAGTTGTACTCTTTTCACGAAAAAAGTTTGTATATAAATAGTGGTATTATTTTTAGTTGTACCTTTTTAACTGAAAACTCTTACTGGGATCATAAGTTGAAAAGGGCACAACTAAAAATATTACTCTTTAGATGATAAATCAACGGTCCCATTTGCTTAAACATTGGAGACAATTCAAAATGTAACTCTTTAGTTGAATCTAAAGACCTTATTCTGTAAACACAGAGAGAGAGTCATAACGGGTTTTTATTATGAAAAAGAAGAAAAATCAACGGACATTTTTTGCAGTGCACTGAAAAAAAATTTGTCATAAAATTAAAGAAATGCTCCAAAGACGTCCTGAGTCTTCAAAATAAGTACATTTTGTACTTAAAATTAAGAAAATTTACTTAGTATTAAGTAAATTACTTAATATTATTGAAATTATCTATATTTTAAGAACAAAATGTACTTATTTTAAAAACTAATGACGTCTTTGGAGCATTTCTTTAATTTTATGACAATTTTTTTTTCAGTGTGGGTAGAAATTGCCATTGTACGTTGTTTTCTTGCAAAAAAGCAAAATTTAAAAATTTTGAGTTGTTACCCTTTTGTGGAACAGGTGCGATATGTGTTGGGAGACTGACCAAACAAGTTTTATAATTAAAATTTGTCCGATTCTTTAAAATTACTAAATGGCCATTCGGTATGGCCATATAGTCCCAAAAATGAACAATATCCGGTTATTAATAAATGATCCTTACGATTGATTGTCGGGAACAATAATAACATGACCTTTATACCTGAAATGAGTAAATATCCCTTCAATATAAATAATGCGAACAGCTGTAACATGTTATTATTTCTAGGGACCTGACGTAAGTGGACTTCATGGCCTCCACAGAGCAGCTTTGAAAAGCGCCGCCGCACAATGGGAAAAATGTGGTAAATACGCGCGCATAACAGTATTGTCTATCTCATGACTATACCCTTAGAGATAGAGTCTTACGGTTTGGACCACCTTCAAGAGAATTCTTTGGAGAAGAAATTGGTGCAGCCAGATTTTATTTAGCTGTTACCGTGTAGCGCACGGTGGGCTTACAAAAGCGACATTGTAGAAATTAATGTAAAAAGCATAATATCGTACCAACTTCGGTGATCTTGATTTTAAATTAAAGCTGACAAAATTTAGTTCAAAATCTTTTTGTGATACTTGATTGTGTGTTGCTGCGTTTTAAATATATACCCCATTGAAGTTGAAAAATATGTTAGTCAAAATTGCGTTAAAAGTCTACAAAACCGAGCAATTTTTATACCCTACACCACACTGTGGTACAGGGTATTATAAGTTTGTTTAACGGCAGATGTTGGTAACTCCTGAAAATAACACAGCTAGAGCCACCTTAAAGTATACCGATCGACTCAGAATCACTAGCTGAGTCGATTTAACCATGTCTGTCCGTCCGCCCGTCCGTCCGTCTGTCCATGTAAAGTTGTTCGTCGACTACAGGTCGCAATTTCACTCCGATCGTTCTGAAATTTTGTAATTAGAGTATTTTGCAGCTGTTAAGATCGCTATTGAATATGGTTGAAATCGGTTCAGATTTAGATATAGCTCCCATATATATCTTTCGTCCGATTTGGCCCTTTAGTCCTATAGAAGCTGTATTTTACATCCAATCGTTTTGAAATTTAGAATGGTAGAGTTTCTTGATCCATGAACCAACACAACCGAATTTGAAGAAAATCGGTTAAGATTTAGCTATAGCTCCCATATATATGTTTCGTCCGATTTTGCTCTTTAGTCCTGTAGAAGCTGTATTTTACATCCAATCATTTTGAAATTTAGAATGGTAGAGTTTCTTGATCCATGAACCAACATTGTCGAATTTTAAGAAAATCGGTTAAGATTTAGCTAAAGCTCCCATATATATGTTTCGTCCGATATTGTCTTTAGTCCTGTAGAAGCTGTATTTTAAATCCAATCATTTTGAAATTTAGAATGGTAGAGTTTCTTGATCCATGAACCAACACAACCGAATTTGAAGAAAATCGGTTAAGATTTAGCTATACCTCCCATATATATGTTTCGTCCGATTTTGCTCTTTAGTCCTGTAGAAGCTGTATTTTAAATCCAATCATTATTTTGAAATTTAGAATGGTAGTATTTCTTGATCCATGAACCAACACTACCGAATTTGAAGAAAATCGGTTAAGATTTAGCTATAGCTCCCATATATATGTTTCGTCCGTTTTGGCCCTTTAGTTCTATAGAAGCTATATTTCCAATCGTTTTGAAATCTAGAATGGTAGAGTTTCTTGATCCGTGAACCAACATTGCCGAATTTGAAGAAAATCGGTAAAGATTTAGCTATAGCTTCCATATATATGTTTCATCCGATTTGGCTCTTTAGATCCAATCGTTTTTATACCCTACACCACACTGTGGTACAGGGTATTATTTAAGTATAAAATGTCCGAAAAGTAAATTTATGCAAACAATATATACATGAATTACAAAATTTATATATCAGAGTTATTCAATATTACGAGAGTGTTGTAGGGTATTATATAGTCGGCCCCGCCCAACTTTAGCCTTTCCTTACTGGTTTTGAAATTAAAACCAAAACAACTTAAATAAGATAAAATCGTAATCTGCAATATTTTTGAAAGCTGAAGTTTTCCAATAATGGACTTATACAATGGGTCGTCGACTGTTAATACAAGAAAAGTTAAATTAAAAACAAAAAATAATCGGTCCACCCTAATATACATTAACTGCAGAAGAGTTTAACTATATTTCTATGGTTTTTGTAGAAGAAGTAAACTATAAAAATGACACATATAATCTTAATAAGGTCGCTATTTTTGATTGTAGGACACTACAAACTTGCAGCCGGACTTGTATCGGACGTATTTATTATCCGATTTTGCCGAAATTTCGCAAAAAGTTATTTTTTGGGACCAAGAAAATCGGTCTATGTTTTTCGGGAAAGTCGGTTTAGAGATAGATGTAGCTCCCACACATATTTTCTATATTTAAAGTAAAAAAGCACATATGTAAATTACAAAAATCTAAAGGCTAACTTTGAATGGTCATAACTCGAAATCGCCTGGACATATTTTCATAAAATTTAAAGGTATTTTCATTAAATGTTATCCACAATAAAACAGCATTCCCAAAAAACTGATTTTTGGTAGTTGCTTTCAAAGTCCTATGCGCGCATATTTCATCATATTTTCCCATCGTGCGCCGCCTCCACGGATCTTTTCCAGGTGTTGCAGGCCTACCCCTTCAGCGGCTACTTTGCGGGTTCCACTCCAGCGCCTGCCGTGCAATATTTTCTCTTGCCTTCCTAAAGGTATGACCTATCCATTGCCATTCACGTTCTCTTATTTCTTGGCTTACTGGTTTCAGTTTAGTTACAATCCACAAAGTTGCGTTTGATATTACATTAGGCCAGAATATCCTCATGATTCCTCTGTTTATGAAGACCTGCAGTGCCTTTATCTCAGCGAATGTTAAGTTCCATGTCTCCCATCCATAAAGAATGACGGACTTAACGTTCGAGTTAAATATCCGCGGTGTTGTCTGCCTTGAGATGATCTGAGAGCGCCACACATTGTCTAGTGCTCCAAAAGCACCACGTCCTTTCTTGATTCGGTGTAGAATGTCTAGAATAGTGTCCTTTTATCTTGAGTGCAAAAGCTTGTGCCGTGAATTGGAAGCAGCGAAAGCTTTAACTGATAACAACCTGCACTTTGATTACAAGAATACATGGACAGACAGATGGACATGGCGAAATCGACTCAAAAAGTGATTTTATGTCGATCGGTATAATAAACTATGGTTCTATTTCTTCTCCTTTTGGGCGTTACAAACAAATGCACAAAGTCATAACACTATGTACCACAGTGTTGTGTATGGTATAAAAAGACATACGTTCTGCTTTGTTACTGAGTTATTTGATATAATCCAGTTGCCAAGGTGAGTAAGTGGTGCTTCGTTCTAATTTAAGTAGTGCTTTTCTAATTTCAAAGGAAAAAAAGTTATTCATGTGAAATGACATATGATTAAATATCTAAGCTTTCGCCTATTAATGATTTGATCGTGTTGTCTCCAAGAAGCTGAGTAACTGGTCCTTCAACCTAATTTAAGCGCCCCTTTTCTAATTTTATACAAAGTTTTACCACATTAATGATTGCATTGGAACGCTAGGATAATTTCCTTCGAACAGAGTAAGATAAAGAATAAGGATAGGGCTACTGGATTTTTAAAGATAACCCGTTTCAATGACCTGAATAAAATGAATAAACAACTAAATGAAGCAGGTTCACAATGAATATAATCAGCAAATTGCATCGGGTACATTGAATATCCAATTACACTATTCAACAAAATTTTTGTCGAAGGGCTGTGCATAACATTTTCTGGTGTGCGTTAATAAACAAAATTGTCTAATTTGGAGTTATGATATCCACAAGCCATTGTTCAGACGCCGTTACATACACAAAAACTCACTGTTTGGTGTGCTCTATGGGCAGAGGGAATCATTGGTCCAAATTTCTCAATAAATGAAGCCGGCTATAATGTTACAGTCAATGGGGAACGTTATAGAGCCATGATTAATGACTCTTTCGTCCTGAATTGGAGGATGTTGATGTGGACGACCTTTGGTTTCAACAAGACGGCACTATATGCCATACAGCCAACGAAACAATAAATTTATTGAAGAAAACTTTTGGTGCGCGCATTATCTCGCGTCGTGGGCCTGTGATGTGGCCTCCAAGATCGTGCGATTTAACACCGCTGGACTATTTTTTGTGGGGTTATGTGAAGTCGCTTGTCTACGCAGATAATGGGCGAAGTTGCCACAGCCTCGTTGGTAACGCCCACACAAATGGACCCTTTTGCAAAAAAGTTAAGGGCTTATAACTTTGATTCTAGTAAATACAAATGCTTGAAATTGTGTGCAGTGTAAGGCTTTTACAATACCTACAGCTCCTGGAAAAATGGGCATGGGGACGAATGGACCAATTTGTACAAAAAACAAGTAGGAAAGTTCAGTCGAGCAAACCGACTTATGAATCCCCTCACCTTGAGTCCTCAAAAAATATTCGTAAATTATTTTTTTTTTGTTTTAATTGGTTATTAATCGGTTATTAAGATAAGAGGATTTCCAACTTAACAACTTACTACTAAAACCAATACGATCCAACTTATATAGTAAGAGTTTGTGATTAACTCTATCAAAAGCTTTACTAAAATCTGCATAAACCACATCTGTCTGATTACCAAGAACAAACTCAATAATTACTTGGGAAGAAAATTGAACCAAATTTGTCACCGTTGAAAGTCCTTACGAAATCCATGTTGTAAAGGTCTAAGGATAGACGATACACTATGAGATAGAATCTCAGTGACCATTTTCGCAAATAGTTTCGGAATGATACTTAATTTCGCAATTCCACGATAATTCATGACATCAACCAATCTTCCAGATTTATGAAGTGGAGTTATAAAAGATTTTCTCCAAGAAGATTGGAAATAACCATACTTTAACGAATTATTAAATAGCAATGTGAGCGAGACAGCAAGACTTCGAGCACAAAATTGTAAGATTATACTCGGTATACCATCAGGTCCAACACTGTTCGACGACGATAAACTAGACGATACGAATGACAAATCGAAATAAGGTATGCTCAACTGACTCAGTGATGGAATATTGTAAGGATAGGAGACATCTAGTTGATATTGTTGACGAGAATAGGTCGATGCAAAGAATTTTGCAAAACAATCGACGATTGACTGATCACCACAGGATTCCTCACCATTCATTCTAACCCTAGAAGGCCTTGGATTTGACTTACGTTTCATATTGACAAAATCATAGAAAAATTTAGTGTTGACCTTAAAATGTTGAGCTAATTTCTCTAAGTAGAGCTCATAGTATTTACGAGATTCAATATTATACTGTGATCTGGCGACAGAGTACCTCGCGTAATCGACATCTGAACCAGATCTTTTGAATTTCTTAAATAGTCTGCATTTCAAGTTCTTGAGAGCAGTCATATTAGAAGAATACCACGGTGGTCTATTGCAATTTTTAATATGAATCTTTGGCACAGCTTGTACCAAATATTCATTCAAAACATCATAGAATCTCTCATTACCTATATCAATATCAGTAAAATTTTCACAACAGCAAACAACATCCCAGTCAATATTCAAGAGTAGAATATTAAGCAATCCAAATTTTTTTTCTTTTGAAACAAAAAACAGTACCCTCATCAGGTGGAGAGTTTACTGAAGAAGAGTTCGACCTGTCATACAGCATGGAAATACCCAATGTAGGATGGTAATTATCCTCCGGGGTAGAAACTGGAGAAATCCTATAAATACCGAAAAACTGAGGATTATTCACAAGTACTAAGTACTTTATCATTCGAATTGGAAATACCGTTAATCTGGAATAGTTCGAGATCAGAAAAACGTCTAACTATATCATAAGTCCACTCAAATGAGGCTGATGATGAATTCAAAGGAGTATATGCCTCAGTATCTGGCAATGAAAGCCAAGAAACGGAGGGTAAATTAAAATCACCTAAAATTATAATAAGTACGGTCAACATCGAAACAACTCTGCTAATAGCCAACAAGTGGTTATCGGAAACAGATAATTCTGAGTTTGGAGGAATGTAAGAGCAGGTGACAAATAATTTAGTTTTAACAAAATGAATTGAGACTGCAATAAATTCAATATTATTAGTCTCGTCGAGAATGACGCGTTCAGAAGGAAGGAAATTAATTACTGCAATAAGTACACCACCGCCAAGTCTATCAAGGCGATTTTTCTAAATATTAAATATCTATCCGACAAAATCTCAGTATCAAACACTGAAGGTTTAAGCCAAGTCTCAGTGAAGCATAAAACAGAGAAGTCAAAGTCAAAGCTATCAGTAAATAAGCGGGTCAATTTGGTATTAAGCCCCCTAACATTCTGATATGCAATGACAAAAGATCCTGTTAGTTTTTTGAAGAATTTGACTGTCGCGAAGGTTAATGCGCTAAATTGTGTACCCTATCTTTAACAAATGCCTTAGGCGGCCAAAAATCTCGATCAATCAATTTATCAAAGATCTATGTTGGAACGATGATCTTGAATGATGACCTGGATATGGAAGAAGATGAACGAATCTTGAAAATTCTAAGATAAAATTCGCCCACAATCTTAGACTTAATATAGAAGTTCACGTCGTCGGAGGACGTGTCCGGGCAAAACGAGAGACGAAAACCACTTTCTTGGCTGGAACCACAGTCAGTGTTTTCGGTCTACTAACTACTTACAACGCCGTATTAGCAGGAGGATTAGGAATAGTTTCAGAATGAACTGCCGAACTTTCCTCCAGCATAGGGACAACATCGTCAGCAGCCGGTGCCTTAGCGTTAGCGACACAGAACTAGACTTTACAACAACAACAGAGTCAGATGAATTCATAGGCACATCCGACGTCGGTGGGCCAGAAGTACTCGGTACGACGGTGTCAAGCTTCTTAGAAAGCGCACTCTTCGTCGACCTCTTGCGCTTCTGCCCCGCAACATCAGGAGAGCATACAAACGCATCCAAATCTGGAAATTTATCAATTACAGAGGTGAAGTTATTGAAGCGTTCATACAACGCCCAAAGTTCTTTCCCCATCTGTGCAACCTCAGAGGAATAATTTTTCACAAATTTGCAGAAATCAACATTAATTTTTCTACATCTAAGACAACACCACTTTAGACCGTTATTTTCCCCATATAAGATGTCTACGACTCTAGCTGGTATACCAGCACACTTAGCGTGCCAAAGGTTAGTACACAACCAACATACAATAGACCTCTACGAATCAGAAAAAATTTTACAATTTTCGTTACTGCACGACATTATTAGAACGTTAGGAATAATAAAACAACAGAAACAGCTATAAATATTTCACCCACTACTAGAGAATTAAAAATTTGTAATATAATTTAATTTAAATTGAAGAGAAACAAAAACTATGCGATGGCAACTCTGTTTAGCCAAAAGAAAAAACACCGTACAAAAAAGAGCACTCAAATTACAACAAACACAATACGAATGCAGCACACAGTTGTTTTATACATAATTGCAATAGCAAATAAATTACAACTGAAAATTCACAGATTACGTGAAAAACACCAATAATCTATTAAAAACAATAAGTACACTTATCAAAAATACACTTATCTGAATTTTAGAATAATTTTGGGAACACAGAAAGTATTAAATACACACAAATACTAATTTAATTAAAATATTTGGACGGAGCACCGAATTCAACACAAACTATTTCCAGCAGGGTTGCCAACGAATTCAGGACTCTACACTGATAGATAAACCGTTCGTCACCATGACGAATCAGTTTCGTCAATATATCTTCGTACTGGTGACGAAAAGTTTCGTACATGCGATGTTTTTGTACGTCAATAGAACGAACACGATCATCAAGTCATGTTTTTGGTGACTTCGAAATTCGTCGAGAGAACGATAAGGTTTCATTCCCACGACGAAAAGATTTATTTGGCCATCTTGCTGAAAATATGATCAAACGAAGCAATCAAATTATAGTTTCTGCTTAAATGTACTGTCTTATATGCCTTATGTAGTTCTGATTACTTTAGTTAAATAATTTGTTGTAAAAGATCAATAAGATTATCCATTCATCATGAGAACGATCGACTTATTCGCCCTTTACGGCAACGTCGACTCCTACAGCAAAACAAAGTAAAGGCCGGGTTAGGCATACGTAACCGTAATTTATCTTTACCGTTGCCGTAACGTTGCCCGTTTAAGCGATTATCCAACGTTGAGAAAACGAGTCATATGTTCTGACAACAACAACAACACATAAGTAAACAAAAAAGTCGCGATTTCTTTTTGTTTAGGTTTATTAAAAATTATGTTAAAAAGAATGTTTATAAATTTGTGTTTTTTAAATCTGTGCAGAATTTACAATAATTGTAATCAAGAAATTATCGTCGGATAAGAAGATGGGGTGGACGTTCTATAAACAATGACTGGGCGAAAGCCGGACAGTAGAATGTCTATGGCAGTTTTTAATTTGTTTTTAATTTTTAATTTCATATTTTATTAATATTAATAAAATATGACTTAACTACGCCAAAGCAACGAATTAAACCGGCAGAGAGACTAGCAAGAACACCACTGTATGTCAAATATTGCTTTATCCTATGATTCCAAGTTGGGAAATATTAACATTATATTCTTTAAAATTGACGGTTGTTCCATACAATCGATTGCATGGAGTCACAAGCTGGGGAAAACAACAATTCGAAATATTATTTTAGAATGCAGTGAAGTTTTGTGGCGCTCGCCTTCGCCGATTTATTTAAGTGAACAAACTACACAGCAGTACAAACACATTACCAATGAATTTCAACGAATGTGGGATATACCGAATTGTGTGGGAATCTGCGTTGCTAACTATACATTCATATCAGTTAATGTTGGAAGTTATGGCAGCCAACACGATGGGGGTATGTCCATTAAACTTCAATTTATTTATAATCTATTTTAATACAAACAATATCCATTTCTTAATTTAAATTAAATACAGCTATATTCCAGTACACTGCGTTTGGCCAATCAGTTATTTTAGGTACAGTATCTGTACCTCCTAGTAAACCATTGTCGTCAGCATCCTCTGAAGCATTTCCTCATTTTTTATTGGCGATGCGGCGTTTCCCCTGAGGAATATCCTTGGTCTAAGTCAACAATTTTAGACGAGCTCAGAGACAACATCCAACGCGAAATTGCCAACGTTCCGGTCGAAATGTGTCCAAGAGTGGTGGAAAATTGGGTCCAAAGAATATATCGCTGTTGACGGGCTCGTGGTGGTCATATGACCGAAATTGAATTTCATTCTTAAAATGTAACATTTGCACTACACCTGGAATTTGAACTGTATATCTTAAATATTCAGTGTTTTATTAATATATAAAATTCGTATGTCCTTAATGGAAAACCCTTTACTTATGTCTATTTCCACTGAAGAGGGGCTCAGCCAAATCCAATCCAATCTCTATCTATAAATAAGTCCACGTTTGTAGGGACGCTTATATTGCTGTCAAATTAACCCACAATGAAGAAGATTGGCGCAATGATTGTCTCGTACTGTTGTCAAAAGAATCCTGAAGCAGATTATAAATTTAATTTTTAATGGAGTCAGCCGCGATCTTCACAAAACTCACCTGTAACGCCCAGCTCCTTGCCAATTTGCTTCCAAGCTTCTCGATTTTTTCAGATATCCTATATGCTTATATTTATTGTATAAATACTCGTGCGACTGCACCAATGAAATCAAATATTCGTCTTTCATGTTTATTTGCACTTTTAAACAACAAATAATTAATAAATTATTTTCTTTACATTTCTCGGTAAACATAGAATTGTAATTGTAAACAACATGTAGTATCAGCTGTTGTCAAATTGTACGTAAACGGAACGTCCAATTCTGATTTCAACAGATTCAGCCGTCCGTTTACGATTCGTTTCCGTTGGCTAATCGTTTACACTGATTTCCATATGACAGATTGAATCAGCTGATTCGTTACGCTACGGGGGCGTTACGGTTAAGTTTGCCTAACTGGGCCTTAAGACATACGACGTTGTTATGTTCGTCCACGTGTGTGTTCCACGCAGCACCGATTGGTTCAAACAAACCGCACTGGCACGGCGTAACTGATGATTGTTTAACAAAACATCAAACACATGCATACTCGTACATGCAGCTCGACAAGCTGTATAAGTGTGAAACATTTGTGCTAGTGGTCTGTTGGCAAATACATTGCTTGATGTGATTATTTTTGATTTAAAATAGCAGAAGTAATGAATACTTCTCGTTTGTTTGATTTCAGCCTTACCTGATAAGAACTGCGTCTCGAAACGAATATTCACAACTGAATTTAGCAATGCAGTCAAATAATTTTATTTACCATACCATTTTAAATGGTTTAAAACTAGAAGAACATTTATTGGAATTTTTAAAATTTAAATAGTCGTGGGCATGAATTCGTCGTGGTGATGAATGGGATTTGTCGTGATAATGAATGGGATTCGTCGTGAAGAATGGAATTCGTCGTGATGATGAATGGGATTCGTCGTGGTGATGAATGGAGTTCAGCATGGTGATGAATAGAGTTCGTGGTGGTGATGAATGGGGTTCGTCGCGGTGATGAATGGATCATCCTGAGGACAAAAGTTTTTGGAAACAGAAATTCGTCATGGTGACGAACAAATTCATCAAGAGGATTAAGGCCTAACTATAATATGCATAAGCTAGCTAAAGCAACTGGGCGAATGCATGAAATCGTATGTGCCAAACTATAATGTACTTAAGTGAACTTTTCGTTAAGTTCTCTCAGTTCCCATTTGCTTAAGCAGGTTGCGAAACTTAACCCACATTCCATACGGAATTGCTTATGCATATTATAGTTGGGCCTTTATTCCGTACGTTAGCTGACTTTTGACGAAAAAATAATCGTGACGATGTACAAATTCGTCGTCATGACAAAGCTTTTTCTATCAGTGTAGGTGCTATAAAAGCATTACACTGTACAAAATTTCAAGTATTTGTATGAACTGATAATAAAGTTATAAGCTGGTAACTTTTGGTACAAAATGGCCCGTTTGTGTGGGAGGTACCAAAAAGGGAGTGGCACCTTCGCCCATTTTTCTTGACGTTTTAGCGACTAACAAAGTAATACTATGTGTGAAATTTCAGAAAATTCGAGTAAGTAGTATAGAAGGTATTAAGGAATCAATATTTCACTAAAAGTTAACCCTGTGTGGGGGAGGTACTAAAAGGAGTGGACCAATATGGCCCATCTTCGAAGTTAACCGGAGATAGAGAAAATATTACCGTATACCAAATTTGAAGTCAGTGGGTTACTCCTTTCGAGAGTTATCGTGCGCACCAGCCAGCAGTTTCGCGTTTCCGGACTCGTGTTCAGGTTTCCTTAAAAAAGGTTTTTCCATCTATACAGCTGTTACTCATCTGTGGTCAACATGGATCGGCTTTTTATAAGCATGTTCGATATTTGTTCTTTTCCAGAGGGTTTTCTTACAATTTCAAACATGGTTTTTCAGACAGAAAACTGAATTGGAAAAATCATATACAATCTAAAAAACAACAATTAAATTTAAAAACTAAGAAAATGTTGTGGCTGTTTGGTCATAATTCTAAATTAAATTTAAACAACAAAGTTATTTTGTACAAATCCGTTTTAAAACCAATCTGGTCATATGGAATACAGCTTTGGGGTACAGCTAGCAACTCAAATCTAGAGATATTACAAAGATATCAATCTAAAACTCTATGATTAATTACAAATGCTCCTTGGTTTGTTAGTAATAATGCAATTCATAAAGATCTTGGTATACCTTATGCTAAGGATGAAATTAAACGTTTTACTATAAATTATCTAAATAGACTAAGTACACATTCTAACGTATTAGCTATTAATTTACTAGATGATACCGATGAAGTCAAAAGATTGAAAAGACGGCACAGTTTAGATCTCCCATTTATATAATAATTAATTATAACTACATAAATCTATAATGTATTATGTTAAAAACGGAATATGTACATATTGTTGAATTCGCTGGAGTTTAACAAACCTGTCACTTGTTATTTATAAATAGATTTGCTTAATATTTTTGTAAATAGATTGCAAATAAAATAAATTATAAAAAAAAAAAAAAAAAAAGTTATCTGCGCTTTCCGCAACAGTAGCAAGGTTGTTAGCGTAGCTTCCTTTATCATTTCTGGCCACTTTTTTAACTTGTTTTATAAATATTTCGATTTAATTTTGCAGTTATGTCACAATGAATAAATGCTGCCTTAAAATTAAGACATATTATTCAAAGATTAATAAGAACCTTCGACATATCACGTAGTCTCTTAAGATGCATAAAAAGTGATTGGAGCTAATAAAGGTACTTTGAATTAGTATAAGTAAGAATGCGGATAGTCTCCCTAGGTGGGTAAATGGTCCTTTGACCTGATCAGTTCGATCCTTATGATATTAACTAATCAATTTCTTCGACTAGTCTAAGGAGAACATGCATTATCAACCATTTAGTCTCTAGTTTACTAAATTAATGATAGTCTTGTATCTGCAACAAAAATGTTCCTTCGAACAGACCGACAACATTTCTAAGGACAAGGAATGCATTTTGCTCAAAATCTTTGTTTGAATTGTCTGAAAAAAAGACATTCGAGACCAAAACAAATAAAAAATTCTGCCAAACCGTCTTTCACTTTCTCACAGATTTATACGACAAAGTTCAATTAATTATAATTTCTCCTCTGTGGACACATTTTCTCCCGGACATAGATTTAAAGTATAGGCCTTGCTGTTGCAATCTACCCTCGTATAAAGTAGCCGCTGTTTGGGGCTAATGTTGCAAGTCCCGGAAATTCTTTAAATCAGCTAGAAATGTTTACAGTCAGACTGACATACTCCGGCCAAAATGTCAATTCCTTTCCACACCAAAATCTACAATCACATTCCCAAAAAAACTGTTAAAGATAAATAACGAAAATAAAATTGTTGAATGTCTTAAATTATGCGAGTCAGTGTGTCTCTCGGTCCCCCGGTCTGTCCGTCTGCCCCACCATCCAATCCATTTGTTGTCGAGTCTTTTTGGTCTACATTAACCAAGTGCTTCTGTGGTTTACTCTCGTTTGGTTAATTGACTTTTGTGGTCTGTGGAGACTATGTGGCCAGGGCAGTAACTCTGTTGTCTTGTTGAGTCTGGTATTGTGGTTTAAGCCACAACACATTGCCTTTGTGTGGCTGCAATGATGATGATGATGATGGCCGTGAATTTAGAGTCGCCATAGCCCAGTCAGTTTTATTCAGTCATGTGTATTCGTGCACTTTTCACGCACATAACACGCACTTTTGTGGTTTAGGTTAATTTTTTTACAATTGTGGTTCAAGTTCATGATCACGTGTACGTTACTTTACTCAGATTAAGACATGCACAGAGTGACCAGTTTGAAAGAAGTTGTAATGGACATTAATGTAATGATTATGTTTCTGCCAAAGTCATGGAAAGTGAAATGTAATTATGATGATGACGAAGTTAAGGTAGTCGTAAAAATAATTGTCTCTACTACAGGTCAATCACATACAGAAGATGAAACTGGTTTTTTTGTAGTTATTTCTGTGGTCTCATTTCAATGAGGATATTTGGAAGATAATCTAAATAATTTTGGAAATCAATTACAGCTGAAAATATTTCAATTGAAATTTGTTGAATATATCAAGGTATGTAATTTAAAACGCTCTTTGAAAAACAATAAAAATATTTCTCGATACGTGGACCGAAAAAATTGATTGAATTTAAAACACTTAAATTTAATCACATTTCTTTCAGTAAAATGCCAACTTGTATTATGAAGTCCATCAGTAGAACTTTACGTAATATTGAAAAGATTATATAAGTCATAAGATATTGCGTAATGAAACAATTTGCAATTTATTTACTAAGACAATGTTAGCGAGTATTCGCATATCTCCATCTTTTTGTAGAAACGTTGCAACGTCGCTTTTTGTGTTGTACACACACACATCTGCATCTTTTAAGTTCTGTACACATACATCTGCACATATTATTCCGTCATATAAATAATAAAAAAGTTATAAAACCGCACTCTCACAAAATGAAAACATGTTTAGCTTTTTGTTCTCTCAACTCTCTTTAAAATATTCAATCACGTTTAAATACAATATGGTTCCGTAAACGTTTTTCGTTTACCATAAAAGTAAATTACGAAAGTTTTGGAATGAAAGAATGTTCGTTTACAGCAAGAGAAACTACGTTTACGATAAACTTTTGCATTCACCGCAAATATTTCAACCGTTAGGGGAAAAGTAGAGCGTTTGAGACAAAGAAACATGTTTGCGATAAACGACGCGCAAACGTTTTTTTTCTTTGCGTGTAGTTGTATAATATTTCGAATTTTTTTTTGCGTGTATCGAATATTGTCTCTTTTTGTAATTGCATCTTTAAACATTAATCGTTGCCATGTCTATTGAAAATTTAGACAATTCATTAAAATTGGCATTGGAATAATAAAATAATAATTCCATACAATTTGCAGAATGCCAATAAAATACCAAATCAAAAGAAAGTCGAAAGGAAACATTTTAAGGAGAAATACGTTCTCTTAGTTGATTTTATATTTCTTTAATTATTTTTTCTTTTATCCGAAGAGTCTTTATCACAGATGTTTTTAAAGAAAAATTAAAAAGTGGGAGTGGCATTTATTAACACTTAAATATCTCAGAAAGTATTGATCTTAGAAAATTTAAATTTGGAACGTCTGTTATAGGAGTTAATATGAAACCTCGATAAAAATTAAAAAAAAATATATAAAATCACAGATCAACGATGGGCATTGTTGGTATGGATGGTTCAAGAAAAAAACATAACGATAAATTGCACTATGCAACATATTTTTTGTCGAAGGGATGTGCATAACACTTTCTGGTGTAATATGGTGTCCTAAACATATTAAAAACCAGTAAGGAAAGGCAGAAAGTCGGGCGGGGCCGACTATATAATACCCTACACCTGCCTAACAATGCGATAAAGGTCATTGCGCTAATAATTTGGAATAATTGAAAATCGGCAGCAACATATTATCTAATTCTGAGCCGATAATCGCTAAATTAACCAATATTTTTTCCTAAATTGAGAAACATCTTTCCGGAAAATATTAATGAGCGGAAGTAAAGTACAACTTCTATAGCGCTTTGATACCAAATCAGTAGGAACATATATATGGAGGTTATATATAAATCTGAACCGATTTTCCCTGAATACTCATTCTGTAGAATTTCGTTCTGATCGGATATAAAATAGAGTCTCTACAGCGCTTACATGTCAAATCGGTGGTAACATATATATGGGGGCTATATCTACATCTGAACCGATTTTCTCCGAATTTGGCAGTATTCCTTCGAGTAATAAGAAACCTCTTTCTGCCGAATTTCGCACTGATCGGATATAAAATACAGTTTCTACAGCATTTACATGTCAAATCGGGAGTAACATATATATGGGGGCTATATCTAAATCTGAACCGATTTCCCACAAATTTTGCAGTGTTAATTCATGTAATGAGAAACCTCTTCTGACAATTTTTTTTACTGATCGGATTTAAAATACAGTTCTACAGCGCTTACATGTCAAATCGGGGGTAACATATATATGTGGGCTATATCTAAATCTCAACCGATTTCCCTCAAATTTGGTAGTATTAATTCATGTAATAAGAACCTCTTTCTGCCGAATTTCGTACTGATCGGATTAAAAATACACTTTTTACAGCGCTTACATGTAAAATCGGGGGAAACATATATATGGGGGCTTTATCTAAATCTGAACCGATTTCCCTCAAATTTGGGAGAATTATTTCATGTAATAAAAAACCTCTTTCAGCCGAATTTCGTACTGATCGGATTAAAAATACACTTTTTACAGCGCTTACATGTAAAATCGGGGGTAACATATATATGGGGGCTATATCTAAATCCGAGCCGATTTTCTCCGTATTTGGCAGTATTCCTTCATGTAATAAGAGACCTCTTTCTGCTGAATTTCATACTGATCGGATATAACATAAAGTTTTTACAGCGCTTACATGTCAAATCGGAGCTAACATATATATGGGGGCTATATCCAAATCTGAACCGATTTTAACCAAATTTAATAGTGTTCATCCATATAATAAGAAACCTCTTTCTGCCGAATTTCATACTGATCGGATATAAAATAAAGTTTTTACAGCGCTTATATGTCAAATCGGGGCTAACATATATATGGGGGCTATATCTAAATCTGAACCGATTTTAACCAAATTCAATAGGGATCGTCCTTGGGCTAAAAAAAGATATGTGTAAAGTTTCGTCGAGATCGGACCATAATTGCGACCTGTACTTTGATTACAAGAATACATGCACAGACAGACGGACAGACGGACAGACGGACGGAGAAAATCGGTTGAGATTTAGATATAGCTCCCATATATATGTTACCCCCGATTTGACATGTAAACGCTGTAGAGACTGTATTTTATATCCGATCATTACGAAATTCGACAGAAGGAGGTCTTTTTACATGAAGATCAGGGAAGATCGGTTCAGATTTATATTAAAGCTCTATATATATGTTCCTCCTGATTTGGTATCAAACCGCTATAGAAGTTGTATTTTACTTCCGACCATTAAAATTTTCCAGAAAGATGTTTCTCAATTTAGGAACGAATATTGCTTAATTTAGCGATTATCATTTCAGAATTAGATAATATGTTTCTACCCATTTACCAATTATTCCAAATTATTATGGCAATGACCCTTATCGCATTGTTAGGGAGGTGTAGGGTATTATATAGTCGGCCCCGCCCGACTTTCTGCCTTTCCTTACTGGTTTTTTTTTAATTATACCCTACACCGCACTGTGGTACAGGGTATTATAACTTTGTGCATTTGTTTGTAACACCCAAAAGGAGAAGAAATAGACCCATCGTTCATTATACCGATCGACTTAGAATCACTTTCTGAGTCGATTTAGCTATGTCCGTCTGTCTGTCTGTCTGTCCGTCTGTCTGTCTGTCTGTCTGTCCGTCTGTGCATGTATTCTTGTAATCAAAGTACAGGTTGCAATTATGGTCCGATCTCGACGAAACTTTACACATATCTTTTTTTGGCCCAAGGACGATCCCTATTGAATTTGGTTAAAATCGGTTCAGATTTAGATATAGCCCCCATATATATGTTAGACCCGATTTGACATGTAAGCGCTGTAAAAACTTTATTTTATATCCGATCAGTATGAAATTCGGCAGGAAAAGGTTTCTTATTACATGAATGAACTCTGTTAAATTTGGAAGAAATCGGTTCAGATTTAGATATAGCCCTCATATATACATTACCCCCGATTTGACATATAAGCGCTGTAAAAATGTTATTTTATATCCGATCAGTGCGAAATTCGGCAAAGAGAGGTTTCTTATCATATGAATGAACACTGTTAAATTTGGAAGAAATCGGTTCAGATTTAGATATAGCCCCCATATATTCGTTACCCCCGATTTGACATGTGAGCGCTGTAAAAATGTTATTTTATATCCGATCATTGCGAAAGTCGGCAAAAAGAGGTTTCTTTCTACATGAAGGAATACTGCCAAATTCGGAGAAAATCGGTTGAGATTTAGATATAGCTCCCATATATATGTTACCCCCGATTTGACATGTAAACGCTGTAGAGACTGTATTTTATATCCGATCATTACGAAATTCGACAGAAGGAGGTCTTTTTACATGAAGATCAGGGAAGATCGGTTCAGATTTATATTAAAGCTCTATATATATGTTCCTCCTGATTTGGTATCAAACCGCTATAGAAGTTGTATTTTACTTCCGACCATTAAAATTTTCCAGAAAGATGTTTCTCAATTTAGGAACGAATATTGCTTAATTTAGCGATTATCATTTCAGAATTAGATAATATGTTTCTACCCATTTACCAATTATTCCAAATTATTATGGCAATGACCCTTATCGCATTGTTAGGGAGGTGTAGGGTATTATATAGTCGGCCCCGCCCGACTTTCTGCCTTTCCTTACTGGTTTTTTTTTAATTATACCCTACACCGCACTGTGGTACAGGGTATTATAACTTTGTGCATTTGTTTGTAACACCCAAAAGGAGAAGAAATAGACCCATCGTTCATTATACCGATCGACTTAGAATCACTTTCTGAGTCGATTTAGCTATGTCCGTCTGTCTGTCTGTCTGTCCGTCTGTCTGTCTGTCTGTCTGTCTGTCCGTCTGTGCATGTATTCTTGTAATCAAAGTACAGGTTGCAATTATGGTCCGATCTCGACGAAACTTTACACATATCTTTTTTTGGCCCAAGGACGATCCCTATTGAATTTGGTTAAAATCGGTTCAGATTTAGATATAGCCCCCATATATATGTTAGACCCGATTTGACATGTAAGCGCTGTAAAAACTTTATTTTATATCCGATCAGTATGAAATTCGGCAGGAAAAGGTTTCTTATTACACGAATGAACTCTGTTATATTTGGAAGAAATCGGTTCAGATTTAGATATAGCCCTCATATATACATTACCCCCGATTTGACATATAAGCGCTGTAAAAATGTTATTTTATATCCGATCAGTGCGAAATTCGGCAAAGAGAGGTTTCTTATTATATGAATGAACACTGTTAAATTTGGAAGAAATCGGTTCAGATTTAGATATAGCCCCCATATATACGTTACCCCCGATTTGACATGTAGGCGCTGTAGAGACTGTATTTTATATGCGATCAGTACGAAATTCGACAGAAGGAGGTCTTTTTACATGAATGAGTATTCAGGGAAGATCGGTTAAGATTTATATTGATTGTTCCTCCTGATTTGGTATCAAACCGCTATAGAAGTTGTATTTTACTTCCGATCATTAAAATTTTCCAGAAAGATGTTTCTCAATTTAGGAACGAATATTGCTTAATTTAGCGATTATCGTTTCAGAATTAGATAATATGTTTCTACCCATTTACCAATTATTCCAAATTATTATGGCAATGACCCTTATCGCATTGTTAGGGAGGTGTAGGGTATTATATAGTCGGCCCCGCCCGACTTTCTGCCTGTCCTTACTGGTTTTTAATTAAATTTTCCATTTTCTTGGAGGGTGTCCTTAGTATATGGCCCATATTTTTTTTAAGTTTTGGGTGCTTAAATTGTAAGGGCCGATGGTGAATGTGAACCGCACCTGAACGTAAAGTGTTTTTCTGCATTTCATTTGACATTTCTCAATTTCAGACTAACTCAATTTGAACCATGGAAAGATACACAATCGAGCAACGCGTTAAAGTTGTTTAAGACTTTTACGAAAATTGGCGTTCAAATCAAAATGCATTTCGTGCACTTCGTGATGTGTTTTTGATCAGCATAATCGACCAACTGTGTCCACAATCGGGAGAATTGTGCGCAAATTTCATCAAACCGGGTCTGTAGGAGATGTGAAAACACCTGTGCATGCTCGCCGAGTTCGTTTGGTGCGGCTTATGGGCTGGCAACGTCATCGGGCCATACTTCTTCGAAATGAGGCAGTTACTGTGAATGGTGTTCGCTATCGTGAGATGATAACGAACTTTTTATGGCCGAATTGGAAAATATGGATGTGGACAATACGTGGTTTCAACAGGACGGTGCCACTTGCCACCCAGCTAACGAAACAATGGCTCTTTTGCGCAACAAATTCAAACGGGCGTGTTATCTCAAGTCGTGGCGATGTCAATTGGCCGCCAAGATCATGATCACTCTTTCTTTGGGGTTATTTGAAAGAAAAGATGTACGTCGATAAGCCAGCAACAGTTCTAGAGCTAAAGGATGAGATAATTCGCCACATTAAAGGCATAGAACCTCAATTATACCTCAGCGTCATTTTTTTCGGAGGTGTGCCGCCAAGGTCGCGGCGGCCATTTGGCCAATATTTTGTTCCATACATAATTGAACCATACCAATATTATCATAATAGATGACAATAATTTCCTAAATAAAGTGTGTTTTATTAAAAATCAACATCGGCCCTTAAAATTTAACCACCCTTTATTATTATATACAACATTTTCCAATGTAATTTAAAAATGTCTGTCAAAACAGAAATCAACTACAATTCAAAAAATATACTAACGGCCAATTCCACGATCTCCGGTTATCCTACATTTAGAGCTAACCTACAGTTATAGCTGTCAAATCGTATGAAATTTTTATTGTTTATCTGTGAGTTAGCTCTAACCGGAGGTTGTGAAATTGGGGGTAAATTGAATTTCAAATGTTTTTTTTACTTCTCATTGATTATATTGAATTTCAATTTTTTTTATTTCTCATTGATTATTAGAATTTTCAAATGAAATATTTTAAATTTTCATTGAATTTTAAATGATTTTAAATTGTATTAAACGTTTTCCTTTAAATATAATTTTTGAACTTCAATTAAATTCTTGTGAAATTCAATTGATACTTAATGAATTTCATTTCAACATGGTGTAGATATCGGCCAATCGGCTTCACTTTCCATATTAATCAAATAACTCATTATAAAATATAATTAAAAACGTTTAAGAAAAGTGTTAACCAACAACATTAATGTCGATAACAATGAGTGCATAAACAACTATTTATTTAAAACAACTATTTAGCAATCACTCCGCAGGTAGTAAATTAAACATGACAAAACAAAAGAAATAATTCTACACTGAGGGAAATGTTACATTGAAAAAAAACTAGGTGTTGAAATTAAATTTTGTACATTTGTATTTAAAAATATTTGAGATAAACATTTTAAATTTTTAAAAGATATGTTATTGTCCCATGTATACGAGTATACCTTTAGCTTGGATAATAGTATCCATGGGGTTTGTTTGGGAAGACTTCACATGCTCATCGAGGGTAGCCCAATTATATGTTGTCCCCTTCTGGGTGAAGACCACTCTTTAAGGCGTTGACGTTCTCATATATTTTAGTTGATACTTTGGTTCCAGAATAAACCATTTCAAAAAATCATCTGGGAACTTTTTCTTGCAAAAATCTTTGGAATTTTCACTGATTTCTTGGGATGATGCGGAGTCTTGTTGAAACGTCACACGTTTTCTGCTTTTACAATCTATATAAGGTAGATTTGTAAATTTACCACTTGACGCCCTTTTCCATGAAACAGAGTGGCAGTTACACCTGACCAAACAAGCACCAATATTCACTTGTCTAAAATCCATATTTTCTGAGGAAAAAAAGTATACTGAATTCAGTACTGGTCCAATTGGGACCAGTCACTGAACGGATCCAGTAAGGATTACCAATAATATTGCTGGGTGTGGATGAGTATACGACAAGTTGGTTTATCTAGTCCATAGTTAACGATCAGCTGTGTTATCTACTACTTAGTTGACGATCAGTTGGGTTATCTAATCCTTAGTTGACGACCAGTTGGGTTACGTAATCATTATTTGAAGACCAGTTGGGTTATTTACTCCTTTGTAGAAGATCAGCTGGGTTATCTACTCCTTTCTTGATGATCAGTAGGGTTAGCTACTCCTTAGTGGAGGAACATTTGGGTTATCTTGCCCTGAGTTGACGATCAGTTGGGTTATCTACTCCCTAGTTAACGACGACGGATCACCAACTTCTTAGTTGAAACCAGTTGTGTTATGTACTGCTTAATTGACGATCAGTTGCGTTGGCTACTACTTACTAAATTAATAATTGGTTTATGCATTCATAATATATTTTCCTAAGTTGACAACCAGTTGGGTTAGCTACTCCATAGTTGATGATCAGTTGGGTTATCTACTCCATAGTTAATGATCAGTTGGTTTATCTTCTCCTAAATTGATGACCAGTTAGGTTACCTACTTCTACCTGTTGGTTTGTGTACTGTTTATTTGACGACCAGTTGCGTTATCAACTCCTTAGAAGACGACCAGTAGCGTTATCTACTAATTAGTAAAATAATAATTGGTTTATCTACTACTTAGTTGACGATCAGTTAGGATATCTACTCCTTAGTTGGCGACCAGTTAGTAGAGGAGCAGCTGGGTTATCTACTCCTTAGTTGACTATCAGTTGGTTTATCCACTACTTGTTTGAGTGCCAGTGGCTACTCAACTCCTTAGTAGAAGAGCATCTGAGTTCTATACTCCTTTGTGGACGATTAGTTGGGTTATCTTCTCCTTAGTTGGCGACCATTTGGCTTATCTGATCCTTATTTGACGATTAGCTGGGTTATATACTCTTTACTTGACGATCAGTTGGGTTATGTACCACTTAGAAAAATAACAGTTGGTTTATCTACTACTTAGTTGACGATCAGTTGGGTTATCTACTTCTTAATTGAGACCACTTGGTTTATTTACCGATTAGTTGACGACCAGTTGCGTTATCAACGCCTTAGTGGACGATCAGTTGGGTTATCTACTACTTAGAAAAATAACAATTGGGTTATCTAATACTTAGTTGACGATAAGTTGGGTTATCTATCGTCTTAGATGAGACCACTTGGTTTGTGTACTGCTTGGTTGACGACCAGTTGCATAACCAGACCACTTGGTTTGTGTACTGCTTGGTTGACGACCAGTTGCATAGCCAACTCCTTAGTGGACGACAAATGGCGTTATCTACTACTTAGTAAAATAAGAATAGGTTTATCTACTCCTTAGTTGACGACCAGATGGGTTATCTACTCCTTAGTTGACGATCAGTTAGGTTGGGTTATTAACTCCTTAGTAGCAGAGAAGTTAGCTTATCTACTCCATTGTTGACGTTCAGTTGGGTTATCTACTCCTTACGTGATGATCCGTTGGGTTATCTACTTCTTAGTAGAGGTCTATTTAAGTGGTACCAAATGTGACTTAACATTAAATTTATATAAATATATATATATATATATATATATATATTTTGTAGAAACTATATAGCGAAATTGTTCATATGGCTATCGATTTATACACATACTTATCAGATATAAATTCTTTACCGTATACTCTCATTTTTACCATATTTTCTAAAAATTTTTCTATGTGTCATTACATACAATTTTAATATAATTACTATTACTTAATTCCGCTGAGTACCAAGTTTAAACAAAGTTAGAAACCGAAAAACTTCACCATGTCCCGCAAGACAAGTTGTGGAACAAGTTCGTTGTGGCGACCATTGGCGACAGTCGTGGTCATTCATTGGCACTGTCGTCATCAATAGCGTTCTATCGATTTGTATGATTTGTGAAAGTGTTCATGTTCAAAGTCCCTAGTCTCGGGCTCTGTCTCAGTCCCCCGGGTGTAAACGATATCGTAAATCACTTGGAGCATAACGCGCCAAGCGTCGTTGCCGTTTACAACAAATCATATGTATAGCGCTACTTTGACAACATTTTGTGTAAATGTAAATGTTGTCTGAGATTCAAAACATATTGTATTGAATTCAGAACTTTTCAGTTTTTTTTCATTCTTCCATCAATAAATTCATGTTATGCACATTGTTGTAGATGGATGGATGGATAACCTTCGTCATGGAACAGACAAAAAAAACGTTTGAGGAAAGAAAACAAACATAACGAGTTCTATGTCGGCTGCTTTGTCAGCATATCTGTATATTCTATGGAGCGTTAAAAGAAATTTTTTCATTTCTGAAATGAAAAATATTCTCAGTTCTAATGCCCACACCGGATATAAAGCTGTGTTGTTGCTACAATGAATTGCGGAGCAACAATTTATCTGCTAAGGAATCTTGCTGACAAATGCTGTCTGGAGCCATTGTTTGGTGTAAAATTAATATTTTTGGCTTTTGTTTCTTATTGTCATACCTTTGGTCTGATAACAATAAAGCTCGGCATTAATTATAGCCCCAAACACCAATTGCGTCAAATGATCGCAATATTGTATAAGCATAAATAGGTAGACAAGCTAAGAAACGGAACTGAAATCCAATTGGAGATATTTTTGTAAGGAGTCTGCTTGAAAATGGAAACAAAAAAATATGAGGTTATAGAGATAACTCTGATTTTATATACATATACTATACATTAGGGCAGTGGCACACCCCCTGGAACCCCCTGGGGGTTCCATACATTTGGACTCGATTGGAGCACTCTAAATGGGTCAAAGTGGGATTTTTTCCGGGACATCAGACTTCGTTTTAGGGGTATGGTTCCTTCGGCAAAGTTTCTTATTTTGATCCCAGACAAAATAGAAAAAAAATGGGAAAATTTTTTCTTTATTTTTCAAAAGAATCTCCTTTTATGTCTGTACATCTTTTCCAGCTATATTCAGTAGCTTCGATAAACTGTTTATATGAATAACTATCTAGCTCGTTACAAAACAAATGAACCGCAGACTCCACCTCTTCATTGTTGGCAAATCTTCTACCACCAAGCAAGTTTTTCAAGTTTCAACTCGAAGCAATTCTAACTTTAATTAATTGACTTTGGCCATCACAATAGTGGATGTGTCAACTGGTGCATTGCTTTCATGAAACTACAATAAGTTAGAATAATAGTAGCATTTTTCCCTTTTGAAGATAATCAAAACCAGTAAGGAAAGGCAGAAAGTCGGGCGGGGCCGACTATATAATACCCTACACCTCCCTAACAATGCGATAAGGGTCATTGCCATAATAATTTGGTCATATCGGGAGTAACGTATATATGGGGGCTATATCTAAATCTGAACCGATTTCTTCCAAATTTAACAGTGTTTATTCAAATAATAGGAAACCTCTTCCTGCCGAATTTCATACTGATCGTATATAAAATACAGTTTTTACAGCGCATACATGTCAAATCGGGGGTAACGTATATATGGGGGCTATATCTAAATCTGAACCGATTTCTTCCAAATTTAACAGTGTTCATTCATATAATAAGAAACCTCTTTCTGCAGAATTTCATACTGATCGGATATAAAATACAATTTTTACAGCGCTTACAAGTCAAATCGGGGGTAACGTATATATGGGGGCTATATCTAAATCTGAACCGATTTTCTCCAAATTTAGCAGTATTCCTTTATGTAATAAGAAACCTCTTTCTGCCAAATTTTGCACTGATCGGATATAAAATACAGTTTTTACAGCGCTTACATGTCAAATCGGGGGTAACATATATATGGGGGCTATATCTGAATCTGAACCGATTGTCTCCGAATTTAGCAGTATTCCTTCATGTAATAAGAAACCTCTCTTTGCCGAATTTCGCACTGATCGGATATAAAATAACATTTTTACAGCGCTTATATGTCAAATCGGGGGTAATGTATATATGGGGGCTATATCTAAATCTGAACCGATTTCTTCCAAATTTAACAGAGTTCATTCATGTAATAAGAAACCTTTTCCTGCCGAATTTCATACTGATCGGGTATAAAATAAAGTTTTTACAGCGCTTACATGTCAAATCGGGGCTAACATATATATGGGGGCTATATCTAAATCTGAACCGATTTTAACCAAATTCAATAGGGATCGTCCTTGGGCCAAAAATAAGATATGTGTAAAGTTTCGTCGAGATCGGACCATAATTGCGACCTGTACTTTGATTACAAGAATACATGCACAGACTGACGGACAGACAGACAGACAGACAGACGGACATAGCTAAATCGACTCAGAAAGTGATTCTAAGTCGATCGGTATAATAAACGATGGGTCTATTTCTTCTCCTTTTGGGTGTTACAAACAAATGCACAAAGTTATAATACCCTGTACCACAGTGTGGTGTAGGGTATAAAAATTATCCACCCCACATGCAGACAGATGGTGCTTTATTCGCCTTCTTCGGTCGGTCAATATGTGTTGTATAGCACTTTTTGAAATGCCTATCATTTCAGCTACCTCAAGCAACTTCAGCCGACGATTATACAATATAAATTTTGTTTATTTTCATAACCGTTTCTGGCGTGGACACCACAATGAGTGTTCGTTTTGGCATACGAGCCTCGCCCAGCCCATATTTTATAGTCGTAATCGAAGGAGCATACTCCACCTGAGTAAAATGTAGCACGACTTAAATATTGATTGCACTAAGACCTTTCAAGTTTGAAGTACACGTATTGAAGTACATGGCGATGACCAATTTATCCATGTTCCGAATTCACTGAGATTTTGATGGGCCAAAAGAAATACGGAACAAAGTGGGGCCTTCAAACTATAAACATATTTTTTATTAGGTTGCCACATTTTACCAAAGACATTTTTATACTCTACACCACACTGTGGTACAGGGTATTATAACTTTGTGCATTTGTTTGTAACACCCAAAAGGAGAGAAAATAGACCCATCCGATCGACTTAGAATCACTTTCTGAGTTGATTTAGCTATGTCCGTCTGTCTGTCTGTCCGTCTTTCTGTGCATGTATTCTTGTAATCAAAGTACAGGTCGCAATTATGGTCCGATCTCGACGAAACTTTACACATATCATTTGTTTGGCACAAGAACGATCCCTATTGAATTTGGTTAAAATCGGTTCAGATTTAGATATATCCCCCATATATATGTAACCCCCGGTTTGACATGTAAGCGCTGTAGAAACTGTATTTTATATCCGATCAGTGCGAAATTCGGCAGAAAGAGGTCTCTTATTACATGAAGGAATACTGCCAAATTCGGAGAGAATCAGTTCAGATTTAGATATAGCCCCCATATATTTGTAAGCCCCGATTTGACATGTAAGCGCTGTAAAAACTTTTGTTTTATATCAGATTAGTATGAAATTCGGCAGAAAGAGGTTTCTTATTACATGAAGGAATACTGCTAAATTCGGAGAAAATCGGTTTAGATTTAGATATAGCCCCCATATATATGTAACCCCCGATTTGACATGTAAGCGCTGTAGAAACTGTATTTTATATCCGATAGCTGGACCCGGTTCACTTCGTTGCCCCAGACTTCAGATTTCCAATCCCGTTAATTTTTGGACTAATTACGTAGACTGACACCAAATATGTTTGCACAAAATTACATTGATCTCTCTAACAAATTGCTCAAGATATATCAAACACAAAATTACAGCACTCTCGCTAACAAATTGTGCAAGATATATCAATTTAAAATATTGACTTATATGGCCGGGGCCACGCCCACTGATCACATCCTGCCCATTTGTGGGTCAATGACGTACACAACCACCAGAAATATATGCACAAAAGTACAGAACTATCGCTAACAAATTGTGCAAGATATTCCAATTTCAAAACTTGACTCACTCGGTCGGTGCCACGACCATTAGTCTGATCCCGCCCATTTTTGGACAAATCACGTAGACTACCACCAGATATATATACGCAAAATTTCAGCACTCTCGCTAATAAATCGTGTAAGATATCTCAATTTAAAAATTTGGCTTAAATGGGCGGGGCCACGCCCATTGGTCCGATCCCACACATTTTGGGACCAAACATGTAGACTGCTACCAGATAGATGTACACAAAATTACAGCACTCTCGCTAATAAATTGTGCAAGATAACTCAATTTCAAAATTTGATGTATATGGCGGGGCCAAGCCCATTGGTCCGTTTCCGCCCATTTTTCGAAAATTCACATAATCTGCTACTTACTGTATACACACAAAATTTCAGCAATCTAGCTAAAAAATGTTCTCAATATCAAAATACATGTAGATATGGGCAATAGGAATCTCCTTAATCTATTCGTAGGTACGGACAGATGGTATTTGGATTTAGGTGGATTCCTGCCGTTAGGCTTAACCCCACCGTGCTCTAAACACCTGGGTGAATACATGCGTCGACCAACGCCCCCACGCACAATGTGCATGAGTACCAATCAATTCCGTGTTTCTGGCCACTTTTTCCCTCCCCCTTGGTTAGGAGCGGAGCCCATCTAAAACTCCTGCCATTCTATGGGTCATGCCTCCCGGTTGGTTTGCAACTCCACATCCGAGACCATTCTCTCCCAGCGATTTTGGTTTAAACCACAGCCACCACGTTGCACCCAACAGGGTCCTCACCAATAGTCAGGCCGGGACCTGCGTCCCGAGGGCTTTCTTGACTCTCGTGGTACCAGATTAAGTGCTCTGGTCAGACTGCGTAGCCGAAGATACTACCAGTTAGACTCCAGAAAATCTAGGACTGGTGACCAGTCTGGGATCACTGTCCAACCCCCATCCTGAGAATAGATGGGGGCTAAAGGATTCGTAGATCCAATGTGGATCACAGTCCACGTCCCATCCTGGGAATAGATGAGGACTATAGGACTTGTAGATCCAATCTGGGATCACTGTCCAGTCCCCATCCTGAGAATAGATGGGAACTATAGGATTCGTAGATCCCCCTCGTAAGTACGGACAGTATGAATCACTTAAAACATTGGCTTATGTGTGCGGACCCACGCCCCCTCAATCAAGAACTTATAAAGCATATGTCACGCTCTAGGCTTATCTGAACATTCCCTGAAAATTTCATCAAAACCGATCCAGCCGTTTTGCAGTCCATACGTAACATACACACATCAATTTATATATATACATATAGCTGGACCCGGTCCACTTCGTTGCCCAATATTTAGATTTCCGATCCCGTCCATTTTTGAACCAATCACTTCCACCAAAAACATTTCCATAAAATAACAGCAGTCTCGCTAAGAAATTGTGAAGATATCTCAATTTCAAAATTTAGCTTTGGCCCATTGGTCTGATTCCGCCCATTTTTGGACTAATCACGTAGACTGCCACCGGATACATTTAAACAGAATTACAGTACTATGGGTAACAAATTATGCAAGATATCTCAATTTCAAAATTGGCTTATATGGACTTCCATCAGACACATATACACAAAAAAAGAACACTCTCGCAAATAGATTGTGCAAAATTTCAAAAGGTTGCTTACATTGGCGTGGCCACGCCCATTAGTCCGCCCATTTTTGGACCAATCATGTAGACTACCACCAGATACATATGCACAAAATTACAACACCCTCTCTAACATATTGTGAAAAAAGTAATAGAAACAAATACAAAAATTGGTAGAGAGTTTTAATTGCTTGGTAGAATTGACTGCAGTTTCGATAGACACCACTCTATCATCTTCAGAATTCAGTAGCAATAGTGTATGTCTTTAACTTAAATCAGCTGAAATACTTATGGAAGCAGTAAATTGAATTTAACACGAACTGCTAAGCAAACCCGTATTTTGCCGAACTAAGTCAACATACTAAAACTCTCATACCAATACATTTTTGTTTTTTGCTTGGGTTCGCATCGCGAACCACGAAAACAAATGTAGTTTTGTCAACGGCTAATGCCGACGTCATCGTACCCCATGTGTTTGTATGTGTTGTTGTTATTTATTGTTGGTCTGTGCTTTTGTCAACTGCTCTCAAAAAAGCTGTTTTAAGCCATAAATACCACATTTTTCAGGTAAATAGTTTGACTAAAGAATTTGCGGCCTAAAAAATGCAGCGTTCGTTTTTTTAATAATTTACTTATACAAAAAGGATCGTTTCATGATTTGCTCCATATCCAAAGATTTGTGCAGTAATAAAATTGAATGCAGTCCATGGTGGGGGTATATAAGATTCGGCATGGCCAAACCTAATGCTTTTACTTGTTCTTAGTTCTCAATATCTAATCAGTGTCTGAATTAAATGTTACACAGTGCGACACGACTTTCCTCCCAAGAACGAGACTATAAAGACTACTGCATACTCAGTTTTTTATTTCGTGATCGTTTGTCATTTCTACAGGACTTTTAAAATTATATTATAATATCAATATGATTTTGTATCGGGTGTTTTTTTTAGGGGTATAGAACTTCGAATTGAAATAAAACACAAGAAAATCGTTTTAAGGTCCATCAATTTGGCTTTATTGGAAGGATAATTTTATGCCATTAATGTTTAAATATGATTTCGGGCATGTGGCCGCCGCGGCTGGCTCGAATAAAGCCAATTCTACAGGTCCAATTTTCAACCACTTTTTCGAGCATATGGGCCGTATGTCGGCAATATCGCCACGAATGTTGGCTTCCAATTCCCCTAACGTTTCTGGTTTGTTGGCGTAGACGAGCGACTTCACATATCCCCAAAGAAAATAATCCAATGGTGTCAAATCACACGATCTTGGTGGTCAATTGACAGGTCCATTCCGCGAAATTATGCGCTCATCGAATGTTTCCTTCAATAAATCGATTGTGACGTGCGCTGTGTGGCATGTAGCGCCGTCTTGTTGGAACCACAACTCATCCACATTCATGCCATCCAATTCGGGAACAAAATAGTCGGTTATCATGGCTCTATACCGGTCTCCATTAGCTCTCCACAGCTCCAATTGCTGTGCACGGTGGCGAATCGATTCATTCGGGTCCTCTTCAACACTTTGCTCTACAGCGGCAATTGTTTCTTCGGTGCGCACTGTTCGACGTCTCTGCGGATGCGTATTATCACATAGAGTAAACGTAGTGCGAAAACGATCCATGGTTAACCGAATTAATTGCTCTGATGGACGATTATGTCGACCATAAAATGGACGGAGCTTGCGGTAAACTTCGCGAACTGAACCATTATTTTCGAAATAAATTTGCACGATTTGCAAGCGTTGTTCTTTTGTCAACCTGTTCATGATGAAATGGCAAACCAAACTGAACATAAATGACATTAGAGTTGCCAGATTTTACCACAAAATGCCAGTTTTATCTCTATTCGAAAAACAAAGCTGTAAAAAAAAAACCGGTATTTCCTCATTATTATTTTATATTTTCCCATTATGACTTTATATTGCTCATTATGAATTTATATGTTCTCATTACAAATTTGCATTTTCCAACATGAATTTAAACACTTTACTATGAATTTACATGTGCCTATTATAAATTTACATTTTCCAATATGATTTTATATTCTCTCAATACAATTTTACATTTTTTAATATGAATTTACACATTCTCATTACGAGTTTATATTCTACCTTATTTTCTCATTTCGAATTTATATTTCTCAATTTAAACTTTTACGTTCTCATTACGAATTTACATTTCGCAATATGAATTATATTTCCCCATTGTAATTAACATATTATTATTGCAAACATGAAAAGTGTAGAAAAACAATTATTCCTTCACTATGGGAAAGGGTACCATTTTGGGCACATTTAACCCCATTTTATCTCCTAAAAATCGAAATAGCAACTACTTTTTAGATAAATAGAGGGTGGCTGATCTGGTTAATTTTTTTTTTATTTTGCAGATTGATTTTTAAATTTTACAAAAATGGATAACTGGGACACAGAAACAAGAATTTGGATTGTCCGCCGCTATTACGCACTGAAGTCCTTAGTTTCGGTTCAAAGAGAGTATAGGGGCACGTTTGGCGGCTATCCTCCGAGCAGATGGAGCATAACGAGACTTGTTAACAATTTTTCCGAGCATGGGAGAGTCAACAGAAGACCTTACCATCGAAACCCTTCAGTTCTGACGGAGGAAACAATCGCTGCTGCAGCTGATGCCATACAAAACAATCCAAGAGATTCGAAAAGAACCTTATCTGCTCAAATGGGTATAAGCAGACAGTCATTGCAGTCAATTATGCACAAAGATTTGAAGTTATTCCCATATAAAATTCAAATAGCCAACAAAGTGAACTCAGCAGACTTCCCGATTCGCTTGGAATTTTGCCAGAAGATGCTTCAAATGGTGGAAGAGGACGGAAGCATGTTGAACTGTCTTTTCATGTCTGACGAGGCCCATTTCGATTTAAACGGCAACATAAACAAATATAGAGTGCTTCCAACCCACAGATACTCCATGAGACGGAATTGCATCCACTTCGTGTCACAGTGTGGTGTGCAGTTTCATCACGCTGCATTGTCGGGCCCTACTTCTTCGAAGAAAACGGTCACACCGTTACAGTTACTGGAGGCCGTTACTTGAGCATGTTGAGAGAGTTTTTCTATTCAGAATTACGCCGAATGAGAATTTCTTTCAACTCTGTGTGGTTTCAGCAAGATGGTGCAACTCCTCACATAGCCCGGCCTGTTATGACAGAATTGCGGCGAAAATTTCCCAATAAGCTGATATCCAGAAACTCCACATTCCGTTGGCCCCCCAGGTCGCCTGACCTTACTGCACCTGACTTTTTCTTGTGGGGTTATTGCAAACAGGAAGTCTACAAAGCAAAACCAACAAATTTGAATGAACTAAAAAATGAGATAAAAAAAATTCAATTGTTGTGTATTTTTTGCATATTTTTAATAAAATGACTACGAAGCAAATATCACCCCATACCGAGAAGATACCACTCATAGGAACTTTTGGACCCCTTTTACTTTAAAGGGCACGAATTGCGAAAAACAATTCCTATTTCGTGCCAGGGAAGAGTACCATTTTGGCCCTTTATGTTGAATTTGTATTACAGAAGTACGAATTTCGAAAAAAAAACATTTCTTTTTCCCCGGCAGAAGGAAAAATGTTGACCATTTTCGTTGATAACGTAATAATTCCAACGAAAAGATACTAACATCGAAAATACTGATTATTTATTCCCAGGATAGGTTACCGGTGTGGTCCCCTTTTGGGCACATTTTTAGTCCGCCTTTTCTCCAAAAAGTGAAAATCCCTAAAAACAATTAAAAAAAATTTTTTTTGGGAAAATTTCAAGTACAGGGTGGGCTAAAAGAAAGGTGGGCCTAAAGAAACCAAGGGGTGTAAAAGTTTAATAACTTTTTCGTTTATTAATTTTTTTATTTTTTCTTCCAGATTATATAATATACAAAAGGCAATTTTTTTTACACTAAGTATGAAAAATAATGTCTCTTAAATGATGGGCTCAGCTCAGCTTCGCACTGATGGGCTCTTTTTAGAGCATTTTCCATAACAACTCTCAATCAAAATGTCGACGATATGCTCTTTGCGTTAAAATAATTGATCGCTGGTTTAAATAATAAAATTCTATTGTTCTGGTTCTCTGTTCAATTGTGAACCTCTCCACTATAAATTCTCCAAGTGTTGTCTATATAATCTGAAAGAAAAAATGAAAAAAAATTAATAAACGAAAAAGTTATTAAACTTTTACACCCCTTGGTTTCTTTAGGCCCACCCTGTATTTATATTCACTGGTATTAAAGTTATAAGCTTTTGGTGTAAAATGGTCCATTTGTGCGGGAGGTAACAGAAGCGGCGTGTCAATAACGCCCACTTTTTCTCTAGACTCTAGGTACTATAAAAACATTGCACTGTACGAAATTTCAAGTATGTATTTGTATGCACTGGTAGTAAAGTAAAAGCTGTTAATTTTTGGTACAAAATGGTCCATTTGTGTGGGAGGTACCAAAAGGAGCGTGGCAATAATACCCATTTTCACTATATTGTAGGTACTATTAATCCATTACACTGTACAAAATTTCAAGTCTTTGTATGCACTGGTAATAAAGTTATACGATATTATCTTTTGGTTCAGAATTGTCCATTTGTGTGGGAGGTAACAAAAGGGGCGTGGCAACTTCGGCTATTTTTCTCAAGGTAATAGTGACTAATAAACTAATGCTATGTGTAGAATTTCAGAGGATTCAAATAAGTAGTATAGAAGTTATTAACAAGTAAGAAAGTGCAGTCGGTTAACTCGACTTATGAATCCCCTCACCTTGAATCCCAAAAAATTTTAGTAAATTATTTTTTTTTTTGTTGTTTAAATTAAATTATTATCAATTTAAATTGCATTTAATAAATTTAAAGTATGTAATGGTATTAAAGATATAAGCTGCTAACTGTTGGTTGAAAATGGTCCATCTGTGTCGGAGGTACCAAAAGGGGCGGTCCAATACCGCCCACTTTTCTCTGGATTCTAGGTACTATAAAAGTATTGTACTGTACGAAATTTCAAGTATTTGTTTGCACTGGTATTCAATTTAATAACTGTTAACTTTTGGTACAAAAAGGTCCATTTGTGTGGGAGGTACCAAAAGGCGCGGGCCAATAACGATCAATTTTTCTCTGGACTCTAGGTACTATATATAAAAGCATTACACTGTACAAAATTTGAAGTATTTGTATGTACTGGTATTAAATGTATAAGCTGGTAAATTTTGGTACAAAATGGTCCATTTGTGTGGGAGGTACCAAAAGGAGCGTGGCAATAATGGGCATTTTTCATTGTATTGGGGGTACTAGTAAACCATTACACTGTACAAAATTTCAAATCTTTGTATGTACTGTTAATAAAGTTATAAGCTAATAACTTTTGGTTCCAAATTTTCCTTTTGTGTGGGAGGTACCAAAAAGGCTGTGGCAACTTCGCCTATTTTTCTCGAGGTAATATTGACTAATAAACTACTACTATGTGTAGAATTTCAGAGGATTAAAATAAGTAGTATAGAAGTTATTAAATAATCAATATTTCACTAAATGTTAACCCTTTGTGGGGGAGGTACTAAAAGGAGTGGACCTATATTGCCCATCTTCGATCTTAGCTGAAGATAGAAGAAAATATTAACACATACCAAATTTGAAGTCAATCGGTTACTCCTTTCGAGAGTTATCGTGCGCACCAGCCAGCAGACAGACAGACGGACATTGCGCATTCGACTTAAAATGACCCAAAACGGATATCCGCCAAACATACTTAGGGTTTTAGGTCACTCCTTCGATGTGTTACACTTTTGTTTCGTAGCAAATTATATATACCTCCTCTCTAAGGTGAGGAGATAAAACTTTACCATAAAATATATTTCATAAAATAGTATGCCTCAATCTATACAAATAAAAAGTTTTTAGGTCTCGGACACAAAGAAAAAAATGTATCTGTTCATGTTCATGTTCTTTATCAAAAAAAAATATTTTATTTAGGATTCAATAAATTATTTTTTATTTATGTCTTAGTGGTCTCCACCCCTTAGAGAACATCTGTTCTGCTTCAATATTGTTATTAGTATTGATTTTTTTAAGATATTTTGTTGTCTGCATTATGGGTCTAAGCCATTCTTATTGTTCGAGATTTTTGGCATTTGTTATGATTTGAAAAACAGCAATTTGACGTCAATACCATTAACAACAGTGTCTATATTTTTTTTTTTGGGGGAGGGGGGAGTTAAAATGATAAATTACTTCATTATAATGGGCAACGACAATGAACAATTAATAAAATTTGAAATTTGTTATGGAATTTTTTGCAAGAGTAAATTAATGCAAACACATACATATGTCAATATTTTGTTATGAAAAAAATGTCTGGCAATATGCAGTTGGAAGCAATTGAACAATATTGGGTGCAATGAACCAGTGATTTACAAAATATTATATTAGTAAGTAATTGGTTTATAAAAGAACTACACATTGCACATCATGGTAAGCAATTTTTGTCTGCACATTGTGAGGGAATGTTTGAGAATTTGTATTACGATAAAATAAACCTGCATTAAATATGTTATTAATGGAGTGGCAAATGCCCGCTGACTAAAGTTTGCATGTATTTTTTTTAAATGATTCGCTTTATTAACCCTATAAACCTGTGTACGTGTTTTTAAATTTGAAAAAATTCTCCGGAAACAATTCTAACCTTTTTTGCAATTTATATGTTATTTCATATTTCCAAAAATATTAGAAAATTTTATTCGTAAATAATTGAACTTCCCAGTCATGCAATATAAAACATATTTTAATTTATGCCCGAAAAGAATATATTAGCATTCCTTGCTTAATCTACCTATGGCATTTTTAGTTAGGAGCTGACTTCATTCACAAAACTTTTAGTTTCGTTTAACCAAAACTATTTGTTTAGAAAAAACACACAAAAAAATCGGAAATCATGACAAACAACACAACTAACTAAAAAAACAAAAACAAATCTTAACAATCAACTTCCGTTGACGATTTTCTCATTAGATATTTTGCCGGTTAATTTTTTGAATTTAATTTTTTCTCATTTTGTTCTCTACAATTTTAGATGGAGATCAATGGCCAATGTTGCCTTTGGACAAATAGACAGATAGATAGCTACGAAGACAATTGTCGGTGGTGGTGGTGTGGTGGTACCCCTGAAGCACATAAACACTTTTGTTGTTTTAGCACCCAGAAGAAATCATTATTAACAAGAATTTTGTTTGTTTTTTGGCTTTTGTAGTTTTTCTTAGTAGATTTCTGACTTCTTGCAAAATTTTGTAATTTTGTCGACTCTTTTTTTGTCAACTTATTCTCAAGAGTTTAATTATATTGTTAGGCAAGTGTTTGCAGCAGCAATGAAGGTCATTTCTAACGAAACAAACAGAAGAAAAATAAAACTATGCAGAAAAATCGTATGATGTTGTAATACCAGAAGTCTGCAAACGGACTGATGTTCAATAGAGTGAGGAGTAAGGGAAGCATTAGAATTGTAGGAACGGGACGGAACTTTAGTTATTTAATGTTTATTTTGCTTCGTTGTTTTCGTTGTACTGTCAGATAATATTTTATTCAGCCATTCATAACAGATTTCATACATATTCATGTGACAAAGTTGTTGCTTGACTTATATACGCAGGGTGTTCGAAGAGTTTTCAGCTAAATCAACTTAGAACAAATTTATTATACCGATCAATAATAAATTCGAATCAGACTTTATTAGGATTGCCGCCATAATTTTAAACCGATCTATAATACATTAAAAGATATCGAGATTGTATTTTTATAAAAAAATCGTAAAAATTAGTTCCATTTTTATATAAGTTCCATTTTTATAGAAAATTTCGTCGACATTTAATTTTTACCTAAAATTTAATTTTTATATAAAATTTCGCCGAAATTTCATTGTTATCAAAAATTTCATCGAAATTTCACATTTATTCAAAACTTCGTCGAATTTTCATTTTTATAGGAAATTTCGTCAAAATTTGACATTGATCGAAAACTTCGTCGAATTTTAATTTTTATAGAAAATTTCATCGAAATTTCACATTTATCGAAAACTTCGTCGAATTTTCATTTATAGAAAATTTCGTCGAAATTTCACATTTATCGAAAACTTCGTCGAATTTTCATTTGTATAGAAAATTTCGTCGAAATTGTATTTTTATAGAAAATTTCGTCGAAATTATAGTTTTTATTTAAATATTCGTTCAAATTTAATTTTATTTGAAACTAGCTGGACCCGATCCACTTCGTTGCCCCATATTTCCGATCCCGTCCATTTTTGGACCACTGACATAGACTGCCAGCAGAACTGCAGTGGAACAAACACACAAACAAACGATTTGCCACGCCCACATTTTCCCCGCCACTATTTGCAAACTTTTTTTTTCCAAAACCATCTCAGATCAAATAGCTTTCAAACAAAAGAAAAAAATTTAAAATCGGTTCAGTGGTTTAAGCGTCTATAAAACACATACATACAAACATTTTTCCATTTTTACATATATATAAGATAGATAGATAGATAGATATTAGTCGAAAAATATTAGTAGCAAAATATTCGTCTAAATTTCAAAACTTTGGTCAAAACTGCATTTTTATATAGGGTTTTCCAACAAGAGGTGTTATTTTGGTATTCAAAGAAAAATGCCACTTTTTGAGATAACTGATCTGATGTTTATTTCATAATAAAGAGGAAGGTGTGCCGTTAATAATGAAAAACAACATCAGCCAAATGGCCACCACGACCACGCTTAAAGGACCATATCCTTTTCATGAAATTTTCCATAACCAAATCGCAAAGTGGCTACCCTATGTCCTCGATCCAACATCATTTTCGAAAAAGTAAGGTCCAATGATTCCGCCGGACCATAAACCTCACCAAATAGTCACACGTTGAGGATGGAGAGGCTTCTCAACAATAACTCTTGGGTTTTCCGAGCCCCAGATGCGACAATTTTGCTTGCGAACTGTGACTCCAAGATTTTCACCATTTTTGTAGTGAATTTTAATAATTTCAATGCGTTGTTGAATCGTGTATCGTTCCATTTTTATACCCTCCTCCATAGGATGGGGGTATATTCATTTGTCACTCCGTCCGTCCGTCCGTCTGTGGTAATCACGCTACAGTCCGCAATAATAGAGCTAGGTTGATCAAATTTGGTACAAATACTTCTTATAGTTGCAGGTTGTTCGGGATTGTAAATGGGCCATATCGGTCCATATTTAGATATAGCTCCCATCTAACTTGTTGTGATTCCTACTGTTCTCATCTACTATATTTTTTGTGTTTTCGGTATTATTTTGTCAAAAACACAAAACACTCAAAGCAATAAGAAAAATGAATTTCTTGTGGACATGGCAAAGTGCTAGTATTTCAGTGTGTTTGATCGATAGCCGAAAAGTGAGTCTTTGGGTGCAATTCTCATTTGCTCGTGTGCCCCGTGATAGGCTTTGAGAGTTTGGTTATCGAATCATCAATCAAAGGCTTTTTTGAAAAGCCGGCCATGTAGACTACTGATGACGGGGGTCACGCCCCAGAAATCATGATATAGTCTGTGGGCACGAAATGAAATACTTGCAATATATTTTGCCATGTAAAATACTTGCATTCTATCTCTGCATAGAAGCAGGTTGGTCTTTAGCCGAGAGAGTATCTATGTTTAAATCAGAAAATTTTATTTTTACAGAAACATCGAAATTACATAAAAAAAAGTTCTTTGAAAATTAAGAAAAATTCTAATTTTATAGACAATGTCGTCGAAATTGTATTTTGTTAGATTTTTCGTGGAAATTATTTTTTAGAAATTTTCGTGAAAATTTAATTTTTACTGGAAATTTTTATAGAAAATTTTATAGAAAATTTTTATAGAATTATTAAATTAATTTCATCGAAATTGAATTTCTATAGAAAATTTCGTCGAAATTGAATTTCGTCGAAATTGCATTTCTATAGAAAATTTCGTGGAAATTGCATTTCTATAGAAAATTTCGTCGAAATTGAATTTCTATAGAAAATTTGTCGAAATTGAATTTCTATAGAAAATTTCGTCGAAATTGAATTTCTATAGAAAATTTCGTCGAAATTGAATTTCTATAGAAAATTTCGTCGAAATTGAATTTCTATAGAAAATTTCGTCGAAATTGAATTTGTATAGAAAATTTCGCCGAAATTGAATTTCTATAGAAAATTTCGCCGAAATTGAATTTCTATAGAAAATTTCGTCGAAATTGAATTTCTATAGAAAATTTCGTCGAAATTGTATTTTTTATAGAAAATTTCGTCGAAATTGCATTTCTATAGAAAATTTCGTCGAAATTGCATTTCTATAGAAAATTTCGTCGAAATTGCATTTCTATAGAAAATTTCGTCGAAATTGCATTTCTATAGAAAATTTCGTCGAAATTGCATTTCTATAGAAAATTTCGTCGAAATTGCATTTCTATAGAAAATTTCGTCGAAATTGCATTTCTATAGAAAATTTCGTCGAAATTGCATTTCTATAGAAAATTTCGTCGAAATTGCATTTCTATAGAAAATTTCGTCGAAATTGCATTTCTATAGAAAATTTCGTCGAAATTGCATTTCTATAGAAAATTTCGTCGAAATTGCATTTCTATAGAAAATTTCGTCGAAATTGCATTTCTATAGAAAATTTCGTCGAAATTGCATTTCTATAGAAAATTTCGTCGAAATTGCATTTCTATAGAAAATTTCGTCGAAATTGCATTTCTATAGAAAATTTCGTCGAAATTGAATTTCTATAGAAAATTTCGTCGAAATTGAATTTCTATAGAAAATTTCGTCGAAATTGAATTTCTATGGAAAATTTCGTCGAAATTGAATTTCTATAGAAAATTTCGTCGAAATTGAATTTCTATAGAAAATTTCGTCGAAATTGAATTTGTATAGAAATTTCGCCGAAATTGAATTTCTATAGAAAATTTCGTCGAAATTGAATTTCTATAGAAAATTTCGTCGAAATTGAATTTCTATAGAAAATTTCGTCGAAATTGAATTTCTATCGAAAATTTCGTCGAAATTGAATTTCTATCGAAAATTTCGTCGAAATTGAATTTCTATCGAAAATTTCGTCGAAATTGAATTTCTATCGAAAATTTCGTCGAAATTGAATTTCTATCGAAAATTTCGTCGAAATTGAATTTCTATAGAAAATTTCGTCGAAATTGTATTTCTTATAGAAAATTTCGTCGAAATTGTATTTTTATAGCAAATTTCATCGAAATTGTATTTTTATAGAAAATGTCATCGAATTGTATTTTTATAGAAAATGTCATCGAATTGTATTTTTATAGAAAATGTCATCGAATTGTATTTTTATAGAAAATGTCATCGAAATTGTATTTTTATAGAAAATTTAGTCGAAATTGTATTTTAATAGAAAATATCGTCGAAATTGTATATTCATAGAAAATTTCATCGAAACTGTATTTTTATAGAAAATTTCATCAAAATTGTATTTTTATAGAAAATTTCATCGATATTGTATTTTTATAGAAAATTTCATCGAAATTGTATTTTAATAGAAAATTTCATCGAAATTGTATTTTTTATAGAAAATTTCGTCGAAATTGTATTTTTTATAGAAAATTTCGTCGAAATTGTATTTTTTATTGAAAATTTCGTCGAAATTGTATTTTTATAGAAAATTTCGTCGAAATTGTATTTTTTATAGAAAATTTCGTCGAAATTGTATTTTTTATAGAAAATTTCGTCGAAATTGTATTTTTTATAGAAAATTTCGTCGAGATTGTATTTTTTATAGAAAATTTCGTCGAGATTGTATTTTTTATAGAAAATTTCGTCGAGATTGTATTTTTTATAGAAAATTTCGTCGAAATTGTATTTTTTATAGAAAAATTCGTCGAAATTGTATTTTTTATAGAAAATTTCGTCGAAATTGTATTTTTTATAGAAAATGTCGTCGAAATTGTATTTTTTATAGAAAATTTCGTCGAAATTGTATTTTTTATAGAAAATTTCGTCGAAATTGTATTTTTTATAGAAAATTTCGTCGAAATTGCATTTCTATAGAAAATTTCGTCGAAATTGCATTTCTATAGAAAATTTCGTCGAAATTGCATTTCTATAGAAAATTTCGTCGAAATTGCATTTCTATAGAAAATTTCGTCGAAATTGCATTTCAATAGAAAATTTCGTCGAAATTGCATTTCTATAGAAAATTTCGTCGAAATTGCATTTCTATAGAAAATTTCGTCGAAATTGCATTTCTATAGAAAATTTCGTCGAAATTGCATTTCTATAGAAAATTTCGTCGAAATTGCATTTCTATAGAAAATTTCGTCGAAATTGCATTTCTATAGAAAATTTCGTCGAAATTGCATTTCTATAGAAAATTTCGTCGAAATTGCATTTCTATAGAAAATTTCGTCGAAATTGCATTTCTATAGAAAATTTCGTCGAAATTGCATTTCAATAGAAAATTTCGTTGAAATTGAATTTTTTTTTATAGAAAATTTCGTTGAATTTGAATTTTTATGGAAATTTTCGTTGGAATTGAATTTTATTTATAGAAAATTTCGTTGAATTTGAATTTTTTTTATGGAAAATTTTGTCGAATAAGTAGACAATAAATTCTTATGAAGCAAATAACAAGACTAATAAATCAAATTTTCAGTGTCAGTTCTGCTAATCAAAGTTATCCGCAGAAAGTGGAAACTTTGTTAAACATATTACGAAACAATAACAGTCTATATAATAATTACTCTAATTTTTCCAAAATATTTAGATATATAATAATATATATTATATAGATATATAATAATATATATTTATTTTTTTGTTAGCATTTGTAATCGTAGCTAAAGCGAGATATTCTCGATAAATTGGTATTAGCACGTTCCCTGTGATGTTACCTAAATCTTAACCTGAACCAGAACCTATTCTCCATTAGCAACGCTACATTTAAGGTAATGCTTGTCCTGATACTTTAAGATTCCCTCTTGTTTTGGGCAATCAGATGTTGTTTTTCGTAGAAGTATATCCGGATGAGTTATTTTTAGCTGAAAATGGGAAAACATTTTCCCTTTCCTTCACTTAGAAGGATGATCCTTCACTTACTGATGATCAGCTCAAATTCACAAAATAATATCAATTACTTACAGATAAAACTCTCGTAGGGAATCATAAACTGATTAAATGTTCAAATTAAAATTTTACCAGTGCTCCAACTGGGAATTGAACCCAACACATTCACATTCGACGTCTAGCGCACTAACCAAGGAGCTACAAAGTCCAGTCCCTGTAAGAAGTGGAATATTGATTATTTTACAGTATTAAGAAGAAAATAAAAAAAGTTAAAATTTGTTTTGTAACACAAACGCTTTACAAAAGTTCTTTATGGAAACTACTTCTTTGAGAATTTGAAAACTTTCAGAACCCCTCCGCGTACTCTTTTGTACTTTAAGAAATGTCAAATAGTCTGTAAGAGGTTCTGCATTACATTAACACGCAAGTGTTCTTAAAGTGTTTTATTGTTTAAGGTAGCACTAGTGAATTAATGAATGTCTTTAAGATATTAGTATAAATTTCCATTTCTGAAGATAAAACGGTATAAAATAAACTATTGTCCAAATGAAGTGAAGTGTACCTTATAAATTCCAAACTATGTGACTAAATTAGTTAATCATTTTACGAACTATAGTCTATTTCAAATGCATTTCTTGTGGATATACTCCACATACTACTTTGTATTGTCCAAACCAAGGCCCAACCCCTTTGTGCTTGATTCAAATACAAATTGCATATATTGCATTTTTCTGGCGTTTCTCTCTTCTCCTCTGGACTCAAGTCTTCCTTATCTACTCCAGGAAATGTTCCAATCACCTTCAAGTATTTGCACAAAACATGCATGACCGAATAACCCAAACAAAAGTTGGAGCGCAGGAACTCCAAAACTCCGCACAACAAAAGACTTTAGTCATGGATTGGAGGTGATTGCAGTCGCAGTAGCAAAACCGCCACACCACATCTCCAGCAACGCCCCATAAGGTTTTGGATCTTGGCTGTGGGACAATGAGACCATAAAATGAAATGAACCACAAACGGTCGTAACGAAATGTTACACATTGCCAACTGAGGATGTTGGGGGAGTACGAGTAGTAGTGCCTGGAATAGTTTAAAATGCAAGATTGACACGGTAAATAAAAGTTGCAAATTGTTGAGAGTCGCTCTCTGTGTTGGACATTCGGTTGAGGCATTCCTATTGAATGCTTGTATAAATTCCCCTGCAACTAACCAACCACCAAAAAAAAACTAATAATAAAACATGGCTTAGATAAACCCAAGTTAAAGTTGAATGCAGGTTAGTGGGTAAAAATAGTTAATGGTTGAATGATTCAAAATGCAGTATCGCTAATGATGATTGTTGTTAAACATAAATCCGCCACGTACACATATTTTGCTGGGCGTTGTGAAAAATTCAGCAAAAAAAGTCATGTATATTAATGAGATTGTCTGTCGCAAGCTGGGAAAGAAATTGCCAAGTAATTGAGAAAATGGCCAACAATAGGTTTCGCGTTTTTTTGTTAAACGAAATGTTTGCCTTAAGTTCATAACAATTTCAAACGGTTGACTTATTGAGTGATAACGAGACAAGAACAAATAATAGTGGTATTTGAACACAATATACATATTTGGAAAAGATGCAAAAAGCCAAGCACTTGGTAAATATTAAAAACGATTATATACAACTTTAAATGACAAAAATCATCATCATTTAAAAAAATGCTCGCAAGTCCATATTTTTTGCACTTTTTTAAAGAAAATTTTTTTTAGAAAATTCCATCGAAATTGCATTTATTTGGAAAATTTTGAGGTCATTTTATTTTTCTAAACCATTGCTTCAAAATAACATTCTTCTAGAATTTGAAACCGACTTTTTTTGTAAATATTTTTTAAATACTAAAATTTATACTTTAGCATTTTTAAATTTTTTTGCAAATTGCCATGTAAATAAAACAAATTTTAAGGTATTGCAGTTTTATTATAATACTGTCTGTCATATTGTACCATATATGTATGTTGTGTATACATTGCATATTTATACGAAATTCCATTGAAATTGTTGAAATAGTACAGGGTGGCGCAGAATGAGCTATACATATGGTTTGAATTCTTTATAACTTTTTTAATTATTATTCTATCTTAGTTTTTTCAGCATTTTGTGAAGGAGACTTGGGGAAATAATTATGAATCGAACAACGTACAAAAATAATTGAATTTTTGCGAATTTTTTCATTCGTTTCATACCCCCCACTTCTATAAAAAGTTATAACACAGGGTGGCGCAGAATGAGCTATATGGTTTGAATTCTTTACAACTTTTTTAATTATTATTCTTTCTTTGTTTTTTTTCAGCATTTTGTGAAGGAGACTTGGGAAATTAATTATGAATCGAAGACTTGGGGAATCAAAAATAATTGAATTTTTTTCATACCACAAATAATAGTGATATGTGAACACAATATATACTTTTAATATTTAATTTAATATACAATATACTTTATTTTAATATGTTTTTCCAAAAAGTGGCAAATTGCATCCAAAATGTAATTCTACAGAAAATGTCGTCAAAATTGTAATTTTATAGAAAAATTCGTCGTAATTGTTTTTTTTTTACAAAATTTCGTCAAAACTGTCGAAAAATTAAATTGAATAAAAAAATTTCAAAAGTGCACTTTTCCATAAAAGTGCTTTTTTAGCAAAATTTCGTAAAAATTTTTTCATAAATATTTTCGTCAAATAATTTTTTCTAGAAAATTTCTTAAAATTCGGTTTTGTTTTAGAAAAAATCTTCCTATTGTTTTTTATTGCAAAATTTCTACTAAACTGTAAAAAAATTAATTTGTATACAAAAAATTGGCGAATTTTTACTTTTCTAAAAAAATCACCCAAAAATTTTTCATTTCCAGAAAATTTTACTTTTTTAAAGAAATTGTTATAAAAATGTTCTAAAAAAAATTTCGTCATATTGCTTATTACAAAATTTTGTCGAAATTAAATTTTTAACAAAATTTCTTCGAAATTACAATTTGTCTAAATATTTTCGTCAAATTTTAAAATTTTCGTCTAAAAAATGAATTTTTTTTTCGAAATTGAATTTTTAACAAAATTTTGTCGAAATTACATTTTTTAACATTTTCGTCAAATGTAATTTTTTCATAAAACATTTCTTAAAATTCGGTTTTGTTTTAGAAAAAATCATTCCAAAAAAATTTCGTCCCAATTGTCTCTTTTACAAAATTTCGTCACACTGTCAAAAAATTAATTTGTACTAAAAAAATTGTCAAAATTAAACTTTTCTAAAAAAGTCACCAAATTGATAATTTCCAAAAAATTAAATTTTTTAAAATAAAAATTTTCTTTTACAAAAATTTTAAAAATAATCTTCCTATATTTTTTTTTACAAAATTTCGTCAAAACTGTCGAAAAATTAATTTGTATAAAACAAAAGATGACAAAAATTTACTTTATTAAAAAAAGTCACCAAAAATTGTTCTTTTCCAAAAAAATTTAACTTTTTTTAAAAGAAATGTTATACAAATTTTCTAAAAAATTTCGACAATAAAATTTTGTCGTTTTCTAAATGTTTTGGTCAAATTTAAAATTCGGTTTTGTTTTAGAAATAATCATTAATATCGATCTTATCAATAAAATTGTCAAAATTAAACTTTTCTAAAAAAAGTCACCAAAATTTATAAATTCCAGAAAATTGCATTTTTTAAAATAAAAATTTTCTTGCACAAAATTACAAATTTTGCTTTTTTAGCAAATTTTTAACAAATTTCGTCGAAATTGTATTTTTTTCTAAATATTTTCTTCAAATTGAATTTTTTCCTAAAATATTTCTTTAAATTTGGGTTTGTTTTAGAAAATATCGTCAACATCGATTTTTTCCAAAAAACAGAATCTTCCAATTTTTTGTTTAATTGTAATATTTAAATTTAATTGTAAAAAAAGTTGACAAAATTGCACTTTTCTAAAAACGGTCGCCAAAAATTATTCTTTTCCAGAGTATACCACTGTTTTGAAAGAAATTGTTATAAAAATTTTGTCAATATTGCTTTTTACAAAATTTTGCCGGAATTAAATTTTTAACAAAATTTCGTCGATTTAAAAATTTTCGATTAAATTTTTCGTTAGATTTAAAAATTTTCGATTAAAAAATTAAAAATTTTGTCGAAATTAAATTTTTAACAAAATTTCGACGAAATTACATTTTTTCTAACATCTTCGTCAAATTTAATTTTTTCCTAGAACATTTCTTAAAAATAGGTTTTGTTTTAGAAAAAATCATCAAAAAAAATTTGGTCCTAATTGTTTCATTTAGAAAATTGTCAAAATTAAACTTTTCTAAAAAGGCACTAAAATTTATCATTTTTTAATATAAAATTTTGAATTTTTTTAAAATAAAAATTTTCTTTTACAAAATTAAAAATTTTTCCTTCTAGAAAATTTTAATTTTTCTTAATTTTTTTATTAAATTTTTTTTAAAACATTTCTTTAAATTCGGGTTTGTTTTAGAAAATATCGTCAACATCGATGGCTTCCCAAAAAAAGAATCTTCCTATTTTTTTTACAAAATTTCGTCAAAACTGTAAAAATTGTTCATTTCCAGAAAATTTCATTTTTTTAAAGAAATTGTTATAATTTTTTTTTTAAAAATTTCGTCAATACTGCTTTTTACAAAATTTTGTCGAAATTAAATTTTGAACAAAAATTCGTCAATACTGCTTTTTACGAAATGTTGTCGAAATTAAAATTTTAACAAAATTTCGTCGAAATTGCATTTTGTCTAAATATTTTGGTCAAGTTTAAAAATTTATTTTAAAAAAATTAAAAATTTTGTCGAAAATATATTTTTTTTAATGTTTTGGTCAAATAATCATTAATATCGATCGTTTCCAAAAAAAATAATTTCGTCCTAATTATTTTTTTTACAAAATTTCGTCAAAACTGTCGCAAAATGAATTTATATAAAACGAAAGTTATCAAAATTACACTTTTTAAAAAAAAGTCATCAAATTTGGACATTTCCAGAAAATTTAATTTTTTAAAAGAAAAATTTTTAAAAATGAAAAATAGAAAATTTTGTTTTTATATACTGAAAACAACAAAAACGATATTGAGCCTAAGTGCAAAAACAAAATATGTACTATGGAAGCAGATCGAATAAAACAAAAACAAGATTTTGTCGAAATTAATTTTTTTATAAACATTTCGACGAAATTGCATTTTGTCTAAATATTTCCGAAAAATTTAATTTTTTCCTAGCACATTTTTTAAAATTCGGTTTTGTTTTAGAAAATATCGTCAATACCGATTTTTTTACAAAAATTGTTTTTTTTTACAAAATTTCGTCAAAACTGTCAAAAAATTAATTTGTAAAAAAAAAGTTGACAAAATTGTATTCGCCTAAAATAAAGTCGCCACAAATTGTTCTTTTCCAGAATATTCCACTTTTTTAAAAGAAATTGTTACAAAAATTTTCTAAAAATTTTTGTCAAACATTTTACAAAATTTTGGCGAAATTAAATTGTTAACAAAATTTCGTCGAAATTGCATTTTGTCTGAATATTTTCGTGAAATTTAAAAAATCAAAAATTTTGCCTAAATTAAATTGTTAGCTAAATTTTTTCGTCAAATTTAATATTTTCCTGGAACATTTTTTAAAATTCGGGTTTGATTTAGATTTTTTCCAAAAAAAAAATTCGTCATAATTGTTTTTTTTACAAAATTTGGTCAAAACTGTCAAAAAATTTATTTGTATAAAAAAACTTGTCAAAATTATACATTTTTAAAAAAGTTACCAAAATTTACCATTTCCAGAAATGTGAACTTTTTAAAGTAACAATTTTCTTTTAAAAAGTGAAAATTTCGTCAATATTACTTTTTAGAAAATGTTGTCGAAATTACATTGTTAGCAAAATTTCGTCAAAATTGCATTGTTTCTAATATTTTCGTCAAAATTTATGTTTTTATTTAAATTTTTTTTAATTTGATGTCACAATTGCGTATTTGTAAATTTTTTTCAAAATTGTGATTTTGTTGAAAATTTTCTCGATATTTCATTTTTATAACAATTTCTTTAAATATTTAGTTTTTCTAAACAATTTAGTCAAAATTATATTTTTCTTGAAAATACTGTCAAAACAGAAGTTGTGACAATTGCGTATTTATAAACATTTTGTCAAAATTGCTATGTTGTTTTCACGATATTTAATTTTTAACAACTTTTTTAAAATTGAGTTTCTCAAAAATGTAGTCAAAAATATATTTCGCCAATATAACATTATTCCAAAAAATTTGTTGCAAAAATGTATTTATTTATTATATACAAAAATTTCGTCGAAATTTCATTTTTATTCCAAATTTTGACAAAATTGTATTTTTATTGAACATTTTGTTAAAATTTAGTTTTTTCCTAGACAGTTTCGACTAATTGAATTTTTTAAAAAAATAGAGAATTTCGTTCAAAATTTAAGTTTTGTTAAAAAATTTTACGAAATATAATTTTTATAAAAATTTTTGACGAAAATCGAAATAGATTTTTTGTTGAAAATTTTCAAAAAAAAAAATAAATTAAACATTGAAATTTTTCTAGAAAATTTTGTCAAAATTTAATATTCTACTACATACATTTTAAAGAAATTATTATTTTAAAAGATACTTTTATAAAATGTTATCGGTACTGAATTTTTAACCAAATTTCGTTGAAATTTCATTTCTCTAACAAAATTTCGTCTAATTTAATTTTTTTTTAGAAAATTTCGTCAAAATCGATTTCTTTCCGCAAAATCTGCAACGTATTTATATTTTTTTTCAAATTTGCGTTTTTTTATGGAAATTTTCTTAACACATACCTAATTTTTATAACATTTCTTTCGAAATTAAAATTTTCCAAAAATGTTGTCAAAATAACATTTTTCTAGAAAATTTCAAAATTTAATATTCTAGTAAATTTCGTCGAATAGCATTTTTATTAAAAATTGGGTGAAAATTGCGTTATTATAAAAAAATTATCTAATTTGAACTTTTCTGCAAATGCTTGTCGAATTTGTTTTTTTCTAAAAAAAATTTTATCGAAAATTTTTCTAGAAAATTTCGTCGAAAATGATCAGCTTATAGACCTCAATCAATGTCCGCCGAATTAGAACTATACTCGTTGTCCTACTTACTTAATTTTCGAAGATCTTGTTGTCTTTTGCTAAAAGTTTTTCAGTAAACTTATGGCGAATTCTTTTCTGCAAAAAAGTGCAACACTTGCATTGCCCTTTTTCCGAAAACTGCGCTATTATATCGCTTTTTTGAAATTTTGAAATTTTAGTTGTGCTAAATTCGAGTAACTTAATTACCAAATTGCCGTTTTCGGAAAAAGGGCAATGAACATGTTGCACTTTTTTGCAGAAAAGAATTCGCCATAAGTTTATTGAAAAACATTTAGCAAATGATACAAACCAACAAGATCTACGAAAATTTAGTAAGTAGGACAACGAGTATACATAGTTCTAATTTTCAGAAATCTATAATAGTTTGATTTTTAATAAATTATTTTTAAAATGTGAAAATCCTTTCACTGACATAAAAATATCAAAATCTGTAATTTTACGTATAAATACGTATCTTCCAATTAGTCATACGAAAATATTAACTCAATCCTTTGATGTAAAAATGGTCGTACTTAGTGCTGAACTCACTTAACATTTACAATTTACAACAAATCGTGAATGACTACTTTTGGAGCGTTGTCCCTCAGCGACAAAACTAATGTCATTGCATTTGCAGTTCGTTTAGTTAATCTTTTGGCTATCATCTAATTTTCCGAATGGTTTTCTTTGCTACCACAAATGGCTAATGGTTGTTGGTTGCGGGTTGCATGATGCTGCGCTTTAAATCCAAAATCAATGAAGATTTCGATAATAACCTTCATTGATTGTCGTAGAGAATTGCCACGAACATTGCCGCAAAACAATACCATCGCCGGAGTCATAAAATGTACACGGAGAGAAAAATATTTTTATATGATGGTTGCAGACAATGATGTACGAGTATTATTGCTGTGAACACCATACTGATGCTATAACAAGTAACCGCTAATCTTCTAAGACTCAATAAATGTCCGCCGATCTCATGAAATTCCATTAAAGTCCGCCGACCTTCTGAGATTACACAAAAAACACCAAAACATCTTCCAAAACTCCATAAATGACAAAGGATCTTCTAAGATTCCATAGATGACCACCCATATTCTGAGATTCCATAAGTTAACACTGATCTTTTGAGATTCAATAAATGACCACCGACCTTCTGAGATTCCATAAATGACAACAGATCTTCTGAAACTACATAAATGACCACAAACCTTCTGAAATTCCATAAATGACAACAGATCTTCTTAGATTCCATAAATGAAAACCGATATTGTATGATTGCAAAAATGACTACAGATCTTTAGAGATTCCATAAAAGACTGCCGGTCTTATGAAATTACTCAAAAAACACCGATCATCCGAATCTCCATTAATGACCACTAATCTTTCAAGATTCCATAAACGGCCGCCAATCTTCCGAGATTCTATAAATGATCACCGATCTTCTAAAATTCCATAAACGACTACCGATTTTATGAGATAACATAGGAAACATCTGATCTGCTGATATTCCATAAATGACCACCGATGTTCTGAAATTCTATAAATGGCCTGAGATACTTTAAATGATCACCGACATTTTGAGATTTCACAAATTACCACCGATCTTTTGGCATCACATTACTGACTCTCGGTCTTCTGAGATTATATAAATTACCAACGATCTTCTGCGATTCCATAAATTAACAAAAATTTTTTGGGATTCCATAAATTAACACCAATTTTCTGGGATTCCATAATTGACAACCGATCTTCTGAGATTCCATAGATGACCACCGATATTCTGAGAAATCATAAATGACCAGCGATTTTCTGCGATTCCACAAATTACCCCCGATCTACTGAGATTCCATAGATGACCACCGATATTCTGAGAAATCATAAATGACCAGCGATTTTCTGAGATTCCACAAATTACCCCCGATCTACTGAGATTCCATAAATTACCACCGATCTTCTGAGATTCTACAAACCACCGATCTTCTGAGATTCCATAAATTACAACCCATCTTTTGAGAATTCATAAATGACGACTTATCTACTGAAATTCCACCAATGTTTTGAGATTCAATAAATGACCCCCGATCTTTTGAAATATTAATGACCATCGATATTCTGAGATTTCATAAATGACCACCGATATTCTGAAATTTCACAAATGACCACCGATCTTCTGAGATTCCACAACTAACCGCCTACTTATTAAGATTCCATAAATGACCATAACTTTTCTGAGATTTCATAAATGACCACCGATCTTCAGAGATTTCTTAAATGACTACCAAGCTTTTGATATTCCCTAAATGACCACCGATCTTCTAAGATTTCATAACATCTGATATTCTATAATTGACCACAGACCTTTGGAGATTCCACAAATGACCACCAGTATTCTGAGAAATCATAAATGACCACTGATCTTCTGAGATTTTATAAAAGACCAGCGATCTTCTGAGATTCTACTAACTACCACCGATTCTATAAATGATCATCGGTATTCTGAAATTTTATTAATGACAACCAAACTTCTGAGATTCCATAAATGACCACCGATCTTTTGAGATTCCGGTGGTCATTTATGTATTATCAGAAGGTCGGTCGGTTGTCATTTGTGGAATCTTACAAGATCAATGGTCATTTATGAAATCTCAGAAGATCGGAGGTATTTGATGAAATCTCAGAAATAGATGGTGATTCATGGAATCGGTGGTCATTTATGAAATCTCAGAATATCGATGGTCATTAATGGGTTTTCAAAAGATCGGGGGTCATTTATTGAATCTCAAAAGATTGATGAAATCTCAGAAATAGGTGGTGATCCATGGAATCTCAGAAGATCGGTGGTGAGTTATGGAATCTCAGAAGATCTGTGGTCATTTATGCAATCTCGGTGGTTATTTCTACTTTTGTTTTTGACGACCGAGTTCGAACTAGTTTGTTTTGAAAAAGAGGAATAAGAAATGTGTTAAATGTATTAATGCTGAACCCTGGATGGTGGAAGATATCGATTTATGAAATCTGAGAAGATCGGTGGTCTTTGAAGGAATCTTGAAAGATCGGCGGTTATTTGTGAAATCTGAAAAGATCGATTCTCGTTAATGGAATATCAGAAGATCGGTGGTTCATTTGGAAATCTAAGAAATTTGGATGTGGAATCTAAGAAGATCGGTTGCCAATTATGGAATCTCAGAAGATCTATCGTCATTTATTGAATCTCAAAAGATCGGTGGTCATTTATGGAATCTCAGAACATCGGTTCATAAATGACCACTGATCTTCTGAGATTTTATAAATCAACACCGATATACTCCATAAATGACCATCGATCTTTTGAGATTTTATAAATGGTCACTCATTTTGTAAGATTCCACAAATGACAACCGACCTTCTTAGATTCTATAAATGGCCGCCAATCTTCTGAGATTTCATAAATGACCACTGATATCCTGATATTTAATAAATGACCACCGATATTTTGAGATACTATAAATGGCCGCCAATCTTCTGAGGATTCATAAAAGACGACCGATCACCAGAGATTTCATAAATCACCACCGATCTCTTGGGATTCCATAAATGAAAACAGATCTTCTGAGACTCCATAAATTACCACAAATCATCTGAAATTCCATAAATGACAACATATTTTCTGATATTCCATAAATGACCACTGATCTTTTGAGATTCCATACATGAAAACAGATATTCTATAATTGCATAAATGACCACAGATCTTCTGAGATTTCATAAAAGACCCCCGATCTGATAAGATTACCAAAAAAAGACTACAAAAAAACCCTCCCTTCCGAATCTCTAATAATGAACGACTGCCGATTTTATGGGATTCCATGAGAAACATACGATCTTCTATGATTCGATTAATGAGCACCGATCTACTGAATGGCCTGAGATTCACTAAATGACCACCATTTCATTTCACAAATTATCACCGATCTTCTGGGACTCCATAATTGACCCCCGGTCTTCTGAAATTCTATAAATTACAAACGATCTTCTGAGATTCCATAAACTAACACCGATTTTCTGCCATTCCGTAATTGACAATCGATCTTCTGAGATTCCATTATTGACCACCGATAATCTGAGAAATCATAAATGATCACCGATAGTCTGAAATTTCATAAATTACCACCGATCTTCTGATGTTCGAAAAATAAACACCGATCTTCTGAGATTCCATAAATGACCACATATCTTTTGAGATTCCATAAATGACAATCGATCTGCTGAGATTCCATAAAAGACCCAAATGAGATCCCAAATATGACCATTTGATCTTCTGAGATTCTATAAATAAGTCATCGATCTTCTGTGATTCCATAAAGACTACCGATTTTCTGATCAGATTACGTAAATGACAACCGATCTTATAAGATGTTATAAATTACCACTGATCTTCTGCGATCCCATAAGAGACCAATTTTTTGATAAAGACCGATCTTCTGAGATTCAATAAATAAAAATCGATCTTCTCAGATTCCATAAATGACAATCTATATACTCAGATTTCGTAAATGACCAGCGATCCTCTGAGGTTCCATAAATGAAAAATTAAATTCAGAGATTCCATAAATAACCACCGATCTTCAGAGATTCCATTAATGACCACCGATCTTCTGAGATTCCATTAATGACCACCGATCTTCTGAGATTCCATAAATGACCACGGTTCGATCATCTGAGATTTAATAAATGACGATCTTTACAGATTCCATAAATGACCACCGATCGATCATCTGAGATTCCATAAATGACAACCAAAAGTCTGAGATTCCATAAATGACCACCGATGTTCTTAGATTTCGTAAATGACCTAAGTGATAACCGATCTTCTTATATTCTATAATTGACCACAGATCTTTTGAGATTCCGATCTTTAGAGATTTCGTTAGTTTGCAACCGATCTTTATAGATTCCATAACTTACAACCGATCTTCTGAAATTCCATAAATGACCACCGATCTTTTGAGATTCCTTAAATGACTAACTACCTTCTGAGACTCCCATATTATTATCATATTATATTGTTTAATGCAAGGACATTATAGTCCTGTCACAAATTGAATGATTGCCGCGGCCATGTTCTCCCAGATCTTTCTCTCTGCGTATATTCTTTGGTTAAAAATTCAAAATATTGAAGTCATTGTCATTGTATTATTTTTTTTTAATGCATAAAGTTCATTATTGTCTAAGATGTTCTAGTTATCTAACGTCGGTTGAGGCAATAGCGATGCGATGGTGGTCCTCTTACGAGCCAAGAATGTGACTGGAAGCATCGAGAGACATGTGTTTGCATAAAATGACCATTTCAATTAATTTAACTGCAATGGTTTTTGGCATTTGTAGTCAAGTGTTTTTTTTTTTTTGCTCAAAAGGTCATCTTCATTCCGCGTAACGACAAGTGGTTGAGTGCTATATTACAATTATTGAATGCTGTCGTTGGTTTAGGAAAAACTAATCTAATTTTAACTGCATGACTTTATTCTGATTTCCATGCAACAAAAGACATTACTTTGTTAATCTGCTTATTGAATATTTATTCCACATAACATAAACTGAATAATAAATAAATAAAGGTTGCGGAGGTCTCGAGAGTCTAGACAGACGACAATGGCCACTATGACTTTAATTGCAAACCAGAGACGTGTGAATATTTGGAGTTATATTAAAGATGGACCTTATGAGAAAAATCAAAATCAAAAATTTAGCGAATAACCTCGAAATTACCGATAAATTCAATTGAAATTACTAGCCTTCAACTGATGAGGTTCGTCTCCCTGTCTAGCTCTTCCAAAAAGGCCTAGATATGTTTTTCGATTTCCTTTTGCCATCTAGACCAGAATAAAACTCCGTCACTGATCTTAACCGGAACATATGTCAATAGCATAACAAAAGCAAACAAATCGCTGCTGTCTGCAATATTGGCAACAACAAAAAAAAGAGACTACACAACAACAAATCACAACCGAAGAACTTTATTTGAAACTCAATAGAAGAAGCGAAATAAAATACGACAAAACACAACACTTCCACTTTGAATAAGACACGGACAATTTTCATTTGGAAACAGATGAAAAATGCCAGCAATTCATACATAAACCAACAGAAAAAAGAGACAGACAGCCAGCCGGCCTGTCAGCCACTTTGGAAAATATAAACTATAATTAAACAACCAACAATAATGCAAAAAAAACGATAGAAAGAAGCTGTGTAGCAACAAAAACCAAAGTATCAAACGCTAAAACTAAGGAGATGAATGATGAACAGTAGTCGGTCAGATGATGGTTCTGTCTAGATAATAGAGATGAATTGGAACATAAAAGTAGTAATATTAATTTTCAAATTCGATAATCTCTCAGAAGATTACGGAATATCGGAAATCAATAATGACATCTCACAGGATCATTAGAATTTTATAATATACCAAAAGATTGTTTATCATATATGGAATCTCAAAATATCGATAGACATTAATGGAATCACAAAAGATCTGTAATTGTCTGTGGAATCTCGAAATATTGGAATATAGGCATGTCGATAAGCATTAAATGTAGTGCATAGGGAATATCAAGGGATCGATCGGTCATCTATTGAATTTCGGATGATCGGCAATAAATTATTGGAATTTTATATGATCGGCGGATATTTATAAAAGTCTCTAAAATCCTGTGGTGTGTCATTTAGAGAAACCAAGGCGTTCAATGAACATTTATATATTCCAAAGTGATCGGAGATCAGAGATCAGAAGATTGTTAGTCCCTTAAGAAATCTCAGAAGATCAGAAGGCACTTATGGAAACTCTGTGAAGATTTGCAAAATCTTTGAAGATAAGAAGGTTGTTTATGAAAACTGAAAACATCGGTTGTAATTTACTGAGTCTAATAAAATCGGTAGTCATTCGTAGAAGATCAGAAACAATTTGTTGTGTCTCAAATAAATAGTAATCAATTACACTATGCAACAAATGAACACTTTTTGAAAAATACACGGACTTGACAGTATAGGTTCGATTCTACTACAAAAGGGTGGTATAACCCTATACTCGGTTTGGCGAAATTGGTGACCATTTTTATTTATTGGCCTCCAAAGTTTCTGAAAATCAGCGCGCCCATCGAAAAAGTTGCGATCAGCTTTTGTCCAACAACTAATTCAGACTTGGTGATACCGCTTAAATATATTTGGCAATAATGTAGCTAAGAATATGCTGAATAAAGTTTCTTATCATTTTTGCGCAAACAAATTTTCCGGTACTTTTTTTTGAAAAAGTAAAGGAAAAATATTTTTTTCAGCATAACTTTCAGGGACTCGTAATTTTTCACGTGAATTTGAACAACTTTTGTGAGAACATCAATCAAAACAATCTGAACGTGTCTAGGCACCCTAGATAGCTCACAAAACCATATTATACCTCAAAAATGTTAGTATTTCACTATTATGTAACAAAAATATTTTTTTTTTTGGTGTAGCAACTTTATGGAAAATATTAAGGTCAATATTTTTGTGGAACATATTAACACTCTCGCTCCTCAACATAACTGTAATTTTTGGCCCCATTTTAACAAATCGTAAAAACACCCCTTAAAATAGGGGGGCCGAGGTGAAATGTTCTACAAAAATGTTTGCCCTAAACATTTTTGTGTGTCAGAACACACCAAAGCCCAAAACTTAACACAAAAAATACAATTTTGCCGAACATTGCTAGTGAAAAATTGCGAGTCCCTGAAAGTTATGCTGAAAAAATGAAAAAAAAATATTTTTTTCCTTCAGTTCTTCCAAAAAAAAGTACCAGAAAAAATTGTTTTCGCATAAAATTTTAAGAAACTTTGTTCAGCATATTCTTAGCTACATTATTGCCAAATACAGTTAAGAGGTATCACCATATTTGAATAAGTTGTTGGAGCAAAGCTGACGACACCTTTTTCGAGGGGCCCACTGATTTCCCGAAACTTTGGAGGCCAATAAAAAAAATTGGTCACCAATTTCGACAAACCGAGTATAGGGTTATACTACCCTTTGGTAGTAGAATCGAAACTATACTGTCATGTCCGTGCATTTTTGCACTGTTGCACTGTGTTATGGAATCTGGCAATCATTTATAGAATTTTAGATCGTTAATCGGAACAGAGATCAGGTCAATTAAGTAATCTCAGAAAATCCTTGATAATAGTTCAAAAGATCGGTGGTCATATATTGAATTTAAGCGTATAGGTATTCATTTATAGAAATTCTTTAGATTAGTGGTAGCAAAAATGATGGATGGTCATTTACAGAAGCTCTGAAAATAGCTGTTTATTAATAGGAATCAAGAAGACCGGTATTCATTTATAAACATTATAAACATCTATAAACATCTATTTATAGACATTCTGAAGATCGGTGGCAAGTTATAGATAGGTATTCGGAAGATTAGTGGTCGTTTATAGACATTATGAAGATCATTGGTCGTTTATACTTATAGACATTCTGAAGATCAGTGGTCATTTGTAAACATTCAGAAGATCGGTGATCATTTATAGACATTCTGAAGATCGGTTATCATTTATAACCATTCCGAAGATCGGTGGTCAGTAATATATATTGTGGAGATCGGTGGTCTTTTATAGACATTCCGAAGATCGGCGGTCTGTAATAGATAGTCTAAAGATCGGTGGTCATTTAAAGACATTCTGAAGATCGGTGATCATTTAAAGACATTCTGAATACCGCTGGCGATTTATAGACATTCTGCAACTCATAGAAATTCTGAAGATTGGTGGTAATGTATAGACCTTCTGAAGGTCGTTCCTTTATAAATATTCTGAAGCTCGGTGGTCGTTTATAGACATTCTGAAAATCGGAGGTGAATAATAGACATTCTGAAGATCGGTGGTCATTTGTAGACATTCTGCTGACCGCTGGTCATTTATAGATATTCTAAAGATCGGTGGTCATGTTTATAAATATTCTGAAGATCGGTGGTCGTTTGTAGACATTCTGAAAATCGGAGGTTAATAATAGACATTCTGAAGATCGTTGGTTATTTAAAGACATTCTGAAGATCGGTGGTCATTTATAGACATTATGAAGATCGGTTGTCATTTATAGACATTCTGAAGATAGGGGGTCTTTTATAGACATTCTGAAGATCGGCATCGGATCGGACATTCTGAAGATCAGTTGTAATTTATAGACATTCTGAAGATCGGTGATCATTTAAGGATACCCTGAAGATAGGTTGTCATTAATGGAAACTCTGACGATCGGTGGTCATTTATAAGCAGTATGAAGATCGGTGGTCATGTATAGACACCGATCTTCATGATCGGTTGTCATTGATATAGTCTGAAGATCGGTGGTAATTTAAAGACATTGTGAGGATCGGTGATCATTTAAAGACATTCTGAATATCGGTGGTCATATATAGACTTTCTGCCACTTATAGATATTCTGAAAATTGGTGGTAATGTATAGACCTTCTAAAGGTTGTTCTTTTATAAATATTCTGAAGATCGGTGTTCGTTTATAGACATTCTGAAAATCGGAGATGAATAATAGACATTATGAAGATCGGTAGTCATTTATAGCCATTCCGAAGATCGTTGGTCATTTACAGACATTCTGAAAATCGGAGGTCATTAATAGACATTCTGAAGATCGGCTATCATTTATTTATTCGGAAGATCGTTGGTCATTTAAAGACATTCCGAAGATCGGTGTTCATTTAAAGATACCCTGAAGATAGGTTGTCATTAATGGAAACTCTGACGAAAGGTGGTCATTTATAGACATTCTGAAGATCGGTGATCATTTAAAGATACCCTGAAGATAGGTTGTCATTAATGGAAACTCTGACGAAAGGTGGTCATTTATAGACATTCTGAATATCAGTGGTCATTTATCGACAATCTGAAGATCGGTGGTCATTTATAGGCAGTATGAAGATCGGTGGTCATTTATAGACATTCTGAAGATCGGTGGCCATTTACAGACATTCTGAATATCAGTGGTCATTTATAGACATTCTGAAGATCGGTGGTCATTTATAGACATTCTGAATGTTGGTGGTCATTTATACAGAATCTGAAAAAGAGACCCTGACGATCGGTTGTCATTGATTGAAACTCTGAAGATCGGTGATCATTTATAGACATTTAACGGCATTCTGAAGATCGGTGGTCATTTATAGACTTTCTGAACGTCGGTGTCATTTATAAACATATTGTAGATCATATTTCGTTATTGTTGTTTTCAGTATATGAAAACAACTTTGTTCAAAATTAAAGAAGAAGTAAGTGACATGTATTGGGGGTGGTTGTAATGGTTGGATAGACAGATATTTTTCGGGAGGCACCAATCTCCCATTGTCAATATCCTTATTACAAGGATTACTTCAGTCGAATTATTAGAATATATACGCACAGCCAAGTATCATTAAACGAGAACTGTTTGCTAAATGCGCATATCTCAAAAAAAAGACAATCAGTAATCATCATCCCTCGTACATGCACCAACTTCCACTCTCGTGGGACATGTAGATCGGTGGCAATTTAAAGCAATTCTGATGATAGATGGTCAATTATATCAATATAAATTGTCATTAATGAAAACTCTGAAGATCGGTGGGCATTCATAGACATTCGAAATATCGGAGGTCATTTAATGGCATTCTGAAGATCGGTGGTCATTTATAGAGTTTTTGAAGATCGGTTGTCAGTTATAGACATTCTGAAGATCCGTGGTCGTTTATAAACATTCTGAAGATCGGTTGTCATTTATAGACATTCTGAAGATCGGTTGTCATTTATAGACATTCTGAAGATCGGTAGTCATTTAAATCTTTCAGGACAGTGATAATTTGTAGAATATTTGAAGATTCGTGGACTTTTATAGACACATTGATCATAAGACAACTCTAAAAAACGATAAACAAGTACATAATCTGTGAACAACAGTGGACGGTAAATATTTATATAATCTTTGAAGATCAGTGACCATTTAAAGAAACGCAGAAGAATAGAGAAGATTTATACAATCGTTGATGATTTATGGAATTCTAAAGGATCGGTTACGAGCTCTCAGACTAGTCTTTAATTGTGTTTCAATTGAGAATCTGCAGCAGTGTAGCCTCAGAAAATTGGAAGTCCGAAGATTGGCTATTTTTGGAGTCAGTCAGAATATCAATTTCGATAATATATAAAGGAGAGTCTCAGAAGAGCGGTAGTTTTTCAGTTCAGTCTTAGAATATGGGTTGACATTTTGGGGAGTATCAGAAGAGCATCATGTACGTGAGTTTTAGAATACAGTAAGGTATTTGTGGTATCTCAAAAGATTAGTTAATTAAATTTCGAAGAGTGGAAGACTATGAAATATCAGAAGTTCATTTATGGAGTCGCAGAAGATCGATAGAGGTTTATGGAACCTCAGAATATCTGTAGTCGTTTATGACATGTCGAAAGATCAATGGTCGTTTATGGAGTCTCAGAACATCTTCAGTCATGTGTGGGATTTCAGATGATTGGTAGCATTTAACGTAATCTCCGAATATAGGATAAATAGCCTTTTACAATACAACAAGATGTTTAGCTTATAAGTGATAGTATTGGAAATATTGTGTTACAAAATTAATGTGGGTGAGTTTACATAATGAATGATGAATAGAGGAAAATATAAAAATAATTAGATTTCTACTATAAATAATTCACTTAACACATTGACTGATATCAATAATTACATATGTTTAATTAGTTATTCCAAATATTTAATTATTTCATGTTTATATTAATTACTTAAAATGCGTCCCTGTTCCTATCTAAAATGATTCACAAACACTATTTCCGGTGATTTCGATATAATATCTTCATCCGTCACTGTAGCATTTAATCTAAAACACATATTACTTCAGGTAAATACTACCCAAGCATTAGTTCAAAGACACCATGAATGAACGAATGAATAAAAAAACAACTTGAAATAGAATTCTTGTAAGATTTTAGGCAAATTAAAGCATCTCTTACAAACGTCGTCTGTCACAAGGAAAGAAGCACTGCCAGAGAGTACAGCACGAAATTGTTAGAAGAAATAAAAAAGAAACAACGGAGAATATAATGTGAAGAAGCTGTTGAAGAAGAGCAGTTCAATTGTTTCCAATGTTAAACGGAGTAAACGAATGGAAGACTGCATGTATGCGGATGAACAGAGCAGATAGACTTGGTGGTTCGTTGGCTGACTGGTTGATAATGTCCCCCTGTCACTATAACCACCAGCGGTGGAAATAGCTAAAAGTGATAACTGAGGAACAGTGGAATGGGAAGATATGTTAACGTCATAAACTGCATTGGGTGAAATACTCGTATAAGTGGGGTTTTATGAAATCTCAGAAAGTTGGTAGTCGGAAATTAAGGAAGCCAAAAATTCGGCTATAATTCTAGATTACGAGAATACCGGCCCCAGAATTTGCGTATGTATTCCCAACATATCAAATCGTCCCCTCAATAAAACAATAGCGTATACGCATGTACTCGTACACCATTATTTTTTTTATTGCATTATAAGAATCTACGTAATCGATTCTAAAGCTGGTAAAAATTTGGTGGAATTCTACTTCCACAAAATGGGACAAAAGTTAAATTGAAAAAATAGTGTATATATGTATGTAGTACGGTACTTTAATCCCATTTATATAGAATTGCCTCACTTTTAGACTAATAGAATTGATATTCTGGCCGTAGCCTAATTATTTCACCACATATTAATATGACAAGAAATGTTTAATTTTATTGTAGATCATTTTATCTTTTATTTTCTCGGCGTGCTCTCCGGTTTAATTTTCATAAGTTTGTTTTTATTCGACCTTTTGATATCCAAATTGTTTTAAGTAATAGTCAAGCTCGAGGTCAATTTTAGGATATAATTTGTATTCCAATTTAAATTTTATTTATCCGATATTTCGCAATTTCCTTGAATTGCTTCATCAGGGATGTTCTACAATTATTAAACAGAAATTAATGTTATTATTATCACAGATTTTTAATTTATTTTAGGTCGAATAAAAACAAACTTATGAAAATTAAAACCGGAGAGCACGCCGAGAAAATAAAAGATAAAATGATCTACAATAAAATTAAACAGAAGAATAATTTCGTTAAGTACGACATTAATAGACACAAGAATATGACAAGAAATTTAAAACATCGATTCTCTTCCTAAATATACATGTTTATTTTCCAAGTAGTCTAATTTCATAAAAACTTAATATGTGATTTTCTCGAAACTACAAAAAAATTACACACTATTCTTTTATTGAGGGGACGAAATATACTCGGTATGTTCAAAAAATATATATTTCAAAAAGTATTTACTTATTCATGAATATCTATTTTGTCCCCTTCAAAGTAATTCCCCTCGGATATAATACACTTCTGCCAAAGTTTTTTTCCAATACTCGAAGCACTTCAAATAATAATTTTTTGTGATCTTGTTCAGCTCCTCCTTCGATGCCGTCTTTATCTCCTCAATCGTGGCGTAGCGTCGCACGTTGGGGTATTTGACCACAAAAACGGAGATTAATTGAAAAATTAAAATTGAGATATCCGATTAATGTTTTATACTCGATTATTGTAGACAAAATTCTCCATCATTAGCGAAAAGCATTGATAACATATGTTGCTTAATTCACTTTTTGTGTTGTCTCAAAGTTCGTCATATTTTTCGATTTTTCCGCGTTTTTGCAAAAAGTGAATTTTTTGTATTTTCAAGTGCAAGTTTTTCTATTTTTGCCATTCAAAAGCCAAATATTATTATGGATCCTTCAACTTCAGGTAATTTCGAACAAAAAAATCAGTTGCAGGTCGACATTTACCCTGTACAACTATTTTTAATCATTTATGGAAAAAAGGTCTAAATTTTAGCCATTCTTGAGAAGTATGGAGAGTTTTAAAATGTTCCGGACAACTTCGTGTTCTGAAATTTATATATTTTCAAAGCTTAGGAACTGTACTAATATAATAAACAAAAACATCTTGCGCGTTTTTGCGCCAATTCGATTTTTAACAAATTTTGAAAAAAAAAAAACTCATGTCGTCCAAAGTGGGAGAAGAACCGTGGCAGTAGTTTTTGTTTTGTTTTCTCTTTTGTTATCATCTCATATATTGTTGTTATTGTTATTTATGTTATGTTATTTTATTAGTACGCACTCTACACAAAAATAATATGTGTGTTCTGTTCATTGTGTTGTTTGGTTTATTAAAAGTGTAGGATACGTTTATTTTGACTTCGCGCTCGTGTTCTTAGCCAATTTTGTATAACTTAATTTAAATAACAGATAATATATGTATGTAAAATAAGTGTGTACCAATCGGACAACTTTCAGAGGAAGCCCAAGTAGCTTGAAACAAGGACTTTAAATGCTATAGGGAGCACTTTTCACGTAAATGTAGCCGTGAGAAATCAAATGAAGACATTTTAAACAGGTTTCTACTGAGCTTCGATCCGATCATAAGCAGCAAAATTAAATTACCAAAAAAAAAATTTCAGGCCCTGTCAAAATCGGTAGTAGAATTGCTTATTCCGCCAACTATTTCAGCAAGTGCTGTTCGATCTGATGATAGTGATGATGAAACTGGAGATGGACATATTGAGGAACCAGAGGCTTGCAACTCCGACGACAGTGACTAAACTAAATAACACTTTAATGGAAAATCTGGTTCCTATATTTGATATGGTTTTTAAAAATATATATAACAATGTCTACTTTTTCCAGATGATACAGCCATTAATTCCAAGAAATTGTTTATAAATATGAATGAAGAAATGTTGTTTCTTGGTTTGGCTATAAATAAGGTTTTCAACAAATCAGGCAAAATAAATGAATATTATTTTAAATACATGAACGTTTGATTGTTTTCATTAAATTTGTTCATATTTAATCGAAAAATGTTAATAAAAAGTTCATTTGGGGCTTCCTTGAATTAATCTCCGTTTTAGGGGTCCAATACCCCACTGTGCGTCGTCCTTTCATGGGCCTTTTCAGTTTTGGGAACAAAAAATAGTCACAGGGGGCTAGTTCAGGGGAATACGGTGGCTGCGGCACCATTACTGTGTTGTTTTTGGCCACATATTCGCGCACAAGCAACGATATGTGTGCAGGGGCGTTATCATGGTGCAAAAGCCAGTTTTTGTTCTTCCACAAATCCGGGCGTTTTTGGCGGATTGCTTCGCGCAATTTGCGCATAACTTGCAGGTAATATTCTTTATTGACCGTACTACTCTGTGGCAACAACTCATGATGCACCACGCCCCTGCAATCAAAGAAAACTGTGAGCAAAACCTTTTCGCTCGACCGAACTTGGGGCGTTTTTTTCGGTCTTGGTTCATGCGGCAGCTTCCATTGGGATGATTGAGCATTAGTTTCCACGTTGTAACCATAAATCCATGATTCGTCACCAGTTATGACCCTCTGGAGTAAATTTGGATCGTCACGGACCGAGTTCCACATCAGCATCCTAACGCGATGCTGTTTCTGAATATAGCGGCGACCCGACTCATGCCCATATCATTTGTTAAAATCGAATGGCACGAGCAAATCGATATGTGTAGATCCTCAGCAACTTCTCTAATGGTAATTCGTCGATTGGCCAATATTATTTTATTCACTTTATCAATGTTTTCGTCTGTTGTTGACGTGCTCGGGTGTCCGGCACGCTGTTCGTCCTTCGCATCTTCTCGGCCCTCTAAGAACATTTTGTACCACCGATAAACGTTGCTTTGGTCCAAGGTAGCTTCACCATATGTCACTGTCAACATTCGGAATTTGGTGCAGATTCCTTGATCCATTTTCTGAAATAGATAAAAATCGAAGAAAAGTTAAAAAAAAACCCAAGCATAATAGCTGTCAAAAATTAACTAAACATTCAAAATGGCCGATCTTGTCAGCATAAGTAAGGGACATGAGTACCAACATAACGCTACAAAAATATCAAAAATCAAATACACGTAGCCCGCGGAAATTAAAAATTCGCGATATTTTTCGTAGTACGTAGGTGGTATTTTATGGATTCAGAAACTAACTGTCCCCATGGATCTATCAGAGACTACCTGTGTGTATTTAATGTATTTCCAGGACATGTGTGGTCTTTTATGACATTGCAGGGTATTTAATATATACCATCCTAGAATATTGGTGATTATTTATATAATCCAAGAAAATCTGTGTACTTTAATAGAGTCCCAAAAAATCTTTGGTCATTTATGGAATCTCAGGATATGAAAACTCAGAATGTCGGTGGTGTCTCATTGAACCCAAATAAGTAAAAGCGTTAACTTCGGCCATGCCGCATCTTATATACCCTCCGCCATGGATTGCATTCAATTTTATTACTGGAAAATCGTTGGATATGAAGCAGATCATGAAACTAACCTTTTTGTTAAAGTAAATTATTAACAAGTAAGAAAGTTCAGTCGGGTAAATCGACTAATGAATCCCCTCACCTTGAGTCTCAAAAAATATTAGTAAATTTATTTATTTTTTGTTCTAAATTATTATCAATTTAAATTGCATTTAATAACTTTAAAGTATGTACTGGTATTAATGTTAAACGCTGTTTACCTTTGGTACGGAATGGTCCATTTGTGTGAGATGTAAAAAATTGGGCGTCCCAATAGCAGTCACTTTTCTTAGGACTCTAGGTACTATAAAAGCATTACACTGTACAAAATTTCAAGTATTTATATGCACTGGTATTATAAAGTTATAAGCTGTTAACTTCTGGTGTAAAATGGTCCATTTGTGTAGGAGGTACCAAAAGGAGCGTGCCAATTACGGCCGCCTTTTTCTAGACTCTAGGTACTATAAAAGCATTGAACTGTACGAAATTTCAAGTACTTGTATGTACTTGTATTAAAGTTAAAAGCTGTTAACTTTTGGTACAAAAAGGTCCATTTGTGTGGGAGGTACCAAAAGGGGCGGGCCAATAACGCCCATTTTTCTCTGGACTCCAGGTACTATAAAAGCATTACACTGTACATACAATTTCAAGTATTTGTATGCACTGGTATTAAAGTTATAAGCTGGTAACTTTTGGTACAAAATGGTCCATTTGTGTGGGTGGTACCAAAAGGATCGTGGCAATAATGACCTTTTTTTATTGTATTATAGGTACTATTAAAGTATTAAAAGTATTACACTGTACAAAATGTCAAGTCTTTGTATGCACTGGTAATAAAGTTATAAGCTATTAGCTTTTGGTTCAAAATTGTCCATTTGTGTGGGAGGTACCAAAAGGGCGTGCCAATTACGCTCATTTTTCACTGGACTATAGGTAGTATAAAAGCATGACACTGCACAAAATTTCAACTATTTGCATGACGTGATATTATTTTTATAAGCAGTTAACTTTTGGTGCAAAATTTTCCACTTGTGTGGGAGGTACCAAAAAAGGTAATGATAATAAACTTATGTTCACATAGCAAATTTGAAGTCAATCGGTTACTCCTTTCGAGAGTTATCGTGCGCACCAGCCAACAGACAGATATACAGACGGACGGACGGTCATTGCTCATTCGACTTAAAATTACCCAAAACGAATATCCGCCGAACGTACTTAGGGTCTTAGGTCACTCCTTTGATGTGTTAAACTTTTGGTCCGTAGCGAATGATGTATACCCTCGTATCACTAAAGTGAGGGTATAAATAACACATACCAAATTTGAATTCAATCGGTTAATGCTGTCGAAAGTTATGGTGCGCACCAGCCACACAGACAGGATGACGGACATTGCTGAAATGGTCCAAAATTAATTTTCGCCAAATATTCTTGGAGTCTCTTACGTCACTTCTTCGGTGTATTACACCGTTTACAAGCGGCAAGTGATATATACCCTCCATCACAACATGATTTTGTTGAAATTCTCTTACTTTTACAAAAAGGGATATCAGTTTTACATTTATCCATGTATTTTTCCAAATAGGCATTGCTTTATTCGCTAGGATGCTAGCTTAGCATTGCTTTCTTCGCTAGGACGCTAGCTTTCAAAAAATGGAGCACACAAATGTTTTGCTATTTTTTTCGTTCTAACAAAAAACGAGTTTTTTTTTAAATTAAAATTTTTTCTAATTGTTACAACGACAGTTACTAAACTTCTGTTACTACGTGATAGTGATGTTTCAAGCATTTGCAGCCCTGATCACACGTGATCTGTCAAAAACAGGCTATTGAAAAAAGTTGTACTGAATGAACGGTTTGACATTTTTTGGGCATTTTTCATTTTGGACCCACTGTTTGACGTGCTGAGATTACAATTATGCTGTACTCTGAAGTTTTGTTGCAGAAGTACTACTCGTATTGCATATATGCAGATGATGAAGATTGTTATGTTTCTGTTTCTTTTGCTGCTAATTCTGTTTCGATTTTTTTTCCCTATCATTTTCAATGAAAAATTGTTGCTATTGTTATAGTATTTTTGATGTCATAGTGCATTGTTGTTGTTGTTATTGTTATTGTTGCTGGTGGCTTATAGCTGATGGCTGGTGGTTGCAGCATTGTACATTGTTTTGATGAACTTAATTTTAGTTTAGCATGAAAACGCCGACGAAATGCAAAACGGAAAACAGAAAACTCAGAAAATATAAAAGAGTTGGCGGAGCCAACAACAATCATCAGTTTAGGTTTTCCAGCAGAACGGTTCAAGCAATCGCCGATCAGAGTTATATTATTAAAAAAATCAAAAAACAATTCCCCAAGGCAAAGGATTATAAAGTTATAGCAACATGCGAACAAAATTGGTAAGCATTTTGTGAATGCCAATCTCAAGGACTATCTAATTCTCCGCGCTATCTTTCCAGTTGTCATTTTTGCTGGTAGGCCTTGCGGCTGTATGCTCAGCCCGTCCCGGCTATCTACATGGTCATCATCATCACTTGGATTATCCTTATTACGGGCATCATGAACCTTTGCATGTGGCCAAATATGTGCATGTCCCCGCAGCCATATCTCATCAGAGTTCCACGGTCATACACAGTGCTCCGATCATTAAGCCCGTTGTGGTGCCCATTGTGAAACATGTATTGCCCGTTGTCCATCCGGCTCCCATAATAAAAACCATACATCCCTATCCACTGCACTATGATCCCTATCATCATTTCGATCATCATGACCTGCATCATTTCCATTAAGAATTGGCGACACTTCGACAAAGTGAATTTTCAATCGATTTAAAGGATTTGTTTTTAAATGACTGCTATAAAAATGAAAGTAATTCCCAAAAAAAAAACTCCTAATCTCAATCAATCAATCACAAATAAGCACAAGGATATTGTCATAAAATGTTTAAAAATCACTATAAAAAACTATTAATCTCAATAATTTCCAGTATTCCAGAGTTCTGAGTTAGTTTAAAAAGTTGTTCGTTTTTTGTTCTTCTTATTTGTTATCCTTTATTTAATTAAGCAAAAAGAATATTATGTCACATGTAAATAGTCGAGTTGTGTTGAATAATAACAAGAAAACGTGTATCAAACAAAAAGCAAAGATGAGAAGTTGATAAATAAATGTTAGCAAATGAATTGTTGTTTAATAAAAAACAAATGAAAAAAAAAGTGAAACGTTTTTTGAATTTTATAAGAAAGGCAATTATTATGACGTCTTAAGTGAAAGAAAAAAGAAAACAATGTGCGAGTAGACTTCTTAAGAAAACTGATAAATAATCCGGATTAATACATAATATGAGTAAACTGATAAAAGTATTCGGAATTAAAGAAAAGCTTCAGGAAAGTTTTGTTTATTAAATTTGTAAGAGTTTAAGCAAAGAATTTTTGCATGAGGTCATTCATAATTTCTGTTTGATCCATGTTAAATATCTTACACAAAGACTGAGGTATTCCTCTATATTAAAGTCAACCTCAGAGGTATTCCTCTATACTAGAGTCGACCTTAGAGGTCATCCTCTATACTAGAGTCGACCTCAGAGGTCTTCCTCTATACTATAGTCGACCTTAGAGGTCTTCCTTTATACTAGAGTCGACCTCAGAGGTCTTCCTCTATACTAGCGTCGACCTCAAAGGTATTTCTCTATATTAGAGTCGACCTCATAGGTCTTCCTCTATACCAGAGTCGACCTCAGACGTCTTCCTCTATACTATAGTCGTTCTCAGAGATCTTCCTCTATACTAGAGTCGTCCTCAGAGGTCTTCCTCTATACTAGAGTCGACCTCAGAGGGCTTCCTCTATACTAGAGTCGACCTCAGGGGTCTTTCTCTATACTAGAGTCGACCTCAGAGGTCTTCCTCTATACTAGAGTCGACCTCAGAGGTCTTCCTCTATACTATAGTCGACCTTAGAGGTCTTCCTTTATACTAGAGTCGACCTCAGAGGTCTTCCTCTATACTAGCGTCGACCTCAAAGGTCTTTCTCTATATTAGAGTCGACCTCATAGGTCTTCCTCTATACCAGAGTCGACCTCAGACGTCTTCCTCTATACTATAGTCGTTCTCAGAGATCTTCCTCTATACTAGAGTCGTCCTCAGAGGTCTTCCTCTATACTAGAGTCGACCTCAGAGGTCTTCCTCTATACTAGAGTCGACCTCAGAGGTCTTCCTCTATACTAGAGTCCGCCTCAGAGGTCTTCCTCTATACTAGAGTCGACCTCAGAGGTCTTCCTCTGTACTAGAGTCGGCCTCAGAGGTCTTCCTATATACTAGAGTCGGCCTCAGAGGTCTTCCCCTATACTAGAGTCGGCCTCAGAGGTCTTCCCCTATACTAGAGTCTACCTCAGAGGTCTTCCTCTATACTAGAGTCGACCTCAGAGGTCTTCCTCTATACTAGAGTCGAACTCAGAGGTCTTCCTCTATACTAGAGTCGACCTCAGAGGTCTTCCTCTATACTAGAGTCGACCTCAGAGGTCTTCCTCTATACTAGAGCCGACCTCAGAGGTCTTCCTCTATACTAGAGTCGACCTCAGAGGTCTTCCTCTATACTAGAGTCGACCTCAGAGGTATTCCTCTATACTAGAGTCGACCTCAGAGGTCTTCCTCTATACTAGAGTCGACCTCAGAGGTCTTCCTCTATACTAGAGTCGACCTCAGAGGTCTTCCTCTATACTAGAGTCGACCTCAGAGGTCTTCCTCTATACTAGAGTCGACCTCAGAGGTCTTCCTCTATACTAGAGTCGACCTCAGAGGTCTTTCTCTATACTAGAGTCGACCTCAGAGGTCTTCCTCTATACTAGAGTCGACCTCAGATGTCTTTCTCTATACTAGAGTCCGCCTCAGAGGTCTTTCTCTATACTAGAGTCCGCCTCAGAGGTCTTCCTCTATACTAGAGTCGACCTCAGAGGTCTTCCCCTATCCTAGAGTCGGCCTCAGAGGTCTTCCTATATACAAGAGTCGGCCTCAGAGGTCTTCCTCTATACTAGAGTCGACCTCAGAGGTCTTCCTCTATACTAGAGTCGACCTCAGAGGTCTTCCTCTATACTAGAGTCGACCTCAGAGGTCTTCCTCTATACTAGAGTCGACCTCAGAGGTCTTCCTCTATACTAGAGTCGACCTCAGAGGTCTTCCTCTATACTAGAGTCGACCTCAGAGGTCTTCCTCTATACTAGAGTCGACCTCAGAGGTCTTCCTCTATACTAGAGTCGACCTCAGAGGTCTTCCTCTATACTAGAGTCGACCTCAGAGGTCTTCCTCTATACTAGAGTCGACCTCAGAGGTCTTCCTCTATACTAGAGTCGACCTCAAAAGTCTTCCTCTATACTAGAGTCGACCCCAGAGGTCTTCCTCTATACTAGAGTCGACCTCAGAGGTCTTCCTCTATACTAGAGTCGACCTCAGAGGTCTTCCTCTATACTAGAGTCGACCTCAGAGGTCTTCCTCAATATTAGAGTCGACCTCAGAGGTCTTCCTCTATACTAGAGTCGACCTCAGAGGTCTTCCTCTATACTAGAGTCGACCTCAGAGGTCTTCCTCTATACTAGAGTCGACCTCAGAGGTCTTCCTCTATACTAGAGTCGAGCTCTTATGTCTTCCTCTAAACTAGAGTCGACTGAGGTCTTCCTCTACAGTAGAGTCGACCATTGAGATCTTTCTCTACAGTAGAGTCAACGTCTGAGGTCTTGATCTATTGTTATACACAAGGCAAATAGACTTATCTCTATACTAGATCTCTACAGATTATCGTGGACAGATTTGGATTCAACTGAAATAATAATTCGCTTAATAAACTTATAATCACTTGACAAAGTTATAAAGAGTATTTTTTATTTTTTATTAACAACAAAATATCACACTACTCGTTAACCTAAAAGCGATAACATTATTACCACGACTTGTGTACGACTGGAGCAGCATCGTAAGTGTGAACCACTGGAGCAGCAGCATATGTATGAACCACTGGGGCAGCATAAGTCTCCACCACTGGTGTAGCCAAGGTCTTGGTAGTGTAAGAAGTAGTCTTTACTGCTGGAGCCAAAACATCCTCCACATGATGAGCTGAACCATGAACAACGGAATGGCTTTGATGCGACACCGAGGAAGGCACTGATTTGACTATTGATCCTGTGTGTGCATAGCCATGTTCCTGAACAGTCACGGTGGTCAATGGAGCAACATGGACCTCGGATGTTTCATAAAGGCCGGGATAAGCCAAAGCAGCGGCAAATAAAGCAGACAACATCACCTAAACAAGTAGGGAATTGTGGTGATTAGGAAATAATTCCTTATACTAATAGGAGTTTCCATTATGGTACTTACCAATTTGAACATTTTGTTAGATTTTTTTGTTTTTGAGATTGAAAGAGGGTCTGTGTTGTTTGATAAGGTTCAACAATAAGTGTTTTGATTTTGTCAGCCACCAAAGGGTTTTATATACTAAAACAAGGCTGATTTGAAGTGGTTTATTTTTTTGTTATATTCAATAAAAGCAGTTTGTTGTTAAAATCAAAAAAAAAAAACTTAAAATCATAACAAAGTCATCAGTACATCAACATAAATTAAACGCCGGTTTATACTCCAACTGACATTGAAAACCAACCAAGAAAAAACCACCTAAGACATATTAAAATGCAAGTAATGCAGAAGCATACTTTGATATGGAGGGAAGATACCATCAACCTTAAGAGTTCATGGAATGTTTAGAGTAGACTGAGATAAACTATTGGAATGTGATGTACTCGTTCATAGGTTATTTTTTGAAAAGCAGAATTGATTGTTCTAATTAATTTTGTTTGTTTACCTTTAGGCTTACGAACAAAATCTGATGTAAAGTTGTACATATGCTTTTTATAATTTTTAGACAATTTGTATGAAATTCCCTTTCGGAGAATTTTTTAGAAATTACAATAAGACCCTGAAAATGCCAAAGTAGAATATTTCAAGATAAAAGTGGTACACTGAAGTTTTTGGTAAAATTGTAATTTCAATCAAGGATAAACTCTTCTCAAGAAATGCAGAATCAAAATTTTTGGCAAAAGGAAGATGCCAAATTACAAGTAAATTATTTTATAATTGAATGTTGGATTTAGCCACTGTTATACACTAATCATTTTAAATATAGTTGAAAAAAAATATATTTGTAATCGGTTAATTAGATTGATCTCGAATATTTACCGAGATATCTGCAATTGAAAAATAATGTTTTCATTTTTTTGCCGTCGTTGACCTATTATTTTCTGAATATCGGAATATGTACCGATTTTTTGCACATCAACTTTTCTGAATTGGCAACAAAATTGGCTATATGATGAAAAAATAAGAGTATACAAGTACCCAATTAGACAAGAGTTACGGCCATTTGAAGTTGTATTTTCAAACAAAAAATTATTTTTTCTGAAATTTGTTGGGAAGAAATTATATGTCGTATATTGGAGTTATAGAAGAAGCTATTTAGCTATTTGATATTCATCTTAAAGGAATCTTTCTAGAGAATGTTCTCGTAGAAAGAGCAGTTAAAAAATATTCACAGGTATTGTTAAGCTTCTCAAATTTTTTACACAAATTTCAGAAGTAAGCCAATTTTGCCAACCGCAAAGCTAAAATATTAAAATCTCATCATTTTTATATGTGGTAAGGTGTTGCACGTTGAACTGCAAAGGGAATTTGGAGCCGGGTTTTGGTATGGTGGTTTCACATATATGGTACCCAAATTTTTTTATTAAAAATCGATGGTTGAAATTTTTATTTCAAATACATATACATATATGTATATTCATTAACATTAAAAAATACTAACTTCAAGTGGTCATAACTATTTGTACTATTGGGTATATCGAACCAATGCTTTTTCATTATATAGGAAATTTTATTGCCCATTTAGACATGTTGATACGGATGAAATCGGTGCATATTGTGCTCCGATATTTATGAAATACTAGCACACGGTAAGGGAAAAAATTAAAAACTAAATTTTTAATTGCAGATATTTCGGTAACTATACGAGATAATTCTTAAGTGTAAAAAGTTTTTTGTATACCTCAGTTGTAGAACACACACAAACTTCATAAATCGAAAGAGAAACACGAGTTACACGCGCTTGAACATTTTCTTCACCCGATGTGGCCAACTTTGAGGCTCTCTAGCTTCGCCCCTGTCTGACATAGGGGGCCCAAATATAAAACTTAACTTCTCTAACACCTCTTCATCTACCATGCCAAGTTTGGTCCAATCAGTTGTTTGGTTAAGAAACGGTCGAATTATTTCCCCTTTTTGCATTCGTACCACTGTGCAGTGTTTTGCAAAAACAGACGAAAATTGTCAGACTAGTCTTGGTATTTCGTCCATAACTTTTACAAATATTGAGGCTCACAAACATTTTTAACTGTTCTAGATTTGGGGGAGTGCGACGAATATTCTGTGAAAATCGGGGGGGACCAATTTTTATCCCCTCACCCTAGAGAGGAGGGTATATATCATTTGCTACGAGCCAAAAGTGTAACACATCGAAAGAGTGACCTAAGACCCTAAGTATGTTCGGCGGATATCCGTTTTGGGTCATTTTAAGTCGAATGAGTCTGTCTGTCTGTCTGTCTGTCTGTCTGTCTGTCTGTCTGTCTGTCTGTCTGTCTGTCTGTCTGTCTGTCTGTCTGTCTGTCTGTCTGTCTGTCTGTCTGTCTGTCTGTCTGTCTGTCTGTCTGTATGTCTGTCTGTATGTCTGTCTGTCTGCTGGCTGGTGCGCACGATAACTCTCGAAAGGAGTAACCGATTGACCTCAAATTTGGTATGTGGTAATATTTTTTTCTATCTCCGGCTAAGTTCGAAGATGGACCATATTGGTCCACTTAATAACTGCTATACTACTTATTCGAATCTTTAGAAATTCCACACATAGTATTAGCTTATTAGTCGCTATCAACTCGAGAAAAATGGGCGAAGTCGCCACGTCCCTGTTGGTACCTCCCACACAAATGCACCATTTTGCACCAAAAGCTTATAACATTAATAACAGTGTATAAAAATACTTGAAATTTTGAACAGTGTAATGTTTTTCTAGTGTCTATAGCCCTGTGAAAAATGGGCGTTATTGCCACGCCCCTTTTTGTACCTCCCACACAAAATGCCGAAATCATACCACAATTTAATGTCTCATAACGTTTATACCAGTGCACATAAATGCTTATAAGTCGGCACAGTGCAATGAATTTAAAGTATCTAATGTTCAGCGAAAAAAAGGTGTATTTGATAAACCGCTTCTGGTACCTCCCACACAAATTGACAGAATAATTCGAGTAATATTCAATATTACATTACTCACAAAGTGAGTACCTTAGTCGGTTTACCCCACTGAAACTTCCTTACTTGTTTTGAATAGTTTTATTTGAATCGATTCTGCATGTATCATCACATCCTCTTAGTACTTAGCCTTGTCGACCACAAACAAAGACTGTTTGAACTATTGCTTCCAAATGCTTTCTAAAGGGTCCGCCTAAGGTTTTTTTCAACTAGTGCTTATTTCATGTCTGATTTGACAGATAATTAGTTTTATCCTTCCTCTGAACGAATATGTGTATATTGCGAATATTGCGACATTACTTTGAAAATCATGGTAATGTTGCAGAATGTGTGCGAAAATTGCACCGTCAGCTCCGTATGTTCGTTATCTTGTGAAAAAAGTGAAAGAAACTGGCATCCTCATCGATAAACCAAAGCGTGAAAAGCCAAAAACAGTGCTTACACCCGATAATATTGCTTCTGTGGCAGAAAGTGTGAGTGAAGCGCCATCAACATCAATTCACCGTCGTTCTCAACAATTGAACATTTCGGAGACATCATTGAGACGAATTTTGCATAAAGACTTTGGTATGACACCATACAAACTCCAATTGGTTCAGGAGCCAACTGACCATCCAATGCGTTTTCGCTTCGCTAAGCTAAAGCATTTAAAAAAAAAAGTTATTTGGCTGACCCTTTATTTGCGTTTACGAACTGCTTTTCATGAACTTGTAATTGTTTATCGCTGGACGCTTCGACTTGCTTATTTACATTAGATCTCATTTCAGCTTTCAATAAACTGTTTCTATGGTATTCTAGTGAAGAGCGGTGGCGAAATACTTCAAGCGCTTTCTTCAAATTAGAAAATGGGTTTGATACCAAGTTTCCTAATTTTTGGTTATGCACTTCCGTACTCCTACGATATACACATATTTAACAGAAAGAAACATATATATTTATGTAACCAAGAAAGTTGGAATTTTAAACATCTTTGCCCAGTCACTGGATAACTATAATTATCCGGAGGAATATAGATTTTTTCTTGAAGACCTTCTATATAGTCGATGCTCTCCGAAAATGACTTGTTCACGAATAAACCTATATCATATGGTGACACTACGTTTGGGTTACTGGAAGATGTGGAGTTTGGCTTTTCCGTATTTTTATCAGAATTTTTATTTTATTATTTTAGTCTCAAAAATATATTTATATATTTTATTTTTTTATTTATTTATATGAATTACAATACAAAGTAAATTTATATTCTAATTATAAGGTCCAGGGAAAGGCCGGGTTACGAAGACCATATGGCTAAATGTTTGCAGCGACAGACCAGAGCCTCTGGTGGGAATCGAACCCACAACCCCCAAACTCATAGGCGAGTACGCTACCAACTCGCCTACTGGGGCGCTCTATATTTATATATTATTGAATAATATAAAGAAATTTGTTATCAAACATATTCGTAGGATGAAGTTCGTAATAGAATCCACATATAAATTTTCTTGTAAGATAAATTATACTAGTTTGCCGTAAATGATATTTGTTATTATACCCTACACCACTCTGTGGTACAGGGTATTATAAGTTTGTTTCACGGCAGATGTTTGTAACACCTAAAAATAACACAGCTAGACCCACCTTAAAGTATACCGATCGACTCAGAATCACTAGCTGAGTCGATTTAAGCATGTCCGTCCGTCCGTCCGTCCGTCCGTCCGTCCGTCTGTGGATGTAAAGTTGTTCGTCGACTACAGGTCGCAATTTCACTCCGATCGTTCTGAAATTTTGCAATTTAGAGTATTTCGCAGCTGTTAAGATCGCTATTGAATTTGGTTGAAATCGGTTCAGATTTAGATATAGCTCCCGTATATATCTTTCGTCCGATTTGGCCCTTTAGTCCTATAGAAGCTGTATTTTACACCCAATCCTTTTGAAATTTAGAATGGTAGAGTTTCTTGATCCATGAACCAACATTGCCGAATTTGAAGAAAATCGGTTAAGATTTAGCTATAGCTCCCATATATATGTTTCGTCCGATTTGGCCCTTTAGTCCTATAGAAGCTGTATTTTACATCCGATCGTTTTGAAATTTAGAATGGTAGAGTTTCTTGACCCATGAACCAACATTGCCGAATTTGAAGGAAATCGGTTAAGATTTAGCTATAGCTCCAATATACATGTTTCGTCCGATTTGGCCCTTTAGTTCTGTAGAAGCTGTATTTTACATCCAATCATTTTGAAATTTAGAATGGTAGAGTTTCTTGACCCATGAACCAACATTGCCGAATTTGAAGAAAATCGGTTAAGATTTAGCTATAGCTCCAATATACATGTTTCGTCCGATTTGGCCCTTTAGTTCTGTAGAAGCTGTATTTTACATCCAATCATTTTGAAATTTAGAATGGTAGAGTTTCTTGATCTATGAACCAACACTGCCGAATTTGAAGAAAATCGGTTAAGATTTAGCTATAGCTCCCATATATATGTTTCGTCCGATTTGGCCCTTTAGTTCTATAGAATCTATATTTTACATCCAATCGTTTTGAAATTTAGAATGGTAGAGATTCTTGATTCATGAACCAACATTGCCGAATTTGAAGAAAATCGGTAAAGATTTAGCTATAGCTCCCATATATATGTTTCATCCGATTTGGCTCTTTAGATCCAATCGTTTTTATACCCTACACCACACTGTGGTACAGGGTATTATTTAAGTATAAAATGTCCCAAAAGTAAATTTATGTAAACAATTTATACATGAATTACAAAATTTATATATCAGAGTTATTCAATATTACGAGAGTGGTGTAGGGTATTATATAGTCGGCACCGCCCGACTTTAGCCTTTCCTTACTGGTTTTGTTGTAAATTCTGTTTATATGCTGCACTAGGGTTGCCAGATTAAAATTAACTGGACTCAGGAAAAAAATAGCTGGATTTCAGAAGAAAAATCTTGAGTAATGAAAAACTTGTAAATTATTGAAAATTCGGTTTAACAGTAGTTATTTAAAAAAGACATACAAATAAAGCATAACAAAGCGCCCCAGTAGGTGAGTTGGTAGCGTGCTTGCCTAAGAGTTTGGGGCCGTGTCTTCAATTCCTACCAGAGGCTCTGGTCTGTCGCGTTTACATTTGTTAAATGTTTTGAAAAAACTTGACCACATCTTATCAATTGCAATATCTTTTGCCAACTGGTCAAACGCCTTCCGAAGACAACAAAAATAATAAAGATAATACGATAAATTATCATTATAAACTATATGTAAAATAGTCCGAAGTTTTTGAAGATTAAAATATCCCTTGACAAAGCGATTTTTTAGGTTTAAAGCAGAAATTTTCTTTTTTTTATAGGTTCTGTTTTCTTGCAAATTACAAGTAAAAAATAAATTCCTCGCTGAATTTGTTCCCCAAATCGCGCAATGAACAGGGAAACAATTCCGCGTTGAATTTAATTCGCTATAAGGGTGATTATTTTCTTCCTTTGGTGCGCATACAAATTCGTATTAGATTTGGTATTAAAGTTTTTTGAAAATGGCATTTAAAACTGCACAATAAACACTAAACAGTTCAAAAATATTTCCTAAAATCCGCAAAGATTTTTTTTTTCAGCATTTTCCCTAATATCTACTATATAAGTACATTCTTAATCGTCATAAAATTCAAAGACGATTTAGCCATGTCCGTCCGTCCGTTTGTCTGTTGTAATCACGCTATAGTCCGTAATAACAGAGCTAGGTTGGTCAAATTTGGTAGAAATATTTCTTGGGATTGCAATGGGCCATATGGATTGATGTTTTGATGTATGTCGCTTCAAAATACGGATTTTGAGCCATAGATACCACATTTTTAAAGCAATTTAGCAAAAAATGTTCCGTTTGTATTCTATTTTGACAAGAATTCATAACAGCAATAATTTTACAAATCGGTTCATATTTAGTATAGCTTCAAAATGTACGTAATTAAGCCATAAATATCCCATTTTCTAATCATTTTAACTGAATCTTTGCAGTTTGTATTATACTTATTTTGAGACATACACACCACATTTTTCTAGATTAAGAGTTTGGATAAAGAGGCCTAAAATTTGGCTAAAAACCAACAAGGATCGTTCCATGACTTGCTTCATATCCAAAGATTTTTTAGTAATAGAATTGAAAGCAATGCATGGTAGAGGATAGATAACATTCGACATGACCGAACTTAGGTGTCACATAAAGAATGGATTTATATGAATTTACAACAAAGATCGTGCTCCTTGACGTCAACACCAACAAGACGCAATCAAACGATATCCGCAAAGTGAAAATTTATTCACATTTGTATGGAATTCTTTTATAATTCTAATTAATTGACATCTACAATTTGTGACTAAATATAATTATAAATAAATAAAATTAAAATATAAATAGATATAATTTAAATATAATTTAAAAATTTAATGTCCCTTAAAACCTACTAAGCTTATTTTGCATACTTTGAAATGATGATATCAATATAATGGCAGAGATGGGCCCTTCATATAAAAAAGGATTTCGTTTCTACCCTACGCTTTAGAGATAACATGTATCAAGGTCTTCGTCCAACCAAAACCGAGCTAGATTTTACTCCGATGGAGTCTGCTCCTGCGTTTACGGCTATAAAATATTGGGTGGCAGAGTTTAAATGAGGCCGTACGAGCTGCCAAGAAGTACACCGTAGTGGTCGACCAATTGAGATCCAAGCAAGAAATGTTTGAAACAAAATCCACAAAATAATATTGAATGATCGTCAGCTACAGGTGCGCGAGCTAACTGAGATGATAGCATTTCAGAAAGTGCTATACATCGCATATTGACCGAAAATTTGAATATGAGAAAGCTGTGCGCAAGATGGGTGCAGCGTTTGCTCACAATAGAAAAACAACAGTGTCGTAAAGATTTTTGAATAGTATTTGGCGAAACTGTGTTATTGCTTCGACTCTTAACAATGGATGAGGCATGGGTCCACCTCTTCACACCTGAGACAAAAGAGCAGTCAAAGCGTAAATTAAAATGGGAGAATCGTGTACAAAGATAGTTCTTCCTATAAAAATAAATTGAAAAATAGAGAATTGTTTTCCCAAAGTTTGTGTATTTTCTTCACCTCTTTAAAATGCTTTAGTTCTAAAACTTTTGCAACTGCCCACGGTCACGTTTCGTCCCTCATATTTCTGAATATTATCCAAAACACAATTGTTAATAAAATATTTGACCTTCAGTGACACAGTAAAATCCAAATGATTGAATTTTCGATATTTAAGGCGATGCCATGTCGCCTTCTCACCTAAAGTATTATATAAATCTCGAACATCTCGAAGAGATGCAAAGTAATCGTTGTCACTAAAATATATGTCGATGGGTCGTTTGAGTTGTATGTTTTTCAGATTATAGGCAGGTGGCAGAGGTTGTCCATATTTGAGTATGTTGCCGCGATAGCCAAAATCGTAGGCCTTGAATTTACATGTGATATGTGTTTGTAAAAATTGGTTGATTTGCCGATTGGAACCACCGGCCGGTAATACGCTTAGCGCAATGGGGAGGAGGGTCTAGAGAAAATTAAATTTCAGTTTGAATGCATACTCGTATAGTATTTAGATGTTTTCTTCAACTTACCCGGTTTATATACGGAGATCCCCAACCCGTGATTAAATTCATAATATCAATACACAATGGTTCGTACTGGGGCTGTAGACACATTGCACTTGCCACACCACGGACAAGAGCAGTAATTTCATGCATTGGCAGTGTTCCAAAGAGGTCGGTTAAAGCGTTGGGTCTTCCCAGGAATTGGGCCGAGATAGTGGCCAGAGGTGATTGCATGTAGCAGAGGTACACAGCTGGACCCAGCAAATGGGAGGACTTAATCTTTGAGCTATATTCGGGTTTGCTGGATGCGAAAATCATAAAAACTGTGGTGCCTTGGGAGTAGCCTATATAGTGAACACTCTTCTGAGTGGTCGTATTTAGAATATAATCAATATTTGCAGGAATATCAATTTGGCCAATCTCATCCAATGAGAAAGCCCAAAATTCCTCTGCTGATGGTAGCATAGTAGTGTGTCTCATGGAGTAGACATTACCGCGAGCATTGGCAAGCCAGACATCATAACCCTCATCGGCCAACATAAAGCATAAACCATCATTGGGTCCATTGATAATCCAAATATCGGAAGAGCACATCAAACAGTGCATCATTAGGACTGCGGGTTTGTTCTTGTCCTGCTCATTGTTCCTACGAGGGGAAAATGGTATACGAAATAGAGCCAGTTGATAGCCATCACTGGTGGTTACAGTGTGATTCTCACAGGGATAGCCATGTTGGGTAATGCGATCACACTGGCGCAAGATGTACAACCATTAATCCTTAATATGTCGTTTTCCATGGTGAACTACTTACTGTGGTCTCAGACATATACTGGGATTTACTTCCCTTTAACACCGCCAACCAGAAGATAATGGCGAATAGAACTATCTTCATTATTGAACACTTTTTACCGACTAACTGTTAAGATTGCCACAGATCGCCTATTACCCAGATCACTGTGTTTTTTAATGTAACTAAAAATGTCAAGTTCTCTTTGCAATTGCAACTGATTGAAAACTTAATCGCACTTTCTAATCCAATATATATTTGAACAATATTTATTTCCGATGATTTTGCATTACTCGTATTGTTTCCCACTATACAGCCTACAATGTGTTTAATAAATTATCGTTTTAATTAATAAAGGTGCAAAAGCTGTCGCACGTGGGGGAATTTCAATGCACAGTGGGAATATTAAAAATAATTAATTACAATGTAACTTCTTACACTTCATGCTCGGGAAATTTATTTTTATATCCTTCAATTAGTGGATATATAATTTGCTGCGGGCCAATGGTGTAACACATCAAAGAGGTGACCTAAGACCCAAGGTATGTTCGACGGAAATGATTAGTTAGTTTTACTTATAAGTCATGTGAGCAGTGTCCGTCTATTTGACTGGTGCACACGATTACTATGAAAAATGGGCGTTATCACCACGCCCCTTTTTAGTGCCTTCCACACAAAATTGTCAAATCATACCAAAATTTAATATATTATAACCTTAATACACATGTGAACATGAACACTTACAATACAATTTAATAAATTTGATACTATTTTTATGGATGGTAAACATATTTTAATTAATGTTAATTGTTGCTCACTAGTTTACAAATTTGTTTGTCAATGGGATGCACATAACATTTTCTGGTGCATTTTGTAATCCTAAACACGAAAAAAATATTAAACTAGTAAGGAAAGGCTAAAGTCGGGCGGTGCCGACTATATAATACCCTACACCACTCTCGTAATATTGAATAACTCTGATATATAAATTTTGTAATTCATGTATAAATTGTTTACATAAATTTACTTTTGGGACATTTTATATTTAAATAATACCCTGTACCACAGTGTGGTGTAGGGTATAAAAACGATTGGATCTAAAGAGCCAAATCGGATGAAACATATATATGAGAGCTATAGCTAATTCTTAACCGATTTTCTTCAAATTAGGCAATGTTGGTTCATGGATCAAGAAACTCTACCATTCTAAATTTCAAAACGATTGGATGTAAAATACAGCTTTTATAGGACTAAATGGCCAAATCGGACGAAACATATATATGGGAGCTATAGCTAAATCTTAACCGATTTTCTTCAAATTCGGTAGTGTTGGTTCATGGATCAAGAAACTCTACCATTCTAAATTTCAAAATGATTGGATGTAAAATACAGCTTCTACAGGACTAAAGAGCAAAATCGGACGAAACATATATATGGGAGCTATAGCTAAATCTTAACCGATTTTCTTCAAATTCGGCAATGTTGGTTCATGGATCAAGAAACTCTACCATTCTAAATTTCAAAATGATCGGATGTAAAATACAGCTTCTATAGGACTAAAGGGCCAAATCGGACGAAACATATATATGGGAGCTATAGCTAAATCTTAACCGATTTTCTTCAAATTCGGCAATGTTGGTTCATGGATCAAGAAACTCTACCATTCTAAATTTCAAAACGATTGGATGTAAAATACAGCTTCTATAGGACTAAAGGGCCAAATCGGACGAAACATATAAATTTCAACCAAATTCAATAGCGATCTTAACACCCGCGAAATACTCTAAACTGCAAAATTTCAGAACGATCGGAGTGAAATTGCGACCTGTAGTCGACGAACAACTTTACATGGACAGACGGACAGACGGACGGACGGACGGACAGACGGACGGACGGACATCGTTAAATCGACTCAGCTAGTGATTCTGAGTCGATCGGTATACTTTAAGGTGGGTCTAGCTGTGTTATTTTCAGGTGTTACAAACATCTGCCGTGAAACAAACTTATAATACCCTGTACCACATTGTGGTGTAGGGTATAAACAATTTTTATGATAAATTTTGTACACGTTCCTTTAGTATGTTGACTATATTTGTATCCCCTCACCTTAGAGAGGAGGGTATATAACACATCGAAAGTACAAAAGTATAACACATCGAAGGAGTGACCTAAGACCCTAAGTATGTTCGGCGGATATCCGTTTTGGGTAATTTTTAGTCAAATGAGCAATGTCCGTCTGTCTGTCTCTCTGTCTGCTGACTGGCTGGCTAAGTTCGAAGATGGGCCACATTCTAGTCCCCCACAAAGGGTAAACATTTAGTGAAATATTGATTATTTAATAACTTTTATACTACTTATTTGAATTCTCTGAAATTCTATACATAGTATTAGTTTATTAGTCACTTTTACAGCAAAAATTTTACAAATCGCTCCAAAATATACGTATTTAAGCCATAAATACCATATTTTCTAATTGTAGTAAACATTTTTTAAATCAATTTATCACCAATTGAAATCAAAAAGGCTATAAACACCACATTTTTAGGAAATTTGGCTAAACTTTGCAGTTTATATTCTATTTTGGCAAGAATTCATCTCAATAAAATGTATACAAATAAAATTTTATTTTTTTGTAGTTCCCGTGTAGACGTAGCTCTCAAAAAAAACTATTTTAAGCCATAAATACCAAATTTTTCAGGTGAAGAGTTTGGCTAAAGAATTTGCGGCCTAAAAATTGCAGCGTTCGTTTTTTTAATAATTTACTTAAACAAAAATGGTCGTTTCATGATTTGCTCCATATCCGAAGATGTTTCCAGTACTAAAAATTAATGTAATCCATGGTGGAGGTATGTAAGATTTGCCATGGCCGTTTTTACTTTTTTATTTTGGCCATTTTGTTTGAGAGGTACCAAAAGGGGTGTGGCGCCAACGCCCATTTTTTATATACTACGGGTACTATTAAAACATTACACTGTAGAAAATGTCAAATGTTTGTATGTGCAGAAATCGAAGTTATAATCCGTTAACTTTTTGTGCAAAATGGCTCATTTGTATGGGCGGTACCAAAAGGGACTTGAACGCCCATTTTTCACGGGACTATAAGTACTGTATAGGGTTTATACTCTACAAAATGTTAAGTATTTGTATAGACTGTAATTAAAGTTATAAGCCGTTTACTTTCTGTGGACATGGCCCACTTACCAAAAGGGAGGTACCAAAAGGGGCGTGGCAACGTCGCCCATTTTCTCCAGGTGATAGTGATTAAGAAACTAATAGGGTGGTTACATTTTAAGGGCCGATGTTGATTTTGAATAAAACACAAATTATTTAGGAAATTATTGTCACTTCTTTTTTATACCCTACACCACACTGTGGTACAGGGTATTATAACTTTGTGCATTTGTTTGTAACACCCAAACAAATAGACCCATCGTTTATTATACCGATCGACTTAGAATCACTTTCTGAGTCGATTTAGCTATGTCCGTCTGTCCGTCTGTCTGTCTGTCTGTCTGTCTGTCTGTCTGTCTGTCTGTCTGTCTGTCTGTCTGTCTGTCCGTCTGTCTGTCTGTCTGTCTGTCTGTCTGTCTGTCTGTCCGTCTGTGCATGTATTCTTGTAATCAAAGTACAGGTCGCAATTATGGTCCGATCTCGACGAAACTTTACACATATCTTTTTTTGGCCCAAGGAATTTGGTTGAAATCGGTTCAGATTTAGATATAGCCCCCATATATATGTTTGCCCCGATTTGACATGTAAGCGCTGTAAAAACTTTATTTTATATCCGATCAGTATGAAATTCGGCAGGAAAAGGTTACTTATTACATGAATGAACTCTGTTAAATTTGGAAGAAATCGGTTCAGATTTAGATATAGCCCCCATATATACATTACCCCCGATTTGACATATAAGCGCTGTAAAAATGATATTTTATATCCGATCAGTGCGAAATTCGGCAAAGAGAGGTTTCTTATTACATGAAGGAATACTGCTAAATTCGGAGAAAATCGGTTCAGATTCAGATATAGCCCCCATATATATGTTACCCCCGATTTGACATGTAAGCGCTGTAAAAACTGTATTTTATATCCGATCAGTGCAAAATTTGGCAGAAAGAGGTTTCTTATTACATGAAGGAATACTGCTAAATTCGGAGAAAATCGGTTCAGATTTAGATATAGCCCCCATATAAACGTTACCCCCGATTTGACTTGTAAGCGCTGTAAAATTGTTATTTTATATCCGATCAGTATGAAATTCGGCAGAAAAAGGTTTCTTATTATATGAATGAACACTGTTAAATTTGGAAGAAATCGGTTCAGATTTAGATATAGCCCCCCTATATATATGCGTTACCCCCGATTTGACATGTAGGCGCTGTAGAGACTGTATTTTATATGCGATCAGTACGAAATTCGACAGAAGGAGGTCTTTGTACATGAATGAGTATTCAGGGAAGATCGGTTCAGATTTATATTGATTGTTCCTCCTGATTTGGTATCAAACCGCTATAGAAGTTGTATTTTACTTCCGATCATTAAAATTTTCCAGAAAGATGTTTCTCAATTTAGGAACGAATATTGCTTAATTTAGCTATTATCGTTTCAGAATTAGATAATACGTTTCTGCCCATTTACCAATTATTCCAAATTATTATGGCAATGACCCGTATCGCATTGTTAGGGAGGTGTAGGGTATTATATAGTCGGCCCCGCCCGACTTTCTGCCTTTCCTTACTGGTTTATGGTATGGTTCAATCATGTATGGAACAAAATATCCGCCAAATGGCCGCCGCGACCTCGGCAACGCACCACCATCCGATGGTCCACATTTTCGATGAGGCTGAGGCATAATTAAATTCTATGCCGTTAATGTGCCGAATTATCTCATCCTTTAGCTCTTGAATTTTTGCTGGCTTATCGACGTAAATCTTTTCTTTCAAATAACACTAAAGAAAGAAGTCCAACGGTGTCAAACCACATGAGATAACACGGCCATTGAATTTGTTGCGCAAAAGAGCCATTGTTTCGTTAGCTGAGTGGCAAGTCACACCGTCCTGTTGAAACCACATATTGTCCACATCCATATCTTCCAATTCGGGCCATAAAAAGTTCGTTATCATCTCACGATAGCGAATACCATTCACAGTAAGTGCCTGACCGGCCTCATTTTGTGCCTGATACGGCCCGATGACGTCGCTAGCCCATAAGCCGCACCAAACGAACTGGGAGAGCATGCACAGTTGTTTTCACATCTCCTACAGAACCGGTTTGCTGAAATTTACGCACAATTCTCCCGATTGTGGACACATTTGGTCGATTATACTGATCAAAAAACATCACGAAGTGCACGAAATGCGTTTTGATTTGAACGCCCATTTTCGTAAAAGGCTTAAAAAACTTTAACGCGTTGCTCGATTGTGTATATTCCCATGGTTCAAATTGAGTTAGTCTGAAATTGAGAAATGTCAAATGAAAGATTTTTTTTTGTTACTATCGAATTCGAACAAAATATTTTCGTGGGTGCAGTTACAATACCATATGTAGCATCAATCATTTAAAATTCCAGTCATAATTTCTTGTCAATCCTCCAAGTAATTTAATTTGATCCAAGATTATACGATTTCAATTATTATTATTTATTATTTTTACGAAAATTAAAAATGTCTAAAAAAACTTCGAACTAGCAACATATTTAACACTACCCAGAAAAATCTTGGTAAGTACCTGTCATTATTCCCTGCATTACCAAATAATGACATCTTATTATTCGCTGCATTACTTTCGGCTTATTAATAATGACTTACCAATAATAACAGAAATAAGTGATTTTTTGTTGTCAAAATCATTTTGGCAAATTTTAATAGAATGCAATTTTGGCTGTATGTGGGTTATTGTACAAGATTTATTTATATTTCAACATGTTTTCAAACAATACGTACAGATTTGAATGAAAATACCAGAAATTCGAATCTGGCATGAGGAAATTGTTTGTTTCGAGAAATATGCGTGACAATATGCAGAAAATCGTTTTAAATGGCCATTTCTACTTAAATACTACTTATTTTATAACTTATTGGTAATGCATTATTCAAGTACATAAAATCAAGCTACAAATAAGTACTTATTATGCTACTTTATTGTATGCTTTTGGGAAGTATTTTCGTCCAACGACATCCTTATGTTAAAATAATGAGAAAAGTGGCTAAATAATATGTACTTACCATTATCGAACTTTGCTTACTCGTCGGATTATTTGGTAATGCGAAATTTTGCTGGGTACTGGCGTATTTTCTGTATTCTAAATTGCAAATAAATATTTGTTTCGGAAATAATAGTCCCAAATAAAAATATACTGGGATGTAAACAAAAATTTGTTTAGAACAACATCTTCCCAAATACTCGTATATAATTTGTGTGTGCACCAAATATTATATGCTTAGAGTGTACCCTAAACATATATATGTTTCGAGCCGAATATATTTTGGACTATATAATATAATAATAATAATGGGACGCAATTTTTTCAGCGTGCAGATAAACTGCAAATAATTGTTTTAACGACAGTTAATAAACTTCTCTTCGATGTGAAAGTGATGTTTTCAACATTAGGGTATTCCGGCATAACCGATTATACTTCAAAAACCAGAAATATAAATTTTGTAATTCATGTATAAATTTTCTTCGAATTCGGCAATGTTAGTCCATGGATCAAGAAACTCTACTCTCTGTACCACAGTATGGTGTAGGGTATAAATATGGTCCAAATACTAAAGGCAACTATCAAGAATATCGGAATTTAAAAAAAATAAAATTCAAAAACAAATCAGCCATAAAAATGTTTTTATTTTTTTTAATTATCCCGCGCGCATTCCAAAAAGCAGACGTAATAGGCTTGCCTGCAGTTATATCTGTATTCGCCTTCTTTGGACACGATTCTGCCATTCTAATCCAGTGCTTTGACTGTTCTTTTTTTTAAGAGGTGAAATGTTGAACCCATGTCTCATCCATGGTTACGAACCGTTTTATTGCGGTGAAACATCGCCAAAACAGAGTTGTGATTATGTTTCAAACAGCTTTCCTATTTTGATGCTGTTGATAAATATATACTCTGCTTTTTTGTTCCATTATGAGCAAACGCGCACAGCTTTCTCATTTTCAAATTTTTCATAAATATGCTGCTAGCTCATTTCGAAAGGAATTTCTCCCACTGTTCAACGACCGTTTCACAATCGGCAAAACATATGTTGACTATCGATCGGCTTGCTTTCCTGAATCTTCCGCGGGAAGATGACTTCAGCTGTATATTTTCTATTTATTTACAAATCTAATAACATATTATTTTAATAAACGTGCTAATATAAAAATAAAAGCACATACTAATTGCAAACATGTTTTACAACTAATTAAAACAATTATATTATTTAATATATGTAAGAAAATTGGAACAGAGTAAAACGTCTGAACAATTACTCACCTCAACTTTAGAGAAATTACAGAGCAAGTGATCATAGAGACTACATCATTACGAGTGCAATTTAATAAAAAGACATTGAAATAATTGGCAGCAAAGAAGGTTTAGGTTTAGGTTAGGGTGGCAGCCGTATTTTTTTTTTACAAGCTCACATAGACCAGTTTAGGTCCCTAGTGTTACCACGGGCTGAAATGCCCCTCATCGAAACCAACCTGTTTGACATATAAATTTATCGATAGTACGAATATCAGTACTGGAAAGATCTGTTGGGCTGCCTAAAAAGGCCGACCCCAGTATGTCCAGTCGTCGTTTACTCAAAGCGGGACAGTCGCAAAGCAAGTGCTCAATGCTCTCCACTTCTTCCTCATCTCCACAGCTTCGGCAGAAGTCATTGGAGTCAATACCCAATCTTTTGGCGTGTTCGCCGATCAAGCAGTGTCCCGTCAGAACCTGTACTAACGTAGACAATCGTTTCCTCTCTAGTGCGAGGAGATATTTTGACCTTCTCAGGTCATACCTTGGCCAGATTTGTCTAGCTACCCTGCAGGTGCCGATTTCTGTCCATCTTTCGTTGGACTGCCTGATTGCTTCTTGCCTAAGCCAAAGCTTGCACGTGGATAGTGGCGCACCAATATATGCAAATTCTTCGAGAATTTGTAATGTCGTCCCTTTCCTAGCAAGTTCATCGGCTTTGCAGTTCCCCGGGATATCCCTATGCCCAGGCACCCATATGAGGTGTATATTAAACTGTTCAGCCATCTCGTTAAGAGATCTGCGGCAGTCGAGGGCTGTTTGTGAATTTAGGGATGTTGCCTCCAGAGAATTGATGGCAGCCTGGCTGTCCGAGTAAATTACAACGCCAGTGTTGGTTACTATGTTGCGACTCAGCCACTTGGCTACTTCCCATATTGCCATTATTTCGGCTTGATAGACACTGCAGGTATCTGGTAGTCTGTGAGCAATATCCAGACTAAGTTCTTCACAGTGTACTCCGAAGCCAACCTTTTCATCAAGCTTCGAACCATCCGTGTAAAAGTGGAGATGGTTTCTATTACCTGGTATTCTGCCGACCCATTCATCTCTGGCGGGAATCATAGTGATGTAATTTCTCTCGAAGGTGTACACAGTTGGTATATAGTCCACTCGGTCGGTTACCATAGCACTACACTTTGATATCCTCATGTGACCATAGTTTTTGTACCTCCACATTGATAGGCAGTTTAATCTTATTGCCGCTTTGGTTGCAACTTCTCTCGCCACAATATTAATCGGCAGTATATGGAGTAGGGCTTGTAGAGACTCGGTCGCTGTAGTCCTTAAGGCTCCGCTTATGCTCAGGCAGGCTGTTCTCTGAACCTTTGTTAGTAGGTTGGTAATGGTTAGTTTGTCAGTTGCCGTCCACCATACCACAATACCGTATAACAGTATTGGACGAACTACTGCTATATATATCCAGTGGACGATTTTAGGAGAGAGTCCCCACCGCGACCCTACAGCCTTTTTGCAGGAATATAAGGCGACGTTGGCCTTCCTTACACGTTCCAATACGTTAAGTCTAAATAACATTTTCCTATCTAGAATTATTCCTAAAAATTTTGCACTTTCAGAAAAGACTAGATCTGTTCCATTTATCCGAGGTGGAGGGTCCACATGTGGGACATTATTCATCCTAGTAAAGAGAACCAATTCTGTCTTGTTGGGGTTAACGCCCAAACCGCTGCTTCTGGCCCATCTAGCCAACTTGTTCAGAGCCACCTGTAGGATGTCTCTGAGGACGTTTACGAATTTGCCACTCACTGCGATTGCCACGTCGTCCGCATATGCCACGACCTTGCAGCCACAACGTTCTAGATCTAGCAGGATTTCATTCACCGCTAGGTTCCAAATTAGTGGAGACAATACTCCTCCTTGCGGGGTCCCTCTGTTTACATACCTTGTTAGAGTTGTGGACCCTAGACATGCTTTTATGCGTCTTCTGGTGAGCAGACTTTGAATTAGTCTAATCAAACTAGTGTTAACTTTTAGATGTGAGAGTGCCGCAATTACCGCATCTGCGTGAATGTTGTTAAAAGCCCCTTCTATGTCAAGAAATGCCACCATGGTGAATTCCTTGAAATGCAGGGACGATTCGATAGTGCTCACAAGTTCGTGCAGGGCTGATTCTGTAGACTTGCCCTTATTGTAAGCATGTTGGTTCCCCGACAGGAGTTTTGTATCCAGGTTTTCCCTAATGAAATGATCTAAAAGTCTTTCCAGACCTTTCAATAGGAAGGAGGATAGGCTAATTGGTCTGAAGTCTTTTGGCCTAGTGTGTGATATCTTTCCCGCTTTAGGTATGAATACCACTTTGGTATCCCTCCATCGATTCGGGACGTATGAAAGCCTGATACAGCCTACATAAATTTTCTCCAGCCAGGGGATAATGTACTTTAACATGTTCTGCATTTCTGCTGGAGTGATGCCATCTGGTCCAGGTGACTTGAAGGGCTCAAAGCTGTTAATAGCCCAGCTTATTCTGGATCTCTCAGTAAAGAAGCTAGCGACGCTCGCAGTCCACTCGCACTCTTGTTGGTCCTGCTGATCCTCGGGTTCTGTTACAGAGTTCCCCGGGAAATGTGTGTCGAGCAGTACATTGAGCGACTGCTCGCTGTTTTTGGTCCAGTTATTTGCCTCATCCTGTAAATATCCCACTGTACATGGTGAAGCAGATAATATCTTCCTCAGCCTAGCGGCGTCGGAGACCTTTTCCACTTCACCACAGAAGGTATACCAAGAGCGCCTTTGCGCCTTTCTAAGCTCCTTCTTATAGATCTTGAGTTGCTCTTTATAGGCATCCCAATCATTAGCGACCCCAGTAGATTTAGCCTTATTGAATAGCTTGTTGCAGGTCTTTTTCATAGCCGTTAGCTCAGAAGTCCACCATTGGGGTTTAGTTTTACTCTTGTACCTTGTTTTTGGACAGGTTTCTTCAAGGGATCTATTGAATGATATGGTGATATGATCGACCAGATTATCCAGACCGGCTTTGTCATTCGGTTCGTACAGAAGTTTAGAGTTGAGGACTTTCTTGAAATTCTTCTCATACAGATGCCACTTTGTCTTCCTTACATTTCTGTGGACGGCGGGTTTAGGCGCTTTTTCCGCGAGTTTGAACTCAATATAATGGTGATCTGAGAATGAGTGGTCGTCCAGTACATTCCACCCAATAATTTTGTCTGACAGCCGGTCAGTAGCAAACGTTACGTCGAGTACTTCTTGTCTGTCTTTAATTGTGAAGGTCGGTTTATTACCTATGTTACAAATACTAAGGTTGGTAGTTAGAATAAAGTCAAGAAGCGAATCACCCCTATTGTTTATATCCGTACTACCCCAGATAGTATGATGAGCGTTCGTGTCTGCGCCAATAATCAGCTCGAGCTCGTCAGACGTTGCTTCTTCTACTACTTCCCTGAATAGAGCAGTCGGTACTACAGATTCATAAGGCAAGTAGCTGGAGACCACCCAATATATGCGATTACCGATCTCCAGGCTAGCAGCTGTTTGGTCTTTACCACTTAAATTAGTCAGGAGAAATATACTTAGATCCTTCCTGGCCAAAATGCAGGTTCTTGGAGTGCCTTCACAGTTGGCCACAAGCAGTTTAAAGTTGGGTGTCCTAATACCGCACACCCTTCCTCCCACTACGTAGGGCTCCTGTATCAGGACGATGTCTACTGCGCCTGTGGACAGGCGCAGCAATAGAGCCGCTGAGGCTGCTTTAGCGTGATGGAGGTTAATCTGTAGAATTCTTACCATCATTGGTAATTGACAGTTTAACATCCACGCCGACAAGGGTGTTATCGAACTCTTCGTCCGTATCGTCGAGAAGCATGTCCTCGCCAAATGCGTCAAAGAGTCCGGAGACTCCCCTCAGCCTCTCTGTGTCCGAAGTAGAGCTTTTGTCCTCAGAGAAGGACGTTACAGATCTTCTGTTAGAGTTGGAGTCACCAGAAATAATAGGCGTGGGTACCTCCGCACTTCCAGAAAGTGCCACGGTGGACGACTCACCTTCTGCAGTGGGAGCTATATCCTGCTTGTATATCTTCAAGACTATAGTCTCGAAGCCATATTGTAGGGTTGCACTCGCACTTTGTATATGGGAGGTGGATTCAGCGTTTAGGATAAGATTGACCTGCCGCTTTTTACCATCCGCCTCACCCACCTTGCTGATTCTCCAATTATGGGCCGGCAGACCAGGATTGGAATCTTTTATTATTTCTAAGATGTCAGCCGGGTTGGAGGGTTCTTCTGTAACCCAGGTGATGGCTCTAGGGTGACTAGGGATGTTGTTTTTTTCGACAACATCCAACTGGGCACCCGGCCACACCTCACCCGCTCGACTCAGAGCAGCCTTATACAGGTCTACTGATCTGGCATTACCGAAATATAAGAGCTTTACTCTCCCCTGATGCCATCCTGCATCGTTGCAGATTGGTGGTTTGCCCGGCATTTCTCTACGGACATCGAGGTAATGAGCCATAATGGCTGATTGTACATGACTCCATTTGTCCTTGAGGATGGATCCATCCTCACTACTTCTGTCTATAACAGCCATCACTAGACTCTCCTTCGCCACTTCATTGAAGGGCTTGGTGAGTGTCCTGTTGATGGTGACATTAGGGCCTCTTGCCTTTTTCGAAGGCAGGGGTTCATCAGGTGATCTGATTCGTTTTACTTTATTAGCCGTTAACACAGCTGAATTTGTGGCTCTTTCAGCCGACTCATTGGCCTTAGAAGCATCTATGACGCCTTTAGCCCAGGTAAGTGACTCTTTTTGTTTTTCGGTAAGAGCCGAAACCTCAACAGCCTCCAACTTCGTCAAAACTCTGAGCGCTACACGATGCTCATTGTGCTTCCGTTTTGACGGTCGGACATGACGTTTCCCCCTTACCGCACCACCTGTTGTGAGTACTTGGGGGAGATTTTCGCCATTTTTGGTGTGGTCGGCTTTGGCCAAGACCAACGGACGGACAGTCGGACGATTGGGGAACCGCGCTCCATCGGAACACGAAGGCATCCCCGTCAAGAGAATTTATTTTTATTTTGTCTGTATTAGACCGTAATAGGTACTACGATGTAGGCCTTACAGACTTTGTACAGATTTTTGCTATTGCGTAATAGGTACTGGTAACTATCCGCTATGTGATAAACACGTCCGTTCACTGCGAATGATCAGAGACGTGGCAGCAAAGAAATGTATACTGATTTTCGTAACTGGGTAATTCCAAAATAAAACGACCCAAAAGCGACAATTTAAATATTTCGATTTCAATGAAATTTTACACGCGTATACTAGAATACCACGCAGACTTTAAACCTTTTACCGATTGTCCAAATTCATATATATATTTGTATACCATTACTTTGGAGGAGGAGGTTGTCATACCGAATGAGTGACCTGCTTAAAAGTAGAGTTTTACCACTTAATAGTAGAGTTGGGCACTTTACTTCTTTTAAGTGATCGCTCTTTCCGGTTCAGTTCAATTGAGTGAACTAGTTCGTCCATTTAGTTCACCAGCTCTTAAGCTTACCAGCTCTTTAGCTCTCCAGCTCTTTAGCTCACCAGCTCACATTACATAAACAGCTCTTAGTTCAGGAGTTCATTTCGTTCAGTAGATCACAAGTTCAAATTAGCCGCTCTTAAAGGAATTTAATTGGAGGGACATTTATGGAATACGTTGAATATCGTTCATTGCATGTCAAACCGAACACCTTTATTGGTTCATCATTCCCGATTTCGAAATAAATTAGCATATCGATTCTTTGCTCAAAACAAAACATTTTATAGTTGGTGAAAAAAATTAAAAAAAAAATCCAGATGTTGTTAGCATCTGAAATCTGAGAAAATAGGAAAATATTTCCAATGGACGTACGTTTCGAGTTCTGTATTTTCGGAACGCGTGGACGGATTTTTATAAAAGAAGGCTAATTTTAAAAGTCGTAAGTTGTTTTTTTCATAACAGGGCTCGTTAACGTTTTTGAGTGCTTCCGATGCATCTGCAAATTTAATTTGCATTTTACACATCAACTTAAAATTCTGTGAAAAATATAGTTATGTAGCGCCATATATTCTAAATGAACGCTGAAAATTTGAAGATGGTGTTCAGAAACGTTCTTTTTTAAAAAAATATTTATTAAAAAATTCCTGAGATGTGAACATTGCATTTGCTATATTTTAAAAGCGCGTTTGTAAATTTATACAAATTAGAGCTCTTCTTGAAGGTCTTGACTATGACATCCTCGATATATGCGAAAATTTGCCAATATTTACATATATCGTTATTTATTTTTCCTCATAAATTTTAATTGATGGCAGCCTGACTACCCGAGTAAATGACACCGCCAGTGTCGGTCACTATATTGCAATTGCCCAAGACAACAGGGAAGCGAAAAGTAGACATTAAAACATGTCGACTATTAAATGAAATACAGCGTTTTTCTTGGAGAATAGAAATGGTAAACTCAAATAGCACCCATTCCCTAAGATTACCACAAAAATATTAATTAACGAAAAATAGACTTAAGGATTATCACCTCAACTGCTGCAATCTGCTACGTTGCGACTGAGCCACTTAGTGACATCCGGCGATTTGGCCAATTAGCTATTATTTCGGTGGTATGTGAGCTATATCAGGATTAAGTTATTTACAGTGTACTCCAATGCCAACCCATTCATCAAGCTTCGAACCATCCGCATAGTAGTGGAGTTCATTTCCATTACCTGGTATTCTGCCAACCCATTTCTCTCTGGCAGATATCTTAGTGGTGAAGTACCTCTCAAAGGTATACTCCGTTGGTATACAGTCCTCTCGTAGTTCTTATATCTCCACATGAGAAGACAGTTCAATCGCAATGCCGATCTGGTGACAACTTCTCTCGACTCAATATCAATGGGCAGTATATGGAGTAGGACTTGTAGAGACTCAGTCGTTGTAGTCCTTAACGCTCCGCTTTTGCTTGGGCAGGCAAGGCAGTTCTCTGTACCTTTGATAATAGGTTGGTAATGGGTCGTTTATCACTTGCCGTTCACCGCACCACAATGCTGTACAGCAGTATTGGGTAAACTACTGCTATCTATATATATAAAATTGTTGCGTGACTGGCTGACTGACTGACTGATTGACTGACTGATCATCGCCCAGGCCAAACGACTGAAGTTAGAATCATGAAAATTGGTGGGAGGGTAGACCTTGGGACGTAGACGAGCAATAAGGCGGGATTTTTCGAAATTCGTACTATTAGCCGCACAATAGGGCAAAAAGGGATAAATATGGTACCACCGCCAAATCTAAACGAAATGAGCTAGAATATTGAAATTTGGTATCAGGGTAGACCTTAGGACGTAGGCTCAGAAATTGGCAGGATTTTTTGAAATTCGAACATTTACGCACACAGTGGGGTAAAAAGTGATAAATGTGGTACATCAGCCAAATCCAAATGGCAAGAGCTAGAATCGTGAAATATTGTGTGATAGTAGACCTTATGAGGTAGACTCTGAAATTGGCAGGATTTTTCGTAATTCGAACATTTACGCACACAGTGGGGTAAAAGGGGAAAAATGGGATAAATGTTGTACAACAGTCAAATTCAAATGGCAAGAGCTAGAATCGTGAAATTTGCTGTGAGGGTAGCTCTTATGAGGTAGACTCTGAAATTGACAGGATTTTTCGAAATTCGAACATTTACGTACACAGTGGGGTTAAAAGGGAAAAATGTGGTACAACAGCCAAATCCAAATGGAAAGACCTAGAATCGTGAAATTTGGTGTGAGAGAAGTTCTTAGGACGTAAATAAGATCAAGGAGTGATTTTTTTAAAAATTTAGAGCCACAGTGGGACAGAAAGGTATAAATATGGTACCACCGCCAAATTTAAAGCCTAATATTAGAATGGTGAAAATTGAAGCGAGGGGTGCCTTTATGACAACTGATCGGGGTATTAAGTTTTTTTTGTATTCGTAGTTTTCGGGGCACAGTGGGGCAAAAAGTGTAAAATATAGTAGTGGAGATTGGAAGTGATTTTTAGTAATTCTAACTTTAAGAGGCACAGTGGGACACGACGGGTTAATTATGGAGCATGGGGAAAAAAGGGAACAATCTGCCAAAATTGGAACTTAAACATAAGATATGAAGAGTTTATATGGTTTTATGAGCACTGCGGTCAAAAACGGTTAAATAGTGGAGTGGAGAAAATATGATTAAATATGTTACAGTCGGGAAAAAAGGTTTAAGTACGCTAGCGTGGAGACACATTTTAAATACGAGTACGGTACAGTGAGACAAAAATTTATTAAATATGGTACAGTTGAATGGGGCACAGTTGTGCAAAAAGGGTTAACTATGGTACAGTGGGGTAAAAATAGTTATATGTATATGGTAAAGTGGGACATATGGGTTACAAATGGTACAGTGGGGCAAAAAGCGTTAACTATTAAACAGTGGGGCAAAAATGTATTTACTATGATACAGTGGGGCGAGAAGGGTTAAATATGGTACAATGTGACAAAAATGGGTAACTATACAGTACAGTGGGGCATAACTGTGTTAAATATTGTACAGTGGAGCACAGAGGGTTAACTATGGTACAGTGGGGCAAAAACTGTTAAATATGGTACAGTGAGACAAAGCGTTTAATATGACACAGTGGGGCAAAAAGGGTTAACTATGGTACAGTGGGGCACAATTAGTTGAATATGGTAACGTGGGACAAAATGGGTGAAATATGGTACAGTGGGGCAAAAAGCTTTAACAATGGAACAGCGGGAAAAAATGTGTTAGCTATGGTACAGTGGGACACAAATGGTTATATATGGTACAGTATGACAAAAATGGTTACGGTGGGCACAAAAAGTAAAATATGGTTACGTGTAACAAAATGGGTTAAAAATGGTACAGTGGGGCAAAAAGCGTTAACTATGGAACAGTGCGGCAAACATTTATTTACTACGATACAGTGGGGCAAAAAAGGTTAAATATGGTATAGTGTGACAAAAATGGTTAACTATACAGTACAGTGGGGCGTAACTGTGTTAAATATTGTACAGTGGAGCAAAGAGGGTTAAATATGGTACTGTGGGGCAAAAACTGTTAAACATGGTACAGTGAAACAAAGGGTTTAATATGACACAGTGGGGCAAAAAGGGTTAACTATAGTACAGTGGGGCACAATTAGTTGAATATGGTAACGTGGGACAAAATGGGTTAAATATGGTACAGTGGGGCAAAAAGCTTTAACTATGGAACAGTGGGGGAAAAATGTGTTAGAATGGTACAGTGGGACACAAGTGGTTAATAATGGTACAGTATGACAAAAATGGTTACAGTGGGCACAAATAGTAAAATATGGTAACGTGGAACAAAATGGGTTAAGTATGGTACAGTGGGGCAAAAATTTGTTAACTATGGTACAGCGGGGCAAAAATGGTTAAATATAGTGGACAAAATATAGTAGGACAAAAAGGTGTTAAATTTGATTCTGTGGACCCAAAAGGTTAAATATAGCACAGTGGGTCAAAAAGCGTACATTTAGTACAGTGGGTAGAAAATGTGGGACAAACATGGTTTTATATTGTACTAGGGTGTGAATGTAAGTATTGGAACATAAACAAGGGGAAAGTTGCTAACGTATGAACCAAAAAAAATAGTTTTTTAACGTCCAGAGGTACTGTGGGAAAAGGGATAAATATTGTACCATGATGTCAGGGTAACTCTTGGAACATAAACTAGAAATGAAACGAGGGTTCGTATTTTATATATAAAAGTAATCAAATCTTCTTAATTTTTGCACCATATGTAATAATCATGTCATTTTGAAAGAACGAGGTATAACTATTTTACAGTACCCTACACAGAAAATAAATAAAAGATGGGGGCTGCGAAGCGCACCGGGTTAAAGCTAGTATATATATATATCCAAGGACGATTTTAGGAGAGAGACCCCAAAGTGACCCTTCCTTAGACGTTCCAGTACATTGAGTCTGAATGACAATTTCCTATCTAGAATTATACCTAGAAATTTTAAACTTTCAGAAAAGACCAGCTCCGAGAAGGATCCACATATGAGACCTTATTTTTTCCTAGTACAGAAAACCAATTCTGTCTTGTTTGGGTTAACGCCCAAACCGCTGCTTCTAGCCCATCTAGCCCCCCTTGTTTAATGCCCCCTGTAGAATGTCTTTGAATGCCCCTCTGTTTGTAAACCTTGTTAGAGTTGTGGACCTAAGACTTGCTGTTATGCATCTTCTGTTGAGTAGGCTTTGAATTAGTCTACCAAGCTGGAGTTCAACCTTAGATGTAACAGAGCCTCAATTAACGCATCTAAGGGAATGTTGTTAAAAGCCCCTTCTAGGTGTTTAACGAAAGGACACCATAGTGAATTCATTGGAAAGTAGGACCGATACGATAGTTCGTGCAGGGCTAATTCTGTAGAATATTCCTTGTTGTAAGCATGTTGGATCCAGGACGGAAGTTTTGTATCCAGGTTTTCTCTAATGAAAGAATCTCGAAGTCTTTTCAAACCTTTCAATAGGAAGGAGGATAGGCTAATTGGTCTGAAGTCTTTTGGCCTAGTGTGCGATATTATTCCCGCTTTGAGTATGAATACCACTTTGGTATCCCTCCATCGATTGGGGATGTATGAGAGCCTGATACAGCCTTCATAAATTTTCTCCAGCCACGGAATGATGTACTTCAACATTTCTGCTAGAGTCATGCCATCTGGTTCAGGTGATTTAAAGCTCGCCCAGCTGATTGTGGATTTAGCAGCCAAAAACCTAGCGACGCTTGCAGTTCTCTAGCTTTCTTGTTGGCCCTAGTGTGCCTCGAGTTATTTCGATGAGTTCTCCGGGAAATGTGCGTCGAGCAGTCCTCTAAGCGACTGCTTGGTATTTTTTGTGCAGTTATTGACCTCATGCAGGTAACCCACTGTACACGGTGTGCTGGATAGTATCTTCAACAGGCTTGCGGCGTCTGTGACATGTTTACTTCTCACAGAAGAAGGTGTTTCAATGAAAGATCTATGAAATACATACTTTCAAATACAGACGATATTGTCTTAATTGTAAAAATTGTATAGATTAGGACGTTTTTTGTCTCAACTCTTACAGTTAAGTACAGTTTTTTTCTCTCTCAGTGTAGAAGCGTATAACATTGAATATAACGAGATGTCGTCTAAATTCTCCAATACATTTTTCTATGTGTAAATTAGGGTGCTGACTTTTATACAACCTCGTTTCCCTGTATCATATTTAGTAGATGAGTTTTTATTTAAGATTAGATAAAATCGTACATATAAGGTGATTCGATAAAAAAACTTCACGCACAAAATGATTTTTAAATTTGTATTTATCAGCATTTTGGCCAATTTTTCAAATAATTGTAAGCAGATATATAATTGAACACAAGCTTTAGAGCCACATATATGTAACATTACATAGGATCATCAAACACACAAGGAAGTTAAATATTCACGTTATCATTGGAGAGGATGAATCTCAGTGGGAGGTTGTCCTTGTTGCTGCAGGAGTTGTATAAGTCTTGCATAACTTTGATCGCACGCTCACAGCACTGGTTGCTTCGGGCAATGTTGATTATCTGTTTTCCAGTGGGTCTTCAAGCATTTGAAAGCTGTTGGGTAGTCATTCCGAGCTACAGATAGTTCTTCAAAATCTTCAGAGCGGAACAATTGACTACTGAACCAACGATCAGCCCATGAGTAAGAAATGAATAAACAGATTTTACGCAACCTGTTTCGGGTTTCAGGCTTCAGAAAAAACGCAAGAAGAGCTAGAATGGCACGAGAGTTCCAGCGTGCATTGCAGATGTTTGGGATCTGCTTAAACTTTACAAAAGGGATCTCACTCCTCTCAGTGAAGTGACGGAAGACACGAGTGAGGTGGAAGAGAAACTTACAGCCTGTTTCTCTATGTCGAACGAAAGCGATGCGAACGAAAAACAGCTGATTTAAGACCTACTAACTGACATCAGCCAATGTGATTGCATTCGCTTTGTCGTTCTGATGCCTGTTAATAGGTCTAAAATCAGCTGTTTGTCGTTCGCATCGCTTTGGTTCGACATAGAGAAACAGCCTGTTCATGTCGTCTCTCCAGCCGGCTGTTTCCTTAATCTCAGTTTTACCATTGCTGAAGGCTGCTTTCAATTGAACATAATTGCTCTGTTTACACTGTAAATATCTTAAAAACTAATTAGCTTCTAAGAAACTTACATATAAAGGGTCCGCAATCTAACGTTTCTTTTTTCAACTAGTGCTTATTTCGTGAATGGTAACATTTAGCTCATGTCTGATTTGACAGATAATTAGTTTTATCCTTCCGCTGAACGAATCCAATGCGTTTTCGCTTCGCTAAGTGGGCCTGCGATCGACATACAGAAGATGCCGATTTAGCCAAAAAAAAATCATCTTTTCAGATGAAGCTCATTTTGAACTTGGCGGGTATGTAAACAAGCAAAATTGTCGCATTTGGGGCACAGAAAACCCGCACGCATACATTGAAAAGCCGATACAACCAAAACGAGTGACTGTTTGTTGCGGATTTTGGTCCACAGGCATAATTGGGCCATTTTTCTTCGAAAATGAGCAAGGAGTGGCCGTTACAGTCAATGGCGATCGTTATCGGGCCATGTTGAACGAATTTTTGTTCACAAAAATTGAAGAGGAGGATATTGGCAACATTTGGTTTCAACAGGACGGCGCTACGTGCCACACAGCCGAAGCTACACTCGATGTTTTGCGCCCTGTTTTTGAAGATCGCATTATCAGTCGCAGAGCTGATGTCGTTTGACCACCTCGGAGCTGCGATTTGACACCGTTGGACTATTATTTGTGGGGTGCCCTCAAAGATAAGTGTTACGCCGACAAGCCAGAGACAATTGACGCTTTAAAGGACAATATTCGTGAAGCCATTGGTGAAATGCAGCTGCACACAATCGATAATGTGCTTAAAAATTGGACCGATCGTGTAGGCTACTGCATGGCCAGCCGAGGCAGCCATTTGAATTAAATTATTTTCCATTATTAACCGGAAGGATTGTACTTTCAAATAAAAAAAGAAATTTGAGAAAATATTCAGTAGTTTTTTTTTATAGCATTTTCAAAAAAAATGTTATTTGGCGGACCCTTTATATTTAGTGAAGTTAAAATGTCGTTTCAAGAATAATTATTATAATGGACTTGATCCATTCAACCATTATATTGACTATATTGTTTGAGATTATTGCATATCCAAACCCTGTCTTATTAAGAACATGTAATTTCCTTCGTAACTGCACTTGAAATCACAGCGAAACAAATCGTTATTATGCGATTAAAACACTTTTAAGTATTTTGCGGTTCATTCGATTTTCAAATCAAATCATTTGTTGTGGCAGTCAACAAGAATCAGTCGACGAGAGAGACCGCAATCAAACCGGCGGTGGGGACCAACAAACGGTTAGTGGTTGGCGGCTGACACAGCTGTGGCAAACCACCAACACCTTTTGTGTACAAAACAGACCACATCCCCCCCACGTACAGCCGCCCGTCCACGGCTAGTTAACAAAATAATGCCCGTGGGCACTGTTTGCAAAGCTAAGTGAGCTTTTGTAGTAGGCGCTTCAGTTCGTACCTTTGAATCAGTAGAACAATGGAGCTTGGCCTGTTTGGACACACTTCCAGCTGGCGTCGCCTACAGAGTTTTGTGGATACAAAAAATCATCATGCAAACATAATTCCATTAAGAAAATAAACATAGAGGCTGGCCGACTAACAGCCACATTGACTAATCCTGGAAGTGGAAGACATCACGAAATAGCCATCAAATGCCGTTTGAACATCGTTAACTCCTAATTTGTATAGTCATAACAAAATGAGTGGCATTATAAATATACATAGTTTCTGAAGTCTGAAGTGAATTAAGTGGTTGAAGTGAGACTGTTTTATTGATTTTTCAAGACGTTATGAATGTGTCACGAATTCTGTCAATAAAATTATGGGTATTTAATTATCTGTTAAGTGCTGCAGCTACTGTATATTTTTATCGATTATAACGAAGGATGGAGAATAAATACTCAGCCACAAGGCAAACAATTTGTCAACAGGACGAAATTTTAGACTGTAATAAAAAAATAAAAAATAAAAACAAACTTTTTAGAGCAAAAAAATGTCGGAGGCATTAGGTAGTTATCTATAATTTAGCTCCTGTGCAGAGCATTTTTTCTTTCTGATCGCCAAAAATATATTAACATTTTATGCACTGAAAATTTTAAATTAAATCTCATACTCATTCTTCAGTAAATATTTTTTAAAGAGTTTTCTTTGTAATTATGAAACTCACCTATAGTTTCGTTAAGACTATGAATAATTATGAAATATCTTTAGTTAAATGAACGTTCTCAAGAAATTACAGTAAATTTTCTTTAAAATTTCCATTTTATTGGAAGGTTACTTTAGTAATTGGCCAATATTTTTTGAAGTACGAGTATATACTCGATAAAGCCGGGGTACACTTTAACTGAAAGAAAATTTCACAGTACAACACATGATTTTGGGACTCAATTCTGAGAATTGGACGTGAAAGTAGACCCTAAAAATAAGAACTTCTGCATCATTCGTTTAGTCAAGTTGGCTCAATTAATAAATTAATGGCCATACGATTTTTTTGCTCAAGGTGGATTTTTGCACTTTTTCTATATTTTTTTCTCGGTATACCGTACGGAATATAATATTTGTTTATATATTAAGTTTATCATTGAATTGCAACCTTTTGAAAATATGTTCCGCATTTTTGTCTGCTATTCAATACCTACAACTTTGCTTCAGACACAAAAGAGATAGAACATTTCATCACCGCCCTCCCCATTTTAGGGGTGTTTTTTACGATTTGTTAAAATATGGCCAAAAATTACAGTTATGTGGTGAAGCTAGAAGGTAAATATGTTTCACAAAAATATTGGCCTTAATATTTTATATAAAGTTACTGAACACACCCTACACCAAAAATTTTTTTACAAAATAAAGAAATACTATAATTTTGAGGTACATTGTGGTCTATTGTTAGTGAAAAACAAGTAAAAACGTTAAGTTCGGTCATGCCGAGTTTTATATACCCTCCACCATGGATTGCATTTAATTCTATCACTGGAAAAATCTTTGGATATGGAGCAAATCTTGGAAGCATCCTTTTCGTTTAAGCAAACTATTAAAAAATTTAAAGCAGGAATTTTTAGTCAAACTCTTCATCTGAAAAATGTGGTATTAATGGGGTTACATTGGCATATTTGAGGGCTACATCTACACGGGGATTACAACAAAATATAAACTGACTTGTATACAATTTTTTTACGATGCATTTTTGCCCAAATAGAATACAAACTGCAAAGTTTCAGCTAAATTTCTTAGAAAATGTGGTGTTTATGGCTTAAACAAGCTTTTTTGGCAGCGACATCTATAGGTGGACTATAAAAAAAAGTTTACTGATTTAAAAACATTTTACTGTGATGAATACTTGTCTAAATAAAATACAAACTGCAAATATTCGCTTAAAATGTTTGAAAAAAAAAACAAATATTCGCCAAACATAATAGGGTGACTATAACAAAATATGAACCGATTTGCAAAATTTTTACTACGATGAATTCTAGTCAAAATATTGCGTGATCCATTTCGAGGTTCCCTACTTTTTTAAAGAAAAAAACACAGAAAATTCAAATTGAATGGGGAAAGTTTTGTTATAATTTTAGATAACATTCTTTGGCATTTATTTTTTGAAGATTATGTCTATCAAATGTTGGCCGCGGCTACGTCTCAGATGTTCCATCCGTTGAGTCCAATTTTCGATGATTCGTTCGAGCATTTCGACTGGTAACTGGCGAATGACACGCGTGATGTTTTGCTCCAAGGCCTGAATCGAAGCGGGTTTATCCGCATAAACTTTAGACTTTACATATCCCCACAGGAAAAAGTCTAACGGTGTGATATCACACGATCTTGGTGGCCAATCGCCCGGCCCAAAACGTGAAATTATCTGCCCACCGAAGTGTTCTCTCAATAAATCCATTGATTGATGCGTTGTGTGGGAAGTGGTGCCGTCTTGTTGAAACCAAATGTCGCCGAGATCACGAGCTTCAATTTCAGGCATCAAATAGTAGGTTATCACGGCACGATAACGGTCGCCATTGACGGTTACGTTCTCACCGGCATCATTTTTGAAGAAATATGGACCGATGATTCCACCGGCCCACAAACCACACCAAACCGTTGTTTTTTCTGGATGAAGTGGCAGCTCATGAATCTCTTCAGGTGGCTCTTCGTCCCAAATGCAGCAATTTTGCTTGTTTACATACCCATTGAGCCAGAATTGAGCCTCATCGCTGAACAAAATTTGGCTCGAAAACGTCGGATCTTCTTGGAACTTTTCAAGAGCCCATAGATGTCGCGATGTCGCTTGGAAAGGTCGGGCGGCTTCAATTCTTGCACAAGCTGTATTTTGTATGCTTTCAATTTAAGATCTCGACGTAAAATGCGCCAAGTCGTTCCATACGTCAGTCCGAGTTGCTGCGAACGGCGCCGAATCGACTCTCCACGGTCTTCGTGTACACTCTCAGCTACGGCCGCTACATTTTCTTCACTGCGTGCTGGACGTGGTCTATTCGGTCGAATATTATCCAATAATCAATGCTGAGACCCAGTAGGCCGATTATGTTGACCATAAGTTGAGCGAAGTGCACGAAAAACATTCCTCACAGAACGTGAATTTTCGTAATAAAGTTAAAAGATTTGTAAACGTTGTTCAGGCGTAAGTCCTTCCATGATGAAATGCCAAACAATAATTAACAAAAATAACATGACAGCATGACACGACTCACACGTGATCTGTCAAAAAAAAAGGCTATTGAAAAAACTATCTCTACTTGGATCACCCGTTAGAATACAAACTGCAAAGTTTTAGCAAAATTGCTTTAAAAATGTGGTATCTACGGCTCAATAACCGTATTTTGGAGCGACCTCTTTAGGGGAGCTGTATTAAAACATTGACCGATATGGCCCATTTGCAATCCCAAACAACTTGCATATATAAGACGTATTTCTACCAAATTTGATCAACGCAGCTCTATTATTACGGACTGGAGTGTGATTTCAACAGACGGACGGACAGGCGGTATGGTTAAATCGTCTTAGAATTTTGCGACGATTAAGAATATATGTATATACTTTATGGGGTCTCTGATCAATATTTAGAGGTGTTTCAAACGGTGTGACAAAATGAATATACCCCCCATCCTATGGTGGAGTGTATAAAAATGGCACATAAACACTTAAAATTCGGTACAGTGCAATTTCTTTGATGTGTGACTGTTCACCGAAAAAATGCGCATTCGTAAACTACTTCGAATGCGCCATATTACATTACTCACCAAGTGGGGGTATACCTCAGACGTAAGTTCGATAATGGGTCATATTGGTTCACTCTTCTGGTAGCTTTAATAACTTCTGTTCTTTTTATCCAAATAATATCTACATCGCTACATGCTGAAAAAAATCGCTGCTGTAGTATATTGTCCCAAACATATTCGGCTTGAAATATATATATGTTTAGGTTACACTGTAAACATATAGTATTTGGTACACATAAAAATTATATATTTGGGACGATGTTGTTCTAAACAAATCTTTGTTTACATCCCACTATGTTTATACCCTACACCACACTGTGGTACAGGGTATTATGACTTTGTGCATTTGTTTGTAACACCTAAAAAGAAAGAAAAAGACCCATTGTTTATTATACCGATCGACTCAGAATCACTTTCTGAGTCGATTTAGCCATGTCCGTCTGTCCGTCTGTCCGTCTGTCCATGTATTCTTGTAATCAAAGTGCAGGTCGTATTTATGGTCCGATTGTGATGAAATTTAGCATAGTGCTCTTTTTTGGCCCAAGGACGATCCCTATTGAAATTGGTTAAAATCGGTTCAGATTTGGATATAGTCCCCATATATATGTTTCAACCGATTTGACATGCAAGCGCCGTAGAAACCACATTTTACATCCTATCTTTATGAAATTCGGCAGAGAGAGTTTTATTATTACGTGAATGAACACTACCAAATTCGGGGAAAATCGGTTCAGATTTAGATATAGCCCCCATATATATGTTTCACCCGATTTAACATTTAACATGCTTATTACATGTATGAACACTGCCAAATTCTTATCGCAATGCCCATTTTCGCATTGGTAGGTAGGTGTAGGGTATTATATAGTCGGCCCCGCCCGACTTTCTGTCTTTCTCTACTGTTTTTTTTTTAATTTCCGTTTGCATGAGTTGTGTCCTCATTGTCCAGTCATAATATTATTAAGCTATAAACCGTTCACATAACAGAAGAACTACTCCTGCAAAATTTCATGGAAATCCAGTCAGCGGCTTGCGTGTCAATCGACCATCGACCACCGACCACCAACAAACATAATTTAATATTTATATGCAATTAGTAAAATGATTAATAAACAAAGCACGTTTTTAAAAAATTTGTATAACATTTATTCCGTTTAATTTGATTTTATACTTCAATCTGGTCTGAATTGTGCAATTGATGCTATTATAGCCCACATCCTGTATGGTTTATAGTTATTACTCCTACGGCATCTGTCGTTAATAATTTTACACGTGTCGGATTTATGCCAAAACAAATCAGTGGCCTGAGGCTCACCATATACTATGGCTGCAATTCAGCTTTCATCAATCTATCTAATCAATCTGGTGTGGTTTCGATTTGAGTAATTAAAAATTCCTTACGATTAATTACGGTTAATTAAAAACAACTTTATTGCAAACCAATTGAATGAGCATTAGTAATAAATCTTTTTAATAATCTTTTGTAATTATTAATAAATAATATGTGTTCATAAATAAAGCTGGTTATTAAATATATGCAGTGGTAAAGCGACAATTAGTTTTCATTTGATGAGGGCTATACACATGTATTACCATGTTCAACACTAATCTATAGTAATTGTGAGAACGTGACATTAAATTAATTTGTTGATCTTGTCAACAAGTTTGGTTTAAACCATATCCCACCAAGATCCTTTGATTCTGTTGTTCTTCCAAATTTCGATTAATTTCAATGAATTTACCATTTTATTTTCTTCACATAAGCAGTGGTGCGAATTTTCGTTTTGGGATTTAAAATCCAATATTCATTTAAAAACTTATTAGAGAAGAAATGCAATTGAAAGGTAGTGAAATGTAGTAAATGATGATCCATTTCGATTTTTTTTTTAATTTTACGTTGAACATCTAAATATAATTAGATGTTGAAATCTTAAAGAAAATATCATTCTTAAATATATTTGCTTTCAAAGTTGACCCCAACTACACTGTAGTTATTCCATTCGGAAGGTCCAATTTTCCATCACTCTTTCCAGCATGATGATGTCTTATGGAATATGGTACTTTGTGCGGCAGATTCTATATCATTGGACATTTTTGTTAATTCTTTGTCCGTCTAACGGTATTGGGAAAGCTGTCTAAAATACAGAATATGAAAACAATTACATAAATAATTTCGTAATTCAAGTAAGCCTATTTAGCGCTAATGAAAGTGCACTGTTCCAAATTGTAGGTGTTTGTATGCGCTAGTGTTAAAGCCATGAGATATTAAATTTCGGTACAATTTGACCTTTTTGTTTAAGAAGTAACAAAAGGAGCGTGACGTTCATTTTTCGCTGCAAAAGCCTTATATAGTGCACAATTTTAAGAATTTTTAAGCACTGGCATTAATGTTATAAGCTGTACGGAATGATTAATTTGTTTGAGCGTGAGCATATCGCCGATTTTTCTCTAGGTGGTACACGGGGCAAAATCGCCTTTTTTGATATGTTGGAATCGAAAGAAAATATATTTGGAACACAAATTCTTAAATATTATGTATTTCTGAGCAAATACATTTGATTTGAAAATCAATAAAATAAAATATGTGTTTAAATACAAATAAAATTATTGTTTAGGAATAAATTTTATTTAAAAAAGATTTTCAAAACTTTTGTAGAATTTTTTGAATTTCAGTTTTAATTTTTCTTGGTTTCGAATTGAACCTCCCAATTATGATACCAAATGCAGCATTATCATCTGTTTTCAATCAATCAACTCAAATTTCAAATTCAAATTTATTTTGATCTAAGATAATAATAATAAATATTTGTTTCGGAAATAATAGTCCAAAATAAAACCAGTAAGGAAAGACAGAAAGTCGGGCGGGGCCGACTATATAATACCCTACACCTACCTACCAATGCGAAAATGGGCATTGCGATAAGAATTTGGCAGTGTTCATACATGTAATAAGCAAACTCTCTCTGCCAATTTTCGTACTGATCGGATATAAAACACGGTTTCTACAGCGCTAACATGTCAAATCGGGTGTATCATATATATTGGGACTATGTTAAAATCTGAACCGATTTTTCCCGAATTTGGCAGTGTTCATGCATGTAATAAGAAAACTCTCTCTGTTAAATTTCGTTTATACAGCGCTTAAATGTTAAATCGGGTGAAACATATATATGGGGGCTATATCTAAATCTGAACCGATTTTCCCCGAATTTGGCAGTGTTTATTCATGTAATAAGAGAACTCTCTCTCTGCCAAATTTCGTACTGATATGATTTAAAATACAGTTCCTACAGATCTTACATGCCAAATCGGGTGAAACATATATACGGGGGCTATATCTAAATCTGATCGGATTTTCTCCGAATTTGGTAGTGTTCATTCACGTAATAATAAAAGTCTCTCTGCCGAATTTCATAAAGATCGGATGTAAAATGTGGTTTCTACGGCGCTTGCATATCAAATCGGGTGAAACATATATATGGGGACTATATCCAAATCTGAACCGATTTTAACCAATTTCAATAGGGATCGTCCTTGGGCCAAAAAAGAGCACTATGCTAAATTTCATCACAATCGGACCATAAATACGACCTGCACTTTGATTACAAGAATACATGGACAGACGGACATGGCTAAATCGACTCAGAAAGTGATTCTGAGTCGATCGGTATAATAAACAATGGGTATATCTCTTCTCCTTTTAGGTGTTACAAATAAATGCACAAAGTCATAATACCCTGTACCACAGTGTGGTGTAGGGTATAAATATTATTTGAAATAGTATACATTTAAATGAGAGTGCTTATGAAAAGATTAGGCTGGATCGAATCAATGGACATGGCTTATCCCTTAAAAAGTCAAAATATATCACAGAATTTGTAAAGATGGACAAAATTGGTCACCATTATATAATTCAATACTCTCATTTGAAAGGTCCTAGTGGAACCAATAATAACGCCGAGCTAGATTCTTCTCTGGAGGAATCTGCTCCTACGCATATCGTTATAACCTATTGGGTGGCAGAGTTATATAACTCTAACGATAACTCTCGAAAGGAGTAACCGATTGACTTCAAATTTGCGGTATGCGGTAATATTTTGCTCTATCTCCGGCTAAGTTCGAAGATGGGCCATATTAGTCCACTCCTTCTACACCATTTTCAATTGTAATTCGAAAAAAGTCAATTGAAATTCGAAGATTCCATTTAAAATTCGAAAAATATCAATTGAAATTCGGATATTCCATTTGAAATTCAAAAAAGGTCAATTGATATTCGAAAAACATCAATTGAAATTTGAAAAACAACAATTGAAATTCGAAACACATCACTTGATATTCGAAGAACATCAATTGAAATTCGAAAAACATCAATTGAAATTCAAAACACATCATTTGAAATTCGTAAAATTGCAATTGAAATTCGAAAAACATCAATTGAAATTCGAAATTCATCATTTGAAATTCGAAAAATTAAAACAAAATCAATGCTGTATATTAGAAGGGGTCGCATTTAAGTGATACGATTTTTCTGTGTTAAACATTTAATATTAAAATATTTAAATGTGTTTTGTTTCAACTAATTTTAAATAAATATTCATAAAAGATAAGATCATCTATATGTTTTCTGTTCGTCACATTATAAGTTAAGATTTAGTCAGAAAATGTGTTGAAATAAATTCTACGCAATTTAATGTACAGATTTGTTTACATTTTCGTATTTCAATTGATGTATTTCGAATATCCAATGATGTTTTTCGAATTTCAATTGGTGTATTACGAATTTAAATTGGAAAATTCGAATTTCAATTGATGTATGTCGAATTTCAATTGATGTTTTTTGAATTTCTATTGATGTGTTTCGGATTTTAATTGACGTTTTTCGAATTTCAATTGATGTGTTTCGAATTTCAAATGATGTATTTCGAATTTAATATCTTTTGTATCTAAAGTCTAGAGAAAATTAACCGATTTTAACATTAATACCAGTGAATACAAATGCTTGAAATTTTGTACGGTGTAATGCTTTTATAGTATCTATAGTCCAAAGAAACGTGACCGTTAATGGCATGCCCCTTTTGGTACCTTCCACTTAAATAAAGCATTTTGTACCAAAACTTTAAAGTTATTAAATGCAAGTTAAATTCATAATAATTTAATTAAAACAAAAAATAAATAAATTTACGATTATTTTTTGGAACGCAAGTTGAGGGGATTCATAAGTCGGTTTACCCGACTGAACTTTCCTACTTGTTGTTAAGTATTTTTTGGCATTTCATCACGGAAAGACTTACGCCTGAACAACGTTTACGCGTGTCATTCGCCAGTTACCAGTCGAAATGCTCGAACGAGTCATCGCAAATTGGACTCAACGGATGGACCATCTGAGATGTAGCCGCGGCCAACATTTGATAGACATAATCTTCAAATAATAAATGCCAAAGAATGTTCTTTCAAATGATAATAAACATTCCCCATTCAATTTGAATTTTCTGTTTTTTTTTTTTCATTAAAAAAGTAGGGAAACTCGAAATGGATGGCGCTATACATATAGTCGAGTGTTTGCGCCGATTTGTAACCATGGATGAGTCATGATATCCACCATTTCACACATGGGACAAAGGAACAGTCAAAGCAGTGGACTGAAATTGGAGAATCGTTTCCAAAGAAGGCGAAGACAGTTCCATCTGCAGATAAGGTCTTGGAGTCTGTGTTTTGGGATGTGCATGGTACAATATTTATTGATTATATTCAAAAAGGAAAATCAATCCACGGCAAGTATTATGGTTACTTATTGATGAAATTAAAACAAGTAAAAGCGAATCTTATATAACCTCCATCAAGGATTGCATTCAATTCTATTATTGGAAAAATCTTTAGATGCAAACTACAAAGCTTCTGCTAAATTGCTTTAATATTGTGGTATCTATGGCTCAAAACCCGTATTTTGGAGCGGCCTCTATAGGGTGACTATAACAAAATATGAACCGATTTGCAAAATTTTTGCTGTGATGAATTCTTGTCAAAATAGAATACAAACTGCAAAGTTTCTGCTAAATTGCTTTAAAGATGTGGTGTCTATGGCTCCAAAACCATATTTTTAAGCGACCTCTGCAGGGGAACTGTATCAAAACATTGACCGATATGGCCCATTTGCAATCCCGAACAGTCTGCAACTATAAGAAATATTTCTACAAAATTTAATCAACCTAGCTCTATTATTACGCGCGTAGCGTTACAACAGATGGACCGACGGACAGAAGGACATGGCTAAATCGTCTTAGAATTTTACGTCGATTAAGAATATATATACTTTATGAGGTCTCGGATCAATATTTAGAGGTGTTAGAAACGTGGTGACAAAAGTAATGTACCCCCCATCCTATGCTGGAGGGTATAAAAAAGGTAGCATTTGGCGAAAAAGATAGTATTGTTTCATCAAGACAATGCACCAGTTCACACATCCACTATTGCGATGGCCAAACTCACTGAATTGCTTCACCAAGCACCTTATTCGCCAAATATAACTACCACGGATTATTTTCTGTTTCCAAACTTGAGAAATTGGCTCGGTGATAAAAGATTTGACAAAAACAGAGAGGTGGAACTAGACATCCTACCAACAGAGTATCGAAGCTATTTAACCTCGCTGGGAAAAGTGAATTGAGCTAAACGGAGATTATGTTGAAAAATAAAATGTTCTCAAAATGTGTGTGTATTCATTGTTAGGTCAGCAAATTTTGAGACCGCCCTATAAAGGAGTGACAGACTGACTTCAAATTTGGTATGTAATATAATATTTTTTTCTATAAAGGTCTAAGTTCGAAGATGGGCCATATTGTTCAACTCCATCTAGTACTCCCCCACAAAGGGTTAGCATTTAGTGAAATATTCTCTAATAACGTCTACACCACATATCTAAATCCTTTGTAATTGCATTCATAGTTCTAAGATATGTGTCGCTATCACTACGTGAAAAATGGGCGAAGTTGACCTCCAAAGGGGGGGCAAAATTCGAAACTGGTGCCACAGCGGAATCCAAATAACTAGAGCTAGAATATCTAAAATTGGTGTAAGGATAGTCCTTGGGCTTAGACTTGGAACAATAAGTACTGGACTAAATATTAATATATAACGGGTTTTCCAATAGTAATGATATGATTTTGAGGTGCCGTTTCGGCCATTTGTAATATGTCATGATCTGTCATTTGTTTTTCATTGTATTCAGTAGTGTTTAAAATTTCATCATGGAGAGATATACGCAAGAACAACGATTACAAATTATTCAGTTTTATTATCAAAATAATCGTTCTCCAATTGCAACTTTTCGTGCGCTAAGTACATTTTTTTTTAAATCCAAAAAATATAGGGTGATCCTAGTAGAGATACTTTTTTCAATAGCCTTTTTTGACAGATCACGTGTCAGTCGTCTCATGCTGTCATGTTATTTTTGTTAAGTATTGTTTGGCATTTCATCATGGAAAGACTTACGCCAGAACAACGTTTACAAATTATTCAGTTTTATTATCAAATTAATCGTTCGATAAGTCCATTTTCCATTTTTAAATAACAAAAAACACTTTCCAGTCGACCCACGACCTTGACACCCATGAGCAATATTTTAGCTCTCGTTAAGAGCTATCTTTTTGCCATTGAGCGATTCCCGATCCGACGTACCGGAATCATCGGTCCATATTTCTTCAAAAATGATGCCGGTTAGAACGTAACCGTCAATGGCGACCGTTACCGTGCCATGATAACCGACTATTTGATGCCTGAAATTGAAGCTTGTGATCTCGGCGACATTTGGTTTCAACAAGACGGCGCCACTTCCCACACATCGCATCAATCAATGGATTTATTGAGAGAACACTTCGGTGAGCTGATAATTTCACGTTTTGGTCCGGTCGATTGGCCACCCAGATCGTGTGATATCACACCGTTAGACTTTTTCCTGTGGGGATATGTAAAGTCTGAAGTTTATGCGGACAAACCCGCTCGATTCAGGCCTTGGAGCAGAACAGCACGCGTGCCAGTCGAAATGCTCGAACGAGTCATCGAAAATTTGACTCAACGGATGGACCGTCTGAGACGTAGCCGCGGCCAACGTTTGATAGACATAATCTTCAAAAAATAAATGCCAAAGAATGTTCTTTCAAATTTTAATAAACATTCCCCATTCAATTTGAATTTTCTGTGTTTTTTATACCCTACACCACACTGTGGTACAGGGTATTATAACTTTGTGCATTTGTTTGTAACACCCAAAAGGAGAAGAAATATACCCATGGTTTATTATACCGATCGACTTAGAATCACTTTCTGAGTTGATTTAGCTATGTCCGTCTGTCCGTCTGTCTGTCCGTCTGTCCGTCTGTCTGTCTGTGCATGTATTCTTGTAATCAAAGTACAGGTCGCAATTATGGTCCGATCTCGACGAAACTTTACACATTTCTTTTTTTTTTTTGGCCCAGGGACGATCCCTATTGAATTTGGTTAAAATCGGTTCAGATTTAGATATAGCCCCCATATATATGTTTGTCCCGATTTGACATGTAAGCGCTGTAAAAACTTTATTTTATATCCGCTCAGTATGAAATTCGGCAGAAAGAGGTTTCTTATTATATGAATGAACACTGTTAAATTTGGAAGAAATCGGTTCAGATTTAGATATAGCCCCCATATATACGCTACCCCCGATTTGACATGTAAGCGCTGTAAAAACTTTATTTTATATCCGATCAGTATGAAATTCGGCAGAAAGAGGTTTCTTATTACATGAAGGAATACTGCCAAATTCGGAGAAAATCGGTTCAGATTTAGATATAGCCGCCATATATATGTTACCCCGATTTCACATGTAAGCGCTGTAAAAACTGTATTTTATATCCGATCAGTATGAAATTCGTCAGAAAGAGGTTTCCTATTATATGAATGAACACTTTTAAATTTGGAAGAAATCGGTTCAGATTTAGATATAGCCCCCATATATACGTTACCCCCGATTTGACATGCGAGCGCTGTAAAAATGTTATTTTATATCCGATCAGTGCGAAAGTCGGCAAAAAGAGGTTTCTTTCTACGTGAAGGAATACTGCCAAATTCGGAGAAACTCGGTTTAGATTTAGATATAACACCCATATATATGTTACCCCCGATTTGACGTGTAAGCGCTGTAAAAACTGTATTTTATATCCGATCAGTGCGAAATTCGGCAGAAAGAGGTTTCTTATTACATGAAGGAATACTGTTAAATTCGGAGAAAATCGGATTAGATTTAGATATAGCTCCCATATATATGTTACCCCCGATTTGACATGTAAGCGCTGTAGAGACTGTATTTTATATCCGATCAGTACGAAATTCGACAGAAGGAGGTCTTTTTACATAAATGGGTATTCAGGGAAGATCGGTTCAGATTTATATTAAAGCTCCATATATATGTTCCTCCTGGTTTGGTATCAAACCGCTATAGAAGTTTTATTTTACTTCCGATCATTAAAATTTTCCAGAAAGATGTTTCTCAATTTAGGAACGAATATTGCTTAGTTTAGCGATTATCGTTTCAGAATTAGAAAATATGTTTCTACCCATTTACCAATTAAACCAAATTATTATGGCAATGACCCTTATCGCATTGTGAGGGAGGTGTAGGGTATTATATAGTCGGCCCCGCCCGACTTTCTGCCTTTCCTTACTGGTTTTTTCTTAAAAAAAGTAGGGAACCTCGAAATGTATCACCCTATACTTTCCAGTCGACCTACGACCTTGCAATATTTTAGCTCTCGTTAAGAACTATGTTTTTGCCATTGACCGATTCCCGAGTCGACGTACCGTGAAGGAGCTAGAGCAAAAATAAACTTTTCGTTCACATTTGAAAATGATGCCAAATCCATTTTTTTAAATCAAAAAAAAAAAACACTTTCCAATCGACCTACGACCTTGACACCCATGAGCAATTTGTTAGCTCTTGTTAAGAGCTATCTTTTTGTCATTGACCGATTGTGGCTACGTGCCACATTTGTGGCTTGTGCAAGTCCCGCCATCCTGGCGTGGACTTAAATAATATCTTTGGGAGGATGTTGGTCTTAACAAAACAATGTTCCCAGTCAAATATTTTTTACTTATATCTAATATTTCTGAAACAAATATTAATTTTTATTTAAATATTTTTTAAAGTTTCTATTGGTTTGTAAAATTCTATTAACATTTAAATCGTACTATCTTGGGTAGAGATAAATTGCATTAACTACAATTGACGATTAGAATATTTATACATTAAAACCAGTAAGGAAGTACAGAATCGTCGGGCGGGCAGACTATATAATTCCCAACACATCACTAATAATGAAAATGGGCATTGCGATAATAATTTGGAATAATTGGTTTGGTTTCTGTTAACGAAGTACTAAGCTGCACTTCCTCATCAAGGCTTATTCCAAAAAGAAGGTGAAGATGATGCTCATAATAAACTAGATCTGAAACGATAATGTTAAAATGCGCAGTATTCTTTTATAGATCAAGAATCGAAAGGAACAAATAGATGGAACTATCTTCTTCTTTATTTGCAAAACCGTTCCGGGTGTAAGTGATCATAAAATTATACATTTGTTCTTAGATGGAACTATACATAATCTAAACAGATTTTCATGAACATGGATCAAAAACATAATTTCTGCCAAATTTTATGAAGATCGGACGTAAAATAAATTTTCAATAGCGCTTAAATGCTAAATAGGCAGGAACAAATATATGTGGGTATATCTAAATCTGAACCGATTATCCCCAATTTAAGCAGTATTAGTTCCTAAATTGAGAAACTTCACTCTTTCCTAAATTGAGAAACTTCTTTCTGCCAAATGTAGCAATGATCGAAAGTAAAGCATAACTTATGTAGCATATGTATGAGGGCTATAAAACTGAACCGATTTTCCCCGTATTTGGCAGTGTTCACTCAATAATAAGAAACCTCTTTCTGCCGAATTCCGTACTGATAGGATATAAAATACAGTTTCTACAGCGCTTACATGTAAAATCGGGGGTTACATTTATGGGGGAAAAGTTAACCCTTTCTGTGGGAGGTACCAGAAGGAATGGACCAATATGGCACATCTTCGAACTTAGCCGGAGATAGAAAAAAAATATTACCACATACCATTTTAAGTCAATCGGTTACTCCTTTCGAGAGTTATCGTGCGCACCATCCAGCAGACATACGGACGGACGTACATTTCTCATTCGACTTAAAATTACCCAAAACGAATATTCGCCGAACATACTTTGGGTCTTAGATCACTCCTTCGATGTGTTACACTTTTGCCCGTAGCAACTGATATACACCCTCGTACCACTAAAGTGAGGGGATAAATATAGAATGAGTGCTAAAAATCCACCTTGAGCAAAAAAATTCGTATGGCCATTAAATTACACTTTCCAACAAATAACGACTTTTCGAATAACGACATGTTGAGTAGATCTTTTTATACCCCCCCCACCATAGGATGGGAGTATACTAACTTTGTCATTCCGTTTTCAACACCTTGAAATATTGATCTGCGATCACATAAAGTATATATTCATGATCGTCGTGAAATTCTAAGCGATTTAGCCATGTCCGTCTGTCTGTTGAAATGACGCTACAGTCCGTAATAACAGAGCTAGGTTGATGACATTTTATAGAAATACTTCTTATAGTTGCAGGTCGTTTGGGATTGCAAATGGACCGTATCGGTCAATATTTTGATATAGCTCCCCTATAGAGGTCGCTCCAAAATACGGTTTTTGAGCCATAGATACCAGGTTTTTAAAGCAAATTTGCTGAAACTTTGTAGTATGTATTCTATTTTGACTAGAATTCATCACAGTCAAAATTTTGCTAATCGGTTCATATTTTGTTATAGTCACCCTATAGAGGTCGTTCCAAAATAGGCTTATTTAAATCATAAATACAACATCTAAGCATTTTAAGCGAATCTTTGCAGTTTGTGTTTCATTTAGACAAGAATTCATCACAGCAAAAATTTTTTAAATCAGTTCATATTTTGTTATAGTCCACCTATAGATGTCGCTCCCATAAACATGAAATTATCTGGCAAAAATTTTCGTAGAATATTTAAATCCTGAAATGTCCCGTTTGCTAGGACTTTTTTGGGTTTTCGACAAAAGGGTCACTAGTTCCCCATTAATAGGGGAACTAGTGGATTAAGATTTTAAACAAAAATTATCCTCATAAAATTCCACTACATAACTCTGACAATAAGAAATCTCTCAGAAATTAACTTTCATAATTTTTTTAATCTATATATATAAAGAAGAATGTGTGTTTGTTTGTTGGTTTGTTTGTTTGTTGGTTTGTTTGTACCGTATAGACGTCTAAACGGCTGGACCGATCTTCTTGAAATTTTCACAGAATGTACATGTGTGGGGCGTGGTGAAAATAGGGTACTTGAATTTTCGATATATCAAGTGGGCGTGGCCCCGCCCACATAAGACAAATTTTAAAATTGAGATATCTTGCACAATATGTTAGCGAGAGTGCTGTAATTTTGGACATATGTGTCTGATGGCAGTCTACGTGATTGGTCCAAAAATGGGCTGGATCGCAGTAATGGGCGTGGCACCGCCCATACAAGCCAAATTTAAAAAATGTTATATCTTGCACAATTTGTTAGTGAGAGTGCTGGAATTTTGTGTATACGTATCTGGTGGCAGTCTACGTGACTGGTCTAAAAATGGGCGGAATCGGGTCAATGGGCGTGGCACCGCCCATATAAGCCAAATTTTGAAATTGATTAATCTTGCACATTTTGTTAGCGAGAGTGCTGTAATTTGGTGCATATGTATCTGGTGGTAGTCTACGTGATTGGTCCAAAAATGGGCGGAATCGGACCAATGGGCGTGGCACCGCCTGTATAAGTCAAATTTTGAAATTAAGATATCTGTCACAATTTGCTATCGAGAATGCTGTAATTTTGTGCACATGTATCTGGTGGTAGTCTACGTGATTGGTCCAAAAATGGGCGGAAGCGGACCAATGGGCGTGGCACCGCCCATATAAGTCAAATTTTGAATTTTAGATATTTTTCACAATATTTTAGAGAGAGTGCTGTAATGTTGTACATATATATCTGGTGGTAGTCTACGTGATTGTTCCAAAAATAGCCGAGATCGGACCAAAGGGCGTGGCACCGTCCATATAAGCCAAATTTTGAAATTAAGATATCTTGCACCATTTGTTAGCGAGAGTGCTGTAATGTTGTACATACGTATCTGGTGGCAGTCTACATGATTGGTCCAAAAATGGGCGGGATCGCAGCAATGGGCGTGGCACCGCCCATATAAGCCAAATTTAAAAATGTTATATTTTGCACAATTTGTTAGTGAGAGTGCTGGAATTTTGTGTATATAGGTGGCAGTCTACGTGACTGGTCTAAAAATGGGCCGAATCGGGTCAATGGGCGTGGCACTGCCCATATAAGCCAAATTTTGAAATTGACTTATCTTGCACATTTTGTTAGAGAGAGTGCTGTAATTTTGTACATATGTATCTGGTGGTAGTCTACGTGATTGTTCCAAAAATAGCCGGGATCGGACCAAAGGGCGTGGCCTTGCCCATATAAGCCAAATTTTGAAATTAAGACATCGTGCACAATTTGTTATAGAGATCGCTGTAATTTTGTGCACATGTATCTGGTGGTAGTCTACGTAATTGGTCCAAAAATGGGCGGAAGCGGACCAATGGGCGAGGCCCCGCCCATATAAGCCAGTTTTGAAATTGATATATCTTGCACAAATTTGTAGCGAGAGTGCTGTAATTTTGTACATATGTATCTGGTGGTAATCTACGTAATTGGTCCAAAAATGGGTTGAAACGGACCAATGGGCGTGGCACCGCCCATATAATTAATATTTTGAAATTCAGATATTTTTCACAATATGTTAGAGAGAGTGCTGTAATTTTGAACATATATATCTGGTGGTAGTCTACGTGATTGTTCCAAAAATAGCTGGGATCAGGCCAAAGGGCGTGGCAACGCCCATATAAGCCAAATTTTGAAATTAAGATATCTTGCACAATTTCTTATCTAGAGTGCTGTAATTTTGTGCACATGTATCTGGTGGTTGTCTACGTGATTGGTCCAAAAAATGGCCGGGATCGGACTAAAGGGCGTGCCCGGCCCATATAAGCCAAATCTTAAAATTAAGATATCTTGCACAATTTGTTAGCGAGGGTGCTGTGATTTTGTGCATATGTATCTGGTGGTAGTCTACGTGATTGGTCAAAAACTGGGAGGAATCGGATCAATGGGCGTGAAATTGAGATATCTTCAAAATTAGCGAGAATGCTCTTATTTTATGGAGGTGTTTTGGTGGAAGTAATCGTGATTGGTTCAAAAATGGATGTAATCGGAAATCTAAATCTGGGGCAACGAAGTGGACCGGGTCCAGCTATATATATATATACATTTTGAAATTAAGATATCTTGCACAATTTCTTATCTAGAGTGCTGTAATTTTGTGCACATGTATCTGGTGGTAGTCTACGTGATTGGTCCAAAAAATGGCCGGGATCGGACTAAAGGGCGTGCCCGGCCCATATAAGCCAAATCTTAAAATTAAGATATCTTGCACAATTTGTTAGCGAGGGTGCTGTGATTTTGTGCATATGTATCTGGTGGTAGTCTACGTGATTGGTCAAAAACTGGGAGGAATCGGATCAATGGGCGTGAAATTGAGATATCTTCAAAATTAGCGAGAGTGCTCTTATTTTATGGAGATGTTTTGGTGGAAGTAATCGTGATTGGTTCAAAAATGGATGGAATCGGAAATCTAAATCTGGGGCAACGAAGTGGACCGGGTCCAGCTATATATATATATACATGGATGTGTGTATGTTACGTATGGACTCCAAAACGTCTGGATCGGTTTTGATGACATTTTCAGGGAATGTTCACATAAGCCTAGAGGGTGACATAGGCTTTATAAGTTCTTGATTGAGGGGGCGTGGGTCCGCCCATATAAGCCAATGTTTTTAGTGATTCCTACTGTCCGAACCTACGAATAGATTAACGATTAACGAATTCCTACTGTCGCCATCTACATGAACCATGTTTTGATAAATGGACGGCATCGGAAATCTGAAGTCTGGGGCAACGAAGTGGACCGGGTCCAGCTAGTTTAGTATAAAGCTCCCTTCGACCAAAAAATTAATAGCTAGACTATAAGTTTATTCTACGAAAATGATCTACCCAACATGCCCTTTCAAAACTATAGGGTCGCTATTCTGTTCCAAAAATGCTGTTGAACAGTATTATTAATTGAGCCAACTTGTCTAAATGAATGATGCAGAAGTTATTATTTTTGGCGCTACTTTCACTTCCAATTCTAAGAATTAAGTCCCAAATCAATGAGCTGTAAAATGCAGGACTGTGTTATGTTTGGTTTATATGGAAGTCAGATTTAAACGACAATGGCACAACTTTGAAACATCATCCTCTCCAAAAATAATATCGCTAAGAGTGAAAAGGCGCAAGTTCACTTTTTGGCACAATTTATTTTTTGAAGCGGAACTAGAGTGGTCAAAACCGGTTTAAAATAAGCCGGCCCACCGGTTTTTTGCTTCCACCGTCCCCGGTTTTTCTCAAAATCATTAATTTCGAACAACCGGTGCAACCGGTTTTTTTCGTTTGTTTCCACCGGTTTTCCGGTTTTTTTATTATCACTAAAATATTAAAAATTATTTACAACTTTATATACAAAATATCACAAATTAAGATAATAATATGAAAGATCTCCTTATATGGCCTAAAAAGACTCGGCAACTTTGCTAGAATCCGAAGCCATTCACCAATTTCTATACAAATTACAAAAATTTAAAGAAAATAAATGATTCATACGCGCAGAAGTTATGTGAAAAGTAAACGCATTCTCCCACTTCCAAACCGAAACAAAAACAAGTAAGAAAATTTCATTTGGGTAAACCGACTAGTGTATACTCTTATATATTTATATGTATACTCGTATATATCCACCTGCACTAAAGTGTGTATATAAAATATATATGTATTAAGATTTAATACCTCTATTAAATATTCTATTTAATATCCCGAAATATGAATATGTTCTTGACTGAACTACATAAGGGGAATTTCATGTCAAGTGAGTTAATTTTTAAAAGCGATGTCTTCTGTCGGGATGAAAATTGCACCAAGAAGCCCTATCAGATAGTAGTTATGAGACACAATTCCAACGAAATCGGTTAAGGACTTTCCGAGTTGGAGGGTGTAAAATATTGACATTTTTGTCAAACGGTTGTTTTCCCATCTGAAATGCTAAAATGTTTGGTTGAACGTTAATTTTTTTTCAGAGGTTTATATTTATTTTGATAGATCAACAGGTCCCATCCCATTAATAGGTCACAAAGCTTTTTAAGGAAATTATCTAAGCTTTCTTTTGAGAAAAAAAATCAAAAATTAAACCAGTAAGGAAAGGCTAAAGTCGGGCGGTGCCGACTATATAATACCCTACACCACTCTCGTAATATTGAATAACTCTGATATATAAATTTTGTAATTCATGTATAAATTGTTTACATACATTTACTTTTGGGACATTTTAAAGAGCCAAATAGGATGAAACATATATATGGGAGCTATAGCTAAATCTTTACCGATTTTCTTCAAATTCAGCAATGTTGGTTCATGAATCAAGAAACTCTACCATTCTAAATTTCAAAATGATTGGATATATATAGCTTCTATAGAACTAAAGGGCCAAATCGGACGAAACATATATATGGGAGCTATAGCTAAATCTTCACCGATTTTCTTCAAATTCGGTAGTGTTGGTTCATGCATCAAGAAACTCTACCATTCTAAATTTCAAAACGATTGGATGTAAAATACAGCTTTTATAGGTCTAAAGGGCCAAATCGGACGAAACATATATAAGAGAGCTTTAGCTAAATCTTAACCGATTTTCTTCAAATTCGGCAGTGTTGGTTCATAGATCAAGAAACTCTATCATTCTAAATTTCAAAATGATTGGATCTAAAATACAGCTTCTACAGGACTAAAGGGCCAAATCGGACGAAACATATATATTGGAGCTATAGCTTAATCTTACCCGATTTTCTTCAATTTCGGCATTGATGGTTCATGGATCAAGAAACTCTACCATTCTAAATTTCAAAACGATCGGATATAAAATACAGCTTCTATAGGACTAAAGGGCCAAATCGGACGAAACATATATATGGGAGCTATAGCTAAATCTTAACCGATTTTCTTCAAATTCGGCAATGTTGGTTCATGGATCAAGAAACTCTACCATTCTAAATTTCAAAACGATTGGATGTAAAATACAGCTTCTATAGGACTAAAGGGCCAAATCGGACGAAAGATATATATGGGAGCTATATCTAAATCTGAACCGATTTTTTTCAAATTCTGAACCGATTTCAACCAAATTCAATAGCGATCTTAACAGCCACGAAATACTCTAAACTGCAAAATTTCAGAACGATCGGAGTGAAATTGCGACCTGTAGTCGACGAACAACTTTACATGGACAGACGGACGGACAAACATGGTTAAATCGACTCAGCTAGTGATTCTGAATCGATCGGTATACTTTAAGGTGGGTCTAGCTGTGTTATTTTCAGGCGTTACAAACATCTGCCGTGAAACAAACTTATAATACCCTGTACCACAGTGTGGTGTAGGGTATAAAGTTTATAATTATATATATATATTATATTTTTATTAATATATATTATATTATATATATATATTATACTATAAACATAGGTTTTTACCAAAATTTCAAAAAAGTTTAATTTTGCAAAAAAGTAATGAAAATATATTTGCTAATTTTTTTAAAAGGTTGAAGAAAAGACTATCGATAACACTTTTGCAAAATGTTTCTAAATACAATAGCTAATTAGTTATATGTATGAGATAAAAGGACCGTTTGACTCAAATGACAATATTCATCACAATCCAACTCATAACTCCTATCCAACAGCACTAAATTTGGTGCAAGATTCCTGATCAGAAGAAAATCGCCTTTTTTCTTATTAAAAAGGAAAATGTTTTTCAAACGGCAATTTTCATACTGTTTTGTTATGCAGAAAAAAAACCGGATCTACCGGTTTCCCCGGTTTTCTTCGAAGAAAAAAACCGTCCACCGGTTTTTTTATAACATAAATAAACCATCGACCGTTTTTTTATTTTTTTCAAAAAAACCGCTTTTTTGATCACTCTAAGCGGAACGTAGGATAAGTTGGATATACATCGATTTGAAAAAAAAAGCCAAAAAAATCGTGCTTTGTCATCCTTAAAAGCTGTATCGTAAAAGTCCATATACCCTTCATAAAAACATTCATATACCGTAAGTATTTTGCCTCTCCTGTAAAATTTTAAATATTGGACTTAGCGCCTTTACACTCTTAGGTCGTGATATATGAAACCGGTAGCATACCCATAACACATTATTTAAGAGATACAATTAAGAAAATATATATTTTATTTTGATCTATCTAAGAAAATCTGTAAATTGCCTTTAAAGCAAAATATGATTTAAACACACTAGTTTATATACATATATCAATCACATATATAATGGCTCAATCAAAGTAAATTGAATGCAATATAATTACAATAATTCATCATGATTCGCATTAAACTACTCTGGTACTAGAACATACAAGAGTAAATGCATCATTTTCCTTCCATTTTATTATATGGGGGGAGCAAAGCTGCTTACATATCACATACTTAAGTGATATAACTAATTCTAAGATAAGAAAAACGCAAATTACAGGCACAGCGGGTAAAATCGGTATCACTGCAATCAGAAAATAACAACGATAACAACAAAAAAAGTGAAAGGTCTCCTTGACATCATCGTCAATTAGGCCAACGTCACCAGCATCGCCACCGCCATCTCCAGCGTCACTGCCACCTCCGTTGGCTCCAGTCTTCAGTCTCCCCAATACTATTTTTATGGCGATTTGAATTTTTGTTTTATTTTATTTAAACTATCTCATACACATTATCGCGTGGATTTAATGTCGGAATAAATTAAACACTATTCTTGACTTGGATACTCGTACCTACTCCGGACCCCAAAAGAAATATGTGTCGCTAAAGGTGCAATGCAGGTAATTTTATGCATTTTATCCCTTCCTCACCCCCTCCAATCAACCTCCTGCCAATTCCACCATTTCAGCCTCAATCGATGTTATAGTCTGTCGCGTGGTAAAATACATCATTTTGCGGTTAAAACATGTCTCAACAAATCATTAAACATTCGAGTTTTTTGTACGCTTATAATGCAAAAATTAAATAAATCATTGGAGAATAATTAAACAAACTAAACCACATACGGTGGTTCTTGTTGCTATCGTATATGCAAAAACTGGCGACGAGAGAAATGAATTACAAGTGATTGGAACTGTGGTGGTCAAATGAATTTTTTTCTGTTACGAGATACATACGTACATACTTTTTTATTCTATAGACAGTACATACATACTTTTATTTATTCTATAGACAGAAAATAAAATTTAAATTTATTAATCGATATTTCAGAAATAAATTAATCTAATTGATAAATGGTAATTAATGCAATAGAAATTAATTTTTAAAATTTAAATCATATTGAATCGATATTTTGTGCATTATTCGAACAATAAGATTTATTTAGAATGAAATTAATAAAATGAATGAAAAGAAGGGCGATAGAAGTCCCAATAGAAGCAACAATGTGGAGAATATTAAAAATCGTATTTGTTTTTCATAGTTTATAAAATTAATGTTTTTCAGCAAAGCTGCTTCAGTTATTAAGCAAAAATATTAAAAATAAGTAAGAAAGTTCAGTCGGGTAAACCGACTTATGAATCCCCACACCTTGAGTTCCAAAAAAATACTCGTAAATTTATTTATTTTTTTGTTTTAATTAAATTTTATCAATTTAAATTGCATTTGATAACTTTAAAGTAACAGGTTTTCCAATAGGGATGATATGATTTTGAAGTGACGTTTCGGCCATTTGTAATATGTCATGATCTGTCATTTGTTTTTCATTGTATTCAGTAGTGTTTACAATTTCATCATGGGGAGATATACGCAAGAATAACGTTTACAAATTATTCAGTTTTATTATCAAAATAATCGTTCTCCAATTGCAACTCTTCGTGCGCTAAGTCCATTTTTTTAAATCCAGTCGACCTACGACCTTGACACCTATGAGCAATATTTTAGCTCTCGTTAAGAGCTGATATACGCAAGAATAACGCTTACAAATTATTCAGTTTTATTATCAAAATAATCGCTCTCCAATTGCAACTTTTCGTGCGCTAAGTCCATTTTTATTAAAATCCAGTCGACCTACGACCTTGACACCTATGAGCAATATTTTAGCTCTCGTTAAGAGCTGATATACGCAAGAATAACGCTTACAAATTATTCAGTTTTATTATCAAAATAATCGCTCTCCAATTGCAACTTTTCGTGCGCTAAATCAATTTTTATTAAAATCCAGTCGACCTACTACCTTGACACCTATGAGCTACATCTTAGCTCTCGTTAAGAGATATATTTTTGCCATTGACCGATTCCCGATCCGACGTACGGTTAAGGAGCTGGAGCAAAAATAAACTTTCCGTTCACATTTGAAAATTATGCTGTCAATTTTTTTAAAATCCAACACAAAGAACACTTTCCAGTCGACCTACGACCTTGACACCCATGAGCAATATTTTAGCTCTCCTTAAGAACTACCTTTTCCATTGACATATTGTGGCTACGTGTCACACAGCAAATGAAACAATTGAATTTTTGCGAGAAATATTTGGAGATTCGATTATTTCAAGAAATTGTGGTATTGAATGGCCTCCAAGAAGTTGTGATTTAACACCATTAGACTATTCCTTGTGGGGTTATTTGAAGTCATTGGTCTTTCGAAATAAACCAGACTCTCTTCAAGCTTTGCAAGTCAATATTGTACGTGCCATTCATGACATACGACTTGATGTAGTGGAAAAAGTGCTCGAAAATGGGGTTCATCGAATTAGTTCCTGCAGAAGAAGTCGTGGGGTCATTTGAATGAAGTTTTATTTAGAACTTAATTGTATCGATTGTACTTCACATTAAATAAAAACTTTTGAATTTCCTTAACAATAAGTCTGTTTCTTTTTTCAATGAAATCATACCAAAAGGGGCGTGCCAATAACCGCCACTTTTCTCTAGACACTTTGTACTATAAAATCATTACACTGTACGAAATTTCAAGAATTTGTATTCAATGGTATTAAGGATAAAATCTGTTAACTTTTGGTACAAAAAGGTCAATTTCCGTGGGAGGTACCAAAAGCGGCGTGCCAATAATGCCCATTTTTCGCTGTATTGTAGGTACTATTAAACTTTTACACTGTACAAAATTTCAAGACTTTGTATGTACTGGTAATAAAGTTATAAGCTTTTAACTTGTGGTTCAAAATTGTCCCTTTGTGTGGGAGGTACCAAATGGGGCGTGGCATTTTCGCCAATTTTTCTCGTGGTAATAGTGACTAATAAACTTATATCATGTTTAGAATTTCAGAGGATTCAAATAAGTAGTATAGAAGTTATTAAATAACACTATGCAACAAAATTTTCGTCCAAGGGATGTGGGTAACAGTTTCTGGTGCAATTAGGTGTCACAAAAACAAAAAAAATATTTAAAAAAATTTTTATGGTAATTTTTTTTTTAATTTTTTTTGTTTAAATTCCAGCTTTCGTGGAAAGTACATTCAGTATTTGGACCATAATTTTTCAAGTAGAAGCCTGATTGAGCCCTGTTATGCCTCATTATGTTATGCCTCATTAAAGGGAATTATGACGGCTACATATGCTGCAAATATCGCTTTCACGTAGAATCTTTGGTTTAGTAACAGTCGTTAAAAATATGACAAAAAAATGATTTTAAAAAAAGAACACTTTTTCCTGGTACAAAAAAAACATTAAAAATAGAAAAAACATCGAAAACATTTTTAAAAAGCCAGCATGCTAACGAAGGAAAAAATCTGTCTATTTGAAAAATATCTATGGATAGATGTAAAACTTATGAGCCATTTTGTAAATTTTAGGGAAATTTAAAAAAAAACTTTTTTCCTATTTTTTCGTTTTTAAATGATGTTTTTGCTTATATTGAATTCGCCATATGAGAGAGAGACATATAAGAGACATTGCACTTGCATTTTATTTTATGAGGATTGATGTCAGACATTATAAAATTATAGAGAGGGCGAGGTTTTATGGCCGTTCGTAACCCTCCATAAAACATGATGTGCAATGTGAGAGCTATATTGGATGAGATCCGCTCAGATAGAAGGTCATTCAACAATATTTGTGGTTTTTTTATTTATGAGGTTTCCATTCAGTTACGCCTTTTAGGGGCATGGACATCCCAGTCGTATAAACAGGTAGTAAAATTATATGTACGCAACACACAGTAGTACGCGGCAGTCTTGAAAATATTGGGTGTCTACTTTCGTTGCAGCTACGTACTGCAACTTATAAATGAATGAAATTTCTTATTAATAAATTGGTGTAATTCAGCGCCTTACAGAGATAAGTCGATTTTCTGAAAAATATTACAAAGTTATATTTCGAAGTATGAGTAAAAGACAAAGAACTTTTCAATGTGTAAATGATTCCGACAATTTCTGCTAAATCTGCGAAAAATATGTCATTAAAAAAATCGACGTGCGTTTAGTAAAATAATAAAAGAAATATATGTGCAATATGTGCAATTGGTATACGAGTTTATAATATGAACGAACCGTGGACACCTAGTATTTTGTGTAATTCGTGCCATGTAAATCTTACTCGATGGACTAGTGGAAGAATGCGGTAAGTACTTTAAAATTAATGTATTACTATGTTTTGTGGAATAAAACTTTTTAATTTTAGACTTCACCTGCTATTTGTGTCTAAGTTAATAGATTGGAGCAGGAAGTGTCCAAGTATAGCTAACAGCCTAATAACGGAAACATAATCAAGTTCAATTGAGTACTAAACTCTGAGCGATTCAAGTTTGAGTCAGAAGTCATCGCTTTTAACTCAGTTTCAACTCATTTATCTAGTGAGAGATTTGGAACTGACCAAAGATAAGGCAGAACTACTTGCATCTGGGATGAAACAGTACAATATTTTGGCCCCAAATGTTAACATATCATATTATAGAGTCCGTGATATACCTTACAAACAATTTTATACATCTGTGGACAACAGATGCTTTTGCAAGGACATTCCCGGATTATTCGAGGAACTTAATCAAACATACAATTCAAAGCAATGGCGTTTACTTGTTGACAGCAGTAAAGAAAGTTTGAAAGCAGTACTTTTACACAACGGAAATCATAAACCGTCGATTCCCATTGCTCATGCTGTCAACACTAAGGAAACATACGAAACAATGGCTAAATTTATAAAATACATAAAATATGAACATGACTGGAAAATTTTTTGCGATTTAAAAGTAGTTGGTATGTTATGCCTCTGGGATAGCCGATATTTTGCCACCACTGCATATTAAGCTCTTTAAAAATTTTGTAAAAGCCTTAAGGAAAGATGGCAATTCACTCGCATATTTAAAAGTCTTTCTTTTCAAAAAATCGAAGAAGGCGTAAAATAAGGAAACTGATGAAAGATGTGAATTTCGAATCATATTTGACGTCGGATGAAATTGCAGCATGGAGGTCGTTTAAGCTTGTAGTTTCAAATTTCCTTGGATCCAATAAAAGCCCGCAAATTGAAACAATGATTAATCATTTGTTAAAAAATTATGAAAAAATTGGTTGGAAATATATTTTTTTTATATTTCTGTATATAACATATATGTATGTATTCTTCCAACTTATTTTTCGCTTTATGTATTCCAACAGGTGTAAATATGTCCCTCAAAATTCATTTCTTGCATTCTCATTTAAACTTTTTCCCAGAGAATCTTGGCGACGTAAGTGACTTACATGGCGAAAGGTTTCACCAAGAATTGAAGTCCATCGAGCGGCGTTACCAAGGATGAAAGAATGATGGGAGATTATATTTGGTTCCTCATTAGAGAAAACGATTCCGGAATCTTCAAACGTCAACAAAGAACTCACAGTTACTTCTAATGAAACTTGTTCATGTAAATAAACTCAAATGTACATAATATAAACAAAAGTAAAAATCGCTATTTAAAAAGAAATTAAAAAAAAAAGATTTTTTGAAATTCTCTTACCTCTACAAAAAGGGCTATAATTTAATCTACATTTATCCATAGATTTTTTTCAACTAGGCATTATTTTCTTCGCTAGGATGCAAACTTTTAAAAAATAAAATAAAATATTTTTTTCGATTTTTTTCTATTTTTATGTTTTTTTTTTTGTCCCAGGATTTTGTTTTTTTGAAAAAAATCTACTTTTTCCAAATTGTTTAATGTCTGTTACTAAACCACTGTTTCTAAGTGAAAGAGATATTTCCAACATTGGTAGCACACATTAATAGCTTCAATTTAACGTATAAGTCGGCCTGATCGGGCATATACTCCAAAAATTATAGTGCAAATACTAAGGGTACCTTCGACGATAATAGCATTTTTAATAAAAAAATTTTTAAACAAAAATTTTACCATAGAAAAAGTTTTGGTTGTGATTTTATATAACAGTATGTCACAATCTATACAAAAAAATAATTTTTAGGTCTAGGACACAAAAAAATTTTTTTTTTTGTTGCGTAGTGTAATCAATATTTCACTAAATGTTAACCCTTGGTGGGGGAGGTACTAGAAGAAGTGGACCAATATGGCCCATCTTCGAACTTAGCCGGAGATAGAAGAAAATATTACATACCACATACCATATTTTAAGTCAATCCTTTCGAGAGTTATCGTGCGCACAAGCCAGCAGACAGACAGATAGACGGACGGACATTTCTCATTTGACTTAAAATGACACAAAACGAATATCCGCCGAACATACATAGGGCCTTAGATCACTCCTTCGATGTGTTACACTTTTGGTTCGTAGCAAATGATGTATACCCTCCTCTCTAAGGTGAGGGGATAAAAATATGGTCCTAACACATCCCACACGCCATGAAAATTAGAATTAAAATTTTTTTTTTATTATTAATTTTTTATACCCTTTGTGCATTTGTTTGTAACATCCAAAAGGAGAATAGACCCATCGTTTATTATACCGATCGACTTAGAATCACTTTCTGAGTTGATTTAGCTATGTCCGTCTGTCTGTGCATGTATTTTTGTAATCAAAGTACAGGTCGCAATTAAAGTCCGATCTCGACGAAACTTCACACATATCTTTTTTTTGGCCCAAGGACGATCCCTATTGAATTTGGTTAAAATCGGTTTAGGTTTAGATATAGCCCCCATATATATGTTACCCCCGATTTGACATGTGAGCGCTGTAAAAATGTTATTTTATATACGATCTGTATGAAATTCGGCAGAAAGAGGTTTCTTATTATATGAATGAACACTGTTAAATTTGGAAGAAATCGGTTCAGATTTAGATGTAGCCCCCAAATATATGTTACCCCCGATTTGACATGTAAGCACTGTAAACATTTTATTTTATATCCGATCAGTGCGAAATTCGGCAAAAAGAGGTTTCTTTCTACATGAAGAAATACTGCCAAATTCGGAAAAAATCGGTTCAGATTTAGATATAGCCCTCATATATATGTTACCCTTGATTTGACATGTAAGCGCTGTAGAGACTGTGTTTTATATCCGATCAGTAGGAAATTCGACAGAAACAGGTTTCTATTTTACATGAATGAGTATCGTAATCGATTCAGATTTATATATAACCTCCATATATACACGCTGAAAAAAATCGCCTCTGTAGCATATTGTCCCAAACATATTCTGCTTGAAACATATATATTTTTAGGGTGCACTCCAAATATATAACATTTGACACATACAAATATTATATGATTGGGAGGATGTTGTTCTAGACAAAACTATGTTTACATACTAATATTTTTTAATTGCATATGTTATTTCCCAAACAAAGATCTATTTGCGTGAATATATATCTATTCTTTAATTGTTTTAAGTTTTCAGCAATTGACAGGTCATTTTTAGAAATTTTTAATGTTAGTAAAATTTCTTTATAATTGAAAATAATGACTGGGAATAGTTATAAAAAAAAATAAATGGTTTCAAATAGAAGTTAATGCTAAGTATGCCATTTTTAATAGGAAAGCATAATTCGAAAACATGGAAAAAATTAAAACTAAAGTTCGAAAAAATCAGCAAAGTTTTGAAAATCTTTTTTTTTAAATAAAATATATTTGGTAATATTCATAAACAATAATTTTATGTGTACGAGTATTTAAACACATATTCTATTTAAAAAAATTGGTTCGCAAATATATTTTATTCTAATATATTAACATATGCGTTCTAAATACATTTTATTGATTTTCAAATAAAATTTATTTGCTCGAAAATATATAATAATTAAAAATGTGTGTTCCAAGTATATTTTCTTTCGATTCAAACAAATCAAAAAAGGCGATTTTGCCCCGTGTATGTTCCTCCTGATTTGGTATCAAAGCGCTATAGAAGTTGTACTTTACTTCGGAAGTAAAGTACAACTTTGCTTAATTTAGCGATTATTGCTGAATTTAGCGATTATCGGTTCAGAATTAGGTAATATGTTGCTACCCATTTACCAATTATTCCAAATTATTATCGCAATGACCCTTATCGCATTGTTAGGGAGGTGTGGGGTATCGGCCCCGCCCGACTTTCTGCCTTTCCTTACTGGTTTTGTTTTGATTTAATGGATTGGTATGCCTCAAGCTACACACAAAAACAAATTTTTACGTCTCGGACAAAAAAAATGTTATTCCATAGTGTTATCCGTCACCTAAACTTATCCAAGAACAATCTGAAATTATAACGATTTTTCACAGATCTTCAGTCTCTGGCACTAAACGCTTTAAAAAATGTATTAAGTTATAACTATAAAAACTTTTACATTTTCTCTGTTGCTTAGTTTTCCGAAACCTGCCTTTTAAATTGAAAATCAATTTATTATTATTGTTATAAATTTTCTAACAAACCAAATGTAAGTTTAATATGTTTTGTTTGTGCATTAAATTTGCATTTAATTAAAATAATTTCTTACGCAAAACTATTTAGTTATTGCACACTTTTTTGCTGTATAAATATTCTTGTTTTTTTATCGTAAAAGAGAGAAAATCCGGCTGAGCTGTTGTTGCTTTTGTGTGCCTCAGATGAGATCATAAAAAAAATAGTCTACAACTGAAATTGATACGGAAGACCACTTTGATTTCCATAAGTCCCACATGTGTTTTTCTAAAATATTAATATTAGATAGTTGACGCAAAACATCGCTATATAAACAATTATTATAGAGGTTACTTGTCATGAAATGCAGATTGTATTACATTTTTCATCTTTTAAGTAGTTATTCCTCATACTGAAGAGATAACTATTTGCACCTTTCATAAATGATTGAGCCACACCTTTGGCAAGGGCAAAGCGAAACAACAGAACCTGACAACTTTCCCGCTTAACATGGCTCAAACGTCAGTTTTAATAATCAATGTAATGCAATAAATAATTTCTGATAGACGAGGTGCTCTACAGTACGCTATGTTAGCTGTTAAAAAGTGTTGATCATTTTGTCGATTTTGTTTTTGAAATTTAGCAGGGTGGAGGAGTTCTCTCAAACAGGTTTTAAAGAAAATTGCCAAGTTTGTAGTAAATTTTTTCAGATTTACATATAGCACTCCTATACGAGTGCCTATATAGCACTCCTATACTTTGAAGGGAACAAAATTGATATTCATGAATAAATAAATACTTTTTGAAAAAATACAAAATTCGCAAATTTTTTTGAACACACTATGTATATCTGTATGTTCCTTCCGATGTGGCCTTTTTGCACTAAAGAAGATGTATTTCACAAAAGTAAGTGGATGCAAACAATTTTTATCTGAAGTATAACATAGATCAGGGTTTCCCAATCCTCAACAAAGTAAAAAAATCCTCATGCCCCACCGCAATTAAATTTATCTGCAAAATTTTGTTGAATTGCACTTTTTATGAAAACAAGTCATGAAATTGAATTCCTCTAAAAATGTTGTTGAATTTGCATTCTTTATACAAAATTTCTAGAAAATAGCAATTTTATAGAACAATTTGTACAAAAAATCTTCAAATTGCAATTTTTTAAAAATTTTCTTAAAATTTCTAGAATTTCTTTAAATTTGTATTTTTCTAACAAAAATTGAAATTTTTTTTTCTTGAAAAATTGATGAATTTAATTTCTCAAGAAAATTTTGTTAAAATTGCATTTTTTACAAAATATCTTGAAATTAAATGTATTCTAGCAAATGTTGTTGAAATTTCAGAAGGGCCACTGAATCGATGAGTCGTAATGACACCGATTAAAGGTCGTTGGGTTATTTAAAGGTCAATAAAGGACATATTCTGGAAAAAATCAATTTCGAGGAAATTTTAGAGAAAAATAAACATTCGCCGAAATTTTCTAAAAAAAAATAATTTCGAAAAAATTATCTAGAAATATGAAATTTCAACGAAATTTTGTAAAAAGAAACAATTTCGACGATATTTTCTAAAAAATATGCAATTTTAACGAAATTTTTTTAAAAAATATTTAATTTTGACACAATTTTCTAGAAAAAAACGAAATTTTTAATAAAAACATATTTTCGACATATTTTTTTAAAAATAATTAAATGAAAATTAAATTTTGCAGAAAATACTAATCTAGGAAAGATTTGCAAAAAAATAAAATTTTTTGGATTTTTAAAGACACAATTATAAAATTGAAAACGAAACTTTCAATACATATTTTCGACAAAATTTAAAAAAACAATAATTTTAAAGTTTTTTTTGGAAAAATAAAATTTTGACGAAATTTTTTTAAAATTTTTGATAAAAATTAAGTTTTGCTGAAATTTTCTATAAAAATGCAATTTCCACAAAAAAACTAAATTTTCAATAGAAATGTATTTTCGACAACATTTTTAAAAAATACAATTTCGACGAAATTGTCTTTAAAGAAATTAATTTTTAAGAAGTTTTATAGAAAAATGCGATATTCGATGAATTAAAAATAAATTAAGTTATCAAAGAAATGAAAATTTCTATAAAAATCCAATTTCTGTTAAATTACGAAAATTAAATTTTGAAGAAATTTGCTTTTAGGAAATTTGCTGAAAAAAATACCAATTTCGAAAATTTTGAAAGACACAATTATCAAATTGCTAAAAGGAAATTTTAAGTACATCTTTTCGAAAAAATTTTAAAAAATCAATTTTAACAGGTTTTGGAAAAATTATATTTTAGAGAATTTTTTTAAAAATATAGATTTTTTTAAAATTTAGATTATTAAAAATACTATTAATTACAATTTCTGGGAAAATAAAAAAGTTAAAGCTATTTGCAATGGATTTTTACCAAGAATATACTTTTTGAAATAAAAATAATATTTATAGATTGAAAAAAAATCGATCTATTTAAAAATATGAAATTTCAACGAAATTTTCTGAAATAGAAATAATTTCGAAGGAATTTCCTACAAATATACAATTTTAAGGATTTTTCGACATAATTTTCAAAAAAATTGGTTCTGACGGTTTTCCTTTTTTGAAAAATTTCATTTTGGTGAAATTATTAAAAAATATAACTTTTTGACGAAATTTCCTTAAGAAAAAATCAATTTTAATTTAATTATACCCTACACCACACTGTGGTACAGGGTATTATAAGTTTGTTTCACGGCAGATGTTTGTAACACCTGAAAATAACACAGCTAGATAACACCTGAAAATAACACACCTTAAAGTATACCGATCGACTCAGAATCACTAGCTGAGTCGATTTAACGATGTCTGTCCGTCCGTCCGTCCGCCCGTCTGTCCATGTAAAGTTGTTCGTCGACTACAAGTCGCAATTTCACTCCGATCGTTCTGAAATTTTGCAGTTTAGAGTATTTCGCGGCTGTTAAGATCGCTATTGAATTTGGTTGAAATCGGTTCAGATTTAGATATAGCTCCCATATATATCTTTCGTCCGATGTGGCCCTTTAGTCCTATAGAAGCTGTATTTTACATCCAATCGTTTTGAAATTTAGAATGGTAGAGTGTCTTGATCCATGAACCAACATTGCCGAATTTGAAGAAAATCGGTTAAGATTTAGCTATAGCTCCCTTATATATGTTTCGTCCGATTTGGACCTTTAGTCCTATAGAAGCTGTATTTTACATCCGATCGTTTTGAAATTTAGAATGGTAGAGTTTCTTGATCCGTGAACCAACATTGCAGCATTTGAAGAAAATCGGTTAAGATTTATAGCTCCCATATATATGTTTCGTCCGATTTTCCTCTTTAGTCCTGTAGAAGCTGTATTTTACATCCAATCGTTTTCAAATTTAGAATGGTAGAGTTTCTTGATTCATGAACCAACATTGCCGAATTTGAAGAAAATCGGTAAAGATTTAGCTATAGCTCCCATATATATGTTTCATCCGATTTGGCTCTTTAGATCCAATCGTTTTTATACCCTACACCACACTGTGGTACAGGGTATTATTTAAGTATAAAATGTCCCAAAAGTAAATTTATGTAAACAATTTATACATGAATTACAAAATATACATATCAGAGTTATTTAATATTACGAGAGTGGTGTAGGGTATTATATAGTCGGCACCGCCCGACTTTAGCCTTTCCTTACTGGTTTTTTATACAAATTTAATTTTGCTGAAATTTTCTAAATAAAAAAACAATTTTTAAGAAGTTTTATAGAAAAATGTAGAGGATGATTAATTTGTTGAAATTAAATTAATTCTAGAAAATGTTGTTGAAATTTCAATTAGTCGCCACTGAATCGATGAGTCGTTTAAGGGACGATGACACCGATTAAAGGTCATTGAGTTATTTAAAGGCCTATAAAGGATATTTTCTGAAAAATTCAATATCGAGGAAATTAAAAAATCGATTTCATCGAAATTTTCTAAAAGAAAAAAATATATATATCTAAAAATATGCAATTTCAACGAAATTTTCTGAAATAGAAATAATTTCGAAGAAATTTTCTACAAATATGCAATTTTAACGAAATTTTTCCGAAAATCGAATTTTGACACAATTTTCTAGAAAAAACTAAATATTAAAAAAAAATATTGTCGACATAATTTTCAAAAAAATCAGTTTTGGCGGTTTTCTTTTTTAATTTTAATTTTGGCGACATTTTTTAAGAATTTAACTTTTGACGAAATTTTCTATAAAAATCCGATTTCTATTTAATATTTTATAAAAATTTAATTTCTATTTAATTTTTTATAAAAATTTAATTTCTATTAAATTTTATATAAAAATTGAATTTTGATGAAATTTTCTATAAAAAAACAATTTTTAAGAAGTTTTATAGAAAAATTAAATTTTCAATGAATTTGAAAAAGCAAAATTTTCTATAAATCTAAAATTTCTGTTAAAATTTTTATGAAAATTAAATTTTGAAGAAATTTGCACTAAAATACGATTAACAACAATACAAATTTTGAGAATTTTGAAAGACACAATTATAAAATTGAAAAGGAAATTTTCGGTGCATATTTTCGACTAAATTTTTAAAAAATCAATTTTAACGTTTTTTTTTGGAAACTTATATTTCAGAGATTTTTTTTAAAAATATAATTATACCCTCACTTTAGTGATACCAGGGTATATATCATAATTTTAAGTCGAATGAGCAATGTCCGCCCGTCTGTCTGTCTGCTGCGCACGATAACTCTCGAAAGGAGTAACCGATTGACTTCAAATTTGGTAATATTTTTATCTATCTCCGGATGAGTTCGAAGATGGACCATATTAGTCTACTCCTTCTGGTACCTCCCACACAAAGGGTTAAAATTTAGTGAAATATTGATTTTTTAATAACTTCTGTACAACTTATTCGAATCTTCTGAAATTCTACACATAATATTAGTATATTAGTCGCTATTACCTCGAGAAAAGTGGGTGAAGTTGGCATGCCCCTTTTGGTACCTCCCACACAAATGGACCATTTTGCATCGAAATTTAACTGCTTATAACAATAATATCACTTCAGGCAAATATGTACTTGAAATATGGTACAGTGTAATTCTTTTATAGTATCTATAGCCCAGTAAAAAGTTGGCGTAATTAGCACGCTCCTTTTGGTACCTCGCACACAAAATGGCCAAATCATACCAAAATTGAATAGATCATAACATTAATATTCCAGTGCACATAAACGCTTACATACAAATTGACAGATTAATTCGTGTAACATTTCATATTACAGTACTCACAAAGTTAGTTAGTTTGGGGGTCGTGGGTTCGATTCCCACCTGTGGCTCTGGTCTGTCGCTGCAAAATCTAGCCACATGGTCATTGTAAACCGGCTTCCCTTGACCGTACAATTAGAATATAAATTTACTTTGTATTGTAATTCATATAAATAAATGAATTTTCTACAAATTTTTTTAGAAAAATCCATTGATGCTGTTGGGTTTGACGTTTGACTTTATACCTATTTAGTGTACTGCCTGTACCTTAGTCGGTGCGACATTGTCCGGTCCTGGAGACTGTAAATGTTTAAAGCACTGGCCAACTCTGATAGCTGTACTTCAATGGAATCCTCAGTTGAAGTATTCAACCCGAACTAATGCAACTTCTGCCAGAGCTGATATTTTGATGGATTTTACAAAAACTTGGGTTTTGTATCAGAATGAGAACCACGTAATTTTGGACTTCCACCAAGGATTCGAGTGTTGATATTTTGATGGATTTTCAAAATCCTAGTTTTTGTATCAGAAAGGGAACCATGTAATCTTCGACTTCCACCAAGTATAATTTTTTAATCCCTTATCTAATTAAAGATTTTAACTTAAAGTAGGGCATATATTATGCCATAGTAAAACTCCCGCGTTTTCAGTTGCTTCGTTGGTTATAATATATTAAACATTGCAATAACATTAAATGTTTGAGATCATACATCGTTCAATCCATTAAACACATATTATTATTATTAATAATAATAGCAACAATGGCCATAAATATGTACCAGTTTTCATATGGAAATCTAATACCACATACCGGTAACAATGCAGGCAGAACGCCACAACACACAGAGGGAGAATAAATTCAATCTTTTAACAACTTTAGCCAAAGGGCTGGGGTTGAGAGACGTTAAGGAAATAGAATTGCATATCAAACATATTAAACCAAGTCCAAGTAAAGATGAGGAAGTATGTGTAGGGTGGGGGAATGGTGGAATGGGGGCAAAGAGACAAGAACAATATTGACACCAACAACGAGATTTCAGGTTCAAGAGCAACAACTGGAAATGATTGGGGCCAAGAGTATTATATGACCACAAATCAAATGCAACGCCAACAATTGTCACACAAAATCAACAATTAGAGACACCGACATTGACAGCGGCAATGGCTATGGCTATGGCTACGGACATGGCACCCATACCGACTACCCCTGGGACATATTAGCGTCGACTCCTTCAACCCAGATTAGACTTAACCAAATAGCAAAATTCTAGATTAGAGAGTAGTGGGTTGGAGGGTTGCAGTAAATTCTCAAACAAATTGGCTGATGCAACTTAAGTGTATAGAAACTGTCGCAAGTTGCTGAGCTAGGCAGGGGCCGCTACGTGGAGGGCTCTGCTTGGGTGTTCCATCTGGCCATCGATATATAAGCCAGGGCTTAATATCGAAAAGGTATCAAACAGTTCTCAGCCCTCCAAGTGATAACTTGTTCGCATCTCAAAGCAACTTAAAACCAACCAATAAACAAAATGTTCAAATACGTAAGTTTCTGAACATGATCTGGATCTGGATAAGGATCTAGATCAGGATCACCTCTAAAGGAATGGCTCTGTAATTTATCTACTTTTGCATTTTCTTTAGATCGCTGCTGTCTTTGCCTTGTTGTTGGCCTTCGCCGCTGCTGTACCAGCTCCCGTACCTGCTCCTGCCCCAGCACCAGCTCCAGCACCATCTCCCAGCATTATTGGCCCACTTGTGCCCGGACCACTTGTTGTGCCTTCCCTCCTTGGCTCTCCCCTCGTCAGAGTTGTTTCCCCCTATGGACCCGTTGTCCATGGCCCCATTGTTGTCGGTTAAGCAAACAACAACAACTGCCTGATAGATAACTCGTTAACGTTCTTGTCACTTGTGCCTACAAAACATCTGCTGCCCCCCAACTTTCTTCTCATTGTTCAAGGATTTTTTGGAGATTACTTTTGAACGCCCATCGTGTACCCTGTATTGTGAAATTTTCATTTTAATTTTTTTGCTTTCTTAAATCATTTTATTTTATGTTCGTCTTATGATTTTCTTCTTCATTAACATTCATATTCTACTTTTGCTAAATATAAAAATGTAAAAAAAAATATTTAAAAAAATATAATTTTTGTATGCAACTTCAAATAAATTCAGGTTAATAATATTCACAAAAAAATATAACAATTGGTCTCGATGTGTGAAAGTATTGTGAAAATGCAAAAATGCAAAAAAGCCTAAAAGTATGCCAAGAATTCTGAGACTATACAATAGGCATGCGCACAGGTTTCATATAAAGTCAGACTTGGCAGTGCGCATAGTATTTGAATTAATTTGGCTTTTAGAACAGAATCCTTCAGGAGATACTAGTACTTCGAGTACATTTTGTGGAAAATACAACTTCATAACTGTAATTTATAGAAATTTTTGTCGTAGCTCCTTTTTCAACGGACTTGAACACCCAAACTGAATGAAAATAATGATCTATGGTAATTTCTTCAACGAAAATAATTGGAAAAAGTTAGTTAATAATCCGATAGTTTAAGTGCAGTTATGTTAATTGTGAAAGCTTAGAGAAAAAATGAAGAAAAGCCATAATAAATAAAACAAGTGGGAAACACTAAGGTCGATAGGGATCAACTATATAATAGCCTACACCAGTACTTCAAAAAGGTTATATAGTGTAACAAAGGCATAGTCGGAGGATAGATTATTGCATAAAGAAACTCTAACCTGCTAAATTGAAATCAGGACAAGTTGACCGCAGGCCATGTATTGGTTGATGTTGGATTTCAAGATCGTTTTCTTTTTCACTTGACTATTCAAAATACCTTCCTTCACTTTGAAGGAACTCTTTGATCTTCAGCTCAAAATCCATAGTGAGAAAACCATAAATTGAAATCAAAATGATTTGATGTAAAATACAGCTTCTGTAGCGCTAAAAGGTCAAATCGAAAGGCACATATACATATATGGGGGATATATGTAAATCGGAACCGATTATGAACAATTTCAATAAGGTTCTTCCCAAGAACGAAAGAGACCTTATTGTAAAATTTTAGCAAGATCGGAGTGAACAGTCATAGTTAAATCAACTCAGCTAGTGATTCCGTGTCGATCTGAATACTTCAAGGTGGGTCTATTATAAAGTATTATAAAAGCCAATGCGAAAATGTTGGATCTGTCAAAAAACCACATTTCGCAAAATCATGTATTCTACAAGCAGTGACTGATACAATTGCTCCCTGGCTCAATATGGAGATATGGAAATTCCAGGAAAATGTCAGGACTGGAAGGAGTTGTCTTAGTTAGATTTGATCTGGACTAGCAGGGAAAACATCGAAACGCATGCAAGATCCCGATATTTCGGGTCCCACACACTACCACTAGATTTAATTCATCGCAGAGGATATGGTTGGAAGATACTGAGAAAATTCGTGTCTAGTACCGCTTTTCTGTAACCCATGAGGTGTTAAAAAAGATCATAAATAAGGAGCGGACAACAGGCCGAACCAAGATTTTGTGTGACAATTGTTGGCGTTGCATTTGATTTGTGGTCATATAACACTCTTGGCCCCAATCACTTCCAGTTGTTGCTCTTGAACCTGAAATCATGTTGTTGGTGTCAATATTTTTCTTGTCTCTTTGCCTCCATTTCACCATTCCCCACCCTACACATACTTCCTCATCTTTACATTGATTTGGTTTAATATGTTTCAAATGCAATTCTATTTCCTTAACGTCTCTCAACCCCAGCCCTTTGGCTAAAGTGGCTAAAAGATTGCATTTATTGAATTTATTCTCCCTCTGTGTGTTGTGGCGTTCTGCCTGCATTGTTAACGGTATGTGGTATTAGATTTCCATATGAAAGCTGGTAAATATTTATGGCCATTATTGCTATTATTATCATTAATAATAATAATATGTGTTTGATTGAACGATGTATTGCCTCAAATATTTAATGTAATTGCAATGTTTAATATATTATAGCCGACGAAGCAACTGAATTCATGGGAATTTTACTGTGGACTACTATGTATATGCCCTACTTTAAATTAAATGCATTAATTAGATAAGGGATTAAAACATATCCTTGTTGGAAATCCAAGATTATATGATTCCCATTCTGATACAAAAACTAAGATTTTGAAAAACCATCAAAATATCAGCACTGGCGGAAGTTGCCTTAGTTAGGGTTGAATACTTCAACTGGGGATGCCGCTGAAGTGAAGCTTTCAGAGTTGGCCAGTGCTTAAAACGTTTTCAGTTTTCAGGACGAGACAATGTCTCACCCACTAAGGTACAGGCAGTGGCTGTTGCAATTGCTCCCTGGCTGAGGGAGATATGTTGTATGCATCAGGTGTATGAGTATATACCAACAAAATGGAGAGAAACCAAGGGTTTTTCTCATCCCAATAGCAGGAATGTCGTCCCATACAGAAGCAAAGGACTTACGGCCAATTAGTCTATCATCATTTCACCTTGAAACCCTAGCGAGATTATTATAGGACTAAAATTGGTCAACAAGGGCAAACCGTCCTGCTATATTTAAAGATCTCTAGTCAGCTTTATTTAAAGATCTCTCTCTCTGTTAAGATATCTATTATGGTCGATTTCTTGGATATAGTGGATGCCTTCAATAACATATAACGTATTTTTTGCTCAAACCCCTGGAGAAATTAATAGTTAGTTATCCTTAATACTAAAATATATCACAGGATTCTGTTCATCAAGGGCAGACCAACCGAAACCACCCTGCACGATCTAGTCAGTTTTATTGAAAAACTCTCTCTGTTAGACAGTATACAGGGTTTTCCAATAAGAGTGATATGATTTCTTTGAAAAAAACACACTTAATGTTAAGGAAATTCAAAAGTTTTTTATTTAATGTGAAGTACAATCGATACAATTAAGTTCTAAATAAAACGTCATTCAAATGACCTCCACGACTTTTTTTGCAGGAACGAATTCTATGAACCCAATTTTCGAGCACTTTATCCACTAAATCAAGTCGTATGTCGTGAATGGCACGTTCAACATTGACTTGTAAAGCTTGAAGAGAGTCTGGTTTATTTCGAAAGACCAATGAATTCAAATAACCCCACAAGAAATAGTCTAATGGTGTTAAATCAAAACTTCTTGGTGGCGATTCAATATCACAATTTCTTAAAATAATAGAATCTCCAAACTTTTCTCGCAACAATTCAATTCTTTCATTTGCTGTGTGGCAAGTAGCCACAATCGGTCAATGGCAAAAAGATAGCTCTTAACGAGAGCTAAAATATTGCTCATGGGTGTCAAGGTCGTAGGTCGACTGGAAAGTGTTTTTTTTTTTGGATTTAAAAAAAAATGGACTTACCATCATTTTCAAATGTGAACGGAAAGCTTATTTTTGCTCTAGCTCCTTAACGGTACGTCGGATGGGGAATCGGTCAATGGCAGAAAAATAGCTCTTAGCGAGGGCTATTCGTAGGTCAAGCGGAAAGTATTTATTTAAAAAAATGGACTTAGGGCACGAAAACTTGCAATTGGAGAACGATTATTTTCATAATAAAACTGAATAATTTGTAAACGTTGTTCTTGCGTTAATCTCTCCATGATGAAATTGTAAACACTGCTGAATACAATGAAAAATAAATGACAGATCATGACATATTACAAATGGCCGAAACGTCACTTCAAAATCATTTCATCCCTATTGGAAAACCCGTTACGTAAGTACTCCATAAACAATATATAGCTCAAGGGATTGAATTGATTGAACCAGGATAAGCTACATGTCTCTACAAAATTTTCGACTTCCACGTCATAGAATCACATTTTATTGAAGAAATTCCAAAGGACATAACATCAAGTGCTCGGTTTTATAACCTCACTTTAGTAATACGAGGGTATATATCATTTGCTATGGGCCAAAAGTGTAACACATCGAAGGAGTGATATAAGAACCTAAGTATGTTCGGCGGATATTCGTTTCGGGTCATTTTAAGTCGAATGCGAAATGTCCGTCCGTCTGTCTGTCTTTCTGTCTGTGTGTCTGCTGGCTGGTGCGCACGATAACTCTCGAAACGAGTAACCGATTGACTTCAAATTTGGTATACGGTAATATCTTCGTCTAAGTTCGAAGATGGGCCATATTGGTTCACACCTTCTGGTACCTCCCACACAAAGGCTTTACATTTAGTGAAATATTGATTCTTTAATAACATCTATACTACTTATTAGAATCTTCAGAGATTTCAATTGGCCGCTATCACCTCGAGAAAAATGGGTGAAGTTGCCACGCCCCTTTTGGTATCTCCCACAGAAGTGGACCTTTTTGCATCAAAATTGAACTGCTTATAACTTTAATACAAGTACATACAAATACTTGCAATTTTGTACAGTATAATGTTTTTGTAGAGACTATAGTCCGGTTAAAAAATGGGCATTATTGTACAGCCCCTTCTGGTACCTCCTACATAGGTTAGGTTAGGTTAGGGTGGCAGCCGTATTTTTTTTTTACAAGCTCACATAGACCAGTTTAGGTCCCTAGTGTTACCACGGGCTGAAATGCCCCTCATCGAAACCAACCTGTTTGATATATAAATTTATCGATAGTACGAATATCAGTACTAGAAAGATCTGTTAGGCTGCCTAAAAAGGCCGACCCCAGTATGTCCAGTCGTCGTTTACTCAAAGCGGGACAGTCGCAAAGCAAGTGCTCAATGCTCTCCACTTCTTCCACATCTCCACAGCTTCGGCAGAAGTCATTGGAGTCAATACCCAATCTTTTGGCGTGTTCGCCGATCAAGCAGTGTCCCGTCAGAACCTGTACTAACGTAGACAATCGTTTCCTCTCTAGTGCGAGAAGATATTTTGACCTTCTCAGGTCATACCTTGGCCAGATTTGTCTAGCTACCCTGCAGGTGCCGATTTCTGTCCATCTTTCGTTGGACTGCCTGATTGCCTCTTGCCTAAGCCAAAGCTTGCACGTGGATAGTGGCGCACCAATATATGCAAATTCTTCGAGCATTTGTAATGTCGCCCCTTTCCTAGCAAGTTCGTCGGCTTTGCAGTTCCCCGGGATATCCCTATGCCCAGGCACCCATATGAGGTGTATATTAAACTGTTCAGCCATCTCGTTAAGAGATCTGCGGCAGTCGAGGGCTGTTTGTGAATTTAGGGATGTTGCCTCCAGAGAATTGATGGCAGCCTGGCTGTCCGAGTAAATGACAACGCCAGTGTTGGTTACTATGTTGCGACTCAGCCACTTAGCGACTTCCCATATTGCCATTATTTCGGCTTGATAGACACTGCAGGTATCTGGTAGTCTGTGAGCTATATCCAGACTAAGTTCTTCACAGTGTACTCCGAAGCCAACCTTTTCATCAAGCTTCGAACCATCCGTGTAAAAGTGGAGATGGTTTCTATTACCTGGTATTCTGCCGTATTCTGTCTCTGGCGGGAATCATAGTGATGTAATTTCTCTCGAAGGTGTACACAGTTGGTATATAGTCCACTCGGTCGGTTACCATAGCACTACACTTTGATATCCTCATGTGACCATAGTTCTTGTACCTCCACAGTGATAGGCAGTTTAATCTTATTGCCGCTTTGGTTGCAACTTCTCTCGCCACAATATTAATCGGCAGTATATGGAGTAGGGCTTGTAGAGACTCGGTCGCTGTAGTCCTTAAGGCTCCGCTTATGCTCAGGCAGGCAGTTCTCTGAACCTTTGTTAGTAGGTTGGTAATGGTTAGTTTGTCAGTTGCCGTCCACCATACCACAATACCGTATAACAGTATTGGACGAACTACTGCTATATATATCCAGTGGACGATTTTAGGAGAGAGTCCCCACCGCGACCCTACAGCCTTTTTGCAGGAATATAAGGCGACGTTGGCCTTCCTTACACGTTCCAATACGTTAAGTCTAAATAACATTTTCCTATCTAGAATTATTCCTAAAAATTTTGCACTTTCAGAAAAGACTAGATCTGTTCCATTTATCCGAGGTGGAGGGTCCACATGTGGGACATTATTCATCCTAGTAAAGAGAACCAATTCTGTCTTGTTGGGGTTAACGCTGCTTCTGGCCCATCTAACCAACTTGTTCAGAGCCACCTGTAGGATGTCTCTGAGGACGTTTACGAATTTGCCACTCACTGCGATTGCCACGTCGTCCGCATATGCCACGACCTTGCAGCCACAACGTTCTAGATCTAGCAGGATTTCATTCACCGCTAGGTTCCAAATTAGTGGATACAGTACTCCTCCTTGCGGGGTCCCTCTGTTTACATACCTTGTTAGAGTTGTGGACCCTAGACATGCTGTTATTGCTCTTCTGGTGCGCAGACTTTGAATTAGTCTAATCAAACTATTGTTAACTTTTAGATGTGACAGTGCCGCAATTACCGCATCTGAGTGAATATTGTTAAAAGCCCCTTCTATGTCAAGAAATGCCACCATGGTGAATTCCTTGAAATGCAGACTTGCCGTTATTGTAGGCATGTTGGTTCCCCGACAGGAGTTTTGTATCCAGGTTTCCCCTAATGAAATGATCTAAAAGTCTTTGCAGACCTTTCAATAGGAAGGAGGATAGGCTAATTGGTCTGAAGTCTTTTGGCCTAGTGTGTGATATCTTTCCCGCTTTAGGTATGAATACCACTTTGGTATCCCTCCACCGATTAGGGACGTATGAAAGCCTGATACAGCCTACATAAATTTTCTCCAGCCAGGGTACATTAACTTTAACATTTTCTGCATTTCTGCTGGAGTGATGCCATCTGGTCCAGGTGACTTGAAGGGCTCAAAGCTGTTAATAGCCCGGCTTATTCTGGATCTCTCAGTCAAGAAGCTAGCGACGCTCGCAGTCCACTCGCACTCTTGTTGGTCCTGCTGATCCTCGGTTTCTGTTACAGAGTTGCCCGGGAAATGTGTGTCGAGCAGTACATTGAGCGACTGCTCGCTGTTTTTGGTCCAGTTATTTGCCTCATCCTGTAAATATCCCACTGTACAGGGTGAAGCAGATAATATCTTCCTCAGCCTAGCGGCGTCGGAGACCTTTTCCACTTCACCACAGAAGGTATCCCAAGAGCGCCTTTGCGCCTTTCTAAGCTCCTTCTTATAGATCTTGAGTTGCTCTTTATAGGCATCCCAATCATTAGCGACCCCAGTAGATTTAGCCTTATTGAATAGCTTGTTGCAGGTCTTTTTCATAGCCGTTAGCTCAGAAGTCCACCATTGGGGTTTAGTTTTACCCTTGTACCTTGTTTTCGGACAGGCTTCTTCAAGGGAACTATTGAATGATGTGGTGATATGATCGACCAGATTATCCAGACCGGCTTTGTCATTCGGTTCGTACAGAAGTTTAGAGTTGAGGACTTTCTTGAAATTCTTCTCATACAGGTGCCACTTTGTCTTCCTTACATTTCTGTGGACGGCAGGTTTAGGCGCTTTTTCCGCGAGTTTGAACTCAATATAATGGTGATCTGAGAATGAGTGGTCGTCCAGTACATTCCACCCAATAATTTTGTCTGACAGCCGGTCAGTAGCAAACGTTACGTCGAGTACCTCCTGTCTGTCTTTAATTGTAAAGGTCGGTTTATTACCTATGTTACAAATACTAAGGTTGGTAGTTAGAATAAATTCAAGAAGCGAATCACCCCTATTGTTTATATCCGTACTACCCCAGATAGTATGATGAGCGTTCGTGTCTGCGCCAATAATCAGCTCGATCTCGTCAGACGTTGCTTCTTCCACTACTTCCCTGAATAGAGCAGTCGGTACTACAGATTCATAAGGCAAGTAGCTGGAGACCACCCAATATATGCGATTACCGATCTCCAGGCTAGCAGCTGTTTGGTCTTTACCACTTAAATTAGTCAGGAGAAAGATACTTAGATCTTTCCTGGCCAAAATGCAGGTTCTTGGAGTGCCTTCACAGTTGGCCACAAGCAGTTTAAAGCTGGGTGTCCTAATACCGCACACCCTTCCTCCCACTACGTAGAGCTCCTGTATCAGGACGATGTCTACTGCGCCTGTGGACAGGCGCAGCAATAGAGCCGCTGATGCTGCTTTAGCGTGATGGAGGTTAATCTGTAGAATTCTTACCATCATTGGTAATTGACAGATTAACATCCACCCCGACAAGGGTGTTATCGAACTCTTCGTCCGTATCGTCGAGAAGCATGTCCCCGCCAGATGCGTCAAAGAGTCCGGAGACTCCCTTCAGCCTCTCTGTGTCCGAAGTAGAGCTTTTGTCCTCAGAGAAGGACGTTACAGATCTTCTGTTAGAGTTGGAGTCACCAGAAATAATAGGCGTGGGTACCTCCGCACTTCCAGGAAGTGCCACGGTGGACGACTCACCTTCTGCAGTGAGAGCTACATCCTGCTTGTATATCTTCAAGACTATAGTCTCGAAGCCATATTGTAGGGTTGCACTCGCACCTTGTATATGGGAGGTGGATTCAGCGTTTAGGATAAGATTGACCTGCCGCTTTTTACCATCCGCCTCACCCACCTTGCTGATTCTCCAATTATGGGCCGGCAGACCAGGATTGGAATCTTTTATTATTTCTAAGATGTCAGCCGGGTTGGAGGGCTCTTCTGTAACCCAGGTGATGGCTCTAGGGTGACTAGGGATGTTGTTTTTTTCGACAACATCCAACTGGGCACCCGGCCACACCTCACCCGCTCGACTCAGAGCAGCCTTATACAGGTCTACTGATCTGGCATCACCGAAATATGAGAGCTTTACTCTCCCCTGATGCCATCCTGCATCGTTGCAGATTGGTGGTTTGCCCGGCATTTCTCTACGGACATCGAGGTAGTGAGCCATAATGGCTGATTGTACATGACTCCATTTGTCCTTGAGGATGGATCCATCCTCACTACTTCTGTCTATAACAGCCATCACTAGACTCTCCTTCGCCACTTCATAGAAGGGCTTGGTGAGTGTCCTGTTGATGGTGACATTAGGGCCTCTTGCCTTTTTCGAAGGCAGGGGTTCATCAGGTGATCTGATTCGTTTTACTTTATTAGCCGTTAACACAGCTGAATTTGTGGCTCTTTCAGCCGACTCATTGGCCTTAGAAGCATCTATGACGCCTTTAGCCCAGGTAAGTGACTCTTTTTGTTTTTCGGTAAGAGCCGAAACCTCAACAGCCTCCAACTTCGTCAAAACTCTGAGCGCTACACCGTTTTATGCCAAAAGCTAACGGCTTATAACTTTAATACCAGTGCATACAAATACTTGAAATTTTGTACAGTGTAATGCTGGTATACTGCCTACAGTCCTGTGAAAAGTGGGCGTAATCACCACGCCCCTGTTTGTACCTCCCACACAAAATTACCAAATCATACCCAAATTGAATAGCTCGTAACGTTAATATACCAGTACACATAAACGCTTATAAAGGGTTTTACAATAGGGATGATGCGATTTTAATACGACGTTTCGGCCATTTGTAGTATGTCATGCTCTTTCATTTGTTTTCTATTGTATTCAGTAGTGTTTATAATTTTATCATAGAGAGTGTTTAACTCCGCGCCATAGTGGCGGGAGTTAAAAAAAGAAATACACAAAATTTATTTATGTTTTTTATTTAATTTTGTTTTGGCCGTGAGCCGTAGCGGTTTATCAGTGTGCCATAAGCGGGTGAGTCGTGAACTGGCTACCAAAATGTCAGTGACGGCGTTAAATGGGAAGTAGAACAACTGGGGGGCGCTGCTGTTAATGATCAGCTGTTGACACTTCAACATACCGCCCCCCTTGCACCAGTGCAATGTCAGTCAGCATGACTCGACAGTTTGTTGTTGTTGTTTGGTTCCAATGTTGTTCATTCCTTGTAATGATGTTGGGCTAGTAGTTGTTGTTGTGGCCCCTACATATTTCTTGATATCAGCTGCTATTTATTGTTGTGAAAGTTGTTGTTTTCGCCGCTTCTGATGGTTGTTTGGTGTTTCATCCAGGTTATTACGTATTGTGATGCATTTATTTTGTGATGTCATGTCCTGTGAATTTTTTGTATTGACCGCCGTTGGCTCGTGAAGGGATTCACGTGACGAATCCATACAACGACGGAAAATTAAATTGGTTTGTAAACCATATCGCAGAATGACACACAGTTTTTTCAATTAAAATATATATTTTTGAGCATCACAACACTATAACACCGGTCGCTGAATCATCTTTGGTTTGAAAGACCATGTTTAACTCCACGCCAAAGAGGCGGGAGCTAAAAAAAAGAAAATCACAAAATAATATTTTTTTGTTATTTTAATTATTTTATTTATTTGGCAGTGTGCCGTATGCTGTGTGGTTGAGTTGTGAACTGACGAATCAACCCCAAAACGAACAAACGATGACAGTCAGAGTAGGCCATTCACATTGATTTCATTCACAATGGTGTTTAATCTAAGCTCTGCTATATTAGTATGACCCATGTGGCGGATAAAAAACGCGCTTTGAAGTTCAAGCGAAAGTCGCTTAAACAGAGGGATATATGCCAGAACAATGTTTACAAATTATTCAGTTTTATTATCAAAATAATCGTTCTCCAATTGAAACTTTTCTTGCGCTAAGTCCATTTTTTAAATCCAAAACCAGTAAGGAAAGGTTAAAGTCGGGCGGGGCCGACTATAAAATACCCTACACCACCTCGGCAATGTACATTAAGAATTTCTTTTTGAATAGTTGGAATAATTAGTTTCCTTTCTTTTACTAAAGTACTTAGCTCCCCCTCCACGTCAAGACTTATTCCAAAGAGGAGTTTAATATAATGTGTGGAATTAAAAATTGAACTAATAATAATATTCCACATATTTGCATTTATGTACTGTGGTTATTATTAGCCTTAACACAATAAATAGTCCGATTTTTGGTCGTACACAATATAAGTAATATATGCAGGGTATGTTAGGTAGGTACTACCTTGGAATAATTGGTACTACCTTGGAATAATTGGTTTAAGTAATGTTTTAATTTTCATATCCGCTGAAGCCTTTCAGGTCTCTAAAATAGCGCTTATATAAAAAAATTAGGAACATCTTTCTAAAAAATTTTGATCGGAAGTAAAGTACAACTTATATAGCGCTTTGGTACCAAATCAGGAGGAACATATATATGGAGGTTATATATAAATCTGAACGGATTTTCCTTGAATACTCATTCATGTAAAAAGAAACTTCTTTCTGTCAAATTTCGTACGGACCGCATATAAAATACAGTCTCTACAGCACTTACATGTCAAATCGGCTATATCTAAATCTGAACCGATGTTAATTCACGTAATGAGAAACCTCTTTCTGCCAATTTTTTTTACTGATCGGATATAAAATACAGTTTCTACAGCGCTTACATGTAAAATCGGGGCTAACATATATATGGGGGCTATATCCAAATCTGAACCGATTTTAACCAAATTTAGCAGTATTCCTTCATGTAATAAGAAACCTCTTTCTGCCGAATTTCACACTGATCGGTTATAAAATACATTTTTTACGGCGCTTACATGTGAAATCGGGGGTAACGTATATATGGGGGCTATATCTAAATCTGAACCTATTTCTTCCAAATTTAACAGTGTTCATTCATATAATAAGAGACCTCTTTCTGCTGAATTTCATACTGATCGGATATAAAATAAAGTTTTTACAACGTTTACATGTCAAATCGGGGCTAACATATATATGGGGGCTATATCCAAATTTGAACCAATTTTATCCAAATTAAATAGGGGTCGTCCTTGGGCCAAAAATAAGATATGAGTAAAGTTTCATCGGGCCATAATTGCGATCTGTACTTTGATTACAAGAATACATCTACAGACAGACGGACATAGCTAAATCGACTCAGAAAGTGATTACAAGTCGATCGGTATAATAAACAATGGATCTATCTCTTCTCCTTTTGGGTGTTACAAACAAATGCACAAAGTCATAATACCCTGTACCACAGTGTGGTGTAGGGTATAAAGATATGACAATAATTTCCTAAATAATTTGTCTTATATTCAAAATCAACATCGGCACTTAAAATTTAACCACCCTTTACTTCGTAAAATACTCATATATGTATGGACAAATCTGGGTTGGCGGAGAGTACAGGCATCGAATGATGAATTAGCTGTTGGACAAAAACTGATGACACCATTTTCGAGCGACCCACTGATTTTCAGGATCTTTTGAGGCCCATAAAAAAATTGGTCACCAATTCCGTCAAACCGAATATAGGGTTATACTACCCTTTGGTAGTAGAATCAAACATACACTGTGAAGTAATTGTATTTTTTAAAAAGTGTTCACTTGTTGCACCGTGTAATTAATAAACATTTTCCACTAAATATTTATAAATTTTCTTTTGAGACTCCCTTTAGTCGTACATTTTGCCTTTCTTATTTTGGATATACAGGTAAATTCACTGACTTTTGATCCCGAAATCCCTTTCAATCTTCCCGGCATTTTTTTATCCCCCCACTTTACAGAGGAGGGTATATCATTTGATACGAACCAAAAGTGTATCAAATCGAAGAAGTGTCCTAAGAAATTCGATTTGGGTCATTTTAGGTCAATTGAACAATTTCCCTTCGATTGTCCGTCTGCTGACTGGTGCGCACGATAACTCTCGAATGGAGTGACTGATTGGCTTCAATTTTGATATACCGTAATATTTTTCTCCATCTTAGGCTTAGTTCGCAGATGGACCACATTGGTCCACTCCTTCTAGTATCTCCCCTACAAAGGGCCAACATTTTTTGATATATTGATTCTCAAAATAACTTCTATACTATTTATTCGAATCTTCTGAAATACCAAACATAGCATAAGTTTATTAGTCGCAATAACCTTGATAAAAATGGGCGAAGTTGACACACCTCTTTTGGTACCTCCCACATAAAAGGATCATTTTGCACTAAAAGTTAACTGTTTATAGCTTTAATATTAGTACATACAAATACTTGAAATTTTGAACAGTGTAATGTTTTTATAGTACCTATAGTCAACTGAAAATAAGGCGTCATTGGCACACCCCTTTTGGTAACTCCTTCATAAATGAAACATTTTGAACCAAAAGTGAACTGATTATAGCTTTAATAACACTATGAAACACATTAACACTTTTTGAAAAATACACGGACTTGACAGTATAGGTTCGATTCTACTACCAAAGGGTAGTATAACCCTATACTCGGTTTGGCGAAATTGATAACCAATTTTTTTTATGGGCCCCCAAAGTTTCTGAAAATCAGTGGGCCCCTCGAAAAAGGTCTTATCAGCTTAACTATATTTGGCAATAATGTAGCTAAGAATATGTTGAACAAAGTTTCTTAGCATTTTATGCGAAAAAAATGTTTTCCGTACTTTTTTTGAAAAAGTGAAGGACAAAATATTTTTTTTAGCGTAACTTTCACTAACACTGGTTGGCAAAATTGTAGCCAACATAAATCTGAACAGCTTTTGTGAACATTTCAATACAATCTGAACGTGTCTAGGCACCCTAAATAGATCAAAAACAACATTGTACCTCAAAAATTTAAATTTTTTACTATTATGTAACAAAAATATTATGTAGGGTATGTTCAGCACCTTTATAGAAAATATTAAGGCCAATATTTTTGTGGAACACATTATCCCTCTAGGTCCCCCACATAACTAATTTTTGGCTCTATTTTAACAAATCAAAACACCCATTAAATTTTTTTTGTAATGTATAGCTTCAAATGGCATAAAAAAGTTATAAGGAAACCAGTAAGGAAAGGCAGAAAGTCGGGCGGGGCCGACTATATAATACCCTACACCTCCCTAACAATGCGATAAGGGTGATTGCGATAATAATTTGGAATAATTGGTAAATGGGTAAGAACATATAAATGTGGATGTACCCAATTCTGAACCGATAATCGCTAAATTAATCAATATTCGTTCCTAAATTGAGAAACATCTTTCTGGAGACTTTTGTAATGATCGGAAGTAAAGTACAACTTCTATAGCGCTTTGTAACCAAATCAAGAGGAACATATATATGGAGGTTATATATAAATCTGAATCGATTTTCCCTGAATACTCATTCATGTAAAATAGAAACCTCTTTCTGTCGAATTTCGTACTGATCGGATATAAAATACAGTCTCTACAACGCTTAGATGTCAAATCGGGGGTACATATATATGGGGGCTATATCTAAATCTGAACCGATTTTCTCCGAATTTGGCAGTATTCCTTCATATAATAAGAAACCTCTTTCTGCCGAATTTCGCTGTGATCGGATATAAAATACAGTTTTTACAGCGCTTGAATTTCAAATCGGGGGTAACATATATATGGGAGTTATATCTAAATCTGAACCGATTTTCTCCAAATTTGGTGGTATTTCTTCGAGTAATAAGAAGCCTCTTTCTGCCGAATTTTGCACTGATCGGATATAAAATACAGTTTTTACACCGCTTACATGTGACATCGGGGATAACATATATATGGGGGCTATATCTAAATCTGAACCGATTTCTTCCAAATTTAACAGTGTTCATTCATATAATAAGAAACCTCTTTCTGCCGAATTTCATACTGATCGGATATAAAAAAAGTTTTTACAGCGCTTACATGTCAAATCGGGGCTAACATATATATGGGGGCTATATCTAAATCTAAACCGATTTTACCAATAGGGATCGTCCTTGGGCCAAAAAAAAGATATGTGTAAAGTTTCGTCGAGATCGGACCATAATTGCGACCTGTACTTTGATTACAAGAATACATGCACAGACGGATAGACGGACATAGCTAAATCAACTCAGAAAGTGATTCTAAGTCGATCGGTATAATAAACGACGGGTCTATTTTTTCTCCTTTTGGGTGTTACAAACAAATGCACAAAGTTATAATACCCTGTACCAAAGTGTGGTGTAGGGTATAAAAACACTTTCCAGTCGACCTACGACCTTGAGCAATATTTTAGCTCTCGTTAAGGGCAATCTTTTTGCCATTGACCGATTCCCGATCCGTCGTGCCGTTAAGAAGCTAGAGTAAAAATTAACTTTCCGTTCACATTTGAAAATGATGCTAAGTCCATTTTTTTAAATCCAAAATAAAAACACTTTCGAGTCTACCTACGACCTTGATAACCATGAACAATATTGTCATGCTCTCGTTAAGAGCTATCTTTTTGCCATTGACCGATTGTGGCTAAGTGCCACACAGCAACTGAAACAATTGAATTGTTGCAAGAAAAGTTTGGAGATTCGATTATTTCAAGAAAATAAATCTGACTCCCTACAAGTCAATATTGAACGTAGGTTAGGTTAGGTTAGGTTGAATAGAGGAGACGTTTAAAACGTCTCATGTCCATGGACATACACTTAAGCCAGTGGTTCGGCCTGCTGTGCGCTCCTCATTTATGATTTTCATACCCCACGGATTACAGAAAATCGGTACAAGACACGTATTTTCTCAGTATCTTCCAGTCATATCCTCTGAGATGAGTCAAGTCTGGCAATATGTCGGAACCGAAATATCGGGATCTTGCATGTGTGAAAGCTGGGCAGTGACACAGAAAATGTTCTATCGTTTCGATGTTTTCCCTGCATGCCCTGCACTCGTCGTTTTCTGCTAGTCCTATGCGATGAAGATGTGCCTGAAAGCTTGAGTGTCCCGTTAGAACACTTATCATCTTACTAATCTCGATCTTGTTTAGTTTCAGAAAACTACTGGTTTTCTTCTCATTTGGGTCACCCCACAGTATCTTTGCAGTTGCTCCTACAGTTGCTCTATTCCACACAGTTTTGTGAGCCATCACTGCCCAATGCTTCAACTCATCCTTCGTGGCTTCGAAAGGTTTCCAATTTTCCAAGTGTATTACTCGAAGTTCTCTGCCCTTTGACGCCAAGCTGTTTGCTCGTTCATTTCCAATCACTCCGTTGTGTCCCGGTACCCAGAAAATACGCAGTTGACCATGGACTGAGTAATTATTTATCGTTCTTTTACAGTCTAACACGGTTCTGGATTTGGCCTTTTCCGATGTTATTGCTTTGATCGCCATTTGGCTATCTGTGAATATGTTGGCATATTTAGGCTTTGTGGTATTACTGAGCCAGTTAACACACTCCGTGATTGCTCGAACTTCTGCTTGAAATACTGTGTTATGGTCTGGGAGGCGGAAGTAAAGTTCGACTTCTGGTTCATCAATAAAAAGTCCCAGACCCGTCCTTCCTCCTAGCCTGGACCCATCAGTGTAGCAGCTGGTTCCCACTGGCGCATGAGCAAGTGTTCCGTTTTCCCAGGAGCGTCTGTCTGGCACGAACGATTCACATGTAGCTGTAAGCCGCACTTCAGGAATGCGGTCGGAGATTTCCGTTGTTTGAATATGACCGACCAGTGATTGTAATATCTTCTGATGGTACGACTTGTGGTCTCGATTTATCCATTCACCCATCACTTGTAGACGTCTTGCTGTGAGGGCTGCCTCATACTTTATACGGATATCTATTGACATATTGACATACGTAACATTCATGACATACGACTTGATTTAGTGGAAAAAGTGCTCGAAAAATCGGTTCATCGAATTCGTTCCTGCAGAATAAGTCGTGGATGACATTTGAAGGACCTTTTATTTAGAACTTAATTGAATCGATTGTACTTCACATTAAAGTACTTTTGAATATCCTTTACAATAAGTGTTTTTTGTTTTTCAAAGAAATCATAACACTCTTATTGGAAAACCCTTTATATGTCGTTACATTATTGGTATTTAAGCGCTATAGAAGATGGATTTTAATCACATCAAGAAGAACGAATATTGTCAAAATTAAAAAAACCGATTTAGTTTTACAAATAGGTCATTTTGCATCCAAGTGTTTCAGAAGTATCATTTACCGACCGTTTTTTATTAAAGTCGAAAGCGAGTAGTTCCTTGATCCATGAATGCAGACTGCGTGTTTTGTGGCAATCGATACCGAGAGCAATTATACTTATCTATGTTCTTACTTTGCTCGGTAGGAGCCGCCGACTTTAGGACTTCTACATTTGTTACATTTATGGAAACCACGTCAGAAACTATGAGAACAATAAAAAAAGATGTATTATATTATTTTCAACATTCAAAACATTTATTTAACAACAAAATTATCACAATTCACTGCAACATTTGGGGTCTCAGTGGTGATGGACTGTAACATAAGGAGAAGAGTGCACCAAAGGAACGGAGTGGTGGACGACGGGAGCAACGTGATGGACAACTGGAGTATGGACAGTCTTTACGATGGGAGCAACATGATGGACAGTTTTCACAACAGGAGCAGCATGAACGGTGGTCTTGACAACAGGAGTATAGACATCTTGGACAACAGCTTTGTTGTGCACCTGGGTGATGCTTTGATGAGACACGGCAGAAGGGGCCGAGTGGACAACATGGCCTACTTTGGCCACAACAGGTTCATGGACAACATGATGGGTTTCGAGGAGACCAGCAGAGGCAACGGACACCAAGCAAAGGGTGGCGAAAATGGCTGCCTGGAAAATTATTTGGATATTGAATATAATGGTACAAATACGCAAATAAATGTATTTATTAAAAACTTACGAATTTGAACATTTTGTTTAAAGGTATTTTTGTTGGATAATGTAAAGGTTGTGTTCAAAGCCAATGGTTTGCAACTGATGTCTGTAGAAATTGTGTTCAATGGTTTTATACAAATTCTTAACATCAAATTCTGCAGCACAGTACAATAGGGAGTTGGAAGTTTATTATCCCAATCATTCTAGTCCACCTTGAGTCCAGTTCAAAGTTAATTATGTACATACATATATACGTATTTGATTTGTGGCACTTATTTTGGAATAACATCAACATATCTGATCATACTCGAGAAGAAATACTAAAACTGTGGAGTTAGTTAATTGAATGCTGGTCTTAACGATAAATCAAAATATTGCCAGCCTAAACCCCAAATGTCAATATGTGTCAGTAGTGCGCACTGCGCATGCGTGTACTCATTCAACAACATCGGTTTTTAAGCTGAGCTGTTGTATGGCTACTGATATTGGTGGGTTTGAAGTGTCTGGTTGCTGGTGGATTGTGGAAGGTAATGAAGGTCGTCATTGAATTTCTCGGTAGCTACTGCTGACTGACTGATTTTTTTGTCTTTGTCTGGCCAGACAGTGTTGTCCGTTGGCTGTCTGTGTGTTTGCTTCTCTGTCTCAAATTTAAGTATGTTAATTCTTCCTTGAATGGTTATGTTATAATTTTTGATAAATTAATTTAGGTTGTTTACAATTCCTCACAATGCCTGGTGGATGTTATCGACAGTTTGGGTATATGCTCTTTTGTTTAAAACCTGATAATTTGAGAGGTTACGAAGTCAATTGTGGATTATGTTGCCGTAATAATTTAGTATAAATACTCCGCTGGATGAGTTCTAAGACATCAGATACCAATCGTCTTTTGTTTTGTAAACAAGCAAAGTATACCAACACTAAACTTTATCAACATGTTCAAATTCGTAAGTTTTTCTAAATGTTCACAACAATTTTCAATTTCTAATTTTATCTTTCAAATTGTGTATGTCTCCTTACAGGCTGTCATTTTCGCCACTCTCTGCTTGGTTTCCGCTGTCTCTGCCGGGCTCATCGAAACCCATCATGTCGTCCATGAACCTGTAGTGGCCAAAGTGGGACATGTTGTCCACTCGGCTCCATCAGCTGTGTCTCATCAAAGCATCACTCAGGTCCACAACAAAGCTGTTGTCCAAGATGTCTATACTCCTGTTGTCAAAACCACCGTTCATGCTGCTCCTGTGCTGAAGACCGTCCATCATGTTGCTCCTGTGGTCAAGACTGTTCACACTCCAGTTGTCCATCATGTTGCTCCCGTTGTCCACTCTGCTCCAGTTGTCCATCACTCCGCTCACTTGGTGCACTCTTCTCCCTTCGTTACGGTTCACCATTAAAATGGAAAATGTTGTTAGCTGAATTTGGATATTGATTGTTGTTAAATAAATCTTTTTAAACGAAAACCCAAATGTTTTCTTATTTATATGAGTTTAGTCTATAAAAAGTAGAACGATTCCACAGAATCTTAATTGACCTTCATACTTTGGGAAAAAGTAATACTGTAATATTTTTGGCGCCACCTATATGTGATAGGTTGCGAGTTGGCAGTGAATTGACAGTAAATTATGAGAAAAATAGGAATTTTGTATTTTTCTAGATTTTGAAAGACTAGAAAAATGTTTTTAGCCATTTTTATCACACGGCAGTATAATATTGTAGTTAGTCTGTCAACTTCAAGGTGACACCGCAACTATTACACCCACACATTTGTGGATAAGGATACAAAGGGTTTGCCAACAAGAAGTGTTATTTTGAATCACCCGGTATTTCGGTAGCTGTCCCTTGTGAAGCTTTTATTCTTTGACATTTGACAAGTAGAAACTACGCCATTACTGAAAATGGAACGATACACGATCATTGAACGATACAAAACGATCAAAAACGATCGAACAAAAAAACGATACGAACGATACAAAACCATCTTGACTGATGAGGCCCAATGCCACCTCGGTGGCTACGTCAACAAGCAAAATTGTCGCACCTGGGACTCGGAAAACCCAAGAGTTATTGTTGAGAAGCCCCTCCATCCTCAACGTATGACTGTTTGGTGCGGGTTATTGTCCGGCCGGGTCAGTGGACCTTACTTTTTCGAAAATGAAGTCGGATCAACAGTTACGGTGAATGGATTGCGCTATCGAGAGACGATTAATGATTTTTTTATGGTCAGAGTTGAATGGTATTGATCTGGACAACGTTTACTTTCAACAAGACGGCGCTACGTGCCACACAAGCAACGAAACCATTGCTCTGTTACGAGAAAAGTTTCCGGACCGTGTTACCTCCCAACGAGGTGATCACAATTGGCCATCGAGATCTTGTGCTTTAACACCTTGCTATTTCTTCCTTTAAGGTCACGTGAAAGATAAGGTCTACGCCAACAGCCCAGCGTCGATTCAAGACCTGAAAGATAGAATTCGTGAGGCTATCGAGGGCATATGGCAGCCACTTTGCGATTTGGTTATGGAACATTTCATGAAAAGCATATGGTCCTGTAAGCGTGGTCGTGGTGGCTATTTGGCTGATGTTGTTTTTCATTATTAACGGCATACCTTCCTCTTTATTATGAAATAAACATCCGATCATTTATCTCAAAAAATTGTATTTTTCTTTGAATACCAAAATAACACCTCTTGTTGGAAACCCTCCCTACACGTTCCTCCCGATTCTTTACTAGTCCTACAATATCTGAAAAAATTTTAAACTGCTATATTTTCTCGAAATTTCAATTTCAACTGTCAATTCAATGTTAACCTGCAAGCTGTCACACACAGATGGCGCCAAAGTCATCATTATATTCTATTTTTCCAAACTATGAAGCTATTGCCAGACTCTGTGGAATTGTTCGAATTTTAATAGACTAACTCGAATAAATAAAAAATATTTTGGTTTCGTTTTATAAATTTTATTTAACAACAATTAATATCCAAATTCAGCTAACAACATTTTCCATTTTAATGATGGACTGTAACGAAAGGAGAGTGCACAAAAGGAACGGAGTGGTGGACAACAGGAGCAGAGTGAACAACGGGAGCAACATGATGGACAACTGGAGTATGGACAGTCTTGACCACAGGGGCAACATGATGGACAGTCTTCAGAACAGGGGCAGCATGGACAGTGGTCTTGACAACAGGAGTATAGACATCTTGGACAACAGCTTTGTTGTGCACCTGAGTGATACTTTGATGAGACACGGCAGAAGGAGCCGAGTGGACAACATGGCCTACTTTGGCCACTACAGGTTCATGGACAACATGATGGGTTTCAATGAGTCCGGCAGAAACAGCGGAGGCCAAGCAAAGAGTCGCGAAAATGGCAGCCTGTAAGGAGACGTACAAAATTTAAGAGATAAAATTAAAATTTCAAATTCTTGTGAAAATTTAGAAAAACTTACGAATTTGAACATTTTAGTAAAGTGTGAAGTTGGTTTACTTTGCTGCTGTACAAAACAAACTACGAATGGTATCTGATGTCTTAGAACTCCTCCATCAGAGTATTTATACTACATTATTTCTACAACATAATCCACAGTTGACTTCTTAACCTCTCAAATTATCTGGTTTTTAACAAAAGAGCATATATGCAAACTGTCGATAACATTCACCACTCATTGTGAGAAATCGTAAACAAACCAAATAAATTTATCAAAAATTATAACATAAGCATTCAAGGAAGAATTAACATACTATAATTCGAGACAGACAGCAGACTGGCAAAACTGTCTGGCCAGACAAAGACAAATAATCAGTCTGTCAAGTGTAGCTACCGAGATATTCAATGACGATCTTATTACCATCCACAATCCACAAGACAGACCAGACACTTCAAACAGACAAGTACCTGTATCAACACAACAGCTTTGTTTAAGAATCGATGTTGTTGAATATACGCATGTGCAGTGCGCACTGCTGACACATACATATTGAATTTGTAGGTTTAGGCTGCCAATATTCTGATTAATCGTTAACACCGACATTCAATTAATTTCACAGTTTTATTATTTCTTCTCGAGTATGATGTTTTAACAACAAAACTCCTCCAAAAACCAAATACATACATACATAATTAACTTTGAACTGCACTCAAGGTAGACTAGAATGATTGGGATAACGAACTTTAAACTCTCCATTCTGCTCTGGTGCAGCATTTGATTTAAAGAATTTGTATAAAACCATCGAACACATGTTCTACAGATATTAGAAGCAAATCATTTGCTTTGAATACAACACTTCATAACATCCAATAAAAAACCCTTTAAACAAAATGTTCAAAGTCGTAAGGTTTTTATAAATTCTATTGCCTATTTGTACCATTATAACCAATATCCAACTAATTTTCCAGGCAGCCATTTTCGCCACCCTCTGCTTGGTCTCTGTTGCCTTTGCTGGTCTGATTGAAACCCACCATGTTGTCCATGAACCTGTTGTAGCCAAGGTAGGCCATGTTGTCCACTCGGCTCCTTCAGCAGTGTCTCATCAAAGCATCACTCAGGTCCACAACAAAGCTGTAGTCCAAGATGTCTATACTCCCATTGTTAAGACCACCGTTCATGCTGCTCCAGTGGTGAAGACTGTCCATCATGTTGCTCCTGTGGTCAAGACAGTCCACTCTCCAGTTGTTCACTCCGTTCCTGTTGTCCACCACGCCGCTCCTTTGGTGCACTCTTCTCCTTATGTTACAGTCCATCACCATTGACAAACTCATGAACCAAATGTATAAGTGAATTGTGATAATTTTGTTGTTAAATAAATGTGTTGAATGTTGAGAAAAATATCATAATTTTTGTTATTCTTCTAAAGGATTAAGAAATACAGATTTGACTATAAATGTTTTTAGAAGTTTTTTGTTAATGATCGATTTAATTTTAATTTTATTAGATTTATTGAATGTTTTCACATTTGAATTGTTCAGCTTTTTCGATCAATTCTTCCTTTCGAAAGAGAGGTTTTTGTGGTGTATTGGAAAAGATAAGACACTGCGCTTTGGAAGCCATTTAAACACATACCCTTATACGTATTTCAATCCTGTGCGGGGATATCATCAGAGGGACTTATACATGACACAGTTGTGAGCTTGTAGTTGTTTCGATCATCACTCGTATATATACCAATCTACAAAGAAATTTGCATATGGGAATTATATACCTACGAAGAGAATCTCAGAATCCACTGTGTCGAAGTGGCAATCCTTACCAGTCACATGGGTGGTAAAAATGGTGAATTTAAGACTCGCTTGGAGCTTTGAGAAAAATATTACCGCATACCAAATTTGAAGTCACTCGGTTAATCCTTTCGAGAGTTATCGTGCGCACCAGCCAGCAGACACAGACAGACGGACGGACGGACGGGCATTGCTCAAATGACTTAAAATTACCCAAATCGAAAATCCGCCAAACATACTTGTGGTCTTGGGTCACTCCTTCGATGTGTTACACTTTTGGCTGGTAGCAAATGATATACATATACCCTCCTCTCTAAGGTGAGGGGATAAAAATTCTTTAGATTAATTTATGGATATTTGCAAAATTCGCATTTCTGTAAGGCAACCACAAAAATTTTAAATTTTGAGTCATGACGCTCTTGAAGTGAGTGACCGATATATTCAAAACAAACTTAACACATAGAAGAAATCTGTTTATTTTTTATTTAAGTAGAATACATATCAACATTTTTACACCTTTTAAACATTTTTAAATGCTAGTGCGTTGAGATGAAAAACGTATGTACGTAAATGAGATTAATGTAAAAAATCATCGTTTAGTTAAAATTAACTAGCCTCCTTCAACTTCTTTTTATATAATTTTTCAGCGGTTTTTACCTTATTTTGCAAAACATATTTTTTGAAATAATTTTAAATGCAAAAACCGAAAAATGCACTATTATAAATAATAAATAAAACAATTAAATATAGATTTTATTTTATGGCAACGTCTGATTTATCTGAGAAGAAAATCGATTAAAAATTTAAAAGTTATAGCTAATTTAGTAATTGTACACCGATGGAATATTCAGATAAGTAGAGTAGAAGCTAAAATACCTTCGGCATTATGTGTTGATAATATTTGGCGATACAGTTGCTGAAATTTGCGAAATTATCTACATCTTTTTAAATTATGCATCTATTTTCTTCGGATTGGTCTTATTTTATTCCTGACCGATCAGACTTAACGTTAAAATAATAAAAATATTTGTGCATATTTCGATGTTTTTATGAAGATTTTATTTTCAAAATATTAAAATTTTCTCAAAAAATATGATTTTTCGATTTTTCCTAGGGTCTAGAGAAAAGTGGCCGTTATTAGCACGCCCCTTTTGGTACCTCCCACACAAATGGACCATTTTGTACCAAAAGTTAACAGATAATGTCCATTTGTGTGGGAGGTACCAAAATGAGCGCGGAAACTTCGCATATTTTTCTCGAGGTAATAGTGACTAATAAACTAATACTATGTGTAGAATTTCAGAGAATTCAAATAAGTAGTATAGAAGTTATTAAATAATCAATATTTCACTAAATGTTAACCCTTTGTGGGGGAGGTACTAGAAGGAGTGGACCAATATGGCCCATCTTCGAACTTAGCTGAAGATAGAAGAAAATATTACCACATACCAAATTTGAAGTCACTCGGTTACTCCTTCCGAGAGTTGTCGTACCCACCAGCCAGCAGACAGACAGACGGACGGACATTGCTCATTCGACTTAAAATGACCCAAAACGGATATCCGCACATACTTAGGGTCTTAGGTCACTCCTTCGATGTGTTACACTTTTGGTTCGTAGCAGATGAGAGGGGGTATACTCTCTAAGGTGGGGGGATAAATATTGGCACATAACAAATTTTAAGTCAATTGGTTAATCATGTCGAAAGATATGGTGCGCACCAACAAGACAGACAGACGGACAAGCTGACAGACATTGCTAAAATAATTTACAATGGCCCAAAACGGATTTCCGCCAAATATTCTTGGGGTCTCTTAGGTGACTCCATCGATGTGTTCCACTTTTGGTCGGCAGCATCTGATATATACCCTTGTGCACGGGATCACTTTCCCGGGAAAAATCTCTTACTGCCAGTCTCGGCTTCGCTGGCTAAAAATTCGGACCAGAACAAGTATGGAAATTTCAGTCGTGCAAACCGACAAAGATGTACCCTCACTTTATGAGAATTTTGTACTTGATGCTCATATCCAGTCAAAGTCATTGCAAAAGTTGTCTAAAATACAGAATATTAAAAAAGTGTATGATTGATGGATGTAGTACTTATGGAAAGTTATATTCGAATGAATCTGTTAAAGTAGTGCCGATACTTCAAGGATACTAGACTGTACTGGATTTAGAGCGATAATATGAACTGATATTAATGTTATGCGCTATTCAATTTTAATATGATTTGGCCATATTGGGTGAGAGGTCCCTTTATGTATGTAGGTCTTTTAAAATAGGGAATTCGATATGAAATATGGATAAAAAATCCTTTCGACCACATTTTCGTCCAAATAAGTAAAATCTGTGTTTTGTTAAAAATTTTCAAACTCTTTTAAGACATCTTCTGTACATTATAAAGCAAATATAAGCTTTTGAAATGTGTATAATAAAATCATTATTGAATTTTTTTCCAGATGTACTTCAAATAAGAAATTCCTAAAAATAAAGTCGAAAAAATGTTTTTTGTAACAATTTTTTTAACAAATTTTGTAATTAATGTTGAGGCCTCATAGTGCAAGATTAACATAATTAATTACAAGTATTCATTGAATAGTCCAAGGAAAAGTGTACGCTCTGTGGCCCCCTAAGCCCGGCGAACAGGTTAATCAAACTTTTTTTTAATGGAACACAATTTCATTTTTCAGTACATTTTTTCACTTTTTCAGTACTTTTTCGACTGTTTCGGGTCGAATCTCTTCAATGGCAACTTCGATTTCATGTTTCAACTCTTCAATTGTGTCTGGATGCTTTGCGTAACATTTATCCTTAATAGCTCCCCACAGAAAATACTCGGTAGCTCAAACTTAAAATTTTAAATGGTCCACCCTTTAAAATTTGTAATTCAGTATTATCCAAAATTTTAAAATTATCTATTAGTCCTTCAGAATCAAAAAATATTCAAAAAAATTCACTGTTAACCTGCAATCTGTCACATACAGATGGCGGCAAAGTCATTGCAATGTTATACTTTCCCAAACTATGGAGCTGTGGAATTCTTCGACTTCTAATAGACTAAACTCGCATAAATAAAAAACAATTGGCTTTCGTTTTATAACATTTATTTAACAACAATTAATATCCAAATTCAGCTAACAAAATTTTTCATTTTAATGGTGGAACTGAACATAGGGAGAGGAGTGCACCAAAGGGGCGGAGTGGTGGACAACAGGGACAGAGTGGACAACGGGAGCAACATGATGGACAACTGGAGTATGGACAGTCTTGACCACGGGAGCAACATGATGGACAGTCTTCACCACAGGAGCAGCATGAACGGTGGTCTTGACGACAGGAGTATATACGTCTTGAACTACAGCTTTGTTATGGACCTGAGTGATGCTTTGATGTGACACAGCTGAAGGAGCCGAGTGGACAACATGGCCGACCTTGGCTACAACAGGTTCATGGACAACATGATGGGTTTCAATGTGACCAGCAGAGGCAGCGGAGACCAAACAGAGAGTGGCGAAAATAGCAGCCTGTAAGGAGACATACAAAATTTAAAAAATGAAATTATAAATCGCAAAATGTTTTGAAAAATTCGAAAAACTTACGAATTTGAACATGATGGTTAAAGTTTACAGTTGATTTACTTTACTTGTTTACAAAACAAAACGCGATTGGTATATGATGTCTTAGAACTCCTCCGGCAGAGTATTTATACTAAACTATTTCCACAACATAATTCGCCATTAATTTCTTAATCTCCTAAATTATCAAGTATGAAAACAAAAGAGCATATATGCCAACTGTCGATAATATCCACCAACCATTGTGAGAATTGGTAATCACATCAAATTAATTTATCATAAATTATAACATAACCATTCAAGGAAGCATTCAGTTGGAGAGAGAATAGCAATGGACTGCAGACGGACAACCCTGTCTGGTCAGACAGAGACAAATAATCAGTCAGTCAACAGTAGCTACCGAAATATTCAATGACGACCTTCATTGCCTTCCACAATCCACCATCAGATAGACACTTCAAACCCACAAGTACCAGTATCCACATAACAGCTCTGCTTAATAACCGATGTTTTTGAATAAGCATACGCATGCGCAGTGCGCACTACTGACACATATTGACTTTTAAGGTTTAGGCTGGCAATATTTTGATTAATCGTTAACACCGACATTCAATTAATTTCACAGTTTTATTTTTTCTTCTCGACTATGATGAGATTTTTTTGATGTTGTACCATCATAAGTCCCACAAACCAAATACATTCATACATACATAACTAACTTTGAACTGTACTCAAGGTGGTCTAGAATGATTGGGATAACAAACTTTCAACTCCCTATTGTGCTATACTTAAGCATTTGATTTAAAGAATTTGTATAAAACCATTGAACACATCTTCTACAGACATCAGTTGCAAATCATTTGCTTTGAATACAACACGTCAGTACATCCAAAAAAAACTAAACAAAATGTTCAAATTCGTAAGTTTTTTTAAAATTCATTTGCTTATTTGTACCATTATATTTAATGACCAAATAATTTTCCAGGCTGCCATCTTTGCCACTCTCTGCTTGGTCTCCGCTGTCTCTGCTGGTCTCATTGAAACCCATCACGTTGTCCATGAACCTGTAGTGGCCAAAGTAGGCCATGTTGTCCACTCGGCTCCTTCTGCCCTGTCTCATCAAAGTATCACTCAGGTGCACAACAAAGCTGTTGTCCAAGATGTCTATACTCCCGTTGTCAAGACCACTGTCCATGCTGCTCCAGTGGTGAAGACTGTCCACCATGTTGCTCCTGTGGTCAAAACTGTCCACACTCCTGTTGTCCATCATGTTGCCCCCGTGGTCAAGGCTGTCCATACCCCAGTTGTCCATCATGTTGCTCCCGTCGTCCACTCTGTTCCTGTTGTCCACCACTCGGCTCCTTTGGTACACTCTTCTCCTTATGTTACAGTCCATCACCATTGAGAAACTAATGGACAAAATGTTTTAGTAAATTGTGATAATTGTTAATAAACAAATGTGTTGAATGTTTGAAAAAAATATATTAATTTTTGTTTTTCCTAAGTATTCAGAACTATATAGTTTACTATATAAAGGTATTTTATGACTGTCGCAAAAATGCCCACAGTCATAAAATATCTGTCAGTAAAATATTGAAAAATACGTATACGTATAAAACAGAACATTATAAAACATTTTTGCGATTTTGAAGGCACTGGATGCACTTTTTTCGGGCATGCTTGTTCCGCAATTTGTGTATCCTATGCAATATCTACAACTTTGCTTCAGACACAAAAAATTCCGTACCGTATACCGAGAAATAACCGTGATAAAATATAGGAAAAGTGCTAAAAATCCACCTTCAGCAAACAAATGTGTATGTCCGTTAAATTATTAATTGAACCAACTTGACTAAACAAATTATGCAGAAGTACTTATTTTTGGGTCTACTTTCACGTCCAATTCTCAGAATTGAGTCCCAAATCAAGTTTTTTCCCCACACCTTAGAGAGGAGGGTATTTGCTTCGAACGAAAATCTAACACATCGAAGGAGTGTTACAGGAGTGACCTAAGACCCTAAGTATGTTCGGCGGATATCCGTTTTGGGTCATTTTAAGTCGAATGAGCAATGTCCGTCCGTCCGCCTGTCTGCTGGCTGGTGCGCACGTTAACTCTCGAAAGGAGTAAAAGATTGACTTCAAATTTGGGATGTGGTAATATTTTCATCTATCTCCGGCTATGTTCGAAGATGGGCCATATTGGTCCACTCCTTCTAGTATCTCCCCCACAAAGGGTTAACATTTAGTGAAATATTGATTATTTAATAACTTCTATACTACTTATTTGAATACTCTGATATTCTACACATAGTATTGTTTATTTATCACTATAACCTCGAGAAAAATAGGCAAAGTTGCCAAGCCCCTTTTGGTACCTCCCTCACAAATGGACAATTTTGAACCAAAAGTTAATATTTTATAACTTTATTACCAGTGCATACAAAGACTTGAAATTTTTTACAGTGTAATGGTTTAATAGTACCAAAATACAGTGAAAAAATGGCATTATTGCCACGCTCCTTTTGGTACCTCCCACACAAATGGATCATTGTGTACTAAAAGTTACCAGCTTATAAATTTAATACCAGTGCATACAAATACTTACAATTTTGTACAGTGTAATGCTTTTATAGTACCTAGAGTCCAGAGCAAAATGGGCTTTATTAGCCCGCCCCTTTTGGTACCTCCTACACAAATGGACCTTTTTGTACCAACATTTAACAGCATCTAGACGTTAATACCAGTACTTGAAATTTTGTACAGTGTAATGCTGTTATAGTACCTATAGTCCTGAGAAAAGTGGCCGTTATTGAGATGCCCCTTTTGGTACCTCTCACACAGATGGACCTTTTTGTACCAAAAGTAAACAACTTTGAACTTTAATACCATTACATACTTTAAAGTTATAAAATGCACTTTAAATTGATAATAATTTAAATAAAACCAAAAAATAAATAAATTTACTAATATTTTTGAGACACAGGGTGAGCGGTTTACCCGACTGAACTTTCTTACTTGTTTTTTATATAGGGCGATAGGATTTGACTTGAGTTGGATCTTTGCCAGTTTCGCTATCATGGCGATTTTTGACCTCTTCCAAGATAGAGGGAAGTAAAGGCTGAAAAGGGAAGTTCTTTAATCATTTTCGCTGTTATACCATCTCCTCCGGGCGATTTCTTTAATTTTAGATCTTTGACAGATTTTTCAACATCCTTTATTCTAAGCTGTAGGAGCAACTGCAAATATACTGTGGGGTGACCCAAATGAGAAGAAAACAAGTAGTTTTCTTAAACTAAAAAACATCGAGATTAGTAAGATGATGAGTGTTCTAACGGGATACTCAAGCTTACAGGCACATCTTCATCGCATAGGACTAGGCATGCAGGGAAAACATCGAAACGATGGAACATTTTCTGTATCATTGCCCATCTTTCACACATGCAAGGTCCCGATATTTCGGTTCCGACATATTGCCAGATATGACTGGAAGATACTGAGAAAATTCGGGTCTAGTACTGATTTTCTGTAACCCGTGGGGAATAAAAATCATAAATAAGGAGCGCACAGCAAGCCGAATTACTGGCTTAAGTGTATGTCCATGGACATTAGACGTTTAAATGTCTTCTCTATTCAACCTAACCTAACCTATTCTAAGCTTTATTGAGCCATGAATAATATCATCTATCACCGGCTGTTAGATTGGATGAGGAATAACATAATTTATCCCGGGCGGATAAATTGGGCGAGGAATTATATCATCTATCACGGGCGGATAGATTGGGCGAGAAGTTATGTCATCTATCACGGGCTGATCGATTGGGAGAGGAATTGATTTATCTATCCCGGGCGGATAGATTGGGTGAGGAATTATATCATATATTTTATTATATCAATATATTTCAGATGTATCACTGTTGGGTGTAAAAACGGACTCGAGGTAGTTTGCGAATGCATTTACTTTCTTTTATGTGCTTTTTGCCCAGTTCCCATTTTCAAGGCGAATTGGGGATTCATGCGCATATTTTTTGTGGCCTTCCAGAGTCTATAATCTGCTTTCTGGGTTGGATCCAGAGATTGCTAATATATTTTTAGATCACTTACCTCGGCTTGTTTTAGGGCTGATTTCAATCTCTTCTGGCAATTTTGTAGTCTTCTTCTCAGTGCTGGGGAGGGATATTGTTGCCACTTTCTTCTAACGCTTCTTTTTCATTGATTAACACTTGGATGCCTGTTGGGTTATTTGAGTTATCTCTTTTGAATTCGCTTTATCGAGTAGCTTTAGGTTTACCGCGGCTTCAATTTCATCCGTAGTTCGTAACGATACGCCATCTGATAGGTGTGAGCTAACGTATTTTTTATATTTCAATCAGTTGGTATACTTATTGGCCAAATTGTCACACCCGTTTTCCCGATTGTTGTAAAACAATGTCAAAATGGTAGGTGAATGATCCGATGATAGATCAAGTGATAGACATAGAGATATTTGTTCACGCCTTATATTTTGTATTATAACGAAATCAATAAGGTATGGCGTTTATTTTATTATATTTATTCAGAACTGAGGGCCAATATGTTGGTTGACCGCTCGAAGCTACATCTAGCTTAGCAGATTTCATTGCTTTAAGTAGCTGTATACCTTTTGGAGTAGTGAGGCGAGAGCCCCAAATTGTGTGCTTGGCTTGGCAGTGGAGAAGAACTCCATGAATTGGTCTTTGTTAATATTGTGCCTAGGGGAACAATATATCGACGAGATCACCAGATTTGTGCCTGTGATAGCGATATAAGTTGATTGTATACGCGATTAGCATAATACTCGACTTTGATTGTTTTTCCTTTTTGAAGATAACACTACGCAACAAAATTTTTTTATACCCTCACTTTAGTGTGACGAGGGTATATATCATTTGCTACGGAAAAAAGTGTAACACGTCGAAGGAGTGACCTAAGACCCCAAGTATGTTCGGAGGAAATCCGTTTTGGGTCATTTTAAGTCGAATGAGCAATGTCCGTCCGTCTGTCTGTCTGTCTGTCTGTCTGTCTGTCTGTCTGTCTGTCTGTCTGGAAAGGAAGGAGTAACCGATTGACCTCAAATTTGGTATGTGGTAATATTTTTTTCTATCTCCGGCTAAGTTCGAAGATGGGCCATATTGGTCCACTCCTTCTAGTACCTCCCCCACAAAGTGTTAAAATGTTGTGAATTATTGATTCTTTAATAACTGCTATACTACTTATTCGAATCTTTTGAAATTCCACACATAGTATTAGCTTATTAGTCGTTATCAACTCGAGAAAAATGGGCGAAGTCGCCACGTCCCTTTTGGTACCTCCCACACAAATGCACCATTTTGTACCAAAAGTTAACAGCTTATAACATTAATAACAGTGTATAAAAATACTTGAAATTTTGTACAGTATTATGCTTTTATATTGCCTACAGTCCAGGGAAAAATGGGTGTTGTTGTCACGCCCCTTTTGGTACCTCCCACACAAAGGTACCTTTTTGCACCAAAAGTTAACAGCTTATAACATTAAAACCAGTGTATAAAAATACTTGAAATTTTGTACAGTGTAATGTTTTTATAGTGTCTATAGCCCTGTGAAAAATGGGCGTTATTGCCACGCCCCTTTTTGTACCTCCCACACAAAATGCCCAAATCATATCACAATTTAATGTCTCATAACGTTTATACCAGTGCACATAAATGCTTATAAGTCGGCACAGTGCAATAAATTTAAAGTATCTAATGTTCAGCAAAAAAAGGTGTATTTGATAAACCCCTTCTGGTACCTCCCACACAAATTGACAGAATAATTCGAGTAATATTCAATATTACATTACTCACAAAGTGAGGGTATACCTTAGTCGGTTTACCCGACTGAAACTTTCGTACTTGTTTTTTGTGTCCTAGGCCTAAAAATTATTTTTTGGTATAGATTGTGGCATATTGTTATATAAAATCAAAAGCCAAAATTTTTTTATGTATAAATTTTTTTTTTAAAAAAATTTTAGTAAACATGCTGTTATCGTCGATGGTACCCTTAGTATTTGCACTATAATTTTTGGAGTATATGCCCGATCAAGTCGACTTATACGTTAAATTGAAGCGATTAATGTGGGCTATCAATTTTGGAAATTTCTCTTTCACTTAGAAACAGTGGTTTAGTAACAGTCATTAAACAAAATGGAAAAAGTTGATTTTTCAAATAAAAAAATCCTGTAACAAAAAAAAACATAAAAAATCGAAAAAAAAAATTTTATATTTTTTAAAAGTTTGCATCCTAGCGAAGAAAAAAATGCATATTTAAAAAAAATCTATGGCTAAATGTAGAAATTATAGCCCTTCTGGTAGAGGTAAGATAATTTCAAAAAATCTTTTTTTTAAATTTCTGTTTAAATAGCGATTTTATTTATTACTTTTATTTATATTATGTACATTTGAGTTTATTTACATAAACAAGTTTCATTAGAAATATGTAATTGTGAGTTCTTTGTTGACGTTTGTAGATTTCGGAATCGGTTTCTCTAATGAGGAACCAAATATAATCTGTCATCATTCTTTCATCCCAGTGCCCTTGGTAACGCCGCTCGATGGACTTGATGAAACCTTTCCCCATGTTCGTCGCTTACGTCGCCAATATTCTCGGGGAAAAAGTTTAAATGAGAATGCAAGAAATGAATTTTGAGGGACATATTTACACCTGTTGGAATACATAAAGCGAAAAATAAGTTAGAAGAATACATACATACATATGTGTTATATACATAAATATAGAAAAATATATTTCTTACCAATTTGTTCATAAATGTTTAACAAATCAATAATAATTGTTTCATATTGCGGGCTTTTGTTGGATCCAAAGAAATTTGAAACCACAAGCTTAAACGACCTCCATGCTGCAATTTCATCCGACGTCAAATATGATTCGAAATTCACATCTTTCATCAGTTTCCTTATTTTAGGCCCATCAAAAACTCCTTCTTCGATTTTTTGAGAGTGAATTGCCATCTTTCCTTAAGGCTTTTACAAAATTTTTAAAGAGCCCCAGCTTAATATGCATTGGTGGCAACTACTTTTAAATCGCAACAAATTTTCCAGTCATGTTCATATTTTATGTATTTTATCAATTTAGCCATTGTTTCGTATGATTCCTTAGTGTTGACAGCAGAGCAATGGGAATCGACGGTTTCTGATTTCGGTTGTGTAAAAGTACTACTTTCAAACTTTCTTTACTGCTGTCAACAAGTAACCGCCATTCCTTTGAATTGTATGTATGATTAGGTTCGTCGAACAATCCGGTAATGTCCTTGCAAAAGCATCTGTTATCCACAGTTGTATAAAATTGTTTGTAAGGTATATCACGGACTCTATAATATGATATCTTAACATCTGGGGCCAAAGTATTGTACTGTTTCATCCCAGATGCAAGTAGTTCTGCCTCATCTTTGGTCAGTTCCAAATCTCTCACTAGATCAATGAGTTGAAACTGAGTTAAAAGCGATGACTTCTGCCTCAAACTTCAATCGCTCAGAGTTGAGTACTCAGTTGAACTTGATGATGTTTCCGTTATTAGGCTGTTAGCTATACTTGGACACTTCCTACTCCAATCTATTAACTTAGAAAAAAATAGCAGTCCGTATCGTGAATGAATGGTTGTCTCCAAATCATTGGCATTCAAAATTCCACGTGAAGTATACAATTAAAACGTTTTATTCCGCAAAACATAGTAATACATTAGTTGTAAAGTACTTATCGCATGTTTCCACTACTCCATCGAGTAAGATTTACATGGCACGAATTACACAAAATACTAGGTGTCAACGGTTCGTTCATATTTTTAACTCGTGTACCAATTGCACATATTGCACATATATTTCTTCTATTATTTTACTAAACGTACGTCGATTTTTTTGAATAACATATTTTCGACAGATATAGCAGAAATTGTCGGGAAATTGTCATTTACACATTGAAAAGTTCGTTGCCGTTTACTCATACTTCGAAATATAACTTTATAATATTTTTCAGAAAATCGACTTATCTCTTTAAGGCGCTGAATTAGAGTTGTGTAGTTCGTGAACGAACTAGTTCAATTGAACGGGTCACTATACTGAACTGAACGAACTAGTTCACACAACTCGTTAATTTCAGCTCAGTAGTTCACTATGTTTTTTTCTTCAACCATATCATTTCTTTCTCTCTTCTCTGCTGTTATGTGTTGTTACAATTTTTATGTCATCATCAATGTATGATTCTACCTATACAAACGCCTTTGTATTTGTTTTTCCAACTCTTCCATCCATATTCCAATCAGATTCCTTTAATATCGGCTTATTTGAACTGGTGACCTATTGAACGAAATGAACTGTTTAGGTAAAGTGAGCTGGTGTGCTAAAGTGAGCTGTTGAACTAAATGAAGGAACTAGTTCACTCAATTGAAGAGCGATCACTTAAAAGAACTATAGTGCCCAACTCTACGCTGAATTACACTAATTTTTATACCCTCACTATAGTGTGACGAGGGTATATATCATTTGCTACGGAAAAATGTGTAACACATCGAAGGAGTGACCTAAGACCCCAAGTATGTTCGGAGGAAAACCGTTTTGGGTCATTTTAAGTCGAATGAGCAATGTCCGTCCGTCTGTCTGTCTGCCTGTCTGTCTGCTGGCTGGTGCGCACGATAACTCTCGAAAGGAGTAACCGATTGGCTTCAAATTTGGTATGTGGTAATATTTTTTTCTATCTCCGGATAAGTTCGAAGATGGGCCATATTGGTCCGCTCCTTCTAGTACCTCCCCCACAAAAGGTTAAAATGTTGTGAAAAATTGATTCTTTAATAACTGCTATACTACTCATTCGAATCTTCTGAAATTCCACACATAGTTTTAGCTTATTAGTCGCTATCAACTCGAGAAAAATGGGCGAATTTGCCACGTCCCTTTTGGTACCTCCCACACAAATGTACCGTTTTGCACCAAAAGTTAACAGCTTATAACATTAATAACAGTGTATAAAAAACTTGAACTTTTGTATAGTATTATGCTTTTATATTGCCTACATTCAAGGGAAAAATTGGGGTTGTTGCCACGCCCTTTTTGGTACCTCCCACACACAGGTACCTTTTTGCACCAAAAGTTAACAGCTTATAACATTAAAACAAGTGTATAAAAATACTTAAAATTTTGTACAGTGTAATGTTTTTATAGTGTCTATAGCCCTGTGAAAAATGGGCGTTATCGCCACGCCCCTTTTTGTACCTCCCACACAAAATGCCCAAATCATAACACAATTTAATATCTCATAACGTTTTTACCAGTGCACATAAATGCTTATAATTCGGGACAGTGCAATGAATTTAAAGTATCTAATGTTCAGCGAAAAATAGGTGTATTTTATAAACCCCTTCTGGTACCTCCCACACAAATTGACAGAATAATTCGAGTAATATTCAATATTACATTACTCACAAAGTGAGGGTATACCTTAGTCGGTTTACCCGACTGAAACTTTCTTACTTGTTTAAAAACATATTAATTATTAATTTCATTCATAAATTCCGGGTTTAAGGTACATAAGTTGCAGTACCTGTAGCTGACATACATATAGTTTGCTTCGAACGTAGAAACCCAATATTTTCAAGACTGCCGCGTACTACTTTGTATTGCGTACATATAATTTTACTATCTGTATATACAACTGGGATGTCCATGCCCCTAAAAGGCGTAACTGAATGGAAACCTCATTAACAAAAACCACAAATATTGTTGAATAACCCTCTATCTGAGCAGATCTCATCCAATATAGCTCTCACATTTCATATCATTTTTTATGGAGGGTTACGAACGGCCATAAACCCTCGCCCTCTCTATAATTGTATAATGTCTGACATCAATCCTCATAAAATAAAATGCAAGTGCAATGTCTCTTATATGTCTCTCTCACATATCGTCGGCTCAATGCTATTTTGTTCCATACGCCATTTTGTATGATCGGAGAAAAACGCAATTTATTGTTTGAGTAAAAACGGGACTAAAGAGTCACACACTTTTTATTTCATAGGGTTGCCAAAAGTGTGTGTATGATTCTCATGCATTTCTATGACATTACATTCAAAAATAGGCAAGTTATAACAATTTTTGTACTTGGCATTTTGGTCCATATCCACTTTTATTTTAATATTTTTTCGTATTTGTATTACATGGACCACAAAAAGGGCTAATATGGAAGGACAGTAATTTACATATTGTGGTCGAAAGAACGTAAAATACTGAGTCAAAAATATAGGGCGATAGAAAAATGGTGGCATAGAACAAAAATATCAAAATTATTTCCCGTTATTCAGAGTTAAATAAATTTACCCTACCGATATCTCGAAAACTAGGCGAGATAGGAAAGAAATGATTGCATATTCTGAAAGAGCATGGTTGAAGCATATGTTATCAACTCCTAACTCAAAAAACACAAAAATGGCGTATGGACCAAAATAGCATTAAGCCGACGATATGGCGAATTCAACAACATTTAAAAACGAAAAAATATGAAACAACATTTTTTTGAATTTCTCTAACATTTACAAAATGGCTCATAACTTTTACATCTATCCATAGATTTTTTTCAAATAGACAATGTTTTCTTCTTTAGCATGCTGGCTTTTTAAAAATGTGACAAAATAATTTTTTTAAATTTTTTTTCTATTTTTTATGTTTTTTTTGTACCAGGAAAAGGTGTTTTAAAAAAAAAAAAACATTTTTTTCTCATATTTTTGACGACTGTTACTAAAGCAAAGATTCTACGTGAAAGCAGCATATGTAGCCCTCATAATTCCTTTTAATTTGAGGCATAACACGGCTCAATCAGGCTTATACTTGAAAAATTATGGTCCAAATACTAAATGTACTTTCCATGAAAGCTGGAATTTAAAAAAAAAATTAAAAATAAATTTACAATAAAATTTTTTTTTTCATATTTTTTTCGTGTTTGTGACACCTAGTTGCACCAGAAACTGTTATCCACTTCCCTTGGACAAAAATTTTGTTGCATAGTGTAATCAATACAAATCATCCCACGGACATCCTAAAAAACAGGCGCCATTACCTGCAGATGGAACTACCTTCGCCATCTTTCGACACGATTCTCCAATAATTCGGATTTATTGCAGTGAAACATCGCTAAACATTCTATTGAAGCATATTCATGACGCTGTTTTTGTTCCATTGTGAGCAAACGCGGAACCCATCTTGCGCACAGCATTGTCAGCCGACGATCATCCAATAACATTTTGTGGAGTTTTTTTTAATAAAAAATACTATGTGTTATAAGGTAACCAATTTTAACCAAAGCTTTTTTTGCAAACTACTGCTGCAATTTTGGAACCGCTCTCGTAAAAATACTATCAATGTTTATGGTTTCATATGGTATATTAGATGACATATGCATTGACTATAACCTGACAAAAATCGTTAACATTTTCTCGGCCGTTCTAGGCGCATTTCCCACACAGAATACCCAATTCCAATTAATATTTCTCTGCAAGCGATGGTTTACTGCATTCGATTTACTCAGCTGCAATTTCCCTGTTTCAAAAATACCTTAACTACTATGCAAAATGTCAACATATTACAATCAGTTGACCCACATAGTTGACCTCTACATTGAAATTCGCCATTAATTCCGATAATGGCCCTTTCAATCTTTGCCAAATGTCCTTAATCTAAATACTGATGTCGCCGCTGAAAAAAAACTGGCAAAACTGTTTAACACTTCATTTCATTTTTTTATAATCCCTGCCTTTATTAGCATACATTTTATGCCTTTCGGAACGACCGCATAATCACTTCTCCTTTAATTGAAATCGGAGATACAAATCAAAGATTAATCTTCACACATTCATAACACTGATGATGACGGTGACGACGACAGTGACGACGACGACGGCGACAAGTCGTTACGCTCATGTCAGGTTTATGCATATTTTTATGCGGCACTTAAGTTGCACGAAAAACCCAAACCCTTAAAAAATAAAAACAGATGACCAGAAAAATAAAAATGTTTATGCGTTTTAGCCACACAACAAGATTTGTCGACCACAATTACTGCATTGAACAGACGATACCTGAAGTACATAGAGTGGGTCTGTGGTTTTTGTGGTAAACCAAAATCGATGGATGGACACATCCAGAAGTTGTTACATTTGCGGTGTTGATAGTTTTTTGTGGTTTCTTCCTTGTTTCTTATTTCAACTGTCTGAAAAATTAACTTAATTGATATGTCCAAAAGGGAATATAAAAATCGGTTGAATACAAATCGACTAAAAATCGTTATATTCATAGATAAACTAAATATAATATGTTGAGGATGGTTGAGGTCGACTTGTGAGCTATGCATGGAAATATCAGTCCAGTAAACCGACCTACCAACGCTCTCACACTCATATAACTCTACGGGAAATGACGTACAATTTATCTGAATCTTCATATCCCAGCACGTGTTAAATTGGAACCATTCACTGATCTAATCACGTTGGGATTGAATGCTACAAATTAATTAGGGTTAACTGCACCAAACAATATTGCTGGAGATGGGGTGGCATGTCATAACATCCATGGACAATGAGACACTTTTAAATGTGTCACAATGTCCCCAAAGGCGGTGTCACTACATCCATGGTTATAGTGGACCATTTAGTCTGTAAGTTATCATTGAAGATAACTTTCGAGTTATCAAAAGTCGAAAGGCGGCTCCGCGGGCCAAAGAGTTTTAGCGAGGACAGCCTTCGGTCGGTGTTAAAGATTTTCTCCTCTGGGGTATGTCCAAAAATGGCTACGCGGACCAAAGTGTTTCTGCGAGGCCGGTCTTCGGCCGGAGTTAAAGATTTTCTCCTGTATGGTACATCCAAAGCCGGCCACGCAGACCAAAGTGCCATAAGGTCCATGGACATTGTAACATTTTCGAAAGTATCATAGCGTCCATGGACATTTTGACACCCTTTTTAGTGTCAAAAAGTTAATGGACATTATGTCCCTGGACGTTATGACATGCCACCTAATTTGGTATGCCATTATACCACTGCTTCAAAGAAATCTTCTTTATCGTAGACGGTCAGTTGGGTTATCTACTTCATAGTAAATTGCCAGTTGGTTGATCTACAGCTTATCTTGTTGGTATATCTTGTCCTTATTAGAGGGCCAGTTGGGTAATCTACTCCTTAGTAGAGAACCAGTTGAGCTGGCTATTTCTTAGTAGGCGGGCAGTTTAGTTATCTACTCCTTATTAGCGTTCCGGTGTTAATGACCAGATGAGTAATCTGACGACCATTTGGCTTAAATACTCCTTAGAAGAGTTTAGTTTGATTATCTACTCCTTAGTTCAGGAACAAATGCGATATTTACTTTTTAAATGACGACCAATAGTTATCTACTACGTATAAGACGTTGTTAACGACCGGTTGGGTTATCTGACGACCAGATGGCTTATCTGACGACCAGTTGACTTATCTACTCCTTACTTGAAGACCAAATGCGTTACTTACTTTTTAGATGACGTCCAATTGAGTTATTTTGTCCTTATTTTCAATTTTTTTGGTTATCTACCTCTTAATTGACGACCATTTGGGTTAACTATTCATTAGTTGATGACCAGTTATTTTATCTACTCCTTAATTGACGACGAGTTGGTTTATCTACTCCTTATTTGACGACCATTTGGGTTATCTACTCCTTAGTTGAGGACCACTTGGGTTATCTACCTCTTAGTTGAGGATCATTTGGGTTAACTACTCCTTACGTCCAATTGACTTATTTTGCCCTTATTTACGACCTTTTGAGTTATCTACCTCTTAGTTGAGGACCAGTTGACTTATCTACTCCGTACTTGACGACCAAATGCGTTACTTACTTTGTAGATGACGTCCAATTGAGTTATTTGGTCCTTATTTACGACCTTTTGGGTTATCTACTCCTTAGTTGACAACCAGTTGGTTTATCTACTCCTTAGTTGAGGACTAGTTGACATATCTACTCTTTATTTGAAGACCAAATGCGTTACTTACTTTCTAGATGAGGTACAATTGAGTTATTTTGCCCTTATTTACGACCTTTTTGGTTATCTACCTCTTAGTTGAGGACCATTTGACATATCTACTCCTTACTTGACGACAAAATGCGTTACTTATTTTGTAGATGATGTCCAATTGAGTTATTTTGTACTTATTTACGATCTACATCTTAGTTGAGGACCATTTGGGTTAACTACTCCTTAGTTGAGGACCAGTTATTTGATCTACTCCTTAATTGACGACGAGTTGGTTCATCTACTCCTTATTTGAGGACCATTTGGGTTAACTACTTCTTAGTTGAGGACCAGTTGGTTTATCTACTCAATATTTGACGATCAATTGGGTTATATACTGCTTAGTAGAGTTCAGTTGCGTTAACTACTCCTTAGTTGACGACCAGTTATTTCATCTACTCCTTAATTGACGATCAGTTGGGTTATCTACTTCTTAGTTGAGGAACAGTTGGGTTAACTACTCCTTAATTGACGACCAGTTATTTTATCTACTCCTTAATTGACGATCAGTTGGGTTATCTGGGTTATCTAGTCTTTAGTTGACGACCGATTGGTTTATCTACTACTTAGTTGAAAACCAGTTGGGTTATATACTCCTCAGTTGACGACCAGTTGGTTTGTCTATTCCTTATTTGACAACCAGTTGGTTTATCTACTGCTAGATAGTGTTCAGTTGGTGTATCTACTGCTTAGCAGAGTTCAGTTGGGTTATTTACTCTTTAGTTGACGACAGTTTGGCTATGTACTCCTTAGTACGGGACCAGTGGGTAATCTTCTCCTTATTTGACCACCAGCTGGATTATTTACTCAATATTTGGCGACCAATTGGTTTATCTACTGTTTAGTAGAGTCCTGTTGGGTTATCTACTCCTTAGTAGGGGACCAGTTGAGTAATTAACTTTGTAGTGGAGTGTCATTTGAGCTGTCTATTTTTTAGTATGTTGGCTTATCTATTGGGTTAATAAACCAGTGGGTAAACCAGTTGGTTTATCCACTCCTTAGTTGATGACCAGATGTGTTATCTACTCCATTGCTGTAGATAACAGATGTCTTGTTTTTAGTATGCGGGCTGTTTAGTTAACTATTTCTTAGTAGACTTCTCGTTGTTAACGACCAGTTGAGTTATCTGACGACGAGTTGGCTTATCTATTGCTAAGAAGAGTCCAGTTGGTTTATCCACTCCTAAGTTGATGACCAGATGTGTTATCCACTCCTTAGACGACGACCAAACGAGTTATCCTGTCCTTATTTGACGACCAGTTGGGTTATCTACTCCTTAGTAGAGGGCCAGTTGTGTTATCTACTCTTGAGTTGACGATCGGTTTGTTTATCTACTCCTTATTTGGCGAACAGTTGGTTTATCTACTCCTTATTTGACGAAGAGTTGGTTTATCTACTCCTTATTTGACGACCAGTTGGTTTATCTACTGTTTAGAATAATCCAGTTGGTTTATATTTTTCTTAGTAGAGTCCAGTTGAGTTATCTACTCCTTAGTTGAAGATGCCCAAAAATAAAATTTGTTTTTTATTTAAATTTGAAGTTTCAGTAGTTTTTAAATAAAAAAATTGGCCCTTATGTTCCATTCAGTACATAAAAGTTATGCATATTCCAAATTTCAGACCGTTAAAATTGCAGAAAATGTAACTAAAGAGAAATGTGACCAAATGGAGAAAGTCGAATTGAGCAATGGATTTGGTAAAATGCATTATTTCAATAAGATAAAAATATTTAAACAGCTTTTGGAGACTCCTCCGCATGTTCTTAATGGTCCGCCATTTCACATATAGGTGGCGCCAAAATCATGTCGCAATATGGGGGAGGAGTGCGGTTATAACGAACTCAGGGGGACTAAGCACGTCTACCTGTCTGTGTGCCAGTCTGCTTGCTGGTAGATCGATTACTCTGGAAGGGAGTATCCGATTGACTTCAAATTTGGTATGCGGTAGTTTCTTCTCCATCTCAGGCAAGTTCGAAGATGGGCCATATTGATCCACTCCTTCTAGTACCTCCCATACAAATTGTTAACATGTAGTGAAATATTGATTTTTTAATAAATTGGCACGGCCCTTTTGGTACCTCCCACACAAATGCACCATTTTGTACCAAGAGTTAACTGCTTATAGCTTTTATAACAGTACATAAAAATACTAGAAATTTTGTACAGTGTAATACTTTTATAGTATCTATAGTCCAGTGAAATGTGCGTCATTTACACTACCATTTTGGTACCTCCCACACAAATGGACTATTTTACACAAAAATTTAACAGTTTATAACTTGAATGCCAGTGCAAACATTAAAGTTATTAAATTTAAATTGGTTATAATTTAATTAAAACAAAAAATGTATAAATAAATTTACGAATATTTTTGGGACTGAAGGCGATTCTTAAGCCGGTTTACCCAACTTAACATTCTTATTTGTTTTCTGGTAAATTTGCTGAACAAAAGTTAGTAAAATTTGCCATAATATGGCTTCAAAGATTTCTTTACTCAGGTCAAGTTCATGTTTTTTCCTGGAAGATTGAACTTGACTTATTAACTTGAACTCATTTTTAGTAAATTCTATTTTCTCAGTGTATACATATACCACCTGTGGAGTGGCCTAAAATATTCTCTTAATCACTACAATTTATATGCGTCCATATGAAAACATAATAATCTGAATACAAAGTAAGAATTGTTTTAGGTATTTCAATTTTGTTGTGAGTTTCATTACATGAGTGGATGAGTGAGTGAGTGAATGACTGACTGACTGATTGACTGCTGTGGGTTAAGTACGCATAGCCTTACCTTGACAAAGGGCTTTTTCGTTGAGGCTATTATTGTTCAGATTTAGTTTCGACTTTTTATTGTTCTGTTGTTGTATTTTTTTGTGAACATCGATTATTTGATTGTAAATTTGTTTTTGAATGAAAATGTAATCGCTGATGTTGGAGCTCCATGAGATGAGATTTAAATAATTATAATCTGTAATGTGCGACGGCAGTAATGGCCCTATTTGGTATTTCTTTGTGGCCCGCATATAGAATTTTGCTTTTAAATTGAATATTACGGTGGATAACCTAGAGGTTCTGAATTACAAGAATTGTTTACAATCGAAAAAATCCATTAAGCAACTATCACAAACAATGAACAAGAATAACGATCAAAATAATTAACACTTAAAGGGCATCTTAGTACATTTTTTTTTGAATAACAATAAACTATTGTATTCAATCACTGGGTGTCTGACAAAGGTTTAAATACTCAATGATGAAGCAGATTGTAATGTTAATTTAAACGTTTTTGAATAAGAAAAGATATTACTCGCGAGATAGCCCAATTTGGAATATACTGAATGAGGGAAGACAAAAGAGGTTAAAAATAAACGGATAAAAAGATGATAATAAGAAAAAGATTATTAAAAATAGGTAAGAACGTTTTAGTCACATAAATCGATTGATGTTTATTGACACCTTAAGAAAAACATTCTTTACTTTGTTTGGGAGGTTTCAGAACGAAAGCGAATAATAATGGATTTTCCAATAAGAGTGATATGATTTCTATTAAAGAAACACACTTATTGTTAAGGAAATACAAAAGTTTTTATTTAATTTGTGGCTTATAAAGTTCAGTTAACACAAGAACTCAAGCCGGCCGATCATCATGGCTACGTCAACTAGCAAAATTGTCGCATCTGGATCTCGGAAAATCCAAGGGTTATTGTTTAGAAACCTCTCCATCCTCAACGTGTGACTGTTTGGTGCGGTTTATGGTCCGGCGGGGTCATTGTACCTTACTTTTTCGAAAATGAGATTGGATCAACAATTACGGTGAACGGATTGCGCTGAGAGATGATTAATGATTTTTTATGGTCGGAGTTGGATGCTATTGATCTGGACAACGTTTACGTTCAACAATACAGCGGTAAGTGCCACACAAGCAACGAAACCGTTGCTCTGTTACGGGAAAAGTTTCCGGACCGTGTTATATCTCGAAGAGGTGATCACAATTGGCCACCGAGATCTTGTGATTTAACACCTTGCGACTTCTTCCTTTGGGGCCACGTGAAAGATAAGGTCTACACCAACAGCCCAGCGTCAATTCAAGACCTCAAAGATATAATTCGTGAGTCTATCGAGGACATAGGGCAGCCACTTTGCGATTGGTTATGGAAAATTTCATGAAAAGGATATGGTACTGTAAGCGTGGTCGTGATGGCCATTTGGCTAACGTTGTTTTTCATTATTATCGGCATACCTTCCTCTTTATTATGAAATAAACATCCGATCATTTATCTCAAAAAATGGAATTTTTCTTTGAATACTAAAATAAAACCTCTTGTTGGAAAACCCTTTATTATCACATATCAAATTTGAAGTCAATCTGTTACTCCTTTCGAGAATTATTGTGCGCTCCAGTCAGACAGACGGACGGACATTGCTCAAATGATTAAAATGACCCAAATCGAATTTCTTAGGTCACTCCTTCGATGTGTTATACTTTTGGCCCGCAGCAAATGATATGGAAAAAGAATCGATTGAAAATTTAATAAAAATCGCAGTTTTGCAAAAACTAGTTCTCAAAACATTTTTGTGGAAATCGCATATTTCAAGAAAATTTATTTTCATTTTTCTATAAAATTCTGTCGAAATTGCATTCTCTAGAAATTTTCGTCAACATTTAATTGTTCCTTTAAAAAAAATGCAACCGAAATTTATTATTTTGGGGAACATTTGTCGGAAAATGAACTTTTAATCAAAATTTCGTTTTTTCTAGAAAATTATATCAAAACTCCATTTTTCTCTAAAATTTCATCAAAATTAAAATTTTTTAAAAAATTTTATAAAAATGCATATTTCTGAAAAAAATTTAAAATGTAATTCTTCCGTCGAAATTGCAAATTTCTACAAAATGTCTTTAGAATTTAGTTTTTCTATCAAATTACATTAATTACATTAGTTTGGAAAATTTTGTCAATGATATATTTTAATTGAAAATTTAGTTTTTTCTAGAATATCAAAATTCCGTTTTTCTAGAAATTTATTTTTTCCGTTTTTTTAGAAATTAAGCAAAATCAATTTTTACAAAAAATGTATTGTAAATTTAAAAAAAACGCAGTTTTGTGGCAAATTCGAAATTGCATATTTCTGGAACATTTCTTTAAAATTAATTGATCTTTTCAAATTCCATCAATATTTTATTTTTTTGGAAAATAACTTTTTAACGAAAAATTTTTTTTTTCTAGAAATTTATGTCAAAGATTAATTTTCTTGAAATTTTTTTAAATTAAATTTTTCTTGAAAATTTGAAATTGTTTTTTTTAATCCGTACAGTGGCCTTTCAGAGTCAAAAGTGGCCTATCGACCTTTAATCAGGCCAGTGGTCTATATGTATAATCCAAAGTACGGTATCGGATTAAAATTTGGATTAATAATGACCACTGATGGGAATAAAGGTCGATGACCGATGACACTATGTATTTATCTCAACAACATTTTATAGAAGAGTGTGATTTCGGCGACATTTTTTAGAAAAATGTAATTATGGGGTAATTCCAAAGCAAATGAATCTAAGCAATGATAATGTAAATACGAGTAAAATGTGTAAAAATAACATCAATCGGTCATGCCGTTTAGAAGTTACTCTAGTCCAGCAGACGAACCTAAAATTTCTTTATAAAAATATTCAAGAAAAATTATAACATTGTTTCAATAAAATTGCTATATATTTTATGTCCACCAAAATTCCACTTTGAGTTTTTCATAGTCAGTTCATTATAGTTTGTAAAGGGTCAAACAAAACAAAATTGATACTTTTTCAGGATATTCAAGCATTAAGCATTTTTTCCATATTTTCGCCTTATTCCACCAAAAGGTGATAAATATTTCATTCCACAACATTGAAGAGGAGTAGCAGAGAGCTTTAGACAAGCTTTAGACAACTTTTGAAATTAACATAGACTGGTCACCTTTTGTCTCCCACACAAATTACCATATTTCACATTGTATTACTCACAAAGTGAGGGTATACCTAAGATGGTTTACTCTACTGATATTTTATTATCTGTTAAAATAGAAGACCTATAAATTCAAATCTTTTTGGAAACAAAGGGAAAGGAACGTATATTTTTCTGAGATACAGTAATATGTGAATTTTCAAACCCTTACTTTCTAAGTGTAAAAAGCGACAACGATTCACGGGTACAGAGTTCTAGAATTCCACTCATTGTTTGTTTTGAAGTAATCATATTTTTGTTTTGTTTCATAAATTTATTTAAAATAATAAATTAATAACAATCGCGGTAAAAAAATAAAACATTTTAAAGCTTAGCAGTAAGGTAGAGAGCAGTGGGGAGCAGAGTGGACAACTGGAGTATGGATAGTCTTGACGACGGGAACAACATGTTGGACAGTCTTAACGACGGGAACAACATGTTGCACAGTCTTGACCACGGGAACAACATGCTGGACAGTCTTGACCACGGGAACAACATGCTGGACAGTCTTAAAAACGGGAGCGTAGATGGGTTGGACAATAGCTTTGCTGTGGACCTGGGTGATGCTTTGATGAGAGACTGCTGCAGGAACCGAGTGAACTACATGGCCGACTTTGGCCACAACAGGTTGATGGACGACCTGATGAGTTGCAATGAAACCAGCAGAGACAGCGGATACCAAACAAAGGGTGGCGAAAATGGCAGCCTAAAGGAATAAACATTTTGAAGGATTCGTTAAGACATCTTGGACACACAAGAAATTTGAAAAACTTACGAATTTGAACATTGTTGAGTTGAATTTATTATGTTTTTTGAACTTGCAAACAAAACGCTAGACAAATGACTACTGATGATTTAGAACTCCGTCAACATAGTTTATATATTAAAAACTTCCTTATTTTAATATTTGAACTTTTTAAAATATTAGGTTTTAAACAAGAAGAACAACGTAACAGCAACCAATCGATAATATACAATAATCATTATGAACAATATACAATAATCATTATGAATAATATACAATACTCAGTATGAAAAGTCATAAACGCAGAAAAATAACTTATGCAAAACATTAGTATAATAGTTTGAAGATGAATTGCCATGCGCCGAGTTATTGTCTTTTGACGAAACTGAGAGTCAGCCAGATGTCGTCCGCGTCACAAGAACGATTAAACAAAACAGAAGCAACTAATACACACTGGTCCCAAATCCATTTTTTTGGCATAAATTAAAAAAATAAACTTATGAAATTACTAGAAATATATATATATATATACGAGGGCGGTTCGGAAACTTCTTAGCCTAGCACAAAAAGCGCGGTATAAACAGAAAAAAGTTAAGTGTTTTGGAAACTTCCATCTCTGCTATGAACACATGTTAAATTTTGTTTCGATCTGGCAACTCCTTCATATAGAAACAGGTGTTCACAAAAGACGCATCCGCGATTTTTTTACAATGGAAAAATTAGAAATGCGTGGTGTCATTAAATATTTACATAAAAAAGGTTTATTGGGACAAGAAATTCATAATGATATGGTGAATGTGTTAGGTGAAAGTGCTCCTTCATATGCAACAGTAAAAAATTGGGTTGCTGAATTTAAACGTGGTCGTACAAGCATTGAAGATGAACCACGTAGTGGTTGAACAATAACAGAAATTGTAGCCAAAGTGCATGATATGGTATTAAATGATCGACGAATAAAAGTGCGTGAAATAGCTAATATCATGGGCATCTCAAATGATCGAGTCCATTTAATTTTGCATGAAGAACTACAGATGAAAAAGCTTTCTGCAAGATGGGTGCCGCACTTGTTAACAGTCGACCAAAAACGCATAAGAATGAACATTTCTCAAGCTTGTTTGGATCGTTTTAAGCGAAATAAAATGGATTTTAAGCGTCGTTTCATAACTGTTGATGAGACATGCATCCACCACTATATGTACTCCAGAGACAAAAGAACAATCCAAACAATGGACTGAAGCTGGAGGAAGTTTTTTGGGACTTCAACGGTTTTTGGGACTTCAAAGGTATTTTATTGATTGACTATCTGCAAAAGGGTAAAACAATAAATTCAGAGTACTATTGCAACCTTTTGGATCAATTAAATGTACAAATTCGAGAAAAACGTCCTGGCTTACAACACAAAAAAATAATTTTTCATCAAGACAACGCACCAGCGCACAAGAGTGTTTTAACAATGGCTAAAATCAACGAATTAAAGTACGAGTTGCTTGACCACCCACCTTATTCTCCTGATTTAGCTCCCCGTGACTTTTACCTGTTCCCAAATCTAAAAAAATTCCTTGCTGGCAAGCGTTTTACCTCAAATGAAGATGCAATTACAGTTGTAAACCACTATTTTGAAGACCTTGAGGAAAACTATTTTAATCAAGGGATAGAATTGCTAGATAAGCGTTTGACTATGTGTATTGAAGTTTCAGGAGATTATATTGAAAAATAAATATATTTCTGAAAAACTAACTATTCTCTTTCATTAATAGGCTAAGAAGTTTCCGAACCGCCCTTGTATATATATATATTTGAAGAGGCAACCCTATAGCAGACCTGGAAAATATATTTTTTTTAAACTTAGATGGCAACCCATTTTTATCCATGCGATCAAAGTTATTAGTTCAATCACGTGTTTTTAAGCACTTCTTCCTGAGAAAATATTGGCAATATCTTTGATACTGGAAATCGGCAGAACTAAAATTTAATTTAATCTGTGAAATATTTAAAATTAAGCTCAAAGTATGTAGTTTATAATTATTATAACATAATTCTTAATTGTTTTGCCTTTGTGGTTGTTATTTCGAGCTTATTTGAAACAGCCGAATTATTTCCCCTTTTTGAATTCCTCGCACTGAGCGGTGTGAGTCTTTCCATTTTGATTTGTCAAAAATAAGATGGTAGTATGACACTAGTGATACTTGATCCTAAATAGATCACCCCACACATAGATAACATATTCGTCTAATTTCTTCACAATAAGTGTTGCCAAACCATTTTAAGGAGTCATAAATATAACACAATCCTATTCAGCTTAAAATATATATATATATATGTTTAGGGTACACTCTAAATATACAATATTTGGTATACACAAATATTATATATTTGGAAAGATGTTGTTCTTGTTTCCAACTAATATTTTAAACAAAAAAATATTTTCATTTAAGCATTCAGAAAGTATATCGCATTATTATGTTTAGGATAACATAATGCAAATTTATTTTTCAGTAATTCAAAATTTATTTATTTAGAAATTTTTGAATGTATTGAAATCGTGTATTCTTGTATACATTTCTCGATGGATTTACAACAAATGATGACTTGGAATATTTCGAAATTTAAAATGAGTGCATTAAAAAGTTTATATGTATGTACAATTTTTGACTGTAAGACATAACTCGAAATCAAGAAAAATTAAATCTGAAATTCGGAAAATTCAGCAGAATTTTGAATTATTTTAAATAAAAAAAATATTTGAAGAAATTTCTAAACAATAATTTTATTTGTTTGTAAACACATATTTTATTGGAGAAAGTTAGTTTGCAAATATTATATGTTGTCAAATATTAATATACGAGTTCCAAATATATTTTATTGATTTTCAAATAAATTTATTCGCTCAGAATTATATAATATTTAAACATGTTGTTGTAATATATTAAAATATGCGCTCCAAAATGTTTAATGAATTTCAAATAAAATTTATTTATTCAAAAAATATATAATATTTAAAAATCTCTGTTCCAAATATATTTTCTTTCTAAATATAACACATTTCGATAACTCCATTCTAAACTATGCTAAGTGCAAAAATGTAGTTTTTAAGGAGAGGCGCTTGAAGTTTGATGATTTTTTTTTTTTAAATTTGTGTGGAATTCCTTTAAAATGCAAATCGAATGACCTGAACTGTTTTGTTAATAACTTTTGATTGGGTTGACGGACAAACGCAACATTTTTACTGAACATAATTTGGAATATTTAGGAATTAAAAATGCAATCTCCCTAAAAACGTGCCAAGTCGACTTAGCATGTTTTAGAATGAAGGTATTGATTTATATTCATCTTAAAGGAAACTTCCTAGAGAATGTTTTCCAAGAAAGAATGGGTTAAAAATATTCACTAGTATTGTTTACACAAATTTCCAAAGTAAGCCACATTTTCTTCAATCGCAAAGCTAGAATATAGAAACATTTACCATTTTTTTATGTGATAAGGTGTTGCAAGTTGAACACCACAGGGAATTTGGAGCCCGGCATTTAATATAATAGATTTTGGGGAAAAACTAAAAATCGGGTTTTGGGGATTTTCGAATTTATTTGGGGAATTTTGGGATTTTCCTTTACAAATATAAAGATTTCGCCTGTCTTTGAAAACATTTTTTTATATTTTTCCCCGATAATTTCCTACGAACCCGTATATAAGTGTATTAGAGCCGCTTATATACCGATTCCTTTCTCATTATACTTTCTGGACAGACCATAAAAATTGCTATTTGATGAAAAATGTTGCCTTTAGATATACCCACTGAGACAAAAGTTATGGCCATTGAAATATTTTTTTGTGTTATTGTAATTTTTTGTATTTTTAACAAAGAATATTTTTTGAAAGTATAACTTTCAGGCCATGTAGCTCTGCCCCTCTATACCATAGGGGCCCAAAATCAAAACTTCTCTAATAGCTCTGCTACAAAGAGTGCCATTTTGAGTAGCAATCGGTTGACTGGTTAAGAAATGGCCGAATTATTTCCCTTTTTTTAATTCCTCCCACTGTGCGGTGTGAGTCTTTTCACTATGAATTGTCAAAAATAATAAGGTAGTATGACACTGAAAAAATAAAATTTGTCATAAAATTAAAGAATTGCTCCAAAGACGTCATTAGTTTTTAAAATAAGTAAATTTTGCACTTAAAATATAGATAATTTCATTAATATTAAGTAATTTACTTAATTTTAAGTACATTTTCTTAATTTTAAGTACAAAATGTACTTATTTTGAAGACTAATGACGTCTTTGGAGCAATTCTTTAATTTTATGACAAATTTTTTTTTTTCAGTGTAGTGATGATTGATCTGTGGCCTAAATAGATCACCCCATAGATAAAAGATTCGTCTAATTTCTTCACAATAAGTGTTGCCAAACCCTTTTAGGAAGTCATAAATACAACACAATCCTACACGGAGGAAAAAAACGGCCTCTGTAACATATTGCCCCAAACATATTTTGCAGGCAACATATATATGTTTGGAGCAGCTCCCAAACATATTATGTTTGGGGTAGCGGTAATGTTCCCAAACATTTATATGATTGTATGTAATCATATATATGCTTATGTCCAAACATTTATATGATTGTGTGTAATCATATATATGCTTATGTCCAAACATTTATATCATATATATGATTGCATTTAATCATGTATATGATTGTATATTGTTTTTTTTTATCAAAAGTCTGAACCCTTTGTGACGCACCTATAATATATTTATAAAATTCTAGTCTAATGTTCCATTAATTATCCATTATTCGGACTGCGGACTATGCCACTTTTCTTTCAACTTGGTTGGTAGCTCCGTTGATCCACCCCATTGACTGAAAAACGTCAACACCTTATACCACTGGCTATATAGAGTCAACGAGAATTATATGCACAGCGTGTATTTTAATTTACTTTCATGTTACACCCGAAACAAGAAAGTATAAGCATAGCCATATATTCATTCTGACTGGCTGTGGCTGTCAATGGTTGTATGTGGGTGCGTGCGTGTGTTCGCTGTGATGGCATAGCACAGTGGTGATGGTGGATGCTCTATGAGTCACATAATTGGGCTCTCAGAGAGTAATACTCTCTAAAAATCTAAAAAATATGCTCTAATATATTATTTTGCCAAAAATATGTTAGGACACAATCATATCGTTTTATAATATGCTAGAATTTTGCCCCGAACATATTATGATTGTGTGCAAACATAATATGTTTACCCACAAACATATATATGATTGTGCCCGTCCCGAACATATTTATGATTGCATCCAAACATATTTTTAACATATTTTTTTCTCCGTGTAGTTTTTTTCTTGTCCGATACATAACATCCATCCATCATTAAACAAGCAAAAGACGGATTATCGCATGTGAATGGTTTCGGGTACAAATAAACTCTTTGTACAAAATTTCAGCCCAATTAGATGAAGTTTAAGATTTTTGTGGCATTACGAAGCTAAATTTAGAGGAACATTTATATGGAAGTTATATCAAAACATGGACCTATGACTACCATTGTTCATGTAAAGGATTCCGGGTATAAAGAAACCTTAGTTACCAATTTGCAGCCCGATCAGTTGACATTTGTGGTCTCTATGACATTAAGAAGTTAAATCGGGGAGATGCTATATATGGGGGCTATATCAAAAATTGGACCGATATTGTCCATTTGCAATCCCAAGTTACCTGCAGCTATAAGAAATATATATACCAAATTTCAGTCATCTAGCTCAATTATTGTAGACTGTAGCGTGATTATAACAGACGGATGGGCGGACGGACTTTGCTACATCGTCTTAGAATTTTATGACGATTAAGAATATATATACTTATGGAGTATCAGATCAATATTTATAGGTGTTACAAATAGAGTGACAAAATGAATATACCCCCCATCCTATGGTGGAGGGTATAAAAAAATATTTATTATATAGAACTAATCACCAATTCACCAGCCCCACAGACGTAGGGCTATTTGTGTTGTTTAGTAAATTATAGCTACTAATGAAGGTCATCATCATTGGTTATTTCGGTTGCTACCGATTTTGTTTTGTTCATTCTTTAATGAGGTGCAGATGACAAACCATCTGGATGGCTCTTAGTCTCTTTAGACAACAATAAAGAGACTGATAATTCTTCTGGTGATTCTTTTTCGAACTATTATGTTAACGTTCTTTGTAAATTATTTTTCCGCATTTATGATATTTCATAATGATGATTGTATACTATCGATTGGTTGCTGTTTACTTTGTTCTTGTTTTGTTTAAAATCTAATAGTTTAACAAGTTCAAATATTAAAATCATGAAGTTTTTAGTAATAGTATATAAACTATGCTGACGGAGTTCTAAGTCATCAGTAATCATTTGATTCACATTTTGTTAACTAGTTCAAAAAAATAACTTCAATTCTTCCCAAAATGTTCAAAGTCGTAAGTTTTTAAATTTTCTTGATTTTCCCAGATTTCTTTGTGGATTCTTAAAAATGTTTCTCCCTCTAGGCTGTCATTTTCGCCACCCTCTGCTTGGTATCCGCCGTCTCTGCTGGTGTCATTGCAACTCATCAGGTTGTCCATCAACCTGTTGTTGCCAATGTCGGTCATGCAGTTCACTCGATACCTACAGCAGTCTCGCATCAAAGCATCACCCAGGTCCACAGCAAAGCTATTGTCCAACCCGTCTACGCTCCCGTTTTTAAGACTGTCCAGCATGTTGTTCCCGTGATCAAGACTGTGCAACATGTTGTTCCCGTCGTTAAAACTGTCCAACATGTTGTTCCCGTCGTCAAGACTGTCCATCATGTTGTTCCCGTCGTAAAAACTATCCATACTCCAGTTGTCCATCATGTTGCTCCCGTTGTTCACTCTGTTCGGGTTGTCCACTCCGCTCCTTTGGTGCACTCTGCTCCCCACTGCTCCCTACCTTACTGTTAACCAATAAAATGTTTTATTTTGTTTACTTTGATTATTGTTTTTAAATAAATTTATAAAACTACAAACAAATTTGATTATTTAAAAAAAAAAAAAAGATTGAGGGAAAATTCAACAAATGTTTGTGAAAAAATTTCTACAAAGCTGCGATTTTTATTAAAAATTAATTTCTTACAAAAAAATGGTTGAATTAAATTTCAACATAATTTTCTAGAAAAATTTAATTTTGAAATAGTTTTCTAGAAAAATCGAAATTTTCACTAAAAAATAAATTTTCGACAAAGTTTTCAAAAAAAAATAATTGGGAAAGAATTATATAAAAAAATAATTAAAAATTAATCATCCACAAAATTTTCCTAAAAAAATAAATTTCGATGGAATTTTATTAGAACAATTAGATTTTTAAAACTATTTTCTAAAAATATGCAATTTTGACAAAATTTTCTAGAATAATGTAATTTTGAAGAAATTTTCTAGAAACATGCAATTTCGACAAGTTTTTTTAAACAAGTTTCTAATACACTGCGATTTTTATTCAATTTCCAAAAAAAGGAAAATTAAATTTCGACATAATTTTTTGACAAAATTTTCCAAAAAAAAATGTAGAAAGTTAAATTTTGAAGAACATTTCTAGAAATATGTAATTTCGATTGATTTTATAGCGAAAATCTCATTTTAAAGAAGTTTTCAGAAATAAGCAATTTTGACAAAACTTTCTAGGAAAAATTGTCAAAAATCAACAAATTTTTCCTAAAAAAATTAAATTTCGATGGAATTTAATAGAACAATTAGATTTTTAAAATTGTTTTCTAGAAATATGCAAATTTTTTCCAAAACAATAAATTTTGAAGAAATTTTCTAGAAATGTGCAATTTCAACGGAATTTTATAGACAAATTTAATCTTGACATTTTCTAGAAATATGTAATTTCTATTTTCGACAAAATTTTCAAAAAAAAGTAATAAATGAGAAAGAATTTTATAAAAAAAAATTAATTAAAAATCAATCGTCCACAAAATTTTCCTAAATAAATTATATTTCGATGGAATTTTAATAGAACAATTGGATTTTAAAAATTATTTTCTAGAAATATGCAATTTCGACAAGCTTTTTAAAACAAGTTTGTAAAAAACTGCGATTTTTATTAAATTTCCAAAAAAAGGAAAAATTAAATTTCGACATAATTTTGTAGCACGACGAAATTTTTCTATAAATATGTATTATCTACAAAAAGTTAAAAGCTAAAATTTAAAGAAATTTTCTAAAAAATGTGTAATTTCGACTGATTTTATAGAAAAAATCTAATTTTAAAGAATTTCTCAGATATAAGCAATTTTGACAAAACTTTCTAGGAAAAATTTATTTTGAAGAAATTTTCTAGAAATTAAAATTTTAAAGAATTTTGGAAGAAAATAAAATTTTGCCCTAATTTTCTAGAAAAAAAGAAAATTTTGTTAAAAATTTATTTTACTAAACAAATGTGACTTTTATTAAATTTGCAAGACATTTTTTTTTCTATAAAAATTTAATTTTGTTGAATTTGTGCAAAAAAAAAAGGAAAAATTTAATTTCGACATAAGTTTCTAGAAAAATGGAATTTTGACATAATTTTCTAGAAAAATCAAAATTTTCAATAAAAATGTATTATCGACAAAATATTCGAAATAAAATTTATTTCGATGAAATTTTATAGAAAAATTTAATTTTAAAGAACTCTCCTAGAAAAATGCAAATTCTACGGAAAATTAAATTTTAAAAATTTATCTAGAAATATGCAATTTTTACAAAAAATTTCTAGAAAAAATGCTAGTTTGTAGAAATTTTAAAGAAAAATGGAAAAACCTGAAATATTGTAAAAAAATAATTTTCCAAAAAATTTCCCCCAAAAAAAATTAATTTTTAGGGCATTTTTTGAAGAAAAATGCAATTTAGACAAAACTGTATTTTTTTTTAAATTTCAATAAATTTTTGGTGAAAATTTAATTACAATTATTACAAAAAAGATAGAAAAAATTAAGTTTCACCATAATGTTCTAGAAAAATGGAATTTTACTAATAATTTTCTAGAAAAAAACGAAATTTTCAATAAAAAGGCATTATCGAAAAAATTTTCCAAATAAAATTAAATTAGGGCAAATTAAATTTAAAAAAAAATTTAGAAATATGCAATTTCAAAAATTTTCTACAAAAAATTAAATTTTGAAGAAATTTTATAGGAAAATGAAAAATTTATTTAGAAAATTTTCATTATCATTCACAAAATTTAGCTAAAAAAATAAACTTGGATGGAATTTTAATAGAACAATTAGATTTTTATAATTGTTTTCTAGAAATATGCAATTTCGACAAAATTCTCTTGAAAAATTTAATTTTGAAGAAATTTTTTAGAAATACACAATTTCGACAAGTTTTTTTAAACAAGTTTCTAAAAACAGCGATTTTTTTTAAATTTCTAAAAAAAAGGAAAAATCAAATTTCGACATTTTTTTGTAGCACGACGAAATTTTTCTATAAATATGTATTAACTACAAAAGTTTCCAATTAAATTAAATTTTGACGGAATTTTATAGAAAAATTTAAATTTAAAGAAGTTTACTAGAAATGTTCGCCATAACAATTTCTACATAATCTTCTAAAAAAATCCAATTTTGAAGAAATTTTCTAGAAAAAGGGTAAATTTTAAAGACATTTTCCAAGCGAAGAGGGCAAAATTTATCTAGATATATGCAATTTTGAAGAAATTCTCTAGCAAAAAGTCAATCTTGAAGAAATTTTCCAGACTATTTTCTACAAAAGTGCGATTTTTTAAAATTGTTAATTCCTTGTTGTAATTGATTTGCTGAATATTTACAAAAAAAGAAAAAAAAAATCGCCACAACTTTCTAGAAAAATGGAATTTTTACATAATTTTCTAGAAAAAAACTAAATTTTCAATAACAATGCATTATCGACTAAATTTTGCAAATTAAATTAAATTTCAACGGAATTAATTAAAAATTATACAAATAAAAAAAAAATGTTTCTAGAAAAATGTAATTTAATTTTTAAGAAATTCTCTAGAAATATGTAATTTTGACAAAATTTTCTCGAAAAATACAATTTGTATGACATTATTGAGAAAATGTTTCCCCAAAAAATTAAATTTAAATGGAATTTTAATAAATAAGTGTATATAATAATTCGCAAAATAAATATATATAAATAATTAAATATTTATTTATTTTATTTATATGAATTACAATACAAAGTAAATTTATATTCTAATTTTATGGTCCAGGGAGAAGCCGAGTGACAAAGACCATGTTGCTTGTAAAATTTGTTGCGACAGACCAGAGCCACTGGTGGGAATCGAACCCACGATCCCCAAACTCATAGGGGAGCTCGCTACTAACTCACCTACTGGGGCGCCCAAATAATTAAATATATATAGTTTTGTAGAAAAATAAAATTTTGAAGAAATATGTAATTTCGACAAAATTTTCTAGAAAAATGCAATTTTGAAGAAATTTTTTAGATATGCAAAATCTCAAAACTGCGATTTTTATTGAAACAAAATTTTGACACAAGTTTTTTTAAAAATAGAATTTTTACATAATTTTATTATTTGTAACTGAGTTGCTGATTTTTTTTTCAAAAAATAATGGTAAAATTAAATTTCGGCACAACTTTCTAAACAAAATAGAATTTTGACATAATTTTCTAGAAAAAGGCTAAATTTTGAATAAAAATGCATTATCGACAAAATTTTCCAAATCAAATTTAATTTTGACGGAATTTTATAGAAAATAAATTTTTAGAAATAAGCAAATTCGAAAAAAGTTCTCGAAAAAGGCGATTTTGAAGAAATTTTGAGAAAAAATTATTTTCTTATAATTTTCTAGCAAAAATAAATTTTTCATTAAAAATTAATTTTCCAAAAAATGTTCCCCAAAAATATTAAGTTTCGATGGAATTTTACTAGAACAATTAAATTTAAGATATTTTGTAGAAATTTGAAATTTTTAACAAATTCTCAGAAAATTTAAATATTAAAGATTTTTTCAGAAATATGCAATTTCGACAAAAAATTTTAGAAAGGTGCAATTTTGAAGAATGTTTAGAGAAAATTGAATACCGACATGATTTTCTAGAAAAAAAAGAACTTTCATTAGAAATGCATTTTCCACAAAATTTTCAAAAAAAATGTTAACGGTTTTATAGAAAAATTAAATTTCAAGAAATATAAAATCAGACGGAATTTTATATAAATTTTTTTTAGAAATATGCAATTTCGACAAATATTTTTTAGAGAAAAATAAAATTTTAAAAAAAGTTTCTAGAAATATACAATTTCGACAAAAATTTCTATATCAATAAAATGTGGAGAAAAATGAAATTTTCAGCAATTTTTTTTTTGAAAAAAGAAATGTTAAGGACTTTTTGAGATTTTTTTTTTAAAAACTTCGATTTCTGTTATAAATTATATCCATTTTTTTTTGTAAAAAATTAGTTTTTACGGAAATCCCCTACAATTTTCTAGAAATATGCAAAATCTACAAAACTGCGATGTTTATTAAACCTTTAATACTTTTTTGCAACTGAGTTGCTGAATTTTTACAAAAAAATTGAATTTAGACACAACTTTATCCAAATAAAAAATAGAATTTTGACATAATTTTATTATTTGTAACTGAGTTGCTGATTTTTTTAAAAAAAATAATGGTAAAATTAAGTTTCGACACAACTTTCTAAAAAATAGAATTTTGGCATAGTTTTTTTATTAAAAATGCATTTTCCACAAAATGTTCCCCAAAAATATTAATTTTCGACAGAATTTTACTAGAACAATTAAATTTGAAGATATTTTGTAGAAATATACAATTTCGACGAAATTTTCTAGAAAAATGGAATTTTGACATAATTTTCTAGAAAAAACAAAATTTTCAATAAAAATGTATTATCGACAAAATTTTCCAAATGAACAAGAAAAATGATATTAGATGGAATTTTTTAGAAAAATTTTCTAGAAGTATGCACAATTTTTTTAGAAAAAATAAAATTTTAAAGAAATTTTCTAGAAATATACAATTTCGACAATGTATGCAAAATTTTTTTTAGAAAAAAATAAAATTTTAAAGAAATTTTCTAGAAATATACAATTTCGACAAAAAATTCTATATCAATGAAATGTGGAAAAATTTGGAGAAAAGTGAAATTTTCAAAAATATTACCTACTGAAATGTAAAACTCAACAATAATTTCAATTATGTTTCAATTTATAAATTTATTTAACAACAATTAATATCCAAATTCAGCTAACAACATTGTCCCATTTAATGGTGGACTGTAACGAAGGGAGAGGAGTGCACCACAGGAGCGGTATGGTGGACAACAGGAACAGAGTGGACAATGGGGGCCACATGATGGACAACTGGAGTGTGGACAGTCTTGACCACGGGAGCAACATGATGAACAGTCTTCACCACAGGAGCAGCATGAACGGTGGTCTTGACAACAGGAGTATAAACATCTTGGACAACAGCTTTGTTGTGGACTTGAGTGATGCTTTGATGAGACACGGCAGAAGGAGCCGAGTGAACAACATGTCCCACTTTGGCTACGACAGGTTCGTGGACGACATGATGGGTTTCAATGTGACCAGCAGAAGCAGCGGAGACCAAGCAGAGAGTGGCGAAAATGGCTGCCTAAAGGCAGAAATATTTTAGAGGACTGCTTTAGAATTATGTGAAAGAAATTAAAATGAAAAATAACTTACGAATTTGAACATTTTGGTTAAATTTAAAGTTGTGTTTCTACGCTTGTTTACTAAACAAAATTCGATGGATAACTGATGCTATGTAACTCCATCAGCGGAACTTTTATACTTAACTATTCATGCTACAGTATACATAATACGTCACTAGAGTGATAACCTGTTGAATTAACAGGTTTTAAAGTAAAGGGCGTAAACATAAAATTAAATAAAGTGTGTAAACACATTATCCGTCGGTCGCTGAGAGACATTGTAAACGCAGCAAAACAATCCATCAAAAATTATAACATAACCCACACCTTGAAGAATTTAAGCTTCTGAATAGATGCATAAAGAGATGTATAAAGTAATTGCGGTTCCAGTCTGCTGGAACCGCAATTACTTTATCCACTGTAGAATCGATTATGTACCTTCATTACGGTAGAAATACTCATGTATGTCGTTTCAATCAAAATCACAAGAAGTGTGACTTTAATTATAATCATTAATGTAATCTTAGCCAATTCTTTAAATGTTTTTTTTTAATCTAATAGAAAAAAATGTTTATAATGTACTGTAATTGAAAGACTTACCACTAAATATAAGTTCGAAATTTGGATGCTTATCTGAAAATAAACAAAAATTTAAATTTGGTACATTATAAAAACATCTACATAGATTTATGCCAAAATTATTCTCATTTGTAATTGTCAATTGGGTATTTTAAAAATACAAACTTTTTAGAACATTTTATAATTTACAAAGTTCTAAATGATTCTCGACAAAAATGGCTTCTTATAGAAAATTTCGTCGAAATTGCATTAGTAAAACAAATTTCGCCAAAACTGAAATTTTCTGAAAAAAAAAATATTTTCTGAAGTGGCACGTTTAAACAAATTCTTAACAAATTTTGTGAATTGTATTTTTCTCGCAAGAATAGAATTTTTAGAGAAAATTTCATCAAAATAACATTTTTAGAATTTTTTTTATTGAAATGACATTTCCATGAAATTTATTGTCAAAATTGCTACTTATAGAAAATGTAATCGACATTGCAATTCTAAATAAAAATGTCGTCGAAATTTATTTTTTATAGAAATATTCGATGATATTGCGTTTTTGTGTAAAATTTTGTCAAAATCAAATGTTTTAGAAAATTTCGATATTATTGATGTTTTTATATTCGACCTCGTCGAAATTCTATTTCTATAGAAAATTTCGTCGAAACTCTATTTCTATAGAAAATTTCGTCAAAATTCTATTTCTAAAAAAAATTTCGTCGACATTTTTATTTCTATAGAAAATTTCATCGAAATTTTATTTCTATAGAAAATTTCATTGAAATTTTATTTCTATAGAAAATTTCATCAACATTTTATTTCTATAGAAAATTTCATCGAAATTATATTTCTATAGAAAATTTCATCGCAATTTTATTTCTATAGAAAATTTCATAGAAATTTTATTTCTATAGAAATTGTTTATACCCTACACCACTCTGTGGTACAGGGTATTATAAGTTTGTTTCACGGCAGATGTTTGTAACACCGATCGACTCAGAATCACTAGCTGAGTCGATTTAACCATGTCCGTCCGTCTGTCCATGTAAAGTTGTTCGTCGACTACAGGTCGCAATTTCACTCCGATCGTTCTGAAATTTTGCAGTTTAGAGTATTTCGCAGCTGTTAAGATCGCTATTGATTTTGGTTGAAATCGGTTCAGACGTAGATATAGCTCCCATATATATCTTTCGTCCGATTTGGCCCTTTAGTCCTATAGAAGCTGTATTTTACATCCAATCGTGTTGAAATTTAGAATGGTAGAGTTTCTTAATCCATGAACCAACATTGCCGAATTTGAAGAAAATCGGTTAAGATTTAGCTATAGCTCCCATATATATGTTTCGTCCGATTTGGCCCTTTAGTCCTATAGAAGCTGTATTTTACATCCGATCGTTTTGAAATTTAGAATGGTAGAGTTTTTTGATCCATGAACCAACATTGCCGAATTTGAAGAAAATCGGTTAAGATTTAGCTATAGCTCCCATATATATGTTTCGTCCGATTTTGCTCTTTAGTCCTGTAGAAGCTGTATTTTACATCCAATCATTTTGAAATTTAGAATGGTAGAGTTTCTTGATCCATGAACCAACACTACTGAATTTGAAGAAAATCGGTTAAGATTTAGCTATAGCTCCCATATATATGTTTCGTCCGATTTGGCCATTTAGTCCTATAAAAGCTGTATTTTACATCCAATCGTTTTGAAATTTAGAATGGTAGAGTTTCTTGATCCATGAACCAACATTGCCGAATTTGAAGAAAATCGGTTAAGATTTAGCTATAGCTCCCATATATATGTTTCGTCCGATTTGGTCCTTTAGTTCTATAGAAGCTATATTTTACATCCAATCGTTTTGAAATTTAGAATGGTAGTGTTTCTTGATCCATGAACCAACATTGCCGAATTTGAAGAAAATCGGTTAAGATTTAGCTATAGCTCCCATATATATGTTTCGTCCGATTTTGCTCTTTAGTCCTGAATAAGCTGTATTTTACATCCAATCATTTTGAAATTTAGAATGGTACAGTTTCTTGATCCATGAACCAACACTACCGAATTTGAAGAAAATCGGTTAAGATTTAGGTATAGCTCCCATATATATGTTTCATCCGATTTGGCTCTTTAGTCCTGTAGAAGCTGTATTTTACATCCAATCGTTTTGATACCCTACACCACACTGTGGTACAGGGTATTATTTAAGTATAAAATGTCCCAAAAGTAAATGTATGTAAACAATTTATACATGAATTACAAAATTTATATATCAGAGTTATTCAATATTACGAGAGTGGTGTAGGGTATTATATAGTCGGCACCGCCCGACTTTAGCCTTTCCTTACTGGTTTTTAATAACACAATAAGCAAATTTTATAACTATTGATAAATGACGGAAAGTCAAGTCCCAGCAAACTCAACTATAAAATATTTTAAATATCTGATAAACTACAAAATTGATTTCAAAATATTAAGTTTTGTGATTAAATGGTAAATCGAGTATATGTGGCCTTTTCAATCTTCGTACTTCTTCACTGTCATCTAGCAGGGATATAGCCAGTACATTGCAATGGTTACTGAGTCGGTTTAAATGTCTAGAACTGAATCGAGAAGTTTTGTCTTTGACTAAGGCAATACCAAGGTCCTTGTGAATGTTGTTGTTGTTTACGAACCATGGAGCATTGACTAGTAATCTTAAGGTTTTTGTTTGATATCTCTGAAGAATCTTGATGTTTGAGTTACTAGTTGTTCCCCAAATTTGGATCCCATACGTCCATACTGGTTTCAAACTGTTTTATACAAAATAATCTTATTTTCCAATGAAAGTTGAGATTTTGGTCCCAATAGCCAGTACATCTTTTTTAACTTTAGATCCAAATGCTTTCGCTTAACTATTACATGATTTTTCCACGTTAACTTTCTGTCAAGTTGAATTCCTAAATATTTCACAGTATTTGATTTCGGAATATTATTTCCATGTAGAAACACATCCGGGCAGTCTTCCTTTCTTAACGTGAAAGTAACATGAGCCGATTTATCAGTATTCACTTTTATGTTCCACCTGTTACAACAATTCTGTATTAAATTAAGCTCACTTTGAACAAGAGCAGAGGCCATTGTGTGCGATTCATGGCAGGCTAGAATTGCGGTATCATCGGCATAAGTAGCAATTGTTACGTCATTATTAGATGGCATGTCAGATGTGAAAATGGTATACAAGATCGGTCCCAAAACGCTTCCTTGTGGAACTCCAGATTTCATTGAGCCAAACTCTGAGTCGACATCTTCTATATTTATAAAAAAGTGTCTTTCATTGAGGTATAATTTAAAAAGTAGATAAAAAGGAGTTGGTAGTAACTTTTTCAACTTAAAAAGTAGCCCCAAGTGCCAGACTCTATCAAATGCTTGTTTCACATCTAAAAATACGGCTGAACAATAAAGTTTCTTCTCAATGGAATCTCTTATAACATTTACAATGCGATGACATTGTTCTGGAGTACCATGTTGATTTCGGAAGCCAAACTGGTGATCCGGAATCATTTTGAGACTATCAAGAATTGGTGTTAATCTATTTTTTAAAAGTTTCTCAAATAATTTTGAGAAAATTGGCAGCAAACTTATTGGTCTGTATGACGTGACAATATTTTCTGGTTTGTTTGGTTTTGGTATCATTATAATCTTTGCAAATTTCCATTGAGACGGATAATGGCTTATTCGTAAAACAGAATTGAATATTGTTGTTAAAAATACGATCCCTTTTTTTGGAAGAAATTTAATTACACCAGAGTCAATATTGTCGTATCCTGGAGCTTTAGTATTTTTAAGTTTCGAAATTTCTTGTTTTACTTCTCGAAAATTGAAAGCTTTTACTGGACGATACATTTGACATGGTACATCAAGAAAGTCTGCTATTTCCGCATTTTCAACTCCATTAGAGAAGGAGAAGAGAGTAAAGGTATCTTCCATATGATCTTTAAATGCTGCCACTTTGGCTTCAGTTGATCTACACCACGCTCCGTTCGTGTCTTTAATTTGTAGTCTGGATCCCCAGTAGTCTGGAAATTTCATCGAAATTTTATTGCTATAGGAAATTTCATCGAAATTTTATTTCTATAGAAAATTTCATCGAAATTTTATTTCTATAGAAAATTTCATCGAAATTTTATTTCTATCGAAAATTTCATCGAAATTTTATTTCTATAGAAAATTTCATCGAAATTTTATTTCTATAGAAAATTTCATCGAAATTTTATTTCTATAGAAAATTTCATCGAAATTTTATTTCTATATAAAATTTCATCGTAATTTTTATATCTATAGGAAATTTCATCGAAATTTTATTGCTATAGGAAATTTCATCGAAATTTTATTTCTATAGAAAATTTCATCGAAATTTTATTTCTATAGAAAATTTCATCGAAATTTTATTTCTATAGAAAATTTCATCGAAATTTTATTTCTATAGAAAATTTCATCGAAATTTTATTTCTATAGGAAATTTCATTGAAATTTTATTGCTATAGGAAATTTCATCGAAATTTTATTTCTATAGGAAATTTCATCGAAATTTAATTGCTATAGGAAATTTCATCGAAATTTTATTTCTATAGAAATTTTCATCGAAATTTTATTTCTATAGAAAATTTCATCGAAATTTTATTTCTATAGAAAATTTTATCGAAATTTTATTTCTATAGAAAATTTCATCGAAATTTTATTTCTATAGAAAATTTCATCGACATTTTATTTCTATAGAAAATTTCATCGAAATTTTATTGCTACAGAAAATTTCATCGAAATTTTATTTCTAGAGAAAAGTTCATCGACATTTTATTTCTATAGAAAATTTCGTCATCCGTGAAATAGGTAAACGAGGAGCTGAGCTGACAAGTAATTGTATTTGCTCGTATGGCCATTAAATTATAAATTGAGCCAACTTTACTAAACCAATTATGCAGAAGTTCTTATTTGTGGGGCTACTTTCACGTCCAATTCTCAGAATTGAGCCCAAATCAATGAGCTGAAAATTGCTGTACTGTGTATTAGAAATGTCTTAGTTTTGCATATAAGAGCCTTAAATGATTTAGATTTAAGACTAATTTCAAAAAAAAAAAACAAAAAATACTGAACAAAAGCAGACAAGTAAGCCACTCCTTTGATTAAAAAAGAAACAAAGAAATTGTGTTATTTTTTGTCGCACGAATACGAAATCGTATCTTGCTTTTAAAATCTTCAAAATAATAAACGTAAATCATCACAAAGCCAATCATTTAATTACTAAGCCGTGTTGTGTTGTTGGTAAACAGAAAACAGGAATGAGAAGTATATTTCAGCATTTATGGCAATAATTTAAAAGTATTATAAATTGAAAAAATATGTCTTTAAAGTGCTGTTGCCGTATCTACACTTTGAAAAAATGTAGCTAATTTTGAAGATTATGCACCCAAAAGTCTTTAGAATTAAACTAAAGAAATGTCATACTTAAAGTTAGGACAATTTTGTTGATATTCGAAAATTGTGTTCATTATAGGTATGAAATCTATTCATTTTAAAGTTAAGTATGTGATTTGAGCAATTTTTCCTCAGTTTAGCCAAAAGCATTAAATCTTTTGGCAAATCTCAGGAATTATTAGTATTTCAATATTTATGGCAATTATTTTAAAGAATTATAAATCGTATTTACACTTAGAAAAAAACTAATTTTAATAATTTTGCAACAAAATGTCCTAGTGTTTAAAATAAGGACATTTCATAGTTAAAATGATTGGTCTTAATTTGAAGTATGAAATCTAGTTTAAAAATGAGGACGTCATTGGAGTAATTTTTTCAGTGTAGTTGTGGGCTTCGTATCACTTAATATTAACTTATATAGGCAAATTTCACAGTAAGCTTTTAATTTTGATCCTAAAGCCGAGTTGTATCTGCCCTATAATTCTACATATCAAATTATCACTTTATTACCTTATAGTAAAAACTTCAATACAAATATAGAGTTTCCGCGACTCTTGCATAGTTGAAGTTGAATAAAAACACTGCAACTTTATCATATTGTAAATTGTATATTGTATGGGGCTCAAAAATAACCAACATAAGGTTGAAATTCCAATTTTCATTTTTTTCCGGCTTAATATGTGCAATGATGATCACAATCGCCTTTGGAGCACCAGCGATTATCGTTACCGCCAGCACCTTTGTATTGCATTTGCTCACAAGATCCCGACTCCTTGTTGTAGTACCACATCCTACGACCTACCGATCCGGGCTGTTCATAACCTTCGTCTGCGTCCTCGCTACAAGAAGGATGACCTATGGATGATAATAGAAAATCGGCAAACTGTATAAAGTGAAACTCAAGTAACACAGTATTATGTATATATCATCTTACGTGGTCTTCCAATACAGGCGCTGTGAATCATCATCACCAAAGTGGCGAAAAATAAAACGACAAACAAAAATTTCATTGTTTCTGCGAGGAATATTGCAAAATTGATGTTCTTCAACTTAATGATGATCTCGCTGTTGTTGGGAGAGCTATTTATATGGGAATTGCATTTCGTTTCCAAAGCAAAATATTCTGAAATCTTTTTAAAAATTTCAGCCCGTTCTCACTGAGTTTTATTGTTATTGGCGTTGTTTTTTCTCCTTTCTTAAAACATCTTTAAATTAAGTGTTTTTGGCACATCAGGTAGACAAATGTATAAATATTCGGCAACATCGAATTCAGATTCACCATAAATTCTTTTAAAAATTCTCTGTTGCAGGTATAGAGGAAAACTAGCCGATCCCCGCCCTATTGAATGAAAACGAGTGGCAACCCCTGCCCGAACAATAACCTGGTCTAAATTGTATTTTGATTTGCACTATAACCATATATCGGGTTTTCAATAGGGATGATATGATTTTGAAGTGACGTTTCGGCCATTTGTAATATGTTAAGATCTGTCATTTGTTTTTCATTGTATTCAGTAGTGTTTACAATTTCATCATGGAGAGATATACATCGTTTACAAATTATTCAGTTTTATTATCAAAATAATCGTTCTCCAATTGCAACTTTTTGTGCGCTGAGTCCAATTTTTTTTAAATAAAAAAAAACACTTTCCAGTCGACCTTGACATCCATGGGCAATATATTAGCTCTCGTTAAGAGCTATCTTTTTGCCATTGACCGATTCCCGATCCAACGTACCGTTAAGGAGCTAGAGGAAATAAACTTTCCGTTCACATTTGAAAATGATGCTAAGTCCACGTTTTTTTTATTAAAAAAAACACTTTCCAGTCGACCTACGACCTAGACACCCATAAGCAATATTTTAGCTCTCGTTAAGAGCTACCTTTTTGCCATTGACCGATTGCGGCACACAGCAAATGAAACAATTGAATTGTTGCGAGAAAAGTTTGGAGATTCGATTATTTCAAGAAATTGTGATACAGAATGGCCTCCAAGAAGTTGTGATTTAACACCATTAGACCATTTCTTGTGGGGTTATTTGAAGTCATTGGTCTTTCGAAATAAACCAGACTCTCTTCAAGCTTTACAAGTCAATATTGAAAGTGCCATTCATGACATACGACTTGATTTAGTGGAAAAAGTGCTCGAAAATTGGGTTCATCGAATTCGTTCCTGCAGAAGAAGTCGTGGGGGCCATTTGAATGACGTTTTATTTAGAACTAAATTGGATCGATTGTACTTCACATTAAATAAAAAACTTTTGAATTTCCTTAACAATTTTTCAAAGAAATCATATAACTCTTATTGGAAAACTCTGTATATTGCTGAACAGTAAACATGTAATCATCTTCATATAGTTCGCTCCGAAACTATGAACTTTTTTGTTGTTCGCAGTAAAAGCATATAACAATAAACACATTCTATAATCTTCTACTGCCCTGCGGATAAGTTTCGATATCCTTATTATAAACCGGATTTGCAACGAGGATTTGCGCCTTATTTCTTTCTTGGCAATAAAATAACTTCATTATTTTGCGAGATAATTTTTGTACATTAATTAAACCTATGACTCTGAGTGTCTTGAAAAAAGTATGTGCGAGAACAAATTTTTGTATCTTTGGTAATCGAAGAAATATTCAAATCTAAATGTGATGCCCATCTGCAACATTGCTCTGACAAAACCTTTTCACTGGTCTAAACAATGTCTGAAGTTTTAAACAAGTAAAAAGTGTCTACTCATAGTTTATGGCCTTCTGTTCTAAATAAAAATTTCCAAAGATATTTAGTAGACCTTTTTTAAACGAAAACAAAAAAATCTACTTATTCATTATCTACGCAACATTTCCAAACAATTGAACTTATAAAAATTGTTAATAATATTTTAATTAACAAACAATAAGTCAGAGACAAATGCCACTGCTCGAATGATAGCCAATGATATGGACATACTCGTATGCTTGCATAAGTAACGTATCCATTAACTGTGTGTACAAGCACAGTGGTACATTTTTATTGTGCGGCTGAATATAATTCTGAACCTTTATATTATCTGCATAGTCTGCCTAGTTGAAACTGTTTAGTGGTAAATATATTCAATGTTTAAAGATCACACAGAATACAGTTTGGTTGCCTCAACCGAATTATTTGCCAAGCGAATTTGGTAGTTCTTGTCTAATATCATGCGATTCCATCAGGACAACCAACATCTTGGTTGGGGTATACTTCTGCTTCCATGTTGACAACAATCATATTTGGTTGCGCCAACTACGAAAATGGTGGCTAAAATTATATGTTGTACTCGTATGTTTCCACAACCAACTGTTTTAAAAAATTGGTTGTTCTGACAATTTGTCAGTCATATACTACCGACAATTAATTAAAAACAGTTTTCATTAATTTTTATTTTATTTATTGAACAAAAAACCAAACAATTCATAACAAAACCAGTAAGGAAAGGCAGAAAGTCGGGCGGGGCCGACTATATAATACCCTACACCTCCCTAACAATGCGATAAGGGTTATTGCGATAATAATTTGGAATAATTGGTAAATGGGTAAGAACATATATATGCGGATATAAAGGGTGTCCCAAGAAGAGCGCAATTTTTAAATCTCGCAACATTCGAAGTTTCATTGTTTGACATTTGAATAATTGTTATTGTTTGTTAGTAGAAGGTACGAGGTTAGTAAAAATGGAGCGCTGCACGAATGAACAACGCATTCTCATTGTGAAATTGTTTTACCAAAATGGTGAAAGTTTTGCTGCTACAGTTCGCAAATTGCGATCAATTTGGGGTCACAATAATGCTCCAAAAGAGTCAACTGTAAAGAGATTAATGGATAAATTTGCCGAAACTGGGTCTGTTAGTGATGTAAAGACAACAACGCGCCATCGACCAAGTCGATCGACCGGTTTTTGGGTGGTTTTTGGGCTGCAGGAATCATTGGACCTTTTTTTATGAAAATGAGGCAGGTCAAGCGCAAACAGTCAATGGTGTTCGGTATCGTGAAATGATAACCAGTTTTTTCTTGCCTAGAATTGAAGAAATGAATGTGGAGGGCATGTGGTTCCAACAAGACGGCGCCACATGTCATACAGCCAGATAAACAATTCAATTGCTGCATCAGTCATTTCCCGGTCGTGTTATTTCGCGTTTTGGAGATCAGAATTGGCCGCCTAGATCGTGCGATTTAACACCATTAGATTTTTTTCTTTGGGGTTTTTTGAAGTCGATGGTTTACGCGAATAAGCCGACGACGACTCAAGCCTTAAAAGATGAAATTGGACGCTGCATTAATGAAATACCGCAGCATTCATGCAAAACGGTCATTGAAAATTTCATTAAAAGATCGCGTGCATGCCAGCAAAGCCGCGGCGGCCATCTGCACGATATATTGTTCCATACATAACCTCATTCTGTCTACTTTACGATATAATAAAGTTTCACGATTTTTTCTTAAATATCTGTGTTTTATTTAAAATTAAAAAATTGCGCTCTCTTGGGACACCCTTTATCTAATTCTGAACCGATAATCGATAAATTAAGCAATATTCGTTCCTAAATTGAGAAACATCTTTCTGGAGAATTTTGTAATGATCGGAAGTAAAGTACAACTTCTATAGTGCTTTACCAAATCAGGAGGAACATATATATGGAGCTTATATTTAAATCTGATTCGATTTTCCCTGAATACTCATTCATGTAAAATAGAAACCTCTTTCTGTCGAATTTCGTACTGATCGGATATAAAATACAGTCTCTACAGCGCTTGAATGTCAAATCGGTGCTAACATATATATGGGGGCTATATCTAAATCTGAACCGATTTTCTCCAAATTTGGCAGTATTCCTTCGTGTAATAAGAAACCTGTTTCTGCCGAATTTCGCTGTGATCGGATATAAAATACAGTTTCTACAGCTATTGAATTTCAAATCGGGGGAAACATATATATGGGGGCTATATCTAAACCTGATCCGATTTTCTCCGAATTTGGCAGTATTCCTTCATGTAATAAGAAACCTCTTTCTGCCGAATTTCGTACTGATTGGATATAAAATACGGTTTCTACAGCGCTTACATGTCAAATCGGGTGCAACATATATATGGGGGCTATATATAAATCTGAACCGATTTCCCCCAAATTTTGTATTGTATCTAAGTGTATCACGAGACTACTCTCTGTAAATTTTTGTACAAATCGGTTACAAAATGTTGCTTATACAGTGCATATATGCCAAATCGGAGGTACATATATATGGCAGGGCGGAATGAAATTGGGCCCCAGGAAAATACTCCCCTATATGTTTATGAATATGGGCCCCAAAAGATAACATATCAAACAACAACAATTTTATTTGGGGCTTAATTTCATATTTTGTCTGCTTTTTGGGGTTTACTTTCATTTCTTATCTGCTTTTTGGGGCTTATTTTCATCTATTAATTTAGAAACAGGAGAGGCTGCGCATAAAAGATTTGCTCCACGTTGCCAACTTTGGATCCTGTCCATAGGAGAAAGTCTTAAACAGAGGCCGAAGGCCGCAGGCCGTAGGCCGACCGCACAGGAAAATATTTATAGTTAGAAAATATGTTTGTATACGTGTATTATTGCGTACTCCCCAGATTTACAAAGAGAAAATTTCGTAGTTTATTTGGGGTTTATTTTCATTTCATGCTGTTTTCTTGATTGGGGTGTAATTTCCTAAATCAGTTTTTGTAACGAAAATAGGACCCAAATTTGGGGCGCACTTTCATTTTCAATTTGGGGTGCATTTTCTTGGGGTCCAACTTCCGGCCGCCATATGGGAGCTATATGTAAATCTGAACCGATTTTAACCAAATTCAATAGGGACCGTCCTTGGGCCTAAAAAAAGATATGTGCAAAGTTTCGTTGAGATCGGACCATAATTGCGACCTGTACTTTGATTACAAGAATACGTCTACAGACAGACAGACAGACAGACAGACAGACAGACAGACAGACAGACAGACGGACAGACAGACGGACATAGCTAAATCGACTCAGAAAGTGATTACAAGTCGATCGGTGTAATAAACAATGGGTCTATCTCTTCTCCTTTTGGGTGTTACAAACAAATGCACAAAGTCATAATACCCTGTTCCACAGTGTGGTGTAGGGTATAATTAAAAATCACATATATTTCAAATTGATCACTATTATGAGATGTGGACATATTTGACACAAATTTTAGTACACGAAAAAAAAACAAAACTTTTATACAAATACCGCATAACCCTGTGCTCCCCATGATTTCTGCTTTTATTTTTTATTTACGTAAACCATTTTGCACAACATATTCTGTATTCCACACATTATTATCCACACGAGATTATTTTTGACTTCATATACCGGTTTTGAACAATATGTTTAAGATTTATTTATGTCGAGTAATTTTATTTTTTGTTTGTCATGTATGGGCAACAGAACAGCAACCAATCTTTCGGTTGTAGTTCCCAAAATAAATTTAATTATTCCAAATTTGGGAAATTATTGGGATAACCAAAAAACGATTATTTATTAATACTTTTTCTGTTATAGTAACCAATTATTCGTTGTAATAATAATCTTTGGTCTATTGAAACTATTTCGTTTATCAAGAATAAAACATTCGTTGTCACAACCAAATATCGATCATATGAAACTATAATGAAAATTTAAAGGTAGTTACCACAACTAACCGAGTGTGAAAGAAAAAAAATTTAAATCGATTGTTACAACCATCGATTTAGATGCAATTATTATCATTTGATCGTATCCATGTAATAATTGTTGTTTCAATCATTTACATATATATAAACACAACCGGCACACGGTATTTGCAATAGAATGTTTGTTGCTAGTACTATTTTTTTATTGTTACTATCGAATTCCAACCAATTATTTTCCTGGGTGTACGTATATATCTGTGGTCACAAGGCATAACAGCATATGTCTGTTTTTGAAACTTTTCTGGAGAGAACTTTAAAGGTTTGTATCGATATAATAATCCATTTGTAATGTAGTGACACAGTGAGATATGATGCCTTATCTAGATAACTAAACGAGGGATCATTACCAAAATGGGTCACAATATATAATCGAAGATAAATTTAGAAATTCTATAAATATTTTTAATATCAATTTAACTGGCTTTATTGGATAGATCATTTTATGCCATTATGTTTGAAAAAGATTTGGGTTATGTGGTCACAACGGCAGGCGCGTACATGGCGCAATCAGGAACTCAAATTTTCACAAACTTTTCGCAGCATTTGCGGCCTTATTTCGCCAATAACTCGACGAATCCTGGTGCCCAATTTCTCTGGTTTATCGGCGTATACAAGTGACTTTACATAACCCCAAAAAAATCCAATGGGATTTAACCACACGGTCTTGACGCCCAATTAACAGGATCATTACGTGACATTATTCGTTCATCAACAGTTACATTGAGTAAATTAATTGTAGGGTGCGCTGTGTGACATGTGGCTCCTTCGAGTTGGAACAGCATGTCAGCAAGATTAATGACAGTACTAATTGACAGTCACATTGTGCTAATCATCGTGGACTCCGCCAGCCCTTAAGGTGCACCAAACAGTAATTTTCTCTGGATGAAGAACTAGTTGATTATCTTCACTCCAAATGCTTTTTTTACGTACCCAAGAATGAGCCTCATTGCTGAACAAAAATGTAATAATTAAAGTTTGGCGAACAGAACCATTATTTTGATAGAAAATTTTAACAGTTTGCAAGCGTTGCCCTCGTATAAGTCTATACATGATGAATGGCAAGCCTAACTAACCAAAAAGCAACTATCAGCTGTTAAGTCGCTTGTGTGTTGTGAACCTGTAAAAAACAGAATCAGAATTTCTCCAGCTTTATAGCCCGGAATAGGAGAGCACATATTACAGTATCCTCATAGGTATACATGCATAATACTCTAGTAAAATAGGAGTATTGGTGTGGAACCATTCATCTCAATGTCATAAAATATTCCAATTTTAGATATATTTTCCAATGACTATAGTCTCTCAGGGAATGGAATGGATCTCCGCCATAAAAGTACCAAATTCCTCATTATATTTTTTTTCACAAAATGAGAGTATATGTACTTCAGTCGGTTTATGCAATTGACATGTTCTTATATGTTTCATAAAATTGTCCCTTCTAACCAATATTTTTCAAAATTGACCACTGTGCATCGGTAGACACACAAGACATAACCATTGACATTCTATCGATGCTAGGGACATACGCATATTTTTTGGGAAGTATAAATAGACCATGATGACGTTGTTCGGCATATTAGTTCTTATTGGAATTTCATTGCGTGAATTCAGAATAAGAAAATTATACGACATCATTATGTATAAATTGGTAAAATATTAGAAGACAAAACAATTGCAATAATGTAAAATAATTTGATTTCTATTTATTTAATTTCTAGATATTCTTTGTAACTGCTTTGGTTGCCTTGACAGAAGGCTTTCCCGCATTGGTCTCTGAGGAATTGACTTTGGGAAAAGTTGCTGATGTCGTTCAAGTTCTCCCCTCCGCATTCAGTCATCAAAGTCAAAGTGTCGTGCATGCCCGAGCGAATGTTGCTAGCGATATTGTGGAGCCAGCTGTAGCCGTTGAAAAATCTGTGGCTGTGATTGATGATGCTGTGGCGGCAGTTGTTGGGGCTACAGACTCCGCGGTTTTTCTTGATGTTCCAGCGCCCCAGGAAAAGACTATTGATGTGACCACAGAGTCGCCTACGCTTGTTGATGTTGCTACGGAGCCTACTCCTGTTGCTGATGCTGCTGTCGCCGAGCCAAAGACGATTACAACGAGCGACGATTCAGCCACAGTTGTAGCAGCTGAATCCACCACCCCTGCTGTTGATGATCCTAAGGCAGCCGATATTAATTCCGCTCCAGTTGCTGATGCTTCGAAGACCGTTGATACTGTCATTGCTGCAACAAATGTCGCTTCTGCACCTGTAGCACCAGAACCTGTGGTGCCTGCACCTGTCACTTATGCTGCTGCTGCTTCTTCCGGTATTGCTCCAGGTACAGTCGTCGCTCCTGCACCTGTCGCTCATGGACCTATCGCTTATACGGCTGTCGCTCCTACTGTTATTGATCCAGCTACAGTTGGCGCTCCTGCTCCTGTCGCCTATACTGCTGTCGCTCCTTCTATCATTGCTCAAGGTACTCTTGTCGCCCCTACTGTAATTGTACCGCCTTCGGAGATTTCTTTCCATGGAACACCATTACTTAAGAGTTTAGCTGCTGCCGCCTCTTTGCAAACTTATTTGGAAACCCCCGTTGCGATTGTACATTGATTTTAAACCATGGGAAAATATATGTCTCAAATACAATCTCCTCAACTGTTTTATTTATTGTCGTAGGGGCTCTGTTGTACTCTAGGGAACAATAGTTATATGACGCAGAATTCACAGCTTACGAGCTATTTTTAATTGCAGAATATATTCGAATATTTCAGTGGAAAAAAACCAATTGCAATATATAGGGTGATCCAAGTAGAGATACTTTTTTCAATAGTCTTTTTTTGACAGATCACGTGTGACTCGTGTCATGCTGTCATGTTATTTTTGTTAAGTATTGTTTGGCATTTCATCATGGAAAGACTTACGCCTGAACAACGTTTACGCGTGTCATTCGCTAGTTACCAGTCGAAATGCTCGAACGAGTCATCGAAAATTGGACTCAACGGATGGACCATCTGAGACGTAAACGCGGCCAACATTTGATAGACATAATCTTCAAAAAATGAATGCCAAATAATGTTCTTTCAAATGATAATAAACATTCCCCATTCAATTTGAATTTTCTGTTTTTTTTTTTTTCTTTAAAAAAGTAGGGAACCTCGAAATGGATTACGAGGGCGGTCCCAGAAATAGTCGTCCTAACAAAGAAAACAGAAAAAATTTAGGAAAATTGGTCTTTATACCTCAATATAATCTCCTTTTAGCTTGATAGCCTTTACCAGCAAAATGTAAGAGCTTCGATAACATGTTTATAGGAAGAACTGTCTCGCTCCTTAAAATATCCAACAACCACAGACTCCGTCTCTTCATTGTTGGCAAATCTTTTACGACCGAGCAATTTTTTCAAGTTTTGAACTAAAAAAAAGTTTGAAAATCTGGCGAATAAGGTGCCTGAGGTAGCAATTCGAACTTTAATTCATTAATTTTGGCCATCGCAATGTGGATATGTGAACTGGTGTATTGTCTTGATGAAACAACACTTTCTTATTTGCCAAATGCGGCCTTTTATCCATAATTTCAGCGGTTAATCGCTGCTAGAAGTACTAGCCGTTGATTATTTTCCCTTTTTGAAGATAATCAATAAAAATTATACCACGCTCATCCCAAAAAAAAACAGACGCCATGATCTTGCCAGCAGATGGACTGTTTTCACCTTCTTTGGATACGATTCTCCCATTTTAGTCCACCGCTTTGGCTGTTCCTTTGCTTCAGGTGTGAAGTGGTGGACCCATCAACTGTTTCGAATCGACACAAAAACTCGGCCTTATAGCGGTAAATATCGTCAAAGACTATTGAAACATCCTCACGATGCTGTTTCGGTTCCGTAGAGATTTTCTTCAAATTTTCGGTCATTATTCGATTCTCCCATTCTATTCCACCGCTTTGATTGTTCCTTTGTCTCAGGTGTTAAGTGGTGGACCCAAGTCACATCAATGGTTTCGAATCGACACAAAAACTGGTCTTTATAGCGGTAAAATATCGTAAAAGACTCTATTGAAACATCCTGTCGATGATGTTTCTGTTCCGTAGTGAGCAAACGTGGCACCCATCTTAAAATTTTCGGTCAATATGCGATGTATAGAACTTTTTGAAATACGTACCATTTCATACAGTTGGTCGACAACTACCGTGATGTCAGCTCGTCTGGCCTCGTTTAAACTCAGCCACCTAATATTTTATAGTCGTAAACGAAGGAGCAGACACCCTCAGAGTAGAAATTAGGTTAGCCTTAATATTGGTTGGACTGGGAACTTTTTTTAAGTGACTTTTTGTTTGTCGATGGGCCAATTCGTCAAGAAATGATCCACATGGCTGAAGATGGCGAATCGCGCGAAACGTTGTCCGAACAGAACACCCATTTTGATCCAAAAAATAAATATAATTTGCAACGCCCCAATATAACGGGTTTTTCAATAGGGATGATATGATTTTGAAGCGACGTTTCGGCCATTTGTAATATGTCATGATCTGTCATTTGTTTTTCATTGTATTCAGTAGTGTTTACAATTTCATCATGGAGAGATATACGCAAGAACAACGTTTACAAATAATTCAGTTTTATTATCAAGATAATCGTTCTCCAATTGCAACCTTTCGCTAAGTCCATTTTTTTTTAAATCCAAAAAAAGCAACTTTCCAGTCGACCGATGACCTTGACACGCATGAGCACTATTTTACCTCTCGTTAAGAGCTATCTTTTTGCCATTGACCGATTGTGGCTACGTGCCACAAAGCAAATGAAACAATTGAATTGTTGCGAGAAAAGTTTGGAGATTCGATTATTTCTAGAAATTGTGATATTCCAAGAAGTTGTGATTTAACACCATTAGACTATTTCTTGTGGGGTTATTTGAAGTCATTGGTCTTTCGAAATAAACGAGACTCTCTTCAAGCTTTACAAGTCAATATTGAAAGTGCCATTCATACGACTTGATTTAGTGGAAAAAGTGCTCGAAAATTGGGTTAATCGAATTCGTTCCTGCAGAAGAAGTCGTGGAGGCCATTTGAATGACGTTTTATTTAGAACTTAATTGCATCGATTGTACTTCACATTAAATAAAAAAGTTTTGTATTTCCTTGTTGTTAATAAGTGTGTTTTTTTTTTAAAGAAATCATACCACTCTTATAGGAAAGTACAACATTACTAGTTTTTGTATGCACCCGTAATAAAGTTATAAGCTATTAACTTTTGGTTCAAAATTGTCCTTTTGTGTGGGAGGTAACAAAAGGGGCGAGGCAACTTCGCCCATTTTTCTCGAGTGACTAATAAACTAATACTATGTGTAGAATTTCAGACGATTCAAATAAGTACTATAGATGTTATTAAATAATCAGACAGACAAACGGACGGACGGGCATTGCTCATTCGACTGAAAATGACCCATAACGGATATCCGCCGAACATACTTAGGGTCTTAGGTCAGTCCTTCGATGTGTTACACTTTTGGCTCCTAGCTAATGATATATACCCTCCTCTCTAAGGTGAGGGGAAAATGAATTCACGTCTTAGTACATAGAAATATAATTTCAGAAATTTATGTTATTTAACTGCCCGAGTCGGAGCTGGAGTCGGTGTCGAGTCATTTTAAAATCCGACTCCGGGAGTCGGGGTCGGACTCGGAGTTGAGTAGTTTTGGCTCGACTCCGCAGCCCTGCCTACGTAAATCCAAGAGCAGCATTGCAACATCAGCCTTAGAGTGGAACCCTCAAAGAACCCGACGTACTGGCAGGCCGAAAAATCCGTGGCGCAGAACTGTTCTTACGGAACAGAGAAACATTAATAAATCTTTCTATGACGTAAATCAAATATGTAATAATAGATTAAGTTGGAATCATTTAATAGAAGTCCTATGTTCCCATGTAGAATAAATAATGGAAAAAATCGATTTGACATTTGAGCCATTCATATATAGTAATAGTTTTTTCATATCTATCACATCGAGAAAAATGGGAGAAATTGTCACATTTGTCTTGGTTCTTAAAATTGTAGGGACCATACTGCAGGAGAAATACTCTTAGAGTGTCTCCTTTATTTCGTTTTCAGACATGGAACGTCTATCCCAAAGCATTTCATCCTTCAATTGCGTCGGAAATGACACATTTTTTGATTACCTACAAAATTTTGTGGCTAAATATCTCGAAAACGGGATGTCACAGGAAAAAACAATTAATATTATTCGATTTAATGTTATGCGGGGTAAGTTGTTTTCATTGAGAGTACATTCTTAAAGTGCACACACAGTGTTATCCATTAACGGTATCGTAAAGAATTAAATTCAAAGACAAGTTATACAGTATTTAAAACATTTATTTAAATCACTAGCTGAGCCCGGTGCGCTTCGCTGCCCATGTCAAAATTCGCGCTGTAGAAACTGTATTTTATATCCGATCAGTACGAAATTCGGCAGAAAGAGGTTTGTTATTACATGAAGAAATACTGCCAAATTCGGAGAAAATCGGTTCAGATTTAGATATAGTCCCCATATATATGTTACCCCCGATTTGAAATTCAAGCGCTGTAGAAACTGTATTTTATATCCGATCAGTAAGAAATTCGGCAGAAAGAGGTTTCTTATTACATGAAGGAATGCCGCAAAATTCGGAGAAAATCAGTTCAGATTTAGATATAGCCCCCATATATATATGTTACCCCCAATTTGACATGTAAGCGCTGTAGAGACTGTGTTTTATATCCGATCAGTACGAAATTCGACAGAAACAGGTTTCTATTTTACATGAATGAGTATTCTAGGAAAATCGATTCAGATTTATATATAACCTCCATATATATGTTCCTCCAGATTTGGTTACAAAGCGCTATAGAAGTTGTACTTTACTTCCGATCATTACAAAGTTCTCCAGAAAGATTTTTCTCAATTTAGGAACGAATATTGCTTAATTTTGCGATTATCGGTTCAAAATACATTTACCAATTATTCCAAATTATTATCGCAATGACCCTTATCGCATTGTTAGGGAGGTGTAGGGTATTATATAGTCGGCCCAGCCCGACTTTCTGCCTTTCCCTACTGGTATTAGTAATAAATTCACTGAATGAAAAAATACCGAATTCAGTGGAAAGTCCAGAAAATAGAAATGTATACTTATAAAATTTCCAAATTCTTGTTTCATTGATATTGCATCACATTTTCATATTGCGATTGTATTGGAGTGAGCAGCTGTAATTATCGCATACCGAGCATTTTTGTTCATGTATTTCCTATATAATACTTGCAAGATATATCAAAATATGGGCTGGGCCACTCCCACTGGTCCTATTCCGCCCATTTGAAAGCCAATCACGTAGACTGCTACCAGATACATATACGCAAAATTTCAACACTCTCGCTAACAAAATGAGCAAGATAATTCAATTTCAAAACTTGGCTTATATGGGCGGTGGCCCGCCCATTGGTCAGATCCCGCCAATTTTTGGACCAATCACGTGGACTGTCACCAGATACATATCTACAACATGACAGCACTCTAGATAAAAAATTGTGCAAGTTATATCAATTTCAAAATTTGGCTAATAAGGGCGGGGCCACGCCCATTGGTCCGATCCCGCCCATTTTCTGACCAATTACGTAGAATGCCACCAGATACATATACACAATATTGCAGCACTCCCGATAGCAAATTGTGCAAGATATAAAAATTTCAAAATTTGGTCATTGTGGGCGGGGCCACGCCTATTGGTCCGAACCCGCCCATTTTTGGACCAATCACGTAGATCGCCAACGGATATATATACACAAAATTCCAGGTCTCTCGCTAACAAATTGTGCAAGATATCACATTTTTTAAATTTGGCTTATATGGGCGGTGCCACGCCCATTGGTTCGATCCCGCCCGTTTTTGGATCAATCACGTAGACTGCCACCGTTTACATATACACAAAATTCCAGCACTCTCGCTAACAAATTGTGCAAAATATCTCAATTTCAAAATTTGGCTTATATGGGCGGGGCCACGCCCATTGGTCCGGTCCCGCCCATTTTTTCACCAATTACGTAGAATGCCACCAGATACATATACGCAACATTGCAGCACTCCCGCTAGCAAATTGTGCAAGATATCAAAATTTTGTCTATGTGGGCGGGGCCACGCCCATTGGTCCGATCCCGCCCATTTTTGGACCAATCACGTAGACTGCCACCGTTTACATATACACAAAATTCCAGCACTCTCGCTAACAAATTGTGCAAAATATCTCAATTTCAAAATTTGGCTTATATGGGCGGGGCCACGCCCATTGGTCCGATTCCGCCCATTTTTGGAAAATTCACATAATCTGCCATTAAATGCATACAAACAAAATTTCAGCACTATACCTATAATAGGAGCAGAAATATCGGATTTTTAACCTGCGATTTGTATGGGAGGTACCACGCCCCTTTGTCCAATTAATTTTTTTTTTCTATATAAACCATCTCTTGAAAATTTAGAATCGAATAAAAAAAAAATCATCCAAATCGCTCCAGCCGTTCTGACGTGATGCCATTACACAGATGGACCGTTTCATTTTTATATATATAGATTAGTTAACACAATCACAACTTCTTTCAGGGAAAATCCATCTGAACCCGAACTTAATGGAAAGCAGTATAGGCGACAGGAGCAGAAACAACAGTCTTAACCAAAGGAGCTGCATGGACTACAGGAGTGGCAGCATAGGTTTGGACAAAAGGAGTGGCGGCGGCGGAATAAGTGTGAACAACGGGAGCAGCAACAGTCTTGACTACGGGAGCGACAGCATAAGTGTGGACAAAGGGAGCAGCAACAGTCTTAACTACGGGAGCAGCAGCATAGGTGTGAACTACAGGAGCAGCAACAGTCTTGACTACGGGAGCGGTAGCATAAGTGTGAACCACAGGAGCTACGGCTACTTTCCTTTCCAAGTTGGTGAAACTTTGATGAGTTATAGCTGATGAAGCTCTGGTATCAACAAAGGCAGTTTTGGCCACTACAGCAGGCTGGACAACGGCATGAGTTTGGGCAATCAAGCCAGGAGCAGCATAAGCAACAGCCATCAAAGCGAAAAGAGCAATCAATTTGAACATTTTGATTTTGAGGTTTGAAGAATTGTTTTATTTCACAATTAGAATGAAATTGAACTGATGGCATTACATCGCAATCATTTTGATTTTATACTAAACTTCAATTGAAAGTACAGAAGAGAAGAAGCTTAAAACTCTGCACATACGTCGCTTAGTGGCATGTTGAGAGCAATTCAAGCTTCAATAGGTCTCCCTATGACTACAGGTTTTGGCCTGACGCTAAATTCTACCTCAAGAGTTTGTTATTATTTTGTATAGATTTTCATACCCCCACCAAAGGATGGGGGGTATATTAATTTTGTCACTCCGTTTGTAACACCACTATTATTAATCGTCGTAAAGTTCTAAGACGATTTAGCCATGTCCGCCTGTCCGTCCGTCTGTTGTAGTCACGCTACAATCTATAATACTTGAGCTAGGTGGCTGAAATTTGAATTTGACATATACTTCTTACATCTGCAGGTATGTTGGGATTGAAACTAGGCAATATCGGTCCAATTTTGGATATAGCTCCCATATATGGCATCTCCCCCCATTCGACTTCTTAACGTCATAGAGACCGCAAATGTCAACTTATCGTGCTGAAAGTTGGTAACTGAGGTTTATTTATGCCCAATATCCTTCATACGAGCAACGGTAGTCATTGGTCCATGTTTTGATATAGCCCCCATACAAAGGTCCATCTAGTTTTCACTTCTTAGCGCCACAAATACCTGAAATTTCAACGAAGTGGGCTGAAATTTGGTATAATGAGTTTATTAGTACCCGTTACCATTCTCATCCGATCCATGGTGGAGGGTATATACGATTTGGCATGGCTGAACTTAACGCTTTTACTTGTTCTTTCTTCTCCCTACATGATTTTCAGATATTTTTGTGTCTGCCTCTTTTGAATCTGAAAACAATAGCAACTGGCGTTTACTGACCCCTGCAGGTTCTGCGCAATATACCTGTGCCAACACTGCCTATGCCTCTAGCGCCAATCAACATGATTTGACATTTTTGGGGATTAAAATTGAAAACGACAATGTATAAATAAGTACCATACCGGATGTTTTATTGTGTATCACAATTAGAATTATAAACAGGAATTGTGTATGAAAACCAGATCATTACAGAGAAGCCATGACAAATTTGAGAATAAACATGATTTCAATTGAAATTAATTTGAAAATAAGGTATTGGGAAAAAAAATTATTCGTTTCATTTTTTTACTTCCCATAATTACCAGTATATCAACATATGATAGATAGCTATAGTTGTGTTGTTATAACCCTCAGCCTCTTTTATGAAAATTCCTATGTATAATAATATATTTTTTTTCAAACTTCGGTCTTGCGACGCTTTATTAATAGATATCACTGCATGCGCAGCAAAATTCATTGAAGGTCAAGATGTACAGATTCGATGCCCTTAGTCGAGCGGCAATAAGCGGGTTTCAATCAAATGACATACAACATGATATTTCCGACTTCAAATACCTCAGCCAGAATAATTTTCCAAGAATTTCCCAGAATAATTTGCCAAAATAATTTCCTGAAAATGTTTTCTCATATAAACCAAGCAGATTTATAAGTGTCAATTAATATGAAATATATGGTCTATAACATTACGGCATCTTCCAATATTGCCTCACTGATTCCGAATTTAAAGACAGCAGTACCAAAATCAAGTAAATTGTTCATAAATATTACGAACAATTTCATAAACATAAGAAATTGTTCAATATCATGATCAGTTTCTGAAATATGCTTAATAAAAAAAAAGAAAAGTTTACTTGGCTGCTTTTTATGATGTTTTTCGTAAATTTGTTGTTGTTTATTGTTGGTCCGCTGTTTCGTTATGCAGTCAGAATTTATTTTGGTTTGAGACCATATGTTTCTGTTACATTCTGTCTATTGCAAATTGTAATCGAAACAAATACAAACCAGTAAGGAAAGGCTAAAGTCGGGCGGTGCCGACTATATAATACCCTACACCACTCTCGTAATATTGAATAACTCTGATATATAAATTTTGTAATTCATGTATAAATTGTTTACATAAATTTACTTTTGGGACATTTTATACTTAAATAATACCCTGTACCACAGTGTGGTGTAGGGTATAAAAACGATTGGATCTAAAGAGCCAAATCGGATGAAACATATATATGGGAGCTATAGCTAAATCTTTACCGATTTTCTTCAAATTCGGCAATGTTGGTTCATGAATCAAGAAACTCTACCATTCTAAATTTCAAAACGATTGGATGTAAAATATAGATTCTATAGAACTAAAGGGCCAAATCGGACGAAACATATATATGGGAGCTATAGCTAAATCTTAACCGATTTTCTTCAAATTCGTTAGTGTTGGTTCATGGATCAAGAAACTCTACCATTCTAAATTTCAAAACGATTGGATGTAAAATACAGCTTTTATAGGACCTAAGGGGCCAAATCGGACGAAACATATATATGGGAGCTACAGCTAAATCTTAACCGATTTTCTTCAAATTCGGCAGTGTTGGTTCATAGATCAAGAAACTCTACCATTCTAAATTTCAAAATGATTGGATGTAAAATACAGCTTCTATAGGACTAAAGGGCCAAATCGGACGAAACATATATATGGGAGCTATAGCTAAATCTTAACCGATTTTCTTCAAATTCGGCAATGTTGGTTCATGGGTCAAGAAACTCTACCATTCTAAATTTCAAAACGATCGGATGTAAAATACAGCTTCTATAGGACTAAAGGGCCAAATCGGACGAAACATATATATGGGAGCTATAGCTAAATCTTAACCGATTTTCTTCAAATTCGGCAATGTTGGTTCATGGATCAAGAAACTCTACCATTCTAAATTTCAAAAGTATTGGGTGTAAAATACAGCTTCTATAGGACTAAAGGGCCAAATCGGACGAAAGATATATATGGGAGCTATATCTAAATCTGAACCGATTTCAACCAAATTCAATAGCGATCTTAACAGCCGCGAAATACTCTAAACTGCAAAATTTCAGAACGATCGGAGTGAAATTGCGACCTGTAGTCGACGAACAACATTACATGGACAGACGGACGGACGGACATCGTTAAATCGACTCAGCTAGTGATTCTGAGTCGATCGGTATACTTTAAGGTGGGTCTAGCTGTGTTATTTTCAGGTGTTACAAACATCAGCCGTGAAACAAACTTATAATACCCTGTACCACAGTGTGATGTAGGGTATAAAAATGGTAAAGAGTGGTAGAACTGACAGCAATTTGGATAGACACCACTCTATCATCTTCAGAGTTCGATAGCAATAATGTATGTCTTTAACTTAAATAAGCTTGAAATACTTGTGGAAGTTGTACATCAGGTGCGTAAAGAACTACTAAACAAAACCGCATTTCTGCGAATTAGGTCAACACACTGAAACTCGCATACCAATACATTTTTGTTTTTTACTTGGGTTTTTGCCTGAGAAAAAGAACTTCTGCATTAATTAATAATTTAATGGCCATACGAATTTTTTTGCCCAAGGTGGATTTAAGCACTTTTTCTATATTTAACTATATCGGCTATATCTCTGTATAGCGTACGTATCTCTTTTGTGTCCGAAGCAAAGTTGTATTTATTGAATAGGAGAAAAAATATGGAACAAACCCACCGGAAAAAAGTGCATCCAGTGCCTTAATAATCGTAAAAATTCCCATTTTTACCATTGTTTCTCAATAACTGGATTACAAATGCCATTTTTATCCATTTTTCATTTTTTTGCATCCAGTGCCTTAATAATCGCAAAAATTCCCATTTTTTACCATTCTTTCTCAATAACTGGATTACAAATGCCATTTTTATCCATTTTTCATCTTTTTTGCTCAGTAGCTGGACAAATATGCTGTTTTTGGAAGTGCCCATTTACAATACTGTATGGACGTTTCGTCGATGTTCTACAGGACATGGTATTAGAAAATGCAGAACATAGAAACACAGGTGCATAAACGCTCATAAATGTTCGTTGACGCTGAATTGCTCTTCTTTTTCCTTCATCATACCTACTCCGTTCACAGTCAATTAAAAGGAGAAAAGGGAAGTGGACTTTTTTTGTTGATGTGTGTTTTTCCGTTGGCTACCTGTAGTGAATGAGTTTTCTCACCTTAGAGGAAAATCGTAATTTTTGATATGTTTGAATTGAAAGAAAATATACTTGGAAACGATTTTCTTAAATATTATATATTTGTTAACAAATAAATTTTATTTAAAAATCAAGAAATTATGTTTGGAACGCATATATTAATATTTTAGAACATAATGTATTTGCAAACTGAATTTCACAAATAAAATATATGTTTACACACAGACAAAGTTATTGTTTAAGAAGTTTTCCAAATATATTTTATTTAAAAAGATTTTTAAAAATTTTCTGACTTATTCGAATTTTAGTTAGTTTTCGTGTTAAACTTTATAGGTAAACTTTTTTTAATTTATAAAAATTCCAATTCATCACTTTTTGTCAATCCATCAATGCAATATATATTTAGAAAGATTATTCGATTTAAGTTCTAATTAAATTTTACAAACATATAAATTTTATTAAAAAGATTTCTCTTTGAACATCTGTAAAACTTGTCTTTAGGTTAAAAACATTAATTGACACATTGCCAAAATAAATAGTTACAAATTAATCTTTGTTTCGGAAATACTAGTTCCAAATAAAAAATATTTGAATGGGAGTATATTTTTGTTTTGAACAATATCCTCCTAAACATAAAATATTTGTGTGTGTCAAATATTATCTATTTGTAGTGTACCCTAAACATATGTATATTTCAAGCCGAATATATTTGGGACAATATACTACAGAAGCGATTTTTTTTCTGCGTGTACGAGCCAAAAGTGTAACACATCGAAGGAGTGACCTAAGACCCTAAGTATGTTCGGCGGAAATTAGTTTTGGGTCATTTGAGCAATGTCCGTCCGTCTGTCTGTCTGTGTGTGTGTGTGCGGTAATATGTTTTTCTATCTCCGGCTAAGTTCGAAGATGGGCCATATTGGTCCACTCCTTCTATTACCTCCCCCGCAAACGGTTAACTTTTAGTGAAATATTGATTATTTAATACCTTATATGCTACTTACTCGAATCTTCTAAAATTCCAAACATAGTATTAGTTTATTAGTCAATATCACCCTGAGAAAAATGGGCGAAGTTGCCTCTCCCCTTTTTGTACCTCCCACACAAAATTACCATTTTGTACAAAAAACTAACTGCTAATAATATTAATACAAGTTCATATAAATACTTGAAATTTTGTGCAGTATAATACTTTTATAGTACTTACAGTTCGTTGAAAAATTTACATTATCTCCACATACCTTTTGGTACCTCCCACACAAAATGGCCAACTTATACCAAAATGGAATAGCTTATAGGGTATATTCGTCGAGCCACTTCTGGTACCTCCACAAAAATTGATAGATTCATTCAAACACAACATGCCCATAACATCTGCAGAAATCATCTACATATATGTTTCCACAGACTCACAAAGAATGAAATTTTTTAACGTTCTGACATCTCCCACCCGTTGTACCATATATGTACAGTACTCTCAAAGTGAGGGTATATCTTAGTCGTTGTACCGACTGAAATTTTCTTACTTGTTTTAAATATTAATATGTCATGAAGCTTCGGAATATCACTCACATTGATATTACAAGGGCTGGACCAGATCAACACAAATATTTAAATATCTCTCATACGTAGACGAAAAGTTATGAGCATTCGAATGTAAATACTTTTCAATATTTTGTTGCCCTATTTCTAATATTTAAATCTACATATCTCCCAAAGATTTAATGATTTTAAACCACATTTTTATACTTGTATTAGGGCACCATACTTAAGATTTCCCCCATATAACTGTTTTCCAATAGGGATGATATGATTTTGAAGTGACGTTTCGGCCATTTGTAATATGTCATGATGTCATTTGTTTTACAATTTCATCATGGAGAGATATACGCAAGGACAACGTCTACAAATGATTCAGTTTTATTATCAAAATAATCGTTCTCCAATTGCAACTTTTCGTGCGCTAAGTCAATTTCTTTTAAAATCCAAAAAAAATCTTTCCCGTCGACCTACGGCCTTGAGACCCATGAGCAATATTTAAGCTCTCGTTAAGAGCTCTCTTTTTGCCATTGACCGATTCCAGATCCGACGTACCGTTAAGGAGCTGGAGCAAAAATAAACTTTCCGTTCACATTTGAAAATTATGCCAAGTCCATTTTCTGTAAATCAAAAAAAAAATACTTTCCAGTCGACCTACGACCTTGACACCCATGAGCAATATTTTATCTCTCATTAAGAGCTCTATTTTTGCCATTGACCGATTGTGGCTATGTGCAACACAGCAAATTAAACAATTGAATTGTTGCGAGAAAAGTTTGGAGATTCGATTATTTCAAGAAATTGTGATATTGAATGGCCTCCAAGAAGTTTTGATTTAACACCATTAGACTATTTCTTGTGGGGTTTTTTGAAGCCATTGGTCTTTCGAAATAAACCAGACTCTCTTCAAGCTTTACAAGTCGATATTGAACGTGTCATTCATGACATATGACTTGACTTAGTGGAACAAGTGCTCGAAAATTGGGTTCATCGAATTCGTTCCTGCAGAAGAAGTCGTGGAGGCCATTTGAATGACGTTTTATTTAGAACTTAATTGTACCTTATATTAAATAAAGAAACTTTTGAATTTCCTTAACAATAAGTGTGTTTTTTTCAAAGAATTCATATCACTCTTATTGGAAAACCCGTATAATATAAATTGTAAATGCTGCAATAGTAGCAAGATCTGCTCAAAAACGCGTTCTTTGGGTACTAAAAGGAAGTGACCCGGTGCGCTTCGCAGCCCCCATCTTTTATTTATTTTCTGTTTAGGGTATTGTAAAATAGTTATACCTCTTTCTTTCAAAATTACATGATTATTACATATGATGCAAAATGAAGAAGATTTGATTACTTTTATATATAAAATACGAACCCTCGTTTCATTTCTAGTGTGTGTTCCAAGAGTTACCCTGACATCATGGTACAATTTTTATCCCTTTTCCCACTGTACCTCTGAACGTTGAAAAAATATTTTTTTGGTTCATACGTTAGCAACTTTCCACTAGTTTATGTTCCAATAGCTTCATTCACACCCTGGTACAATATAAAACCATGTTTGTCCCACTGTGTCTATAAAGGTACGAATTTAAAAATCTAAAGTGAATCGCTCCATTGTACCTCATTTAACCGTTTGTGTGTCATAATTAACCAATTTTGCACGATTGTACAATATTTTAGAATGATAATTGATATTTCAAGATGCAAATTCGCAAGCTTAGGCCGTATTTCAACATTTTTGTCCCCTATCTGTGCCATTTATTTAACGTGTTTTTCCCCTCGATTTAAGTAGAAGAACCTATTTGGAAATAACAATTCTTAGCTTTGGTTTATGCTGTAAGAGCTACCTTTGCACTCAGGGACCACATTCAACACCTTTTGCACCACTGTTCCATATTAAACACTTTTTACTACACTGTGCTTCTAAAGTACGAATTTTTATACATATCTGGGACTATTTGGTTTCCTTTTTTAACCACTTACCACATTTAACCTTTTTACCGCATTTAACATTATTTGCTTCACCGTACCATATTTAACCCTTTTTGCTCCACTTAACCATATTTAACACATTTTTCCCCCTCTGTAAATATTGAACAATTTTTGCTTGCCCCAACTGCATCACAATGTTAACCTTTTTGCACCACAGTGCTACTAAAAACATAAATTTAAAAAAAAAAAACATTCTTATTTCATATTTAACGTACCCGCTCTCCCTGCATCCATATTTTTACCCACTGTACTATGTACGCTATTTGACCCACTGTACCATATTTAACCGTTGTGGGTCCACTGAATCAAATTTAACACCTTTTTGTCCTAATATATTTTGTCCACTATTTTTAACCATTTTTGCCCCACTGTACCATAGTTAACACATTTTTGCCCCACTGTTCCATAGTAAACGCATTTTGCCCCACTGTACCATACTTAACCCATTTTGTTCCAAGTTACCATATTTTACTATTTGTGCCCACTGTAACCATTTTTGTCATACTGTACCATATTTAACTATTTGTGTCTCACTGTATCATAGCTAACACATTTTTTTCCACTGTTCCATAGTTAAAGCTTTTTGCCCCACAGTAAAATATTTAACCCATTTTGTCCCACGTTACCATATTCAACTAATTGTGTCCCACTGTACCATAGTTAACCTTTTTCACCCCACTGTGTCATATCAAACCCTTTGTCTCACTGTGCCATATTTAACAGTTTTTGCCCCACTATACCATATTTAACCCTCTTTGCTCCACTGTACAATATTTAACACAATTATGCCCTACTGTACTGTATAGTTAACCATTTTTGTCACACTGTACCATATTTATCCCTTTTTGCACCACTGTATCATAGTAAACACTTCTTTGCCCCACTGTTCCATAGTTAAAGCTTTTTGCCCCACTGTTCCATATTTAACACTTTACCATATACATATAACAATGTTTACCCCACTGTACCACAGTTAACCATTTTGCACAACTGTGCCCCATTCAACTCTTTATCCACTGTACAAAATGTTTACCCACTGTACCATATATAACAAATATTTGTCTCACTGTACTGTACTCTTATTTAAAATGTGTCTCCACGCTAGCGTACCTAAACTTTTTTCCCGACTGTAACATATTTAATCATATTTTCTCCACTCCACTATTTAACCGTTTTTGACCACAGTGCTCCTAAAACCATATAAACTCTTGATATCTCATGTTTAAGTTCCAATTTTGGCAGATTGTTCTCTTTTTTCACCATGCCCCATAATTAACCCGTCGTGTCCCACTGTCCCTCTTAAAGTTAGAATTACTAAAAATCACTTCCAATCTCTAATTTATGCTCCAAAAGTTACCCTGGAACCATTGATCCATGATTGACATTTTTAAGCCACTGTTCTATATTTTACACTTTTTGCCCCACTGTGCCCCGAAAACTACGAATACAAAAAAAACTTAATACCCCGATCAGTTGTCATAAAGACACCCCTCGCTTCAATTTTTACCATTCTAATATTAGGCTTTAAATGTGGCGGTGGTACCATATTTATACCTTTCTGTCCCACGGTGCCTATAAATTTTAAAAAAAATCTCTCCTTGTTCTTGTTTACGTCCCAAGAGCTACTCTCACACCAAATTTCACGATTCTAGGTCTTGCCATTTGGATTTGGCTGTTGTACCACATTTTTCCCTTTTTACCCCACTGTGTACGTAAATGTTTGAATTTCCAAAAATCCTGTCGATTTCAGAGTCGACCTCATAAGGACTAACCTCACACCAAATTTTACGATTCTAGCTCTTGCCATTTGAATCTGCCTGTTGTACTACATTTATCCTATTTTTTCCTTTTTACCCCACTGTGTGCGTAAATGTTCGAATTTCGAAAAAAAAAATCCTGCCAATTTCTGAGTCTACCTCCTAAGGGCTACCCTCATACCAAATTACAAGATTCTAGCTCATTTCCTTTAGATTTGGCGGTGGTACCATATTTATCCCATTTTACCACATTGTGCGGCTAATAGTATATATGTATATAGATATAAGATAGATAGATAGATTTCCAAATATAATTACAATGCTCACAATCTATTAAAAACCATAGAAAACTGGCAAAATTGGTCACATTAATTGTAAAAAGATTTGCTAATAAATACATTGTATATAGTTAGAAAATCTATTAGCTAATAATTCTTTAAAATATTTTTAATTGTTTTTTAATACTCCACCTTATTTTTACCCCATCAACTATGTTCAGACAATAAAATTGCTTATCATGGGAAGTAAAAAATTAAATACATTGAAATTTTCGCTACATCATTTCCAAATTTATTTCAATTGAAATTTTATTGATTTTCTATTTTCGATTACTTCCTAGTAATGATCCGGTTTCAATATTTAACAAAATCTATTTATAAACCTTATTGCGGTACGCAAACCTTCCGGTTTTGGTACTTATTGTTATTATTTACAAAAATATTGATTTTCTATTGTAGTCCAAAACAATATCGTCATATCATTTTGGTTAGCGCTGACATAGGCTTTTGTATTCTTAGGAACTCAAACATTTGGCAAAAGCTGTAGATTTATTACTATTTTCATTATTATTATTTTTTTCTTTGGAAGAGAAAAGAGCAAACACGGTTAGTACAAAGCATCAAAGTTTAATTGGAGTTGATGTTGGCGTCACCCGGAGAACTGGTTAACGGCTTAAACGCCCCCAACAAACAAGTGCTTACGCGCATGCGCACTGTTTTTCGTTTCGTATATTCTTTACTTTCATACAATTGAAGTTTTAGTATAAAATCAAAATGATTTCTATGTAATGTCATCAGTTCAATTTCATTCCAGCGGTGAAATCAAACAATTCTTCAAACCCTCAAACCAAAATGTTCAAATTCATTGCTCTCTTCGCTTTGGTGGCTGTTGCTTCTGCTGCTCCTGGTTTGATCGCCGAAACTCATGCCGTTGTCCAACCTGCAGTGGTGGCCAAAACTGCCTTTGTCGATACCAGTGCTTCATCGGCCATAACTCATCAAAGTTTCACCAATTTGGAAAGGAAAGTAGCCGTAGCTCCTGTCGTCCACACCTATGCTGCTGCTCCCGTAGTCAAGACTGTTGCTGCTCCCGTTGTTCACACTTATGCTGCTGCTCCTGTTGTTAAATCCGTTGCTGCTCCCGTTGTCCACACTTATGCCGCCGCCGCCACTCCCTTTGTCCAAACCTATGCTGCAGCTCCTCTCGTACATTCAGCTCCTTTGGTAAAGACTGTTGTATCGGCTCCCGTTGCCTATACCGCCTTCCATTAAGATTGAGTTCAGTGGGATTTTTCCTGACTGTAATTATGATTGTGTTATCTATTAATTTAAATAAATGTTTTAAATAGTGAATAACTTGTCTTTGCATTTAATAATTTAGGATATTTTTGATGGATAAAAATTAAAAAATATTCTTAATGTACAAATCATTTTTCATCAATGAAGTATATGCCCGAAGTTGCCACGCCTCTTTTGGTACCTCCCATACAAATGGACTATTTTGCACAAAAAGTTAACGGCTTGTAACTCTGAGTCCAGTCCATAAAAATACTAGAAAATGTTGTGAAGTGTAATGCTTTTATAGTACCTACTGTCCTGTAAACAATGGGCGTTATTACCACGTCCCTTTTGGTACCCCTCATACAAATGGACTATTTTGCACAAAAAGTAAACGGATAATAACTTGGTTTCCTGTACATACAAATACCCGAAATTTTGTACAGTGTAATGTTTTTATAGTACCCATAGTATATTACAAAATGGGCGTTGTTACCACGCCCCATTTGGTACCTCCCAAACAAAATTGCCAGAATATAAAATATGATTTTTTTATAATTTCCAAGAAAAGTAACAACATTTTTTTTGCCAAATTTTTTCAATTTTTATAGATTTTTTCGTTCCAGCAAAAAATTATGTTTTTTGAAAAAAAAAAATTTAACAGTTTTTACGACAGTTTCCAGATTTCTGTTTCTACGTGAAACTGAAGTTTTCCGGACTTCTAGCCTTTATAATTTCCTTTAATATAAATGGTATCGCGACTTTATCGAGCTTATACTTAAATTATGGTCCAAATATAGCGTGATCCATTTCGAGGTTCCCTACTTTTTTAAAAAAAAAACACAGAAAATTCAAATTGAATGGGTAATGTTTATTATCATTTGAAAGAACATTCTTTGGCATTTATTTTTTGAAGATTATATCTATCAAATGTTAGCCGCGGCTACGTCTCAAAGGCAAAGAAAAAAATCGTTTCTGCGAAACGAAATATTAGACAACTACAATTCTCGTTTACCACAACTGAAATTTGTTTTAGTCAGATCAAACAATTGTTTACGCTTTATAAGTTTCTGTCACAACAAATGAAATATCAGTTCCTGCAAACGAGAATTGTAGTTGTCTAAAATTTCGTTTCGCAGAAACGAATTCCTTTCTTTTCGTGCAGATGGTCCATCCGTTGAGTCCAATTTTCGATGACTCGTTCGAGCATGAATCGAAGCGGGTTTGTCCGCATAAACTTTAGACTTTACATATCCCCACAGGAAAAAGTCTAACGGTGTGATATCACACGATCTTGGTGGCCAATCGACTGGCCCAAAACGTGAAATTATCTGCTCACCGAAGTGTTCTCTCAATAAATCCATTGATTGATGCGATGTGTGGGAAGTGGCGCCGTCTTGCTGAAATCAAATGTCGCCGAGATCAAGAGCTTCAATTTCAGGCATCAAATAGTCGGATACCATGACACCGCCATTGACGGTTACGTTCTCACCGGCATCATTTTTGAAGAAATATGGACCGATGATTCCACCGGCCCACAAACCACAACAAACCGTTGTTTTTTCTGGATGAAGTGGAAGCTCTTGAATCTCTTCAGGTTGCTCTTCGTCCCAAATGCGTCAATTTTGCTTGTTTACATACCCATTGCGCCAGAAATGGGCCTCATCGCTGAACAAAATTTGGCTCGAAAACGTCTGATCTTCTTGGAACTTTTCAAGAGCCCATAGAGCGAAGCGATGGTAACGTCGGGCGGGTTCAGTTCTTGCACAAGCTGTATTTTGTATGCTTTCAATTTAAGATCTCGACGTAAAATGCGCCAAGTCGTTCCATACGTCAGTCCGAGTTGCTGCGAACGGCGCCGAATCGACTCTCCACAATCTTCGTGTACACTCCAGCTACGGCCGCTACATTTTCTTCACTGCGTGCTGGACGTGGTCTATTATCCAATAATGAATGCTGGGTCTCAAGATGGGTGATGGTGTTGCGAATAGTACGCTCAGAAGCTCGATTATGTTGACCATAAGTTGAGCGAAGTGCACGAAACACATTCCTTACAGAACGTGAATTTTCGTAATAATGTTGAACGATTTGATGATTGATTTAATGATGATTGATCCATGATGAAATGCCAAACAATACTTAACAAAAATAACATGACAGCATGACACGACTCACACTGATCTGTCAAAAAAAGGCTATTGAAAAATCTATCTCTACTTGGATCACCCGTTACTAAAGGTAATTCCCAAGAAAATTGGAGTTTTAGAAACAAAACATTTTCCAAGAGTTACCCTGACATCATGGTACAATATTTATCCCTTTTCCCACTGTACCTCTGGACGTTGAAAAACTATTTTTTTTGGTTCATACGTTAGCAACTTTCCCCTTGTTTATGTTCCAATAGCTACATTCACACCCTGGTACAATATAAAACCACGTTTGTCCCACTGTGTCTATAAAGGTACGAATTTAAAAATCTAAAGTAAATCGCTCCATTGCACCATATTTAACCTTTAGTGTGTCATTATTAACCACTTGCACGATTGTACAATATTTTAAAATGGTAATTGATATTTCAAGATCCAAATTGTTTGTTCCCTGTCTGTGCCATTTATTTAACTTGTTTTTCCCCACGGTTTAAGTAGAAGAACCTATTTGGAAAAAAACAATTTCTTAGCTTTGGTTTATGCTGTAAGAGCTACCTATGCACTCAGGGACCACATTCAACACCTTTTGCACCACTGTTCCATATTAAACACTTTTTATTGCACTGTGCTTCACCACATTTAACCATTTTACCGTATTTAACTTTTTTGCTTCACCGTACCATATTTAACACTTTTTGCTCCACGAAACAATATTTAAAACATTTTTTTCCCTCTGTAACATATTGAACAATTTTTGCTTGCCCCAACTGCACTATTCCATAGTATGTGGACAAAATGTGTTAACTGTACCACAGTTAACACATTTTTGCCCCACTGTTCCTTAGTAAACGCTTTTTGCCCCACTGTACCACACTTAACCCATTTTGTTCCACGTTATCATATTCAACTAATTGTGCCCAACTGTACACGCAGTGTTATATTTTTAACCCTTTTTGCCCCACTGTGTCATATTAAACCCTTTGTTTCACTGTACCATATTTAACCCTTTTTGACCCACTGTATCGTAGTAAATACATTTTTGCCCACTGTTCCATAGTTAACGCTTTTTGCCCCACTGTACTATTTTTAACCCATTTTATCCCACGTTACCATATTTTACTATTTGTGCCCACTGTAACCATTTTTGTCATACTGTATCATATTTAATTATTTGTGTCCCACTGTACCATAGCTAACACATTTTTCCCACTGTTCCATAGTTAAAGCTTTTTGCCCCTCTGTACCATATTTAACCCATTTTGTCCCACGTTACCATGTACCATAGTTAACCCTTTTTGCCCCACTGTGTCATATTAAACGCTTTGTCTCACTGTACCATATTTAACAGTTTTTGCCCCACTGTACCATATTTAACCCTCTGTGCTCCACTGTACAATATTTAACACAGTTATGCCCCACTGTACCATATTTAACCCTTTTTGCCCCACTGTATCATAGTAAATACATTTTTACCCCACTGTTACATAGTTAACGCTTTTTGCCCCACTGTACCATTTTTAACCCATTTTGTCCCACTTTACCATATACATATAACTATTTTTACCCCACTGTACCATAGTTAACTGTTTTAAAATGTGGCTCCATGCTAGCATACTTAAACCTTTGATCCATGTTTGACAATTTTAAGCCACTGTACTATATTTTACACTTTTTGCCCGACTGTGCCCCGAAAACTACGAATACAAAAAAAACTGAATACCCCGATTCGTTGTCATAAAGACATCACTCGCTTCAATTTTCACCTATATATTTATACCTTTCTGTCCCACTGTGTCCCTAAATTTTTAAAAAAAAATCGCTCTTTGTTCTTGTTTACGTCCCAAGAGCTACTCTCACACCAAATTTCACTATTCTAGGTCTTGCCATTTGGACTTGGCTGTTGTACCACATTTTTCCCTTTTTACCCCACTGTGTACGTAAATGTTCGAATTTCGAAAAATCCTGTCAATTTCAGAGTCTACCTCATAAGGGCTACCCTCACACAAACTTTCACGATTCTAGCTCTTGCAATTTAGATTTGGCTGATGTACCACATTTATCACCTTTTACCCCACTGTGTGCGTAAATGTTCGAATTTCGAAAAATCCTGCCAATTTCTGAGTCTACCTCCTAAGGGCTACCGTCATACCAAATTTCAAGATTCTAGCTCATTTCGTTTAGATTTGGCGGTGGTACCATATTTATCCCTTTTTGCCCGAAACCGAAATTTTTTTTGAAACCGTCGATTTGTCGTTGAATTTCCCATATGTATAACGATAACCTAGGTAGAGTATTTTAGTTGTGGGTCTGCAATTTAGCAAGTTTTATTTTTTAACAAGGAATTGGATCACAACAACCCACAAATAAAAAATATCTATTTTTCAGTTATCAACAAAACATGTTTATTCCTGCATATTCGATATTACAGTTCAAATACAGCTCCCTTTAATGATACAAACTAGTATAGGCAACGGGAACAGTCTTAACCAAAGGAGCAGAATGGACTACAGATTTAACAATAGGAGCAGCGGCATAAGTGTGGACCACAGGAGATGCAATAGTCTTGACAACTGGGGTAGCGGCATAGGTATGAACAAGTGGCGAGGCAATGGTCTTCACAACAGGAGCAGCGGCATAGGTGTGGACTACAGGGGTAGAAATAGTTTTAACCAAAGGAGCAGCAGCATAAGTGTGAACAACGGGAGAGGCAATGGTCTTCACAACAGGTGCTGCATACACAGCGGGCTGAACAATCGAATGAGTTTGAGCAATCAAACCGGGAGCAGCATGGGCAGCAGCCAATAAAGCCAAAACGGGAATCTGTAATCAATTAAGAATACTTTAAAAATTCCTCTTAACTTCATTTGAAGGTCAACTTACGAATTTGAACATTTTTGTTGTGTTTGTTTGGGTGTCCAATGTTTGTAATAAACTGACGGTGTCTGTTCAATTTATATGATCTAAAGTGAACTTCCACAATAGCATAATTTCCGCAGTCATTTGTCTAAATATTAGCTTTGTTGAAGTTAAAGCGACCGGTTTGTCTGGGTTTGAAAGAATAACAAATGCCCCACAAAAAAAGGCTTTGTGAACTTTTGGAATAATTATTTAAGAAATAGCTTAACTAGAGTTTAAAATGTGAAATTACACTGTGTATGAGCAATAACGTGTTTTGCATGGAAACCATAGTAGTCTGCACAACTTTTGAACCAAGGAATATTGGAGAAATTTTATGATTTCAATTTAAGATGCACCAATCTTAAGATCGCCTTGCATGACATAACCCTTAAGTGTTCTTCAGTTAATCCTTTACAGTGGTATTGCAAACGTTACGATTTTGTGCATTACGCCCGTATCGCCTTTTATGAAACAATTCTTTTACACCGCTCAAAGTAACAATCAGCAGACAGTATTGCCGCATACATATAGACGATAACATTTTGGCTTTTGTGCAAAAACCAAATACGGTCCTGGATATAGGTTACATACACGGGTTACATACACCCATTTCAAATAAAAATATTTTTTTCATTCTTAACGACACAGTTTGATGTTTGATTGAGTTGAATGTGAGTTATATAAAATGTAATCATATGCCATGTTTAGGTGCTTAGGCAACTTCTCTTCGCAAGCAGTACATCTGCATGATGGAGCAATAAATTACTTAGCGTTCGCTAATGAGCTAAGGACTTGACTCGATTGCCACTGATATAACTCATCTTACAAAATTCCGATTGGTAACTGAAAAATTGTAGATGTGTTATGAAAAAAAAAGTTATACGAGTATGTTATCTAAGACATCGTGTTTACAATGTATAACTCTTTAATAACGACAAATAGAAAATGGCCCCCAGCAGGTCCATTAAAAAATGGCAACAAATACTTGAACAGGCAATTAATGTAATTTAACATTTGGATTTTCAACACCACAGGAGTGGAACGTCAGAGACTTAAATGAGGTGTCACATACCTCACTGAGGCTGAGCTTTGTAACATTGACTCAGATTCACTAGCTGATTCGATTTACTATAAGCCGAGAACTGAATAGTGCAAATCAGCTCAGATTTGGACGAAGGATATAAGTACCAGCAGATTTAATGTCTAATCTATAGACAAGACGCATTTGTCAACCGATTTTTAAAAATTTTACAGATAACACTATGCAACAAAAAAATTTTTTTTTGTGTTCAAGACCTAAAAAATATTTTTTTGTATAGATTGTGGCATACTTTATATAAAATCAAAACCAACAATTTTTTTATGGATACATTTGTTTTAAATTTTTTTTATTAAAAATACTATTATCGTCGTAGGTACCCTTTGTATTTGCACTATAATTTTTGGAGTATATGGCCGATAAGGTCGACTTGTACGTTAAATTGAAGCTATTAATGTGGGCTACCAATGTTGGAAATATCTCTTTCACTTAGATACAGTGGTTTAGTAACAGTCATTAAACAAATTGGAAAAAGTAGATTTTTTTTAAAAAAAAAATCCTGGGACAAAAAAAACACAAGAAATATAAAAAAATCGAAAAAAAATATTTTATTTTATTTTTAAAAAGCGAAGAAAATAATGCCTATTTGAAAAACATCTATGGATAAATGTAGAAATTATAGCCCTTTTGGTAGAGGTAAGAGAATTTAAAAAAATATTTTTTTTATATTATGTACATTTGAGTTTATTTACATGAACAAGTCTCATTAGAAGTAATTGTGAGTTCTTTGTTGACGTTTATAGATTTCGGAATCGGTTTCTCCAATGAGGAACCAAATATAATCTCCCATCATTCTTTCATCCTAGTGCCCTTGCTAATGCCGCTCGATGGACTTCAATTCTTGGTGAAACCTTTCGAACATGGCGTTCGTCACTTACGTCGCCAAGATTCTCGGAGAAAAAGTTTAAATGAGAATGCAAGAAATAAATTTTGAGGGACATATTTACACATGTTGGAATACATAAAGCGAAAAATAAGTTGGAAGAATACATACATTTTTTCATAATTTTTTAACAAATCATTAATCATTGTTTCATATTGCGGACTTTTATTGGATCCAAGGAAATTTGAAACTACAAAGCTTCTCTATGCTGCAATTTCATCCGACGTCAAATATGATTCGAAATTCACATATTTCATCAGTTTCTTTATTTTAGGCCCACCAAAAACTCCTTCTTCGATTTTTTGAAAAGAAAGACTTTTAAATAAACTTTTTAAATATGAGAGTGAATTGCCATCTTTCCTTAAGGCTTTTACAAAATTTTTAAAGAGCCCCAGCTTAATATGCAGTGGTGGAAAAATATAGGCCATCCCAGAGGCATAACATACCAACTACTTTTAAATCGCAACAAATTTTCAAGTCATGTTCATATTTTATGTATTTTATCAATTTAGCCATTGTTTCGTATGATTCCTTAGTGTTGGCAGCATGAGCAATGGGAATCGACGGTTTATGATTTCCGTTGTGTAAAAGTACTGCTTTCAAACTTTATTTACTGCTGTCAACAAATAACCGCCATTCCTTTGAATTGTATGTTTGATTAAGTTCCTCGAACAATCCAGGAATGTCCTTGTAAAATCATCTGTTTTATACAGTTGTATAAAATAGATTGTAAGGTATATCACGGACTCTATAATATGATATGTTAACATCTGGGGCCATAATATTGTACTGTTTCATCCCAGATGCAAGTAGTTCTGCCTTATCTTTGGTCAGTTCCAAATCTCGCACTAGATCATCGAGTTGAAACTGAGTTAAAAGTGATGACTTCTGACTCAAACTTGAATCGTTCGTTGAGTACTCAGTTGAACTTGATGATGTTTCCGTTATTAGGCAGTTAGCTATACTTGGACACTTCCTACTCCAATCTATTAACTTAGACAAAAATTGCAGTCCGTATCGTGAATGAATGGTTGTCTCCAAATCATTGGCATTCCAAATTGCACGTGAAGTCTAACATTAAAACGTTTTATTCCACAAAACATTGTAATACATTAATTGTAAAGTACTTACCGCATGCTTCCACTACTATATCGAGTAAGATTTACATGGCATTAATTACACAAAATACTAGGTGTCCACGGTTCGTTCATATTTTTAACTCGTATACCAAAATATTACACATATATTTCTTCTATAATTTTACTAAACGCACGTCTATATACACAGAAATTGTCGGGATCATTTACACATTGAAAAGTTCTTTACCTTTTACTCATACTTCGAAATATAACTTTATAATATTTTTCAGAAAATCGACTTATCTCTTTAAGGCGTTGAAATACACTAATTTATTAATAAGTAATTTCTTCCATAAATTCCTGATTTCAGGTATATAAGTTGCAGTACCTGTAGCTGACATATAGTTTGCTTCGAAAGTAGACACCCAATATTTTCAAGACTGCCGCGTACTACTTTGTATTGCGTACATATAATTTTACTACCTGCATATACGACTGGGATGTCCATGCCCCTAAAGGGCGTAACTGAATGAAAACCGCATAAATAAAAAACTACCTGAGCGGATCTCATCCAACACTCGTATGGCTCTCACATTGCATATCATGTTTTATGGAGGGTTACGAACGGCCATAAAAACTCGTCCTCTCTATAATATTATAATGTCTGACACCAATCCTCATAAAATAAAATGCAAGTGGAAAGCAAAAACATCATTTAACCAGTAAGGAAAGGCTAAAGTCGGGCGGGGCCGACTATATAATACAGTACACCACTCTCGTAATATTGAATAACTCCGATATATAAATTTTGTAATTCATGTATAAATTGTTTACATAAATTTACTTTTGGGACATTTTATACTTAAATAATACCCTGTACCACAGTGTGGTGATCTAAAGAGCCAAATCGGATGAAACATATATATGGGAGCTATAGCTAAATCTTTACCGATTTTCTTCAAATTCAGCAATGTTGGTTCATGGATCAAGAAACTCTACCATTCTAAATTTCAAAACTATTGGATGTAAAATATAGCTTCTATAGAACTAAAGGGCCAAATCGGACGAAACATATATATGGGAGCTATAGCTAAATCTTAACCGATTTTCTTCAAATTCGGCAATGTTGGTTCATGGATCAAGAAACTCTACCATTCTAAATTTCAAAACGATTGGATGTAAAATACAGCTTTTATAGGACCAAAGGGCCAAATCGGACGAAACATATATATGGGAGCTATAGCTAAATCTTAACCGATATTCTTAAAATTCGGCAATGTTGGTTCATGGGTCAAGAAACTCTACCATTCTAAATTTCAAAACGATTGGATGTAAAATACAGCTTCTATAGGACTAAAGGGCAAGATCTTTTTGAATTTCCCTAACATTTACAAAATGGCTCATAACTTTTACATCTATCAAATAGACAGTGTTTTCTTCGTTAGCATGCTGGCTTTTTAAAAATGTGATAAAATAATTTTTTCGATTTTTTTTTCTATTTTGTATGTTTTTTTTTTGTACCAGGAAAAAGTTTTTAAAAAAAAAATCATTTTTTCTCATATTTTTGACGACTGTTACTAAACCAACGATTCTACGATATTTGCAGCATATGTAGCCCTGACAATTCCCTTTGATTTGAGGCACAACACGGCTCAATCAGGTTTATACTGGGAAAATTATGGTCCAAATACTGAATATACTTTTCATAAAAGCTGGAATTTAAAAAAAAAAATTAAAAATTTTTTTTTAATATTTTTTTCGTGTTTGTGACACCTAATTGCAACTGTTATGCACATCCCTTTGTATTTTAAAAAATGCTTCTTAAATTGACTCTATATGATTATACTCTCCCTCTCTATGAGTTAATTATACTCGCTCTTTCCTTCTCTGAGCATCAGGGTTTGTAGTTAACTTTTGAGTCTTCAAAGATAAAAGACAATAGCGAATCTGATGTTTGTTTATTTTTTGACTGACATGTTTTTGAGAAATACTATACGCCATCATATGCGTAATGTACTTGATTCTATGACATGCATCCTCAAAGGTGGTCATTCCAACCACTGTTATATGTACGTATACCTTGTTTTTTTCTAAGCGTCATAGAGATCCTCTTTTCTTAAAAGACCTTTGGCAGATATACCAGTTTTCTGAATCAGAAATGTACTCTAAATTTGAAGAAAATTGATTCAGACTTGCATATAGCTAACATATTTTAATAATTCCGAGGATTATCCTAGATTCGAGTGTAATTATACCACTTCGTAATAGCGCCAGTTACATATTGTGGTCTTAAAATCTATTCATACACCAGTTTAAAATACTACGTCCCAAATTTCAGGTCCATAGCGTCAAAACTTGAACCTAGCGATGTGTTTTAAAATTTTGATACGCAAAGGAGAAGAGGAGAGTATATATCATTAAATGTTGACTCTTTGTGGGGCAGATACTCAAAGGAGTGGACCAACATAGTCCATCTTTGATCTTAGCTAAAGATGGAAAAAAATAGTTAACACATACCAAATTTGAAGTCAATCGGTTAGTCCTGTCGAAAGTTATCGTACGCACCAACCAGACAGACAGACGGACTGTCGGACATTGTTCGAATGACCTAAAATGGCCCAAAACGGATTTCCGGCAAATGTTGGGGGGTCGCTTAGGTCACTCCTTCGCAGCAACTGATATATGTATACCCTCGTTCACAATAGGGGGGGGGTATAAAAACATGATTTTGTTGAAATTCTCTTACTTCTACCAAAAGGGCTATAATGTCTATATTTATCCATATATTTTTTTTCTAATAGACACCGTTTTCGTTTTAGATGCTAGTTGCTCAAAAATGGGAGCAAACACATTTTTGAGAATTTTTTCTATTTTTTCGTGGCAGCAAACAATGATTTTTTTTTTTTTTGAAAAATAAAATGTTTTTTCTAATTTGTTTTAACGACAGTTACTAAACTTCGTTTTCTACGTAAAAGTGACATTTTCAATATTTGTAGCCCTCATAATTTCCTTTAATTTGGTCCTAATACAAAAGACACATTCTAAGTAAAACTGAATTTTAAAAAAAAATTATCATAAATTTAAAAAAAAAATTTTTTTTTGTTTTTAGCACACCAAATTAAGCCAGAAAATGTTATGCATATCCCTTCGATAAAAATTTTGTAAACTAGTAATGTTGGTTGGACAGCGACCTTTAAAATTTTGGGTCAGCCCCCGTACATAACATATTCCTAAAAAAACCTTACCCAACCTATGTTTCGGAATTTATTTTTCTGATTTAATGTTTGTCTTTATTAATTATAAACAAAATTTGCATCTAATATACTGGTTTCCAGGGCACTTTCTAGTTTTGTCATTCTTAATTTGTGTATAAGCTTGACCTGCTGCGAAAGGGTCACGAATAGAGTTAATATTATTGTGCTGTATTTTGTGTTGTTGTTGTTTAATCAGCTCAGTGCGTGCATTACAAATCAAGTGATTTTACTACCGTAAAAGAAATAAAAAGTCCACCAAAACCTATGAAGACTTCACAGCTATTATCGCATGAATTTCATGAAAAAGCGTATAAAAACACTGCATAGCTGAACGAATATCATTAGTTTCATTACAGCTTCTGCAGCGAAACATACAATCTCTGTACCACCTAACCCCACACATATCAAAATGTTTAAATTCGTAAGTACGGTTTTAAGCGTAAAACACAAAAGTGTCTGGTGTAGCCCTTCAAAAATGTTAATTCACAAATTAATTTACGTTTACAGATTGCCCTCTTTGCTTTGGTCGCTATGTCCGCTGCCGCTCCTGGTTTGATAGCCGAAACTCATTCCATTGTTCAACCGGCGGTTTATGCTAAAACTGCTTATGTTGATACAAGCGCTTCATCGGCTGTGACTCATCAGAGCTATACTAATTTGGTCAAGAAAGTTCCAGTGGTTCAAACATATGCCGCTGCTCCTGTTGTCCAAACCAGTTATGCTGCTCCTGCCACCATTGTAAAGACTGTCGCAACTGCTCCTGTGGTCCATACCACATATGCCGCCGCTCCTGTTGTGAAGACTGTTGCTGCTCCCGTTGTCCATACATATGCCTCTGCTCCAGTTTACCAAACTTATGCCGCCGCTCCAGTGGTTCATTCCGCTCAGTTGGTTAAGACCGTATCTCATGCTCCAGTTGCTTATACCAACTTACATCATTAAGTTATGGATTCTTAAAATGTTATATTGATTTAATAAAAAAAAACGAATAATTGTTGAATTTTAATCAATCTGTATTCTTTGTATCGCTTTAAGGGACCACGTTGATATCAAAGAGTGTTTCAGAGAAAACGATTAAGAAAGCTTCAGTCCAGTAAACCGATTGAAATATATGGTGATCCATTTAGTCAAGCGTAATCTTCACAGATTACGCTTGACTGATGTCATACTGTCATCTCATTTGTATTGAGTATTATTGAAAAATTCGCCATTTAAAGCCAAGTAATACAATAGCTTCTCCAAAGTATTTAATTGTAGTACGAAAATCCAGTTTAAAGGTTTCATTTAAAATGAAAAAATTATAAATGTGTTCAAGTGCTTAATTTATATTAAAAATGTTTCACCTTACTTCTTACCTTCAGCAAACTATAATTTGGTATTTGGAACTTGGTCATGAGGCGCCAGCATGGGTGAGAAATCCGTTGATAGACAACAGTTAGTTTTTTTAGTTTTTATTTTCTTTATTTATAATTATGAGAATGATATATGTATGTACAATTTTATTCTTCTTATTCTTATGATATTTATAAAGAAAATGAGAAAAAGTTAACAGCATGGTTTATCTAAACCGTCTGCTGGCAATTTACAAGTTGTAAAAGCTATGTATAAATATTTTAATAGTTGAATTTATATACTAAAGTACTTCTATATTTCAGAGCGTTTTTGATAAATTTATATAGGCCTAGCCAATCTGAATTTTCACCACCATTTAATACATCAACTATTTCATCATCCGTGAGGTATTGCTTATGCAAAAAGCAGGATCTTATTGTCCTTAGAATTGGACATCTGCCCACAAAGTGTCTCGTATTTTCAATTTCTCTCATATTGCACAAAGAACATTTTCTTGCTGTTTCGTCTCTATATTGATTTCCGTTCAGCCAAAGGCAATCTCCTCTTGCTCTCATTATATAGGCGATTTGTTCCTGATTGTATATATCTATGCAATATGTAATTCCTTTGTTTAAGTCAAGTTGCTTATATATTCTGTCTACGCTTTTCTGTGAGCTTTCCATATGCTGGTTGAATATGCGGTTTTTCATTCTCTCAAGAGGGAGGATACAGGCACTGTTCCATACTTCCTTGCTTTGCAATACATCATTTATATTTACATGATATTCCTCTAGTTTGTTTTGAAAATCTTTGTACCATCCGATGTTTTTTGCTATTACCTTCTGGGACAGCCTGTAAGGAAGTCTCCAGGTTCCGTAATTGAAGCAAGTTTTTGCTACATACTTTAGGTGCAACCCATAGGTGTAGAAATGTGAATCTTCTTGTGCAGTTTCAAGACTGAGCACGTAATTCGGAATGTTGTCAGGGAGTCTTAGGATTCGCTTTATAAAATACCTCTGCAACTTGTCCACCTCTTCAAACCAGGAGTTCCCCCACACTTGTGCCCCATATGCTTGGACTGCCCTGGTCACTGCCGTAAATATTTTCCATTTAGCACGTAATGAAACTCCCTTCTTTCCAACAAAATCTTTCCACGTTGCATTCAGGCTAACTTTTGCTGCATAGTTTTTATAGGAAACATGCTTTGAAAATTACATTTTCGGAGTTAGGACTATTCCCAAATATTTATATTCCGGTACAACTTTTACATTTGAGCCATTTAGCGTCCATCTTTCCTCTTTACTTATTCTACCACCTTTTCTGAATATAAGTATCTCGGATTTCTCCAGGTTTACTTCCATACCCCAAGTTCGACAGTATTCTTCTAACTTGTTGCTCATTTGCTGCAATACTCCCACGTCATCAGCCAACATAACAATATCATCTGCATACATGAGGACTCTTATATTTAATTCCTCTATAAGCAAACCTCCTTCTAAGAAATCGTGAAGGTCGTTTAGGTATAGTGCGAATAAAAGAGGTGACAAAAGACATCCTTGCTTCACACCCGATTTTGTTTCAAAAGCAGTTGAGAGTGCTGCTCCTATCCACACAGCGCATGTAGTCTTTTGATAAACCTTTTCTATGAAATTTAGAATCTTTGTCGATAATCCCATCTGGTGCAGTTTATAGATTAGCAAATTTCTCGGTACTCGATCGAAGGCCGCTTTAAAATCAATAAAGAAAGCATATACTTTCCGGTTGTCGGCGAATTTGCTTTGGACAATGTTTGTTAGATTATAAATATTGTCTATTGTGGAGTAGTACTTCCGAAAACCCGCCTGGTACTCATTCAGAAATCGGTTTCGGTTTACCCATTCAGTTATTCGATTCTTAACCATTCCCATCATAATTTTCCCTATGCAATTCATAAAGGAAATTTCTCTATAATTTCCTGGTTGGTTTGCATCACCCTTTTTATGTATTGGGAATATAACGCTTTTCTGGAAGACTTGATATGACCCTTTTCCACTCAGTAAATTCGTATATACAATTGCAAGAGTTTTCAAGTATTCATCCGTAGCATGTACAAAAAATTCATAGGGAATGCGGTCGTCTCCTGGAGCTTTGTTGGTTTTTGCTCTAGCCAGCTGTTGTTTAATTTCACTAATTGTGAATTCTTTATCCAGATTCTCATCTCTGATGAATATTGCAGCATAATAAATCTCTGCAGCTCTAGTCACAGGATTCGGCAGATCATTAAAGTATTGTCGAAAATTTTCAGCAGTTACTTGGTCTCCAATATGGTTCTCTTGGTTCCTTACTTCTCTCACTAGAGCCCACAATCGTTTACTATCATGTACTGTGTTAAGTTTTATTTCTAAGTTATTATAATACTCGATCCGTTTTTTATTGCATAATTTATTAAACTCCTGCGTGTATTTTAAATACTTTCCTCTATCCTACTCATTTTGGGAAATTCTGTAGATATTCAGGAATTTCATAGATTTATCTCGGGCTAATTTACATTTTTTATCAAATAGACAACAGTTTTTACAAAGTTATGCTTAAATTTTAGAATTTGACAGCATTGATATCACAGAGTTATGAGCCAACGAATTCTCTAGTTTCTTAACGGTACGTCGTATCGGGAATCGGTCAATGGCAAAAAGATAGCTCTTAACGAGAGCTAAAATATGGGTGTCAAGGTCGTATGTCGACTGGAAAGTGTTTTTTTGGATTTAAAAAAATTGACTTAGCGCACGAAAAGTTGCAATTGGAGAACAATTATTTTGATAAAAAAAACTGAATAATTTGTAAACGTTGTTCTTGCGAATATCTCTACATGATGGAATTGTAAACAGTACTGAATACAATGAAAAACAAATGACAGATCGTGACATATTACAAATGCCCGAAACGTCACTTCAAAATCATATCATCTCTATTCGAAAACCCGTTATAAGCTCGATAAAGCCAAGACGCCATTTAAATTAAAGGAAATTATGAGGGCTAAATTTGCTGAAAACACCATTTTCATGTAGAAAATGAAGTTTAGTAACTGTCGTTAAAACAATTAGAAAAAATTTGATTTTTTTCAAAAACATGTTTTTTTGCTGGAACGAATAAAACATAAAAATTAAAAAATGCAAAAAATTGTTTGTTCCATTTTTTGAAAGCCAGCCGAAGAAAACCGTGCCTATTTGCAAAATGTCCAATAACAAATGTATACATGTTTACCATATTGTAAAGGGTGGTTAAATTGTAAGGGCCGATGTTGAATGTGAACCACACCTAAACGTCAAGTTTTTTCTGGACTTCACTTGACATTTCTCAATTTCAGACTAACTCAATTTGAACCATGGAAAGATACACAATCGAGCAACGCGTTAAAGTTTTTTTAAGCCTTTTACGAAATGTGTCCACAATCGGGAGAATTGTGCGCAAATTTCAGCAAACCGGATCTGTAGGAGATGTGAAAACACCTGTGCATGCTCGCCCAGTTCGTTTGGAGCGGCTTATGGGCTGGCGACGTCATCGGGCCATACTTCTTCGAAACGAGGCCGGTCAGGCAGTTACTGTGAATGGGTTCGCTATCGTGAGATGATAACGAACTTTGTATGGCCCGAATCGGAAGATATGGATGTGGACAATATGTGGTTTCAACAGGACGGTGCCGCTTGCCACACAGCTAACGAAACAATGGCTCTTTTGCGCAAACAATTCAATGGTCGTGTTATCTCACTTCGTGGCGATGTCAATTGGCCGCCAAGATCATGTGATTTGACCAGGGACGTATCCAGAGGGGGGGGGGCCGTGCCCACCCCCGAAATGTTTTAAACATAGGCATAAACTGTTTACAATTTTCAAAATCACTCAAAAAAACATGAAAAATATTTGGAAGGCCGTTAAAAAACAATACAAAAGCGTAAAAAATGGTAACAGTAAAAGTAATAACAACTAAAAAAAAGAAAAGCGCGATTTTCTTCGGAATGGTCTCAATTTATTCATAACCTTTCAGAGTTTACGATAAAATCACAAAAATATGACAATTATGCGTTTCTAGATGTTTTTATGAGGCTTTTATTTAAAAATTATTAAAATTTTCTCCAAAAATATGATTTTTTGCAATACTTTGTAAGATATCGTCGAAACCGCTGAACGGATGGAAAATTGTATTGTGCGAAGTTGAAGAATACTTAATTCTGAAGTTTGTAAAGCTTACCTGAACCAATTCGGATGAATGGTTCTCTAGTTATGCCATAATATGTGGTTCAACCTCTCTTTTTTCTTAGCCTAAAGGGTTGTCTCTTTAAATTCTCGCGATAAGCTGTGATATGGAAAGAAATTAGTGGTTGAACCACATATAGTGGCATAACTCGAGAACCATTTATCCGATTTGGTCGAGGAAAGTTTTAAAGAAATAAATATTAAGTAGCCTTCAATTTCATACAATACCATTTTCCATCATTTCAGCGGTTTCGACGATATACGAGTATTACAAAATATTGCCAAAAAATGTGATTTTTTGATAAAATTTTAATATTTTTAAAATAAAACTCCTATAAAAATTTACAAATGTTATATTTTTTATGATTTTATGTTAAGTCTGTTCGGTCATGAATTAAACGAGCCCATTCCGAAGAAAATCGATGCATAATTTAAAAAGTTATAGCTAATTTAGTAAGGTTTTAATTTTAAAACTTTCTTATCGATGCAAAATTTACAAAAACAAACTTTAAAAGCTAAGATTGGAGATTTTGACGTCTAGAATCAGAATCTATGCATTAAAAAAGAAACCTAAGAAAAAGTGGTGTTTTTGTCGACCGGTGTAATTATTTGTTGGCTTTAAATTTATGATAACCAGATATGGCGAAAATTAAGTTAAAATTACATTTATGATTTCTTATCTATATACCTTTTTAACATGTAGGTTGCAGTGATGGAATGAGTTTGCACAACCGTGTATGTAAATTTGACATTATATTGGGTGTGGTAATAAGTAGTACGGTTTTGGCCATTACACAGAACTTATAACGGTATTTGCAAACGATTAACCTAGATATAATAAGGGACGAAGTAATATCAAATTAAAATAATAGATTTTCCGAACATGAAGCTATAATTACAGTCTGTTTAATATCGTTCCGATACGAGTGGTAAATCTAATAAAGGAAGATTTCGAAAAAGTCACACTTTTTTACAAAAACGATTTAAAAAATTCAGTAAAATCTGTTTTAGCTGAAATAAGTATATGGATTGATTATTGGAAGCAGAAGAAGCCATCAAATGCATTAGATGCTATTTCAGTTTGTGATGAGGACATGTTCCCAAGCGTTTTTACCCTTTTGCAGATACTGGCCACAATACCTGTGACAACGACATCTGCTGAGCGAAGTTTCTCGACGCTTTGATGTCTATATACAAAGATGAAGGCAAAATCGATGAAATAATTGATATATTTCTTTAAAAAAATCGAAGATTACATTTGTAACTCTTACGTATTTTATTATAAAAAGTTTTACTGATCTCGTACTAAAGTACACATTTATATTTAGGAATAAAATTCGAATAAAAAACTAAGGAACTTAACTTCCATTACCTACACAATAAACGCAATATTTTAATTGTTTATCTTTGTTATGGAAAAAAAGGTTGCCCCCCCCCCCCAACCAAAATCCTGGATACGTCCCTGGATTTGACACCGTTGGACTTCTTTCTTTGCGGTTACGTCGATAAGCCAGCAACAATTCAAGAGCTAAAGGATGAGATAATTCGGCCCATTAACGGCATAGAACCTCAATTATGCCTCAGCGTCATCAAAAATTAGGACCATCGGAGGTGTGCCGCCGAGGTCGCGGCGGCCATTTGGCCGATATTTTGTTCGATACATAATTGAACATGAAATGACAATAATTTCCTAAATAATTTGTGTTTTGTTCAAAATCAACATCGGCCCCTAAAATTTAACCCGCCTTTATAAGCTCGATACCATTTAAATTAAAGGAAATTATGAGGGCTGAAATTGCTGAACACATAACTTTCATGTGGAAGCTGCAATTTAGTAACTGTCGATAAAAAAAATTAGAAAAAATCTATTTTTTTTAAAAAGCTATCATCCGTGCCTGTTTGCAAACTGTCTAATGATAAATGTGTACGTTATTACCATATTGCACAAAGGGAAATAAAAAAAAATAATTTTTGTGCAAGAATTCAAGTTATAAGCCATTAACTTTTTGTGCAAATAGGTCCATTTATATGGAAGGTACCAAAAGAGGCGTGCCAATAACGCCCCTTTTCTACGGGACTGTAGGTACTGTAAAACATTACAGTGTACAAAATTTTAAGTATTTGTATGGACTGGAATCAAAGTTATAATAAGCCGTTAACTTTTTGTGCTATATGGACCATTTGTATGGGAGGTACCCAAAAGGGCGTGGCATTTTGCTCATGATGATAGATAGCGTAGTATATATGTTGTGGGATAGTCAATATTTCACTAAATTTTGACCCTTCGTGGGGGAGGTACTCGAAGGAGTGGATCAACTAAGACCATCTTTGACCTTAATCTGATATAGAAAAAAATATTGACACATACCAAATTTGAAGTCAATCGGTTAATCCTATCGAAAGTTAAGTTAAGTTGTGCCCACAAACCAGACAGACAGACGGACAGGCTGGCGGACATTGCTAAAATGATTAAAATGGCCCAAAACAGATTTCCGCCAAATATTTTTGGGGTCTCTTAGGTCACTCCATCGATATGTTATAGTTTAGACCTGCAGCATCTTCTTCACAATAGTGGGTGCACCCAGGAAAATAATTGGTTGGAATTCGATTGTAACAATAGAAAACCAGTAAGCAAAGGCAGAAAGTCGGGCGGGGCCGACTATATAATACAATACACCTCCCTTACAATGCGATAATGGTCATTGGTAAGAACATATATACATATGTGGATATATCTAATTCTGAACCGATACTAATCGCTAGATTAAGCAATATTCGTTCCTAAATTGAGAAACATCTTTCTGGAGAATTTTGTAATGTTCGGAAGTAAAGTACAACTTCTATAGCGCTTTGTAACCAAATTAGGAGGAACATATATGGAGGTTATATATAAATCTTAACCGATTTTCCCTGAATACACATTCGTGTAAAATAGAAAAGTCTTTCTGTTGAATTTCGTACTGATCGGATATAAAATACAGTCTCTACAACGCTTAGATGTTAAATAGGGGCTAACATATATATGGGGGCTATATCTAAATCTGAACCGATTTTCTCCGAATTTGGCAGTATTCCTTCATGTAATAAGAAACCTCTTCCTGCCGAATTTCGTACTGATCGGATATAAAATACAGTTTCTACAGCGCTTACATGTCAAATCGGGGGTAACATATGTATGGGGGCTATATCTAAATCTGAACGGATTTTCTCCGAATTTGGTAGTGTTCATTCACGTAACAAGAAAACTCTCAGCCGAATTTCGTACAGATCGGATATAAAATACGGTTTCTATAGCGCTAACATGTCAAATCGGGTGAAACATATATATAGGGACTATATCTAAATCTGAACCGATTTTCCCCGAATTTAGCTGTGTGCATTCATGTAATAAGGGAACTCTCTCTGCCAGATTTCGTACTGATCTGATATAAAATACAGTTTCTACAGCGCTTACATGTCAAATCGGGGGTAACATATATATGGGGGCTATATCTAAATCTGAACCGATTTTGACCAATCTCAATAAATACGACCTCCACTTTGATTAGAAGAATACATGGACAGACAGACTAATCGACAGATGGCTAAATCGACTCAAAAATTTATTCTATGACGATCGGTAAAATAAACTATGGTTCTATTTCTTCTCTTTTTGGGCGTTACAAACAAATGCACAAAGTCATAATACCCTGTACCACAGTGTGGTGTAGGGTATAAATAGTACTAGCAACAAAAAGTATATTGCCTACACCGTGTGTCGGTTGTATTTATATATAAATAGTTGAAACAACAATAATAACATGGATACGATATAAAAATAAAAATGCTTGCATCTAAATCGATGGTTGTTTCAATCGAATTAAGATTGTTTTTTTCATTGACACTTGGTTAGTTGTGGTAACCAATTTTAAACTTTCATTATAGTACCATATGATCGATTTTTGGTTGTGACAACCAATGTTTTATTCTTCACAACAGAAATTGTATCAATAGACCAAAGATTATTATTGCAACGAATAATTGGTTACTACAACAGAAAAAATATTAATAAATAATCGTTTTTTGGTTATTCCAATAATTTCCCAAATTTAGAATAATTAAATGTATTTTGGGAAATACAACCGAAAGATTAGTTGCTATTCGTTTGCATGACAAACAAAAAATAAAATTACTCGACATAAATAGTCAAAAATAATCTGGTGTGGATAATAATGTGTGGACTGCAGAATACATATGTTGTGCAAAATGTTTTACATAAATAAAAAATAAAAGCAACAAACATGAAATTGAAAGCACAGGGTTAAGCAATATTTGCATAAATGTTTTGTGTTTTTTCGTGTACTAAAATTTGTGTCAAATATTTCCACATCTCATAATAGTGATGAATTTGTAATATGGGATATTTAATTTTATTATGAATTGTTTGGTTTTTTGTTCAATAAATAAAATAAAAATTATTGAAAACTGTTTTTAATTAATTGTCAGTAGTATATGACTGACAAATTGCCAGAACATCAAATTTTTTAAAACAGTTGGTTGTGGCAACATACAACAGATAATTTTAGCCACCATTTTCGTAGTTGGCGCAACCAAATATGATTGTTGTCAACTTGGAAGCAGAAGTATACCACAACCAAAATGTTGGTTTTCCTGATGGATGCGCATGATAGTAGACAGAACTACCAAAATTCGGTTGGCAAATAATTCGGTTCAGGCAACCAAACTGTATTCTGTGTGTGTATATAAAACGGATTATGTTGAAATTCTCTTATTTCTACCAAAAGTGCTTTAATTTCTACATTTATCAATAGATTATCTTCATATAGGTATTGTTTTCTTCGTTAAAATACTAGCTTGCTCTTTTTATGGTTTTTTTAGTACCAGTATTGGGACCATACTTAAAAAAATATGGTCCCAATACCAAAGACACTTCCCAAGAAAACGGGAATTTTAAAGAAACATTTAAAACAAATTTACCACAATTTTTTTTTTAATTTTTTCGTGTTTAGGACACCAGAAAATGTTATGCGCAGCCCTTCGACAAAAATGTTGTTGCATAGTGCAGTCAATGCCACGTAAATTACAGCTCCTAGTAGGAGAATAGTGCGGAAACCGATGAATCCCAGTTCCAGTTATTGTTGGGCATTCACATTTATTATAAAACTAAATCTTTTTACGAAAATAAACAAGAATTTCTTCAAAATTTCAACAATTTTTAATATTCATGTAATAACATATTCGACAACAATTCTCAATTTAATGATACAAACTGGGATAAGCTAGAGGGGCAGCGAAGGCAGTTTTAACCACAGGAGAAGAGTGGACTACAGTTTTAATGACAGGAGCAGCAGCATAAGTGTGAACAGCCGGAGCAGCATAAGTTTTGACCACAGGAGCAGCAGCGTAAGTGTGGACGACAGGTGAGGCAATGGTCTTGACAATGGGAGCGGCAGCATAACTTTTCACAACTGGAGCAGCGGCATAAGTGTGGACAACAGGGGCGGAAAAAGTCTTAACTACAGGAGCAGCAGCATATGTGTGGACAACGGGGGAGGCAATAGTCTTGACCACTGGTGCTGCATAAACCGCAGGCTGGACAAAGGAATGAGTTTGGCCAATATAACCGGGAGCAGCTTGTGCGGTAGCCAATAAAGCGAAAAGGGAAATCTGTAAATCAAAGTAGATAGTATTGAAAATAACTATTTAAAATCTTCGTAAATGTTAACTTACGAATTTGAACATTTTGAATTGAGTTTGTTGTGGTTTGCAAGTTTGTAATAAACTGATGATATTTGTGAAGCATTGCATCTGTTTTATATGATCTATGCGAAATAAATTCCACAAAACCTCTCCAACTTCCGCTGTTATTTGTCTATGCATTGTTCTGTTAGCCGCAATGTACTCGTCGTAGTTTCAAAGAATAACAAATGATTTGACATTATTTTTGAACGTGTTGTTTTTTGACAAATATTTCAAAACATAAAGTAAAGCACTTAAAATGGCAATCGGAAGGGCATGTTGACAAAACTATTAAAGCATATTAAACTGGTATTTTAGATATCAGTAATATACCAAATTTTCAATGTTCTAAGTATGAAAACTCTTCAATCGAATGTATATTTAACCTCAAGAACGACCTCTAAAATGATAAGTAAATTATTGCCTGCATATAACCAACTTCAATTAAAAGAATTCAACTGAAAAATGAAATTAATTTACTTTATTACAAAAATAAACCAGTTAATTAGGTCCATTCCAAACCAACAAAACGGAACAAAACAGAGTAAATAAAGCCACAATTACTTCTCTGCTGCAGAGATTTCAATTAAAGTTTATGCCTATCACATATAAAAGACCAGCATTACTGGACAAATTTAAACAGTTTCATTTAACCTTTGAGGAAGCGAGACAGTCTAATTACCAAACTTTGTACAAAATGTTCAAATTCGTAAGTACCTTATTTTAAAGATTAACCCATTATTTTGTTATCCTGATTTTAATTTAAAAAATAATTTTCATTTGCAGATCTCCCTGTTTGCTTTGGTCGCTGTAGCTGCTGCCGCTCCTGGTCTCATAGCCCAGACCCATTCCATTGTTCAACCCGCGGTTTATGCTAAACCTGCTTATGTTGATACCAGCGCCTCATCGGCTGTGACTCATCAGAGTTATACTAATTTGGTCAAGAAAGTTCCAGTGGTTCAAACTTATGCCGCTGCTCCTGTTGTCCATACTAGTTATGCTGCTGCTGCCCCCATTGTAAAGACTGTCGCCGCTCCTGTGGTTCATACCACCTATGCTGCTGCTCCCGTTGTCCATACCTATGCCGCTGCTCCTGTTGTGAAAACTGTTGGTGCTCCTGTTGTCCATACCTATGCCTCTGCTCCAGTTTACCAAACTTATGCTGCCGCTCCAGTGGTCCATGCCGCCCCTTTGGTTAAGACTGTATCTCATGCTCCTGTGACTTACACCAGTCTCTATCATTAATCTAACGATTATTTGAAATGTGATATTGATTTAATTTAATAAAGAATTGTTGATTTTGTAATTTATTTATTATTTAATTTATTTTATACCTTTTACATTTATTTTGGAGAAACGAAATCGTAATTGACTTCAATGCTCGAATATAGTTTTGAGGAATACCTATATGGTTGACTCTAGTATAGAGGCAGACCTTATTGGTCGTCTCTGGTATGGAGAAAGACATCAGTGATTGACTCTAGCATAGAAGAAACCTCCGTGGACGACTCTAGTATAGAGGAAGACTTCAGTGGTCGACTCTAGTATAGAGGAAGACCTCAGTGGTCGACTCTAGTGCAGAGGAACACCTCAGTGGTCGACTCTAGTGTAGAGGAAGACCTCAGTGGTCGACTCTAGTATAGAGGAAGACCTCAGTAGTCGACTCCAGTATAGAGGAAGACCTCAGTGGTCGACTCCAGTATAGAGGAAGACCTCAGTGGTCGACTCCAGTATAGAGGAAGACCTCAGTGGTCGACTCTAGTATAGAGGAAGACCTCAGTGGTCGACTCCAGTATAGAGGAAGACCTCAGTGGTCGACTCCAGTATAGAGGAAGACCTCAGTGGTCGACTACAGTATAGAAGAAGACTCAGTGGTCGATTCTAGTATAGAGGAAGACCTCAGTGGTCGACTATAGTATAGAGGAAGACCTCAGTGGTCGACTCTAGTATAGTGAAGACCTCAGTGGTCGACTCTGGTATAGAGGAAGACCTCAGTGGTCGAATCCAGTATAGAAGAAGACCTCAGTGGTCGATTCTAGTATAGAGGAAGAACTCACTGGTCGACTCTAGTATAGAGGAAGCCTCAGTGGTCGACTCTAGTATAGAGGAAGACCTCAGTGGTCGAATCCAGTATAGAAGAAGACCTCAGTGGTCGATTCTAGTATAGAGGAAGAACTCACTGGTCGACTCTAGTATAGAGGAAGCCTCAGTGGTCGACTCTAGTATAGAGGAAGCCTCAGTGGTCGACTCTAGTATAGAGGAAGACCTCAGTGGTCGACTCTAGTATAGAGGAAGACCTCAGTGGTCGACTCTAGTATAGAGGAAGACCTTAGTGGTCGACTCTAGTATAGAGGAAGCCTCAGTGGTCGACTCTAGTATAGAGGAAGCCTCAGTGGTCGACTCTACTATAGAGGAAGACCTCAGTGGTCGACTCTAGTATAGTGAAGACCTCAGTGGTCGACTCTAGTATAGAGGAAGACCTCAGTGGTCGAATCCAGTATAGAAGAAGACCTCAGTGGTCGATTCTAGTATAGAGGAAGAACTCACTGGTCGACTCTAGTATAGAGGAAGAACTCACTGGTCGACTCTAGTATAGAGGAAGCCTCAGTGGTCGACTCTAGTATAGAGGAAGACCTCAGTGGTCGACTCCAGTATAGATGAAGACCTCAGTGGTCGACTCTAGTATAGAGGAAGACCTCAGTGGTCGACTCTACTGTAGAGGAAGACCTCAGTGGTCGACTCTACTATAGAGGAAGACCTCAGTGGTCGACTCCAGTATAGAGGAAGACCTCAGTGGTCGACTACAGTATAGAAGAAGACTCAGTGGTCGATTCTAGTATAGAGGAAGACTCAGTGGTCGATTCTAGTATAGAGGAAGACCTCAGTGGTCGACTATAGTATAGAGGAAGACCTCAGTGGTCGACTCTAGTATAGTGAAGACCTCAGTGGTCGACTCTAGTATAGAGGAAGACCTCAGTGGTCGAATCCAGTATAGAAGAAGACCTCAGTGGTCGATTCTAGTATAGAGGAAGAACTCACTGGTCGACTTTAGTATAGAGGAAGCCTCAGTGGTCGACTCTAGTATAGAGGAAGACCTCAGTGGTCGACTCTAGTATAGAGGAAGACCTCAGTGGTCGACTCTAGTATAGAGGAAGACCTCAGTGGTCGACTCTAGTATAGAGGAAGACCTCAGTGGTCGACTCTAGTATAGAGGAAGACCTCAGTGGTCGACTCTAGTATAGAGGAAGACCTCAGAGGTCGACTCTACTATAGAGGAATACCTCAGTGGTCGACTCTACTGTAGAGGAAGACCTCAGTGGTCGACTTCAGTATAGTGGAAGACCTCAGTGCTCGACTAGAGTATAGAAGAAGATTCTGGTATAGAGGAAGACCTCAGTGGTCGACTTTAGTATAGAGGAAGACCTCAGTGGTCGACTCTAGTATAGAGAAAGACCTCAGTTGTCGACTCCAGTATAGCAAAAGACCTCAGTGGTCTAGTCCACTATAGAGGAAGACCTCAGTGGTCGACTCTAGTATAGAGGAAGACCTCAGTATTTGACTTTAGTATAGAGCAAGACCTCAGTGGTCGACTCCAGTATAGAGGAAGACCTCAGTGGTCGACTCTAGTATAGAGAAAGACCTCAGTGGTCGACTCTAGTATAGAGGAAGACTCCAATGGTCGACTCTAGTATAGAGGAAGACTCCAGTGGTCGACTCTAGTGTAGAGGAAGACCTCAGTGCCCGGCTCTAAAATAGAGGACGTAAGTGAAGACTCTAGAGGAAGACCTCAGTGGTCGACTCTAGTATAGAGGAAGACTCCATTGGTCGACTCTAGTATAGAGGAAGACCTCAGTGGCTGACTCTAGTATAGAGAAAGACCTCAGTTGTCGACTCCAGTATAGCGGAAGACCTCAGTGGTCTAGTCCGCTATAGAGGAAGACCTCAGTGGTCGACTCTAGTATAGAGGAATCCTCAGTATAGAAGAAAACCTCAGTGGTCGACTCTATTGAAAAAGACCTCATCGGTCGACTCTAGTATAGAGGAAAACCTCAGTGGTCGACTATAGTATAGAAAATACCTCAGTGGTTGACTCTAGTATAGAGGAAGACCTCAGTGGTCGACTCTAGTATATAGGAAGACCTCAGTGGTCGACTCTAGTATAGAGGAAGACCTCAGTGGTCGACTCTAGTATATAGGAAGACTTCAGTGGTCGACTCTAGTATAGAGGAAGACTCCAGTGGTCAACTCTAGTATAGAGGAAGACCTCATTGGTCGACTCTAGTAGAGAGGAAGTCCTCAGTTGTCGACTATAGAATAGAGGAAGATCTGAGTGGTGGACTTTAGTATAGAGGAAGACTTCAGTGGTCGACTCTAGTATAGAGGAAGACCTCAGTGAAGAAGAAGTCCGCAGCGCTCGACTCAACATAGAGGACGACCTCATAGCTCGACTCTAGTATAGCATAAGACCTCAGGGGTGTACTCTATGCTCGACTTGAGTAAAGGGGTTGACCTAAGTGGTCGACTCTAGTATAGAGGAAGTCCTCAGTGGTCGACTTTAAAATAACTCAATTTTACTATTACAAAAATTTGAGAAAAATAAACAAGATATTTTTAAATTTTAACAGTTGTTAAATAATTATTTATCACTTTTCAACAATGAAATCCACTCTAATGGTACAAACTGGGGTATGCGAGAGGGGCAGCGAAGGCAGTTTTAACCACAGGAGCAGAGTGGACTACAGTTTTAAGGACAGGAGCAGCAGCATAAGTGTGAACAGCCGGAGCAGCATAAGGTTTGACCACAGGAGCAGCAGCGTAAGTGTGGACGACAGGTGAGGCAATGGTCTTGACAATGGGAGCGGCAGCATAACTTTTCACAACTGGAGCGGCGGCATAAGTGTGGACAACAGGGGCGGAAAAAGTCTTAACTACAGGAGCAGCAGCATATGTGTGGACAACGGGGGAGGCAATAGTCTTGACCACTGGTGCTGCGTAAACCGCCGGTTGGACAAAGGAATGAGTTTGGGCAATAATACCGGGAGCAGCTTGGGCAGCAGCCAATAAAGCGAAAAGGGAAATCTGTAAATCAAATTAAATGGTATTGAAGATAATGATTTGAAATTCTAAATAAGGTTAACTTACGAATTTGAACATTTTGTATAGAGTTTGTTGTGGTTTGCAAGTTTGTAAGAAACTGATTATTGTTTGGGACAACTGCATCTGTTTTTATATGTAGTCTATGCGGAGTCGATTCCACATACCTCACCAACTTCCGCTGTTATTAATCTATGCGTTGTATAGTTAGGCAAAAAGCACGCGTCGTGGTTTTAAAGAATAGTAAATGATGTGACATTATTTTTGTACATGTTTTCTTTTCACAACCATTTTAAACACTTAAGTAAAGCTCCTAAAATGACAGACAGATGTGCATATGGACAAATGTGTTCCACCATATTCAACATAAATTGTTGGTGACAAAAATTCGAATATCTACAACTTGTTTCTCATGCTGCCTATATCGCAAAAATGATTATACAAAATTCTTCAATGTCCTATGTAGGAAATATTTTCTAGTGGATGCATATTTAGCCTCAAGAACGATCTCTGCATAGGATACATTATTAGAAACTATTCTTATTGTGTATACTTGACTTTTATAAATGATTATCCAAAACAAAAATATAATTATTACACACTTTTATCCAACTTCATTTAAAAAATTTAACCCACAACTGTAGCTCATTTTAATACACAAATAAATCAGTTAATTAGTTCCACTCCAAACCAATAAAACGGAACAAAACAGAGTAAAGAAAACCACAATTATTTCTCTGCTGCAGAGATTTCAATTAAAGTTTATGCCTATCACATATGTATAAAAGACAAGCGTTACTGGACAAATTTAAACAGTTTCATTTAATCTTTGAGGAAGCGAGACAGTATAATTACCAAACTTTATACTAAATGTTCAAATTCGTAAGTTTTTTTCTGAAAGATAATTTTATACTTATTCTCTCCGTTTTGATTTTAATTTAAAAAATTATTTTCTTTATAGATCTCCCTTTTTGCTTTGGTCGCTGTGGCTGCTGCTGCTCCCGGTTTCATAGCCCAGACCCATTCCATTGTTCAACCTGCGGTTTATGCTAAAACTGCTTATGTTGATACCAGCGCCTCATCGGCTGTGACCCATCAGAGCTATACCAATCTGGTCAAGAAAGTTCCAGTGGTTCAAACTTATGCCGCTGCTCCTGTTGTCCACGCTAGTTATGCTGCTGCTGCCCCCATTGTAAAGACTGTCGCCGCTCCTGTAGTCCACACCACTTATGCTGCTGCTCCTGTTGTGAAAACGGTTGCCACCCCAGTCGTGCACACATATGCCGCTGCTCCTGTTGTAAAGACTGTTGCTGCTCCCGTTGTCCATACCTATGCCTCTGCTCCAGTTTACCAAACGTATGCTGCCGCTCCAGTGGTCCATGCCGCCCCTTTGGTTAAGACTGTATCTCACGCTCCTGTGGCTTACACCAGTCTCTATCATTAAGCTAAGGATTTTTTGAAATGTGATATTGATTTAATAAATATAAACCATTGTTGATTTTGTAAAATATATTTTCATTATTGGAATGTGGGCATAAAATAGCTGCTATTCATGTTATGTTAAAGAGTCGTTTCTTGGGGTATGCTTGTGAAATATATAACTCCGTAGTCTAGAGTAAAGCCCTACATGGGTGCAGCTTCATTCTGAAAAATTACGCTACACCACTGTAATGTAAGTACGAAGTTTAAGAGCTACGTTGATGGTAAAAACTAGGAAAAAAAATGCTAAACGTAGTACCAATTCTAACATAGGAAATTAAAGATTTCGGGATTACCTACTTTATGTGGGAGGCACCAGTAGAGGACTGGTAAGTTAACATTAATCAGAATTCATAATCATTATCTTCAATACGATTTAATGTGATTTCGCTTTATTGGCTGCCGCCCAAGCTGCTCCCGGTTATATTGGCCAAACTCAGTCATTTGTCCAACCGACGGTTTACTAGAGTCAACCACTGAGGTCGACCACTGAGGTCTTCCTTTATACTAAAATCTACCATTGAGGTCCTCCTTTATAGAAGATTCGACTACTGAGGTCTTCCTCTATATTATAGTCGACCACTGAGGACTTCCTCTACACTAGTGTCGACCTCTGAGGCATTTCTCTTTACTAAAGTCGATAATACAGAAAGTCGAAATTACAGAAGGTTAGAGTAAGTAATATAGAAGTTAGAAGAGATTTAATAGTTCGCTGAACGTTAATACTTTGTATAGGTGCTACTAAAAGTAGTTTATATTCGTATAAACTTCTGTGTCAATTTTCTTGAAAAATAAGGTTTCTTTTTGATATCTCAAGTGGATAGCACCCAATTGGAACTTGCGGCTCCTTTTTTCTAATGGCCGTTCAAATCAAAATGCATTTCGTTCACTTCGTGATGTTTTCTTGATCAGCATAATCGACCAAATGTGTCCACAATCGGGAGAATTGTGCGCAAATTTCAGAAAAAAACTGTGCGTTCTCGCCGAGTTCGTTTGGTGCGGCTTGTGGGCTGGCGACGTCATCGGGCCATACTTCTTCGAAATGAGGCCGGTCATGCAGTCACTGGATGGCGTTCGCTATCGGAATTGGAAGATATGGATGTGGACAATATGTGGTTTCAACAGGACGGTGCCACTTGCCACACAGCTAACGAAACAATGACTCGTTTGCGCAACAAATTAAATGGCCGTGTTATCTCACGTCGTGGCGATGTCAATTGGCCGCCAAGATCATGTGATTTGACACCGTTGGACTTCTTTCTTTGGGGTTATTTAAAAGAAAATGTGTACGTCGATAAGCCAGCAACAAGTCAAGAGCTAAAGGATGAGATAATTCGGCACAGGCATAGAACCTCAATTATGCCTCAGCGTCATCGAAAATTTGGACCATGGGACGGAGGTGAGCCGCGCGGCGAGGTCGCGGCCTCCATTTGGCCGATATTTTGTTCCATACATAATTGAACCATACCAATATTATCATAATAAAAAGAAATGTCAATAATTTCCTAAACAATTTGTGCTTCATTCAAAATCAACATCGGCCCTTAAAATTTAACCACCCTTTAGTAAAGTCGACCACTGATGTCTTCCTCTATACAAAAGTCGACCACTGAAGTCTTTCTCTATGCTAGAATCGACCACTGAGTTATTCCTCAATACTTGAGTCGACCATTGATGTCTTTATATTAGAGTCGACCACTGACTATAATAAAGTCGACCATTGAGTTATTCCTCTATACCAAAATCGACCACCGAAGTCTTCCTCTATACTAGAGTCGATGAATGAGGTCTTCCGTTATACCAGAGCCGACCACTGAGGTGTTCCTGTATTTAAGAGACGACCTCGGAGTGCTTCCTGTATACTTGAGTTGACAAATAATTACCAAAATGAACATAAATGTTTACAAAATCAACAAGTATTTCAATTTATTAAATCAATATCACATTTCAAAAAATCCTTAGATTAATGATAGAGACTGGTGTAAGCTACAGGAGCATGAGATACAGTCTTAACCAAAGGGGCGGCATGGACCACAGGAGCGGCAGCATAAGTTTGGTAAACTGGAGCAGAGGCATAGGTATGGACAACGGGAGCAGCAACAGTCTTTACAACAGGAGCAGCGGCATATGTGTGCACGATTGGGGTGGCAACCGTTTTCACAACAGGAGCAGCAGCATAAGTGGTGTGGACTACAGGAGCGGCGATTGTCTTTACAATGGGGGCAGCAGCAGCATAACTAGTATGGACAACAGGAGCAGCGGCATAAGTTTGAACCACTGGAACTTTCTTGACCAAATTAGTATAGCTCTGATGAGTCACAGCCGATGAGGCGCTGGTATCAACATAAGCAGTTTTAGCATAAACCGCGGGTTGAACAATGGAGTGGGTCTGGGCGATGAAACCGGGAGCGGCAGCAGCCACAGCGACCAAAGCAAAAAGGGAAATCTATAAAGAAATAAATTTTCAAATTAGAATCAGGATGTAGAGAATATGTATAAATATTATCTTTCAGGAAAATACTTACGAATTTGAACATTTTGTATAAAGTTTGGTAATTAGACTGTCTCGCTTCCTCAAAGGTTAAATGAAACTGTTTGAATTTGTCCAGTAATGCTGGTCTTTTATATATGATAGACATAAACTTTAATTGAAATCTCTGCAGCAGAGAAATAATTGTTTTTTTCTTTACTATGGTTTGTTCCGTTTTATTGCTTTGTAGTGGAACTAATTAACAGGTTTATTTTTGTAGTAAAGCTAAATTAATTTTTGGGTTAATTTCTTCAAAACGAAGTCGGTTAAATGTTGGTAATAACTTTAGATTTTATTCTTGTGGCTAAATATGTATCAGAAGGACATGTTTTCCTACGTAGGACATTGGGGAATTATTCATAAAATTCTTTGAGACATATTTCGCCTAGTATTATTTTGCGAGGAATGTTTGTTTCTTATTCTTAAATTCTTTTGAACTTGTGTCGGTTTGAAAATAATTTTTAAATTGCTCTAAAATATTGTGAAGTCATTTATTATTCATTGAAACTTCGATGTGTGCATTTTGGTTAACCAAACAATTCTTAGACAAATAACTGCGGAAATTTATGAGGTTTGTGGAATCGGCTTAACATAGATCATATAAAACAGCTGCAATGCCCTACAAACATGATAAGTTTATCAAAAACTTGCAAACCACAACAAACTCAATCAAAAATGTTCAAATTCGTAACTTAACCTTAAACAGAATTCATAATCATTATCTTCAACGCCACTTAATTTGATTTACAGATTTCCCTTTTCGCTTTATTGGCTGCCGCCCAAGCTGCTCCCGGTTATATTGGCCAAACTCATTCATTTGTCCAATCGGCGGTTTATGCAGCACCAGTGGTCAAGACTATTGCCTCCCCCGTTGTCCATACATATGCTGCTGCAGAATTTTGCGGCCCCCGTTGTCCACACTTATGCCGCCGATCCAGTTGTGTAAAGTTATGCTGCTGCTCCCATTGCCAAGACCATTGCCTCACCTGTCGTCCACACTTACGCTGAACAATGGGAAAAAAGGGGTAAATACGCGCGCATAGCATTATTTTTTATCTCATGACTATACCGTTAGAGATAGAGTCCTACGGTTTGGACCATTTTCAAGAGAATTATTTGGAGAAGAAATTGGACTGGACTACCCAGATTTTATTTTACTGTTACCATGTATCGCACAGTGAGGCTGCAAAAGCGACTTTGTGGAAATTAGTGTGAAAATCAGAATATCGTATCAATCAGAATCAGTGATCTTCATTTTATATTAAAGCTGACAAAATTTAGTTCAAAATCTATTTGAGTTACTTAATTGTGTGTTGCAGCTTTTTAAATATATAGACCATTGAAGTTCAAACATATTTTTGTGAAAATTGCGTTAAAAGTCTACAAAACCGGGCAATGTTTTTGAAATTGGAACCGAAACAACATAAATAAGATAAAATTGCAGTCTGCAATATTTTTGAAAGCTGAAGTTTTGCACTAATGCAATTACACAATGGGTCGTCGACTGTTAATAAGAGAAATGTTGAATTAAAAACAAAAAAATAATCGGTCCACCCTAATATACATAAACTGCAGAAGCGTTTAACTATATTTTTATAGTTTTTGTAGAAGAAGTAAACTATAAAAATTACAAATATAATCATAATAATATTAACTAGATCGATAATTTTGATCGTAGAACTCTACAAACTTGCAACCGGACTTGTAACGGTCTTATTTATTATCCGATTTTGGCGAAATTTCGTAAAAGTTATTTTTTTGAATCAAGAAAATAGGCCCATATGTTTCGGGAAAATCGTTTCATAGATAGATGTAGCTCCCACACACATTTTCTTTATTTAAAGTAAAAAAATCACATATTTAAAGTACAAAAATCGGCCATAATCGCAAAAAGTCGCAGATATACTAGGTACCGTTGGATTCGCCACTAAGTCACCTCTCTTCTCTATGTCATATCGTAGTGATCCCACGTGATCCAAAAAAGTTGTATTCCATTAACTGCGGATAATTTTTTTGAAAAACAAAAAAAGCGGTATTTTTGCATTGAAATATCTCTTTATTTAAAGACGTTAAAAATACGTTTTATACACAAAAATTTAGATGAATATAACTTTATTATATGTTACAAGTCCGGTCGCATTTCACCAAGAAACGAGAATTTTACAAGCATTTTAGTATATACATTTTATCATCGCAATTTTATTTGCATTTATTAGTAAAAAAGACACATTTGAAAGGTCATAACTCGGAATCGCCCAGAGTTATTTACATAAACTTGAAGGTATTTTCATTAAATGTTATCCACAATAAAACATCATTCCCAAAAAACTGATTTTTAAAAGTTGTTTTCAAAGTCCTATGCGCGCATATTTCATCATATTTTCCCATCGTGCGCTGCTGTTCCTGTGGTCAAAACGTATGCTGCTTCGGCTGTTCACACTTATGCTGCTGCTCCTGTCCTTAAACCTGTAGTCCACTCTGCTCCTGTGGTTAAAACTGCATTCGCTGCCCCTCTAGCATACCCCAGTTTGTACCATTAGATTGCATTTCATTGTTGAAAGTGATAAATAAATAGTTAAAAACTGTTAAAATTTTAAAATATCTTATTTATTTTTCTCAAATTTTTATGATAGTAAAATTTACTCAAATCGAGCATACAAGTCATCCCCTATACTAAAGTCGACTATACATATATACCTACCTCCATACTAGAGTCGACCACTTATACCTTCCTTTATACTAGAGTCAAACACAGAGGTATTCATGTATACTGGAGTCAATCACTGTGTTCTTCCTCTACATTAGAGTCGACCACTGAGGGCTTCCTCTATACTAAAATCGACCACTGAAGTCTTCCTCTATACTAGAGTCGATCACTGATGTATTCCTCTATACTAAAATCGACCACTGAGGTCTTCCTCTATATAAGAGTCGACCTCTGAGGTCTTCCTCTATACGAGAGTCGACCTCTGAGGTCTTCCTCTATACGAGAGTCGACCTCTGAGGTCTTCCTCTATACTAGAGTCGACCTCTGAGGTCTTAGGTTAGGTCGCAGAGGTCTTCCTCTATACTATATTCGACCTCTGAGGTCTTCCTCTATACTAGAGTTGACCACTGAGGTCTTTCTCTATACTTAATTCGACCTCTGAGGTCTTTCTCTATACTTAATTCGACCTCTGAGGTCTTCCTCTATACCAGAGTCGACCTCAGAGGTCTTCATCTAAACTAGAGTCGACCTCTGAGGCCTTCCTCTATACTAGAGTCGACCTCTGAGGTCTTAGGTTAGGTTAGGTTACGTCTTAGAGGTCTACCTCTATACTATATTCGACCTCTGAGGTCTTCCTCTATACTAGAGTTGACCACTGAGGTCTTTCTCTATACTTAATTCGACCTCTGAGGTCTTCCTCTATACCAGAGTCTATCACTGAGGTCTTCCTCCATACTAGAGTCGACCACTGAGGTCTTCCTCTATACTAGAATCGACCACTGAGGTCTTCCTCTATACTAAAATCGACCACTGAGGTCTTACTCTATACTAGAGTCGACCTCTGAGGTTTTCCTCTATACTAGAGTCGACCACTGAGGTCTTCCTCTATACTAAATTCAACCACTGAGGTCTTACTCTATACTAGAGTCGACCACAGAGGCGTTCATCTATACTAGAGTCGATCACTGAGGTCTTCCTCCATACTAGAGTCGACCACTGAGGTCTTCCTCTATACTAGAGTCGACCACTGAGGTCTTCCTCTATACTAAAATCGACCACTGAGGTCTTCCTCTATACTAGAGTCGACCTCTAAGGTCTTCCTCTATCCTAGAGTCGACCACTGAGGTCTTCATCGTTTTAAGCCATCATTTGTTATCAATCCTTCAAGCAATTTATCCCTTTTTTACAAACATTCGAAATTAACTTGAAATTGCTGATAACTTAAACAATTAAGGTATCGATATGTTTTCTGAATACTTAAATGCAAATACATTTTTGTTTTAGAAATACTAGTCCTCCATAAAATTATATTGGGATGTAAACAAACAATTTTGTAGAACAACTTCCTCCCAAATAATAGAGTGTACCGTAAACATATATATGTTTCAAGCACAATATGTTTGGGACAATGTACTACAGAAGTGATTTTTTCAGCGTGTAAGGTCTTCCTCTATACAAGAGTCGACCACTGTAGATTTTTTACATTGGAGTCAACCATAGATGTATTCCACTGTTTGACCACTGAAATCAATTACGATTTTATATCTCCAAAATAAATATAAAAGGTATAACATAAACTGAATATAAAACAAGCACTTCTTACAAAATTAACAATTCTTTTTATTTAAGTCAATATCACATTTCAAAAAATTCTTACATTAATGATAGAGACTGGTGTAAGCTACAGGAGCGTGAGATACAGTCTTAACCAAAGGGGCGGCATGGACCACAGGAGCGGCAGCATACGTTTGGTAAACTGGAGCGGAAGCATATGTATGGACAACGGGAGCAGCAACAGTCTTTACAACAGGAGCAGCGGCATATGTGTGCACAACTGGGGTAGCAACAGTTTTCACAACGGGAGCAGCAGCATAGGTGGTGTGGACCACAGGAGTGGCGACAGTCTTTACAATAGGGGCAGCAGCAGCATAGCTTGTATGGACAACAGGAGCAGCGGCATATGTTTGAACCACTGGAACTTTCTTGACCAAATTAGTATAGCTCTGATGAGTAACAGCCGATGAGGCGCTGGTATCAACATAGGCAGTTTTTGCATAAACCGCAGGTTGAACAATGGAGTGGGTCTGGGCTATCAAACCAGGAGCGGCAGCAGCTACAGCGACCAAAGCAAATAGGGAGATCTTTAAAAGAATATATAATGTTTAATTAAAATCAGAATCAAGGAAATGAGTATTTAACACTCATTTGAAAAAAAACTTACGAATTTGAACATTTTGTTTAAAGGTTTATTACAAAAGACTGTCTGTCTTGCTTCCTCAAAGGTTAAATGAAACTGTTTGAATTTGCCCAACAGTGCTGGTCTTTTTATATGATAGGCATGAACTTCAATTGAAATTTGTACGGCAAAACATTATTGTGGTTTTCTTTGAATAGCTTTGTTTCGTTTTATTTAGCTTAAGTGAAGTGGCTTAATTAACTGGTTTACTTGTGTAGTACAGTGGACTGTTTTTTGTATGATTTGATAATGAGCCTTGTTAAAAAAGGGCATTAGTCAATAACGAAAATATCTGTAGATGTTTAGACCCATCGATTGTATTCATATCATTACCAAAAAGAATGAATATTGAAATGTGTATTACAATATTATCTGCAAGATATATTAGAATTTAATAGTGTTTGCCTTTTTAATTAATTTTTCATAAAAAAAAAACAATATTAAATATTTCTCTTTATGTTTGTTTCATCTTTGGGAGATTTTATTAGGGTAACACATCGAAAGAGGAAACAGATGCTCTAACTATTCCTACAGGAAATCTGTTTCAGGACATTTGAGCTATGTCCGTGATTTGAGTTATGTCCGGTCTTCCCTTTCGTATAGAAAATTCATCAACGATGACCTTTTCGTATGGAAAAGTCATCAACGATGACCTTTTCGTATAGAAAAGTCATCAACGATGATCTTTTCGTATAGAAAAGTCATCAACGACGACCTTATCGTATAGAGAAGTCATCAACGATGACCTTTTCGTATAGAAAAGTCATCAGCTATGACCTTTTCGTATAGAAAAGTCATCAACGATGACCTTTTCGTATAGAAAAGTCATCAACGATGACCTTTTCGTATAGAAAAGTCATCAACGATGACCTTTTCGTATAGAAAAATCATCAGCGATGATCTATTCGTATAGAAAAGTCATCAACGATGATCTTTTCGTATAGAAAAGTCATCAACGATGATCTTTTCGTATCAAGGTCATCAACGATGATCTTTTCGTATAGAAAAGTCATCAAGGATGTTCTTTTCGTTTTTGTATAGAAAAGTCATCAACGATGACCTTTTTGTATAGAAAAGTCATCAAGGATGACCTTGTCGTAGAGAAAAGTCATCAACGATGACCTTGTCGTAGAGAAAAGTCATCAAAGATGACATTTTCGTATAGAAAAGTCATCAATGATGACATTTTCGTATAGAAAAGTCATCACCGATGACCTTTTCGTATAGAAAAGTCATCAACGATGACCTTTTCGTATAGAAAAGTCATCAACGATGACCTTTTCGTATAGAAAAGTCATCAACGATGACCTTTTCGTATAGAAAAGTCATCAACGATGACCTTTTCGTATAGAAAAGTCATCAAGGATGACCTTTTCGTATAGAAAAGTCATCAACGATGACCTCTTCGTATAGAAAAGTCATCAACGATGACCTTTTCGTATAGAAAAGTCATTAAGGATGATATTTTCGTATAGAAAGTCATCAACGATGACCTTTTCGTATAGAAAAGTCATCAACGATGCCCTTTTCGTATAGAAAAGTCATCAACGATGATCTTTTCGTAGAGAAAAGTCACCAACGATGACCTTTTCGTATGGAAAAGTCATCAACGATGTTCTTTTCGTATAGAAAAGTCATCAACGATGACCTTTTCGTATAGAAAAGTCATCAACGATGACCTTGTCGTATGGAAAAGTCATCAACGATGATCTTTTCGTATGGAAAAGTCATCAACGATGATCTTTTCGTATAGAAAAGTCATCAAGGATAACCTTTTCGTATAGAAAAGTCATCAACGATGATCTTTTCGTATAGAAAAGTCATCAACGATGATCTTTTCGTATAGAAAAGTCATCAACGATGATCTTTTCGTATAGAAAAGTCATCAACGATGACATTTTCGTATAGAAAAGTCATCAACGATGACGTTTTCGTATAGAAAAGTCATCAACGATGACGTTTTCGTATAGAAAAGTCATCAACGATGACGTTTTCGTATAGAAAAGTCATCAACGATGACGTTTTCGTATAGAAAAGTCATCAACGATGACGTTTTCGTATAGAAAAGTCATCAACGATGACCTTTCCGTATAGAAAAGTCATCAACGATGATCTTTTCGTATAGAAAAGTCATCAACGATGATCTTTTCGTATAGAAAAGTCATCAACGATGATCTTTTCGTATAGAAAAGTCATCAACGATGATCTTTTCGTATAGAAAAGTCATCAACGATGATCTTTTCGTATAGAAAAGTCATCAACGATGATCTTTTCGTATAGAAAAGTCATCAACGATGATCTTTTCGTATAGAAAAGTCATCAACGATGATCTTTTCTTATAGAAAAGTCATCAACGATGATCTTTTTGTATAGAAAAGTCATCAACGATGATCTTTTTGTATAGAAAAGTCATCAACGATGATCTTTTCGTATAAAAAAGTCATCAACGATGATCTTTTCGTATAGAAAAGACATCAACGATGGCCTTTTCGTATAGAAAAGACATCTACGACGACTTTTTCGTACAGAAAAGCCATCAACGATGACCTTGTCGTAGAGAAAAGTCATCAACAATGACCTTGTCGAAGAGAAAAGTCATCAACGATGACCTTCTCGTAGAGAAAAGTCATCAACGATGATCTTTTCGTATAGAAAAGTCATCAACGATGTTCTTTTCGTATAGAAAAGTCATCAACGATGTTCTTTTCGTATAGAAAAGTCATCAACGATGTTCTTTTCGTATAGAAAAGTCATCAACGATGATATTTTCGTATAGAAAAGTCATCAACGATGATCTTTTCTATACGATGATGATCGTATAGAAAAGTCATCAAGGATGTCCTTTTCGTATAGAAAAGTCATCACGGATGACCTTTTCGTATAGAAAAGTCATCAACGATGATCTTTTCGTATAGAAAAGTCATCAACGATGATCTTTTCGTATAGAAAAGTCATCAACGATGATCTTTTCGTATAAAAAAGTCATCAACGATGACCTTTTCGTATAGAAAAGTCATCAACGATGACCTTTTCGTATAGAAAAGTCATCAACGATGACCTTTTCGTATAGAAAAGACATCTACGACGACTTTTTCGTACAGAAAAGCCATCAACGATGACCTTGTCGTAGAGAAAAGTCATCAACAATGACCTTGTCGAAGAGAAAAGTCATCAACGATGACCTTCTCGTAGAGAAAAGTCATCAACGATGATCTTTTCGTATAGAAAAGTCATCAACGATGTTCTTTTCGTATAGAAAAGTCATCAACGATGTTCTTTTCGTATAGAAAAGTCATCAACGATGTTCTTTTCGTATAGAAAAGTCATCAACGATGATATTTTCGTATAGAAAAGTCATCAACGATGATCTTTTCGTATAGAAAAGTCATCAACGATGATCTTTTCTATACGATGATCGTATAGAAAAGTCATCAAGGATGTCCTTTTCGTATAGAAAAGTCATCAACGATGACGTTTTCGTATAGAAAAGTCATCAACGATGACCTTTGCGTATAGAAAAGTCATCAACGATGATCTTTTTGTATAGAAAAGTCATCAACGATGATCTTTTCGTATAGAAAGTCATCAACGATGATCTTTTCGTATAGAAAAGTCATCAACGATGATCTTTTCTTATAGAAAAGTCATCAACGATGATCTTTTCGTATAGAAAAGTCATCAACGATGATCTTTTCGTATAGGAAAGTCATCAACGATGATCTTTTCGTATAGAAAAGTCATCAACGATGATCTTTTCGTATAGAAAAGTCATCAACGATGATCTTTTCGTATAGAAGTCATCAACGATGATCTTTTCGTATAGAAAAGTCATCAACGATGATCTTTTCGTATAGAAAAGTCATCAACGATGATCTTTTCGTATAGAAAAGACATCAACGATGGCCTTTTCGTATAGAAAAGACATCTACGATGACTTTTTCGTACAGAAAAGCCATCAACGATGACCTTGTCGTAGAGAAAAGTCATCAACAATGACCTTGTCGAAAAGAAAAGTCATCAACGATGACCTCCTCGTAGAGAAAAGTCATCAACGATGATTTTTTCGTATAGAAAAGTCATCAACGATGTTCTTTTCGTATAGAAAAGTCATCAACGATGTTCTTTTCGTATAGAAAAGTCATCAACGATGATCTTTTCTATACGATGATGATCGTATAGAAAAGTCATCAAGGATGTCCTTTTCGTATAGAAAATTCATCACGGATGACCTTTTCGTATAGAAAAGTCATCAACGATGATCTTTTCGTATAGAAAAGTCATCAACGATGATCTTTTCGTATAGAAAAGTCATCAACGATGATCTTTTCGTATAGAAAAGTCATCAACGATGATCTTTTCGTAAAGAAAAGTCATCAACGATGGCCTTTTCGTATAGAAAAGTCATCAACGATGTTCTTTTCGTATAGAAAAGTCATCAACGATGATATTTTCGTATAGAAAGTCATCAACGATGATATTTTCGTATAGAAAAGTCATCAACGATGATCTTTTCGTATAGAAAAGTCATCAACGATGATCTTTTCGTATAGAAAAGTCATCAACGATGATCTTTTCGTATAGAAAAGTCATCAACGATGACCTTTTCGTATAGAAAAGTCATCAACGATGACCTTTTCGTATAGAAAAGTCATCAACGATGACCTTTTCGTATAGAAAAGTCATCAACGATGACCTTTTCGTATAGAAAAGTCATCAACGATGACCTTTTCGTATAGAAAAGTCATCAACGATGACCTTTTCGTATAGAAAAGTCATCAACGATGACCTCTTCGTATAGAAAAGTCATCAACGATGACCTTTTCGTATAGAAAAGTCATCAACGATGATCTTTTCGTATAGAAAAGTCATCAACGATGACCTTTTCGTATAGAAAAGTCATCAACGATGACCTTTTCGTATAGAAAAGTCATCAACGATGACCTTTTCGTATAGAAAAGTCATCAACGATGACCTTTTCGTATAGAAAAGTCATCAACGATGACCTTTTCGTATAGAAAAGTCATCAACGATGACCTTTTCGTATAGAAAAGTCATCAACGATGACCTTTTCGTATAGAAAAGTCATCAACGATGACCTTTTCGTATAGAAAAGTCATCAACGATGACCTTTTCGTATAGAAAAGTCATCAACGATGACCTTTTCGTATAGAAAAGTCATCAACGATGACCTTTTCGTATAGAAATGTCATCAACGATGACCTTTTCGTATGTCATCAACGATGACCTTTTCGTATAAAAAATTCATCAACGATGACCTTTTCGTATATAGAAGTCATCAACGATGACCTTTTGGTATATAAAAGTTATCAACGATGACCTTTTCGTATAGAAAAGTCATCAGCGATGAAGTTTTCGTATAGAAAAGTCATCAACGATGAACTTTTCGTATAGAAAAGTCATCAACGATGAACTTCTCGTATGGAAAAGTCATCAGCGATGAACGTTTCGTATAGAAAAGTCATCAGCGATGAGCTTTTCGTATAGAAAAGTCATCAGCGATGAACTTTTCGTATAGAAAAGTCATCAACGATGAACTTTTCGTATAGAAACGTCATCAACGATGACAATGTATATTTCCGATAACAATTACCATATCTCTTGCGTCTATAATTGTAGATTATATATTAAAATCATTCTAAAGTTCAAAGTGTTTTCAAAAGTACTTGCGTATCATACAATATTCAACATTCTTAAATCATTATACAGATCGAGAAAGAATAACGTTTTAGGTTAGTTTATACTTACTATATTGTGGACATATTGCGATATAACCTCATTTAAAGGTCCCAACTGACTCACATAAATGCTTACACCAGAATTAAACCTATCTCCACATACATGTGTAGTATTATTAGAAAAATTTTGTAAATTGTTTAAAATGTCAACATAAAATTTTATTTAAAACATAAAATTCGCTACAAACAGGCATCGCTTAATGATGGAAAACATGTGCAACAGGGGCAGCATGGACGACGGGAACGGAGTGAACAACTGGAGCAACGACAGCGGTATTAGAGTGAATTTGGACATGAGATTGGTGGGACACAGCATGACTGACAACAGGGACGACAGGAGCCACAGTCTTCACTACAGGAACAGCGGGAGCGGCTTGGTAAGTGTGGACGACGGGAGCAGCATGATAAGTTTGAACAATGGGAGCCGCAGCCACAGTTTTAACAACAGGGACCACGGGGGCAACGGTCTTTACAACAGGAACAACGGGAGCAGCATGAACTGTGGTCTTGACAACAGGGCTCACAACGGGAGTTACAACAGCCTTATTGTGGACACGAGTGAAACTTTGATGAGAGACGGCGGAAGGAGCACTGTGAACCACAGTTCCTACTTTAGCCAGCACGGGTTCCTGGACAATCGTTTGATGTTCGGCAATCAAACCGGGAGCAGCCAAAGCCACGGAGACGCAAGCGAAGAGAGCAATCTGGAAACGATAGATGTTAATAAGGATAAATGTAGGTGGACTCCATATCTAAAGGCAACTTAGGTAAGAACAGAACTTACGAATTTGAACATTTTTAATGAGTTGTTGAAGAGCTTTGTGGGGTTTGTGAAATCTCAAACGAAACTGATAACAATTCAATGATCTTCGACTGATTTTATACCTATTTGCTAAAGAATTCGGACAACATTTTGTGACATTCTATTCATGTTTGGTGTTGGGGACAACCGCCTATATTGAACTTGAACTTTATCGATTGATCAATTACTTCTTGTTTTTTCGAGAATCAACTGTAAGTTTGACAAATACTTATTGTTTTTAACAGAATCAACTACCGGCTTGACAATTACTTATTGTTTCTAAAATCATTTATTAAGCACAGTAGCTAGAACACGAATAAAGCATAAAAGAAAAACAAAAATTTAAAACCAGAATTTTTAAAAAAATTATTGGACACTTTTTGGTTGGTTTGTTATTGGCTCAATACAAAAAACCAATAGAATTGTTTGGCTGTTATGAATAGAGGAAAGAAAGTTTTATAAAATTTATTTTTTATTAATGGGCCTAATTTGCAGAGTAGATAAACATTTAAAAAATTTTTGGAAATTTTTCCTAAGTTTATCTCAGACCAAATCATCAAATAAAGTAGAGATACTTTTTCAATAGCCTTTTTTCGACAGATCACGTCGTGTCATGCTGTCATGTTATTTTTGTTAAGTATTGTTTGGCATTTCATCACGGAAAGACTTACGCCTGAACAACGTTTACAAATTATTCAGTTTTATTATCAAAACAATCGTTCGCCAATTGCGCTAAGTCCATTTTTTTTTAAATCCAAAAAAAAACACTTTCCAGTCGACCCACGACCTTGACAACCATGAGCAATATTTTAGCTCTCGCTACGAGCTATCTTTTTGCCATTGACCGATTCCCGATCCGTCGTGCCGGAATCATCAGTCCATATTTCTTTAAAAATGATGCCGGAGAGAACGTAACCGTCAATGGCGACCGTTATCGTCTCATGATAACCGACTATTTGATGCCTGAAATTGAAGCTCGTGATCTCGGCGACATTTGGTTTCAACAAGACGGCGCCACTTCCCACACATCGCATCAATCAATGGATTTATTGGGAGAACACTTCGGTGAGCAGATAATTTTACGTTTTGGGCCGGTCGATTGGCCACCAAGATCGTGTGATATCACACCGTTAGACTTTTTCCTGTGGGGCTATGTAAAGTCTGAAGTTTATGCGGACAAACCCGCTTCGATTCAGGCCTTGGAGCAAAACATCACGCATGTCATTCGCCAGTCGAAATGCTCAAACGAGTCATCGAAAATTGGACTCAACGGATGGACCATCTGAGACGTAGCCACGGCCAACATTTGATAGGCATAATCTTAAAAAAATAAATGCCAAAGAATGTTCTTTCAAATGATAATAAACATTCCCCATTGAATTTTAATTTTCTGGGTTTCTTTCTTTAAAAAAGTAGGGAACCCCAAAATGGATTACGCTATATATAGCGCTATCACATCCATAATTGCTCTTTTCAGAACGTTGGGGTTGAAGATCAACTTCCCGTCTAGTAAAATACCTAAGTATTAAGCTTTTAGAGAAGGGAATTTCAATACCGCCAAGGGTACTAGAATAACTGTTGGTACATTGTATCTCCTGCTGAAAATAACTAGTTCCCTATTGGTCTTGTTAACACCAAGACCATGGTGGGAAACCCGCCTAGCGCTTGAATGAGGGAGGTCTTTAAGAGTACTCAGAATCTTCCTTCTAACTACGTCATTGGTAAAGTCAATGACATTAACATTCATCATCTCCAGAGCAAGCAGAGTTTTGTTCGTGGAGAGATTCCATAGCAGACGCGACGGAGCACCGCCTTGTGGCATAAGATGTGACGCTAAGATAGCTGAAATGCGTCTCTTAATCAGAATAAACTACGTATGTACACTGTTATGTTATAGCTGCTGGATTGATGTTATTGTATTGTACCCCATAGTGCATTTCTTAACAGAGAGAGATCCTCCAAATAAGCTGACTAGATCGGCCAGGGCGGTTTCTGTGGACTAACTTTGCTGTAGGTTTTCTGCTGATTAGATTCTGATAAATTTTAGTCCTAAGATAACTAACTATCTATTAATCTATCCAGGGTCTTAAGGAGAAATGGCGATAGAGATAGAAAAAATATTATCACACACCAATTTTTATACCCTCACTTTAGTGTGACGAGGGTATACATCATTTGCTACGAAAAAAAGTGTAACACATCGAAGGAGTGATCTAAGACCCTAAGTATGTTCGGCGGATATTCGTTTTGGGTCATTTTAAGACGAATGAGCAATGTCCGTCCGTCTGTCTGTCTGTCTGTCTGTCTATCTGTCTGTCTGTCTGTCTGTCTGTCTGTGTGTCTGCTGGCTGGTGCGCACGATAACTCTCGAAAGGAGTAACCGATTGACTTCAAATTTGGTACGTGGTAATATTTTTTTCTATCTCCGGCTAAGTTCGAAGATGGGCCATATTGGTCCACTCCTTCTAGTACCTCCCCCACAAAGTGTTAAAATGTTGTGAAATATTGAATCTTTAATAACTGCTATACTACTTATTCGAATCTTCTGAAATTCCACACATAGCATTAGTTTATTAGTCGCTATCAACTCGAGAAAAATGGGCCATGTTGCTACGCCCCTTTTGGTACCTCCCACACAAATGCACCATTTTGCACCAAAAGTTAACAGCTTATAACATTAATACCAGTGCATAAAAATACTTGAAATTTTGTACAGTGTAATGCTTTCATAGTGCCTACAGTCCAGTGAAAAATGGGTGTCATATTCACGCCCCTTTTGGTACCTCTTACACAAAGGTACCATTTTGCACCAAAAGATAACAGCTTATAACATTAATACCAGTGTAGAAAAATACTTGAAATTTTTTACAGTGTAATGCTTTTATAGTGTCTTTTGCACTGTGAAAAATGGACGCTATTTCCACGCCCCTTTTTGTACCTCCCACACAAAGGTATCATTTTGCACAAAAAGTTAAGAGCTCACAGCATGAGTACCAATGCCCGAAAATGCAACAACATTTTGCACAGTATAACGCTTTTGAAGTCCCTATAGCCCTGTAAAAAATGGCCGTTATCACCACGCCCCTTTTTGTACCTCCCACACAAATTGGCCAAATCATACCAAAATTTAATATTTCATAACGTTAATATACCAGTGCAAAAAACGTTTATAATTCGGCGCAGTGTAATGTATTTAAAGAATCTACTATTCAGTGAAGAATAGGTGTATTTGTTAAAAACATTCTGGTACCTCCCATACAAATTGACAGAATAATTCGTTTAATATTCCATATTACATTACTCACAAAGTGAGGGTATACCTTAGTCGGTTTACACGACTGAAACTTTCTTACTTGTTTAGTTAATCCGTTACTACTTTCAAGATTTATAAGTATAGTGCGCAACAGCCAGACCGGCAGACGGCTGAGATTGTTCTTTAGGCTCATCATAAGGACTCCGACATCCTTTATATTTTAAGTGTTTAATTGCACTGTGTGTGCAGCAAAATGTATCCTCTATGAAAATAACTTAACCCGCATAATGCTGAACCGTTAAATCGAATGGCATTAACTTTTTTTTCCTGCGACATAGAGTTTTCTCCCAAAGCTCCCGTCACCCCCGCTCATCTCCTTACCTATAAAAAGCCCATCAAATATTAATGATATGTCAAAAGAACATTTCCCAATATATAATATTCGTTTATGACAAATGTATATCATATATTTCGATTTTGTTTTTAATTTCGGCGTGTATGTTACATACATGTGAAAATTCAGTAATATGAAACATGGCCAAGTATGTATCTTACGTTGTTATGTTTATATTTTTTAAGTAAAACAATAAAACTAACTTTCAAAAAGGCTGATATTTGTAAACCAATATAATCACAAACTCCTTCGACAATATTGTTGTGACTCTATATTATATGACGACATTTTATTCGATTAACTACTCGTACAGACATTTCATTCACAAAAACAATTGAAATAATTCAGCTCTGTTCTCGAAAATGATATGAAGGAAATACTACTACCGAAAAATTGCCCAATCATTTTATAAGAAATTCTGGTTTTTAATCCATCTTTCTCGTCATGCGTTGTGACGTTTATTTATATATATACGAGTATAATATTACCAACAACAATTGGCTACCAAAAACTAGAACTTCAAGTACAATGAAGTCGGTGGTCCCCCAAAACAACAATAACAACTCCAGCCACAAAGAAACTCCCCCCTTGTAACCAAAAAAAAGAAGTATAAAATCAATTGACAATTACTGAGAATTTATCAGTTTCGTTTGAGATTTCACATATCTAACAAAGCAACTCCACCAGCAATTTAAAATGTTCAAATTCGTAAGTTTTCTTTTTGACTTAAAAAAAATTACCGCTCGCTGCTCCAATGTGAAAAAAACCTATTTAAAAATATGTAACAATACAAATTATTTCATATCTTTATATAGGTGTCCTCCAATGGGGAAAGCGAATGGTAATGGGTTAATTTATCCTAAACACATATGAACCACAATTTATACAATTGAATTTGCCTGTTTTGTTTTTAGATTGCTATCTTCGCTTGCGTCTCCGTGGCTTTGGCTGCTCCCGGTTTGATTGCCGAGCATCAAACCTTTGTCCAGGAACCCGTTCTGGCTAAAGTAGGAACTGTGGTGCACAGTGTTCCTTCTGCCGTCTCCCATCAAAGTTTCACTCGTGTCCACAATAAGGCTGTTGTAACTCCCGTTGTGACCCCTGTTGTCAAGACCACAGTTCATGCTGCCCCCGTTGTACCAGTAGTCAAGACCATTGAACCCGTTGTTCCTGTTGTGAAGACTGTTGCCCCTGTGGTCCCTGTTGTCAAGACTGTGGCTGCTGCTCCCATTGTCCAAACTTATCATGCTGCTCCCGTTGTCCAAACATATCATGCCGCTCCCGTCGTCCCTGTTTTCAGCCATGCCGTGTCCCACCAATCTCACGTGCAAATTCACTCCAATGCCGCAGTCGTTACTCCAGTTGTTCACTCTGTTCCCGTTGTACATGCTGCCCCAGTTGCCCATGTTATCCACCATTAAACGTTGAATTTTTTTTAGAATGAATTTTGTGTTATAAATAAAATATTATTGAACATTTATAGAAAATTACGGTGACTTAATGAATCAAACATATGGGGAAGTTCTGGTAGTGGACTTAATGGCAGTCTTAACCCAGACGACCATAGGTTAGGTTAGGTTAGGTTGAAGGGAGGAGGAGCGCACAACAGGCCAGTGATTCGGCCTGTTGTGCGCTCCTTATTTATGATCTTTTTATACCTCACGAGTTACAGAAAATCGGTACTAGACACGAATTTTCTCAGTATCTTCCAGTCATATTCTCTGAGATGAGTCAAGTCTGGTAATATGTCGGGCCCGAAATGTTGGGATCTTGCATGTGTGAAAGCCGGGCAGTGACATATGACGACCATAAGATTTGAAAAAATGATTTAGGTAGGTTTTCTTCTGACTAAATAAACATTTAAAGCAAATTGAGACATTTTACACATAAATGTGGTAAAAAATTTAATAAAAAAGTTCGCATCGGATATAAAGGGTTTTCCAATAAGAGTGATATGATTTCTTTGAAAAAAAAATCACAGTTATTGTCAAGGACATTCAAAAGTTTTTTATTTAATGTGAAGTACAATCGATACAATTAAGTTCTAAATAAAGCGTTATTCAAATGGAATTCGTTCCTGCAGAAGAAGTCATCTGCAGGAACGAATTCGATGGACCCAATTTTCGAACACTTTCTCCACTAAATCAAGTCGTATGTCATGAATGGCACGTTCAATATTGACTTGTAAAGCTAGAGAGTCTGGTTTATTTCGAAAGACCAATGAAAGTAAAGAGAGTCTGGTTTATTTCGAAAGACCAATGACTTCAAATAACCCCACAAGAAATAGTCTAATGGTGTTAAATCACAACTTCTTGGAGGCCATTCAATATCACAATTTCTTGAAATAATCGAATCTCCAAACTTTTTTCGCAACAATTCAATTGTTTTGTTTGCTGTGTGGCACGTAGCCATAATCGGTCAATGACAAAAAGATAGCTCTTAACGAGAGCTAAAATATGCTCGTGGGTCGACAGGAAAATGTTTTTTTTTTTATTTTAAAAAAATGGACTTAGCGCTGGACTTAGCAATTGTTCTTGCGTGTATCTCTCCATGATTAAAAATTGTAAACACTACTGAATACAATGAAAAACAAATGACAGATAAATACATATTACAAATGGCCGAAACGTCACTTCAAAATCATATCATCCCTATTGGAAAACCCGTTATTTCCTCGCACTAGAGAGGAAAGCCTGCCTACGTCAGTGTCAGATCTGATAGGACATTGCCTGATCGGCGAACATGCCAGGAGGTTGGAAATTGAGTCCAATGACATCTGCAGAAGCTTTGCGGATGAGGAGGAAGTGGATAGCATTGAGCATCTGCTTTGATATTGCTCTGCATTGAGTAATATCAAAGCAGATGCTTCCTAGAAAGGCCGAAGGGTGTCGGCCTTTCTAGGAAGTATGGCACATCTTGTCGGTACCGATGTTCGTATTATTGATAATTTTGTGTATCAAACAGGTTGGTTCCGATGAGGGGCAACTGGGTCCTTCCAATGTGACCTATATTGTACCTTCAGCATCACTTCCGGCCAAGTTGCTTCCGCTTCTTTTTTGTATCCCCCAGTTACACTATGCAACAAAAAAAATTTGTTTGTGTCCAAGACCTAAATATTATTTTTTTGCATAGATTGTGGCATACTGATATATAAAATCAAAACCAAAAACTTCCTTATGGATAAATTTTTTTTTTAAAAAATTTTTATTAAAAATACTACTATCTTCGAAGGTACCCTTATTATTTGCACTATAATTTTTGGAGTATATGCCCGATCAGGTCGAATTATACGTTAAATTGAAGCTATTAATGTGGGCTACCAATGTTGGAAATATATCTTTCACTTAGAAACAGTGGTTTAGTAACAGTCATTAAACAAATTGGAAAAAGGAGATTTTTTTGCAAAAAAAAAAATCCTGGGACAAAAAAAAACATAAAAAATAGAAAAAAAGCGCAAAAAAATATTTTATTTTAAAAGTTTGCGTCCTAGCGAAGAAAATAATGCCTATTTGAAAAAAAACTATGAATAAATGTAGAAATTATAGCCCTTTTGGTAGAGGTAAGAGAATTTCAAAAAATCTTTTTTTTTTTAATTTCTGTTTAAATATCGATTTGATTTATTACTTTTATTTATATTATGTACATTTGAGTTTATTTACATGAACGAGTTTCATTAGAAGAAATTGTGAGTTCTATGTTGACGTTTGAAAATTTCGGAATCGGATTCTCTAATGAGGAACCAAATATTATCTCCCATCATTCTTTCATCCCAGTGCCCTTGGCAACGCCGCTCGATGGACTTCAATTCTTGGTGAAACCTTTCGCCATGTTCGTCACTTACGTCGCCAAGATTCACGGGGAAAAATTTAAATGAGAATGCAAGAAATGAATTTTGAGGGACATATATACACCTGTTGGAATACACAAAGCGAAAAATAAGTTAGAAGAATACATACATATGTGTTATATACATAAATATAAAAAAATATATTTCTAACCAATTTTTTCATCATTTTTTAACAAATCATTAATCATTGTTTCATATTGCGGGCTTTTATTGGATCCAAGGAAATTTGAAACTACAAGCTTAAACGACCTCCGTGCTGCAATTTCATCCGACGTCAAATATGATTAGAAATTCACATCTTTCATCAGTTTCCTTATTTTAGGCCCATTGAAATCTCCTTCTTCGATTTTTTGAAAAGAAAGACTTTTAAATAAACTTTTTAAATATGAGAGTGTATTGCCATCTCTCCTTAAAGCTTTTACAAAATTTTTAAGGAGCCCCAGCTTAATATGCAGCGGTGGCAAAATATCGGATATTCCAGAGGCATAACATACCAACTACTTTTAAATCGCAACAAATTTTCCAGTCATGTTCATATTTTATGTATTTTATCCAGCCATTGTTTCGTATGATTCCTTAGTGTTGACAGCATGAGCAATGGGAATCGACGGTTTCTGATTTCCGTTGTGTAAAAGTGCTGCGTTCAAACTTTCTTTACTGATGTCAACAAGTAACCGCCATTCCTTTGAATTGTATGTTTGATTAAGTTCCTCGAACAATCCGAGAATGTCCTTGCCAAAGCATCTGTTATCCACAGTTGTATAAAATTGTTTGTAAGGAATATCACGGAACCTATAATATGATATGTTAACATATGGGAGTAAAATATTGTACTCCAATCTATTAACTTAGACAAAAATAGCAGTCCGTATCGTGAATGAATATTTGTCTCCAAATCATTGGCATTACAGATTGCACGTAATGTCTAAAATGAAAACGTTTTATTCCACAAAACATTGTAATACATTAATTGTAAAGTACTTACCTCATGCTTCCACTACTCCATCGAGTAAGATTTACATGGTACGAATTACACAAAATACTAGGTGTCCACGGTTCGTTCATATTTTTAACTCGTATACCAAACTAATGCACATATATTTCTTCTATTATTTTACTAAACGCACGTCGATTTTTATACCCTACACCACACTGTGGTACAGGGTATTATAAGTTTGTTTCATGGCAGATGTTTGTAACATCTGGAAATAACACAGCTAGACCCACCTTAAAGTATACCGATCGACTCAGAATCACTAGCTGAGTCGATTTAAGCATGTCCGTCCGTCCGTCCGTCCGTCTGTCCATGTAAAGTTGTTCGTCGACTACAGGTCGCAATTTCACTCCGATCGTTCTGAAATTTTGCAGTTTAGAGTATTTGCAGCTGTTAAGATCGCTATTGAATTTTGTTGAAATCGGTTCAGATTTAGATATAGCTCCCATATATATCTTTCGTCCGACTTGGTCCTTTAGTCATATAGAAGCTGTACTTTACATCCAATCGTTTTGAAATTTAGAATGGTAGAGTTTCTTGATCCACGAACCAACATTGCCGAATTTGAAGAAAATCGGTTAAGATTTAGCTATAGCTCCCATATATATGTTTCGTCCGATTTTGCCCTTTGGTCCTATAAAAGCTGTATTTTACATCCAATCATTTTGAAATTTAGAATGGTAGAGTTTCTTGATCCATGAACCAACACTACCGAATTTGAAGAATATCGGTTAAGATTTAGCTATAGCTCCCATATATATGTTTCGTCCGATTTGGCCCTTTAGTCCTATAAAAGCTGTATTTTACATCCAATCGTTTTGAAATTTAGAATTGTAGAGTTTCTTGATCCATGAACCAACATTGCCGAATTTGAAGAAAATCGGTTAGGACTTAGCTATAGCTCCCATATATATGTTTCGTCCGATTTTGCTCTTTAGTCCTGAAGAAGCTGTATTATACATCCAATCGTTTTGAAATTTAGAATGGTAGAGTTTCTTGATCCATGAACCAACACTACCGAATTTGAAGAAAATCGGTTAAGATTTAGCTATAGCTCCCATATATATGTTTCGTCCGATTTGGCCCTTTAGTTCTATAGTAGCTGTACTTTACATCCAATCGTTTTGAAATTTAGAATGGTAGAGTTTCTTGATCCACGAACCAACATTGCCGAATTTTAAGAAAATCGGTTAAGATTTAACTATAGCTCCCATATATATGTTTCGTCCGATTTTGCTCTTTAGTCCTGTAGAAGCTGTATTTTACATCCAATCATTTTGAAATTTAGAATGGTAGAGTTTCTTGATCCATGAACCAACACTACCGAATTTGAAGCAAATCGGTTAAGATTTAGCTATAGCTCCCATATATACGTTTCGTCCGATTTGGCCCTTTAGTTCTATAGAAGCTATATTTTACATCCAATCGTTTTGAAATTTAGAATGGTAGAGTTTCTTGATCCGTGAACCAACATTGCCGAATTTGAAGAAAATCGGTAAAGATTTAGCTATAGCTCCCATATATATGTTTCATCCGATTTGGCTCTTTATATCCAATCGTTTTTATACCCTACACCACACTGTGGTACAGGGTATTATTTAAGTATAAAATGTCCCAAAAGTAAATTTATGTAAACAATTTATACATGAATTACAACATTTATATATCAGAGTTATTCAATATTACGAGAGTGGTGTAGAGTATTATATAGTCGGCCCGCTCGACTTTAGCCTTTCCTTACTGGTTTTAATTACATATTTTCCGCAGATGTAGCAGAAATTGTCGGGATCATATACACATTGAAAAGTTCTTTGCATTTTACTCATACTTCGATATATAACTTTATAATATTTTTTTCAGAAAATCGACTTATCTCTTTAAGGCGCCGAATTACACTAATTTATTAATAAGAAATTTCATTCTAAGGTACACAAGTTGCAGTTTAAGGTACACAAGTTGCAGTACCTGTATCTGACATATAGTTTGCTTCGAACGTAGACACCCAATATTTTCAAGACTGCCACGTACTACTTTGTATTGCGTACATATAATTTTCCTACCTATCTATCTATCCATATATTGTTTTCAAAATGGACAGTGTTTTCTTCGTTAGCTGCTGGCTTTTTTAAAATGTGATTTTTCGATTTTTTTCTATTTTTTATGGTTATTTTTTGTACCAGAAAAAAGTGTTTTTTCAAAAAAAAATAATAATTTTTTCTCATATTTTTAACGATTGTATCTAAACCAAAGATTCTATGTGAAATATAATTTTTTCTCATATTTTTGACGACTGTTACTAAATCAAAGATTCTATGTGAAAGTTATATTTGCAGCATATGTAGCCCTCATAATTCCCTTTTATTTAACGCATAACAAGGCTCAATCAGACTTATACTTGAATTTTGGTCCAAATACTAAATGTATTTTTTTAATATTTTTTTCGTGTTTGTGACACCAAAATACACCAGAAACTGTTATCCACATCCATTGGACAACATTTTTGTTGCATAGTGTTATTAGCGGGTCTACCTCTAGTTCTGCTGCCTTGAGGAATCCACATTATTGTAATTTTCCGTACATCATAACGATAGTAGGGATTCCCTGCTCTTGAACATTATTTTATGTTTAAGATGATTTTAGGGAAATTATTCTCAGTGACCGATTTATCGGTAGCGTCTGCAGGTCGTTGATTGAGGTATTCCATGATTCACAGCCGAAAAGTAGTACAAATCGTTCGATTGAAAAAAGGAGAGTTTGCTTTTTTAGTTTATTTGTGGAGATTTCCACACCAATTGGGGGGATCCAGAAGCCTGGTTTGCCTTTTTGATGCGGTGTCCAAAATCCTCTAGTGAACTACCTGTAGACGATTTGATGCAGTCCAACACATCGATGTGTTGGTGATATTTGGGTGTGAGAACTTGCATTTCCGATGCTAATATGATGGCCAGCGTTACTCGCAATCCCCTGAAAGTACCTCAGTTTTGCCGCAATATCCGCGAAATTATGGCAGAGCAAACATATATGAGGACGGTGCCAAAATTAGCCGACCTAATAAAGAAACCCCAACACATTTGGGAAAACAAATCGTTATTCTCAACATAATCTCCATTTAGCTCGACACATTTTCCCCAGCGATTTTCAATAGCTTCGATAACCTGTTTATACGAAGAACTGTCCAGCTGCTAAATGTTGCCATCAACCACAGAGTCCACCTCTTCATTGTTGGTAAATCTATTACCACCGACGCACTTTTTGAAAGTTTGGAAACAGAAAATATTACGAGGGAGCTAAAGCGGGCGCATAAGGTGCGTAATGAAGTAATTCGAACTTATTAATTTTGGCCATTGCAATAGTGGATGTGTGAATTGGTGCATTGCCTTGATGAAACAACACTTCCCCAAATGGGGCATTTTCCCTTAATTTCATCAAAAAAAAGCTGCAATAAGCTAGCATAATACTCGCCCCGTTGATTGTTTTTGCTTTTTGAAGATAATCAATTCAAATTATCCCACCCACGCGCATTCCAAAAAACAGAAGCCATGTCGTGACTTTGCTTGCAGAAGGAAGTGCATTTGCGTTCTTTGGACACGATTCTGCCACCAGTTGTGAAGTGGTGGACCCATGCCTCATCCCAACCAACTCGGCATTGTTGCGGTGAAACAAAAACTCTATTGAAACATCTTCACGACGCTGTTTTTCTTCCATTGTGAGCAAGCGCGGCACCCATCTTGCGCACAGCTTTCTCGTCTTCAAATTTTCGGTCAATACGCGATGTATAGCACTTTTTGAAATGCCAGTCATTTCAGCTAACTTACGTACCTTCAGCCGACAATCATTCAATACTATTTTGTGGATTTTTTTTAACGATTTCTGGTGTGGACTCCTCAATTGGTCGACCAATACGCTGTTGATATTGCCAGCTCGTGAGGCCCCGTTTAAACTGTGCCAACCATTATATTTTGATTGTAAACGATCGGTTTTAATATTGGTTGGAGTGAGACCTTACAAATGAGAGTATTGTATTACATACTTTTGAGTGCTCGAAAAAAACTAAACAACCTGGGGTTTTGAAACATAAAACATATGTTGTAGAAGGTTGCTATTTTTCACGAAGTATTTTTATACCCTCCACCATAGGATGGGGAGTATATTCATTTTGTCACTCCGTTTGTAACACCACTAGATATTGATCTGAGACCCCGTATAGTATACATACATATATATCTATTACTAATCGTCGTAAAATTCTAAGACGATTTAGCCATGTCCGTCCGTCTGTTGTAATCACGCTACAATCTATAATACTTGAGCTAGGTGGCTGAAATTTCGTACATATACTTCTTATATCTGCAGGTATGTTGGGATTGAAAATGGGCAATATCGGTCCAATGTTGTATATAGCCCCTATATATATCATCTCACCGATTTGACTTCTTAACGTCATAGAGACCATAAATGTAGTCATAGGTCCGATATAGCCCACATACAAACGTCCCTCCAGATTTGACTTTGTAACGCCACAAAAACCTTTCAAATACAAACGTCCCTCTAGATTTGACTTTGTAACGCCACAAAAACCTTTCAAATTTCAAAGAATTGGGCTGAAATGTGATTTAAAGAGTTTATTAGAACCCGTAACCATTCACATGCGAAAGCCTTATACCTTGTATATTTTACCTAGCAAAATCATCATGTCAGCTTAATCGGTTAAGCAGCAGGTCCAAATGATATTTATCAAAATTTCCGCAGGACAGTTCTTGTTTTATTCAATTCCAACATCGGAAGGTCGTAGTTGCAAAACAGTTCAATAGAGAAGTTATAGGATATTAAATTGTTCATTAAAGTGTAAATCATTTGCGAGCAAAGCAACAGGAAGGGTAAGCCAACATTGCTCACCTTCAAATTTAAACAATGTTTGGAGAAATTATTTCAAAATACATCATTTGAAGTCATTTTGTCAATCCTTCTGAATGATATCGTGATTAACAGCCGGACAGACGGCCATTATGAAGCTACGACTTAAAATATCCTTCCAAATTTATAGTGGGTGATCCAACTAGACCTTTTAGCACTCTAGTAATATCAAAAAAAAATATTTACATAAATTTACGTTTAGTACATTAAAAGTGATTAGATGTGAAGTATGGATTTTATAGCGCTAAAAGTCCTAACCGGATGGAACATACGAGTATACATACATATATGGGTGCTGAGCGCCGCAGTAGGTGAGTTGGTAGCGTGCTCGCATATGAGTTTGGGGGTCGTGAGTTCGATTCCCACCAGAGGCTCTGTGGATCCCTGTATCAAGAAATTCCACTCTGCTACATTTTACAAGTAGGTTTCTTCCCATGTGTGAAAATCTCAGCAAGATCGTAGTGAAATTGCGACCTGTAGTTAGCGAACAACTTAAGATGGACAGCCAGAGAGACGGACGGACAGACATGGTTAAATCGACTCAGCTAGTGCTTCTGAGCCGATATGTATATCTAAAGATGGATCTAGCATTGCTGTTTTACACTTTTTTCTAGCAAATGATATAAATCCTCCTCCCTTTAAGATAAGGCTATATAAATAAATGTTTAACCAAATTTTTTTTCACAACATTCAACATAAAAACTTTATTTAAAACATAAAATTTGCTACCGACTGACAACGTTTAGTGATGGACAAGGTGAGCAACGGGGGCAGCATGGACGACGGGAACAGAGTGAACAACTGGAGTAACAACGGCGGCATTGGAGTGAATTTGGACATGAGATTGGTGGGACACAGCATGACCGACAACAGGAACGACGGGAGCGGCATGATATGTTTGGACAACGGGAGCAGCATGATAAGTTTGGACAATGGGAGCAGCAGCCACAGTCTTGACAACAGGGACCACCGGGGCAACAGTCTTCACAACAGGAACAACGGGAGCAGCATGAACTGTGGTCTTGACAACAGGGGTCACGACGGGAGTTACAACAGCCTTATTGTGGACACGAGTGAAACTTTGATGGGAGACGGCGGAAGGAGCACTGTGCACCACAGCTCCTACCTTAGCCAGCACGGGTTCCTGGACAATGGTCTGATGTTCGGCAATCAAACCGGGAGCAGCCAAAGCCACGGAAACACAAGCGAAGAGAGCAATCTAGAAAAGGAAGATGTTAATAAGGCTATGTATATGTAAGTGGACTCCATTTCTATAGGCAAATTAAGTAAGAACAGAACTTACGAATTTGAACATTTTAAATGAGTTGTGGAAGAGCTTTGTTGGGTTTGTGAAATCTCAAACGAAACTGATAACTTCTCAATAATTACCAACTGATTTTATAGTTACTTCTATTCTTTTTTTTTGCTTAGTAATTGGGGAAGAGCTTAAGTCACAGCAAAGTTGCTACTATTGTTGTCGAGGGCAACCGCCTACACTGAACTTGATCCTTATCGATCGATTACTTTTCAATCAACTATGTAATCTCTTTAGAATCGGATTGAAAAAAGGGAACAATTATACGTACGAAACCAGAACTTGTCAAAAAAATGATTGGTCATTTTTCTGCTGCTTATTTCTGTTGTCATTCGAGTTGTTTACGCTCTAATGACTGTGGTTTAAACGATTTTAATTGGTCAAATCGGCTAAACAAGTGTCAACAATGTTGTTTGTATATGCAGTGGTAATTAAGAAATTAAATGTATACGCTACCTTTATTTGAATTTAATCTCTGCCATATTTTGATGTACATATTCAGCAGTTAATGTTTTACACTGCACAGTGGGATGATGAAATTTGAAGTGAATTGTTTTAAGTAATTTTCTCAAAGATGCAATTTATAATAAACCAGTAAGGAAAGGCAGAAAGTCGGGCGGGGCCGACTATATAATACCCTACACCTCCCTAACACTGCGATAAGGGTCATTGCCATAATAATTTGGAATAATTGGTAAATGGGTAGAAACATATTATGTAATTCTGAAACAATAATCGCTAAAATAAGCAATATTCGTTCCTAAATTGAGAAACATCTTTCTGGAAAATTTTAATGATCGGAAATAAAAAATACAACTTCTATACCGGTTTGATACCAAATCAGGAGGAACATATATATGGAGCTTTAATATAAATCTGAACCGATCTTCCCTGAATACTCATTCATGTAAAAAGACCTCTTACTGTCGAATTTCGTACTGATCGGATATAAAATACAGTCTCTACAGCGCTTACATGTCAAATCGGGGGTAACATATATATGGGAGCTATATCTATCGAATTTGGCAGTATTCCTTCATGTAATAAGAAACCTCTTTCTGCCGAATTTCGCACTGATCGGATATAAAATACAGTTTTTACAGCGCTTACAGGTCAAATCGGGGGTAACGTATATATGGGGGATATATCTAAATCTGAACCGATTTCTTCCAAATTTAAAAGTGTTCATTCATATAATAGGAAACCTCTTTCTCACGAATTTCATACTGATCGGATATAAAATACAGTTTTTACAGCGCTTACATGTCAAATCGGGGGTAACATATATATGGGGGCTATATCTAAATCTGAACCGATTTTCTCCGAATTTAGCAGTATTCCTTCATGTAATAAGAAACCTCTCTTTGCCGAATTTCGCACTGATCGGATATAAAATAACATTTTTACAGCGCTTACATGTCAAATCGGGGGTAACGTATATACGGGGGCTATATCTAAATCTGAACCGATTTTACCCAAATTCAATAGGGATCGTCCTTGGGCCAAAACAAAGATATGTGTAAAGTTTTGTCGAGATCGGACCATAATTGCGACCTGTACTTTGATTACAAGAATACATGCACAGACAGACGGACATAGCTAAATCAACTCAGAAAGTGATTCTAAGTCGATCGGTATAATAAACGATGGGTCTATTTCTTCTCCTTTTTGGGTGTTACAAACAAATGCACAAAGTTATAATACCCTGTACCACAGTGTGGTGTAGGGTATACAAATATATAAGATAAGATTATTTCAATTTATTTTCATATAGATTATCATATTTGGCAAAAGATAGACTGGCTTTCAATAAATACCAGTTTAGAAAAATCAATGACTCTAAATAGGTTAGGCATCGACTTCATCTATTCAGATCAAAAGTGGCACAGACTTTGTAAACTTGTATACATAATTTTAATATTTGGGTTATTAGTAACATAAAAACTTACCGACTAGCTTTTTATACCCTACACCACACTGTGGTACAGGGTATTATGACTTTGTGCATTTGTTTGTAACACCTAAAAGGAGAAGAGATAGACCCATTGTTTATTATACCGATCGACTCAGAATCTCTTTCTGAGTCGATTTAGCCATGTCCGTCTGTCCGTCTGTCTGTCCGTCTGTCCATGTATTCTTGTAATCAAAGTGCAGGTCGTATTTATGGTCCGATTGTGATGAAATTTAGCATAGTGCTCTTTTTTGGCCCAAGGACGATCCCTATTGAAATTGGTTAAAATCGGTTCAGATTTGGATATAGTCCCCATATACATATATGTTTCACCCGATTTGACATGCAAGCGCCGTAGAAACCACATTTTACATCCGATCTTTATGAAATTCGGCAGAGAGAGTTTTATTATTACGTGAATGAACACTACCAAATTCGGAGAAAATCCGATCAGATTTAGATATAGCCCCCATATATATGTTTCACCCGATTTGGCATGTAAGCGCTGTAGGAACTGTATTTTAAATCAGATCAGTACGAAATTTGGCAGAGAGAGTTATCTTATTACATGAATAAACACTGCCAAATTCGGGGAAAATCGGTTCAGATTTAGATATAGCCACCATATATATGTTTCAACCGATTTAACATTTAAGCGCTGTAGAAATCGTGTTTTATATCCGATCAGTACGAAATTTAACAGAGAGAGTTCTCTTATTACATGAATAAACACTGCCAAATTCGGGGAAAATCGGTTCAGATTTAGATATAGCCACCATATATATGTTTCGCCCGATTTAACATTTAAGCGCTGTAGAAATCGTGTTTTATATCCGATCCGTACGAAATTTAACAGAGAGAGTTTTCTTATTACATGTATGAACACTGCCAAATTCGGGAAAAATCGGTTCAGATTTTAACATAGTCCCAATATATATGTTACACCCGATTTGACATGTAAGCGCTGTAGAAACCGTGTTTTATATCCGATCAGTACTAAAATCGGCAGAGAGAGTTTGCTTATTACATGTATGAACACTGCCAAATTCTTATCGCAATGCCCATTTTCGCATTAGTAGGTAGGTGTAGGGTATTATATAGTCGGCCCCGCACGACTTTCTGTCTTTCCTTACTGGTTTTTACCCAATTTTGTTCAATAAAAACTAAAAAATCATGATATGTGTTGACTATAAAATGTCTGTGTACGAAAATCCTGGATCAACAATCGATAGGCGTTCTTTTTCTTAAATTTTTATGGCAAACGTGAGCTGTCAAGTAGGCTACAAAAGGATCCCCATATATATATATACATAGGTAATTCTCCTTTTCGATCAATATATTTGCTAAAATTTTCCTTGAATATATATTTGATATGTCTTTCAATTAGGAGCTGTAATCTAACAATATCTATATATATACTGAAGGCAGTCCCAAAGTGAAGTCAATTGCCTTTGCAAGCCACAGTGCATTTTCATGTACATTGTTTTTAGATAAACTAATTGATTAGAGTCATACTATGAATGGAACTCACACACACTCACTTACGCACTAAAGCCCATTAAAAAGAATAATACTTGAAAATCACAACCTTCACTAATTAAACTACAATCATTACCAAAACTACAATCATTACCAAAACTACAATCAAACCTAAACAATTTTTTTCGTTATTTTGAATATAACCGAATCTCAATAAAAAAAACGTTGTTATGTTAATGCCACCACAATCGTAAGTCTGTGTGCAGACGCACTGATCTGACTGAGTTGAGGAGATTTTACGAGACAAAAACGACAGGGGTCAACCGAAAAAAAATAAAGTCTCCTAAAAGATTAATGCTCGTAACTGACAAAACTTTAGCGACACGAAGGCCAACGTTGAAAGAACAACAAAATTTAAGAGAAAAAAACAAGCAGCATTATCTAGAAAACAAACAAGAAAAAACGAGTGCGAACGTGAGTATTAAAAGGGATTTATTTGATTCTTTTTTGGGTGGGAAGAAATCCCGCTAAAAACAAGAATAATTCTATTTTGTTTCAATCGCATTTTCGAATTAGGTATAAAAACTTTGTTGACTGCCGAAATCGATATCAGTTTCTTGTGAACTATTCCCCAATAAACAACACCCAAACTTACTCCAAACAAAATGTTCAAATCCGTAAGTTGGATTAATGTCAGCTCTTGATTGATGTGAACTAATTCCAATAGTTTTCTCTTGCAGATCGCTGTCTTTGCTCTTTTCTGCTTGGCTGCTGCCAATGCCGGTTTGATTGAAACCCATCATGTGGTCCAGGAGCCCGTTCTCACCAAAGTCGATGCTGTTGTCCACAGTGCACCTTCGGCCGTTTCCCACCAGAGCTTCACTCGTGTCCACAACAAAGCCTATGTAGCTCCAGTTGTTACCCCTGTGGTCAAGACCACTGTGCATGCTGCTCCTGTTGTTCCTGTGGTGAAAACCATTCAACCGGTGGTACACCAAACCTACACTGCTGCCGTTCCTGTTGTCCACTCTGCTCCAGCATTCGTCCACTCCGCACCCATTGTCCATACCGCCCCGGTAGTGAAAACTTTCAGCCCAGCTGCTTACACCATCCACCATTAATTTGTTCACTGATATTGAGGCTCTGAAGAATGTGATATGATTTGGATTTTTGTTATTTAATTTTACAATACAATAAAATATTTTCTACAACGAAATTATTGATTTGGTTTAAATAAAACCCTGTTTGAGCTAAGTCCTTTTGTAAGTACTGCTGGCTGGAGTATAAAATATACTAATATCTTCCAAACAGCGATTAAATAACTACTACTTTCTACTTACTTAATTCGAGTTTACAGTACCAACAAATCCAAATGGTAACAACCAGAATAATGGAATTTATTCTGAGGGTATCCCTCGGGACTTAAGTGGACGCAGAAGGAGAAAAAGAGATACATTGGTACCCCCCATATGACTTTTGCCTTGGTACCCCAAGTATGGTAACGACAGAACCGCTAAGCCATTTTCCAAAATTCGAGCTTAGTAAAATGCCAAACGACCTAACCGTTAGAGTTAATGTAACAAAAAGGGCTCAAATATGGCTACCTCTCCAAAAATTTAATTATTTATACTTTTGGCGTTAAGGCGCATTTATAATGCAATTTCAAAAATTGTGTTCTTTGCGCTAAAAAGTACAAAATGGGCCTAAATATAGTATCATCCCTTGGAAAAGAATTATCTTAATTGCGTACGTTCTGCATTTAATTAGTTATACTTTTAGCGTTGCGGCGCATTTATAATGCAATTTCAAAAATTGTGTTCTTTGCGTTAAAAAGTACAAAAAAAGCCTAAATATAGTATCATCCCTTGGAAAAGAATTATCTTGATTGATTTTCGAAATGCGTACGTTCTGTAGCAAAAGAAGCAAAGAAATCCCTAATATGATTAAAAGTACAGAATGGGCCTAAATATAGTAACGGTTGGGCCATTTAAAATTTTAAATTTTAATCGGCGTAAAATAAAAAGTACTGATAATTTTTTCAAATTTCTGGTTTTATTGGAAAAGTTGAACTTTGTCATTTAATAATGGAACACAATATCATTTATATGACTTCATCGAATGGCTCGGCTGTACCTCATCAATTTTTCTATACATTTTCAATAGTTTCGGGTCGAATCTCTTCGATATCATATTTAAACGCTTCAATTGTCTCTGGATGCTTTGTGTAACATTTATCCTTAATAGCTCCCAACAGAATATAATCTAAATGGCTCAAATCACAAGTCAAAGTAATCGGTAGTTCAAATTTAAAATTTTAACTGGCCCAAACTTTACATTCTCTCAGAAAGGAATTTTATTAATTGATTTTCGAAATTCATATGCTCTGGGACAGAAGGTGAAAAAGAAAACTACTACACACATAATACAGTTCGGTTGCCGCAACCGAATTATTTGCCAACCGAATTTTGGTAGTTCTGTCTACTATCATGCGATTCCATCAGGACAACCAACATTTTGGTTGTGGTATACTTCTGCTTCCATGTTGACAACAATCATATTTGGTTGCTAAAATTATCTTTTGTATGTTGCCACAACCAACTGTTTTCAAAATTTGTCAGTCATGTCGAGCCCTAAACGCCAAAAATACGTAAGCGCCACCATGATTTACTTTTGATTTTTTGAGGGAAATCGTTTCCTTATGACAAATGGCATCATTTTTCCGAAATTTAGTCAAAGTAATCGGTAGTTCAAATTTAAAATTTTAACTGGCCCAAACTTTACATTCTCTCAGAAAGGAATTTTATTAATTGATTTTCGAAATTAATATGCTCTGGGACAGAAGGTGAAAAAGAAAACTACTACACACATAATACAGTTCGGTTGCCGCAACCGAATTATTTGCCAACCGAATTTTGGTAGTTCTGTCTACTATCATGCGATTCCATCAGGACAACCAACATTTTGGTTGTGGTATACTTCTGCTTCCATGTTGACAACAATCATATTTGGTTGCTAAAATTATCTTTTGTATGTTGCCACAACCAACTGTTTTCAAAATTTGTCAGTCATATCGAGCCCTAAACGCCAAAAAGACGTAAGCGCCACCATGATTTACTTTTGATTTTTTGAGGGAAATCGTTTCCTTATGACAAATGGCATCGTTTTTCCGAAATTTATAGCAGTAAAATGTACCATTATACTAAATTCCACAGTTATGTAAATAGATGTATGCATTACATATGCATTTAAACAAAAAATAATCGCAAAAGCAACCTTCTCCTCTAAATTTTTATGAGTGGCGCTTACGTCTTTTTGGTGGTTATGGCTCGATATACTACCGACAATTAATTAAAAACAGTTTTCATTAATTTTTATTTTATTTATTGAACAAAAAATCAAACAATTAATAACAAAATTAAAAATCCCATATTACAAATTCATCACTATTAAGAGATGTGGAAATATTTTAAACACATTTTAGTACACGAAAAAAACACAAAAGTTTTATGCAAATATCGCTTATCCCTGTGCTTTCAATTTCATGATTATTGCTTTTATTTTCTATTTATGTAAAACATTTTGCACAAGATATTCTGCATTCGATACATTATTATCCACACGAGATTATTTTTGACTATATACGAGTAATTTCATTTTTTGTTTGTTATGTATCAGCAAAAGAACAGCAAATTAACTTTCGGTTGTATTTCCCAAAATACATTTAACTGTTATACATTTGGGAAATTATTGGCATAACCAAAAAAAAAGTTATTTATTAATAATTTTTCTGTTGTAGTAATCAATTATTCGTTGCAATAATAATCTTTGGTCTATTGATACAATTTCTGTTGTCAAGAATAAAACATTGGTTGTCACAGCCAAAAATCGATTATAGCCGTTCGTGGTTAGTTTAAGGAATGAATAAACCGGCTATATAATGTTTAATATAATAAACACTTTATTCAACTAATTCTAATAAAATACATGAAATGATGATGAAATCGTGAAATCTTAGATGCAATACAATGACTGCGTAAAAAGAGAGAAGAACAAGAATGAAAAGTTTACATGGTTGACAAAGTTCGTACTTTCTAACTACGTCTTAAATAATCCACAAATAAGGTAGTGAAATACCATGTCCACATATAGGCCACTACAGGGCTCCCCCTCTAGAGATACCATGCCGGAAATCGAACGTGCCGGCCAGTTCTCGTTAGTCGGGCCTCGGGTGTTGGTTGGGGTTCGTGTTGAAAAAATGGCTGACCGTTCGACACATCAGGACTTTCAAGAGACGTCGTTTTCTCAGTGGCCGGGTTCCTAGAAGCAGCTAGAGTTGTGTCGTTAAAATCGATATATGCTGGTTTGAGACGATCATTAGATACGTTCACATTCCGTTGTCCCAATTTGATTTTACAAAATTTATCACCCCTCTTCAATATCTCGAAGGGGCCCTCGTATGGCGCTTCCAAAGGAGTTCGAACTCTATCAATGAGTATAAAAACAAACTTACAGTTTTGCAAATTGCGATCGATGTGCACATTAGGTTCGCCATGATGTGAAGTTGAATACTGACGCAACGATGGAGGACATCTGCCTCCGAAGGTTTTTAATGAAGTCGGATTCGCTAACTTTGACTTTACCCGCATGTACAAATTCCCCAGGTATTCGTAGTTGGGAACCAAACAACATCTCCGCTGGGCTCGCATTTATGTCCTCTTTCACAGTAGTGCGTAGGCCAAGCATAACCAATGGCAATGCTGCCGTCCAGTCGTCTGTGTTGTAGCACTTGATGGCAGCCTTCAACGTACGGTGGAATCGCTCGATCATCCCATTGGCTTGCGGATTATAAGCAGTGGTCTTCAGATGCTGTACTCCCAAAATATTTGTCAATTCGGAAAAAAACGGATGATATAAACAAAGATATCCATCCGTCTTGGAGACTGGAAGTGATCCAATAATATCCACGTTGATATGATCAAAACGGGCCTCGACTGGCTCATAATTTCCATTAGGTGTTTTCGTGTGTCTACAAATTTTGCTTCGCTGACACGATATGCATTCCCTGACGATATGCATTTCCTTCATCATACCAGGCCATACATATCTTTCTCCAACTATTCGTTGCGTTCCCTTTCGTCCCTGGTGGGACAGGTCATGTAATTTCGCTATTACCTGACGACGAAAAGTTCGTGGTACGAATGGTCGAATTTTGTCGTTATTCATTCGCAATACAGCGTCTCGGTCGAATTCGGAACAGCAACCTTTTCTCTCGCTAAGGACTCAAAATCCGGGCTGTCTATCGAACTTATTCGGGACAAAAAATCGGCAACGCCGGTCGAAAACTGACTAATAAAGTCCAGTTGGCGCGCTCTCCTTGGTGGTGTTTTGTCGCCTTTCTGGGCGAAAGCATTTGTGGTCGGTCAATATCGTGAATTGTCTGCCCTCTAACAAGTGCCGGAAATGGTCTATTGACTGATAAATGGCCGACAGCTCCCGATAGTATGTACTGTACTTTGCCTGTGCGGCTGTTAACTTCTTGGAATAAAATCCCAATGGTTGGACCTTACCATTTAGAGTCTGGTGTAAAACTGCACCAACAGCTTCACTAGAGGCATATGTATACAAAAACAATTTTGCGTTGGGCGACAGGTGACAAAGCATGGTGGCGTTTGCTAATTCCTCCTTACAGGCCTCAAATGCGTTTGTGTCTTCATCGTCCCAAACAACTGGCGTCGTGTCGTTTTTGACGTTGCCCGAAATGAGAGCCTGCAATTTTCCTTGATTGCGCGTTGCATTCCTGAGAAGGGAGCGGTAAAAATTAATCATCCCCAGAAACCGCTTAAGTTCTTTCGCCACTTTAGGTTTGGGGTAATCACGTATTGCTGTCACTTTCTCTTCTAGTGGTTTAATGCCGTTCGGTGTTATAGTGTGGCCCAAAAATTTAACTTCGGACTTGCTGCCGTTTACTGCCAAACCAGCTTTACGTAGCCGATAGAAAACAATCCTCAGGTGTTTCTCGTGCTCGTCCGCACTAGGTGATGCAATGAGAATGTCATCGATGTAAGTGAATGTAAAATCGGTGCCGTGCAAAACAGAATTGATGTGGCGCTGAAAAGTTTGTGCAGCATTCCGCAATCCAAATGTCATGTAGTTGAACTCAAACAACCCAAAGGGTGTTGTTATCGCCGTCTTGGGTATGTCGGAGAATTCTATGGGTATTTGGTGGTACGCCTTTTGCAAATCTAGCACAGAAAATATATACTTGCTATGGAGCATGTGAGTACAATCATGCAAAAATGGAATAGGGTAGCGATCTGGTAAAGTTTGCGCATTAAGCACACGGTAATCACCGCACGGTCGCCACTCCCCGTTCGTCTTTTTTACCATATGAAGGGGGCTTGCCCAATTACTTTTAGATAGCTTGCAAATACCTTGCTCCACCAAAAACTAAAACTCTTTTTTGGCAGCAGCGAATTTCTCAGGTGGCAGCCTTCGTGGTCGGTCAGGCACCGCTGGGCCACCAGTAACGATGTGGTGTGTAACGTCCGTGTGCAATGACTCTCGATCTCGGTTGCTGCCTAACACGGTGATGTCTTTATACTCAATTAGCAGTCGTGAAAATATGTTGTCGGCATTGAATGTTGATATGACAGGTGCACATGAATATACTGTGTCACCCTTAGCGTGCAGCAAAGTCCTGCGATCGACGAGACGATTCTGCTTAATATTCACAAGTAAATCGAAGTGCTTGAGAAAATCAGAACTTATTATGGCTGTTGAAACATCTGCCACGAGAAAATTCCATTCGAAGACTCTCCTTAATGAAAGAGATAACTTGAGACGACGTTCGCCACATGTTTTAATACGGGTGCCATTAGCAGCAAATAATGTTACTGAATTCGATGTGACGTTTCTGTCACATGAGCGCGGTGGAAAAACGGAAACGTCAGCCCCCGTATCGATCAAGATACGGGGGCTGACGTCTTTGTATCGTTGTCCAGCAATGTAAGACGTGCCACTGTAATTCGGCGTGGTGCGCTGGACAATGCACCAGCCACGGTAACTAGTTTTTTGGCATTTAATGGAATTCGCAAGGCTGGCAGCACTTTGTAGCGGCCTCGCCGAACTTCCAGTGGTACAAACAAAATTTCTCCGCCGATGGTGTGGCACTACGTTGGCTCTTCTTACGATTCGATGAGCGACATTTATTTGTTGAAGATTATGTCTATCAAATGTTGGCCGCGGTGACGTGTCAGATGGTCCATCCGTTGAGTCTAACTTTCGATGACTCGTTCGAGCATTTCGACTGGTAACTGGCGAATGACACGCGTGATGTTTTGCTCCAAGGCCTGAATCGAAGCGGGTCTGTCCGCATAAACTTAAGACTTTACATATCCTCACAGGAAAAAGTCTAAACGTGAAATTATCTGCTCACCGAAGTGTTCTCTCAATTAATCCATTGATTGATGCGATGTGTGGGAAGTGGCGCCGTCTTGTTGAAACCAAATGTCGCCGAGATCACGAGCTTCAATTACAGTCATCAAATAGTCGGTTATCATGGCATGATAACGGTCGCCATTGACGGTTACGTTCTCACCGGCATCATTTTTGAAGAAGATGGACCGATGATTCCGGTACGTCGGATCGGGAATCGGTCAATGGCAAAAAGATAGCTCTTAACGAGAGCTAAAATATTCCTCATGGGTGTCAAGGTCGTGGGTCGACTGGAAAGTGTTTTTTTATTTAAAAAAAATGGACTTAGCGCAATTGTCGAAAGATTGTACTGTGCTCGAAATGGACACATTAAAAATGTAACAGAAAGGAGACCCTATGGATATACCTATTTCGACCTTGCCGAATCCAATGGAGCTAATCGTTTTTCTAGGTTTGCTCTTGTTTTCGCTATATTCGACCACAAAGTTTGCAAAAAAATCAGAGAGGTTAGTTATCTCGGAGGTGATTTTGAAGTGTAAGACTTCCGAAAACGCGCTGCAGTCCAAAGAACGAAATAAAAAGAACCCTTCGAGTATTATTTCTCTCAAAATAGTCAACCACGCTTCTCACCACTTTACCCCCGAAAAAGTGCAATCAAATCTTACCATGTGTCAAACGTCATACAAATCATTGACATTTTTAGTTTGTGTCTTTGAGAAAAATGTTCCTCGCGAAAAATTACTATGAGTCTCCTTTCAACATATTTATGAAAAATTAACAGGTTTCACAATTTAGCAGGTTTTGTTGGTTACCTTTGAAATTTCCATTAACACTAACGAAAAAATAATTTACAAAAATTTAAGTCAAAAAATTTTATTTCAAATATTTTCTGCTATGAGCAGAAAAATACACAAATTATGTAATAACTCGAAATTTGCTTAATTCTCATAAAAAAGTTGAGAAAGGACATAGTACAGGGTTGCCCATATTCGACGGACCCATGTTTTTTTAAAAAAAATCAAAGAAAAAAATAAAAATTTGGCGGTTGGCAATCTTAATCATTTAATTTGTTCCAAGTAGATTTGTTCACATCAATTTTTGAATATGATATCTCTCAAATGGCCGCCTCTGGCGTTGATGGCGTATTGTGCCCTTTTTGCAGCATTTTCCATCGTTTTCGCCAACATTTCGGCCGGAATAGCGGCTATTTCTTCACGAATGTTGTCCTTGAGCTCTTCCACGGTCCTTGGCTTGTTAACGTAAACCTTTGACTTCAAATATCCCCACAAGAAGAAGTCAGGCGGCGTCAAATCGGGCGAACGCGGTGGCCAGTCCAAATCACCACTTTTCGACATCAAACGGCCCGGAAACAAATTCTTCAGAAAATCGATTGTTATGCGACTTGTGTGCGGTGGAGCGCCGTCTTGTTGAAACCAGAACTGCCTCATACACTTTCGACGAATAATTGGCATCACAAAATTGGTCATCATGTCGCGATAACGCTCCTGGTTGATGGTAACAGCATGGCCATTTTCGTTTTGGAAGAAAAACGGCCCAATGACCGTTTTCGCACTAACGCCGCACCCAACTGTGACTTTTTCGTCATGAAGAGGCAATTCTTGAATCTCCTGAGGATTTTCAGTGGCGTAAATACGGCAATTTTGCTTATTTACGGTCCCATTCAATGTGAAATGGGCTTCATCGGACATGATAATTTTGTTTTTTGAGTTTTCACAATTGACTTCTTCTGTTGAATGTAAATTTCAACTATTTCAGAGCGCTCGCGTGGCGTGTATTGTTCCATGGTAAAAATCTGCTTGGACTGACGCTTCAAACGCGGTATGTCATTAAGCGATCTGACATCTCTGTCAAAAGTTATGGCGTTGACAGATGGGTCCGTCGAATATGGGCAACCCTGTATATCTTCGCGAGGAATATTTTTCTCAACGATGCCTACTAAAAATATCGACGATATGTATGATTTTTAACATATGATAAGATTTCATTGCACTTTTTCAGGGGTAAGGGGGTGAGAAGCGTGGACGACTGTATTGAGAAAAATAATTGTCCAAATGTTCCCTTTATTTCGATCTTTGGACTGAAGCGTATATTCCGAAGTCTTCCACTTCAAAATAACCAAAGATATAAGTCACCTCTCTGATTTCCCAACAAACTTTGTGGTCGAATATCGCGAAAACAAGAGCTAACATCGAAAAACGGCTAATGCCACTGGATTCAGCATTGCCGAAATAGGTCTATCCATAGGGTCTCCTTTCTGTTACATTTTTGGACTAGCACAGTGTTATTTTGATAATAAAACTGAATAATTTGTAAACGTTGTTCAGGCGTAAGTCTTTCCATGATGAAATGCCAAACAATACTTAACAAAAATAACATGACAGCATGACACGACTCACACGTGATCTGTCAAAAAAGGCTATTGAAAAAAGTATCTCTACTTAGATCACCCTATATAATGAAAGTTTAAAATTGGTTACCACAACTAACCGAGTGTCAATGAAAAAAACAATCTTAATTCGATTGATACAACCATCGATTTAGTTGCAAGCATTTTCATTTGATCGTATCCATCTTATTATTGTTGTTTCAACTATTTATATATAAATACAACCGACACACCGTGTAGGCAATATACTTTTTGTTGCTAGTACTATTTTTTTATTGTTGCAATCGAATTCCAGCCAATTATTTTCCTGGGTGTAAATATAATATTCCCCTAATTTCACGAACTTCCAATGTAGTTTCGCGTACTGTTCAGGAAAAAGAAGGAGAAGAGAATAATCTCAAATGATGGCTTTAAATCGGGACTTCCCGAGATTCCATGGGAGCCGTGAGTATACTTGAGTATACTCACGGCTCCCATTTAATAAATTTATTACTATTGAGATTTTATTGAAAATTTTTATAGAAATTGGAATTTTATTGAAAATTGCATCGAAATTCCATTTTATAAGTATGTCCTTTAAAATTACAAAGACTTTATTTTTCTTGAAAATATTGCCTAAATTAATACTTCCTGCAAATTCCATCAAAATTACAGAATTTTGTCAAAATTGATTGGTATTTAAAAAATATGTCAAAATTGCGTTTTACTAAAGAATTCGTTGAAAATAGTATTTTCTATAAAATTTTATCAAAATTATGTACATTTATTTCAGATAATTTTGTCAACATTTAATTTTTTAAATTTTGTCGAAAATAATGTTTTTTTCTATAAAATATGTATATCAGATTAAAATTTTCCAGAAAAATTCTTTGAAATTCTATATTTTTATTTCCTTTTTTTAAATTCCCTTCATCGGCATTTAATAAAGTCAGCAACCGGGCAGCGGCCACTAATCAGGGGTTATCGTCCTTTAAAGGCTCATCGATCTTTAATCCGTTCTGTAGTCCTTAATGCGCTCAAAATAGGTAATTGGCCAACGACATTTAATCCGGTCATCCACCGGGGTGGACCGATGGTCGGATTAATGAGAACTTATCAGATTAAAAGTCGATGACTGCGGGAATTTTGTCGAAATTTCTTAGAAAAATCCAACATCAATGTAATTTAGACGAAATATTAAAGAAAACCCAAATTTAGACAAAACTTATTTTCAGAAATTTTCTAGAGAAATTAAATTTGAACAACATTTTCTTGAACGAAATTTGAAAGAAAAATTAAATTTAGACAAAATTTATTTTCAAGAATTATTGTAGAGAATTGAAATTTTGACAATTTTTTGAAATGCAATCAATTAAACGTTTTGTCAAGAAAACAAAAAATAAATTTAAAAAAAATTTCTAGAGAAATGCAATAATTAAACGATTTTTCTAGAAAAATGCAATTTCAAAAAAATGTTTGCAGCAAACTACAATTTCGACAACATTTTCAAGAAAAATGCAATTTTACGAAATTTTGTAACAACAAAATAGATTTTAACAAAAATTTTTAGAATATATAAAATCTATAAATTTGAAGGAATTCTCTTAAAAAATCAATTTCAAGTTTTTTTTGTAGAAAAATTTAATTATGATGAAATTTTCTACAAAATTGTAATTTTTATTAAATTTTTTAAAGATGCAATTTCAAAGAAATTTTGCAAAAAAAAATGCAATTTCGAGAAGAAAAACTATAATTTAAAAGAAATTTTTATAATCATACAAAAAAAATGTACGTTAGTTTTATTGTCGGAAACTAACGTACTCTAAATGGGTCAAAGTGGGATTTTTTCCGGGACATCAGAATTCGTTTTAGAGGTATGGTTCCTTCGGCAAAGTTTCTTATTTTGATCCCTAGAATACGATTTTCACTGAGCAATGGGCGATTTTTGAATCGAACCGCCCTATTAGTCATATAGTCATATCTAGGGGGTGTTTGTGAATTTAGGAATGTATCATCTAGAGAATTGATGGCAGATTGGCTGTCCGAGAAAATGACAACGCCAGTGTTGCTTACTATGTTGCGACTAAGTTGGTGATTCACTTGGTGACTTCCCATATTGCCATTATTTCGACTTGATAGCCTCTGCAGGTATCTGTTAGTCTGTGAGCTATATCAAGACAACGTTCTTTACAGTGTACTCTGAAGCTAAGCTAATCATCAAGCTTCGAACCATCTGTGTAGAAGTGGAGATGGTTTCTGTTTCTTAGTATTCTGCCAACCCAAGCATCTCTCGCAGGTATCTTAGTGGTGTAGTTCCTCTCGAATGTTTACACTATTCGTATATAGTCCACACGGTCGGTTGTGCTATCCTCATGTGGCCGTAGATCTTATAATTCCACATTTATAGACGATCAAACTCGTAATGTCAATCTGTTGGCAGCATCTCTCGCCACAATATTAATGGCCAGTAGATGGAGTAGAACTTGTAGAGACTCAGTCGCTGTAGTCTTTAAAGTTCCGCTTATGTATAGGCAGGTAGTAGGTGTTCTGGGTTTTTGTGAGTTCCTGCCGTTAGCCCAACCCCGCCGTGCTCTAAACACCGGGGTAAATGCATGCGTCGACCAACGCCCCCACGCACTATGTGCATGAGCACCAAACAATTCCGTGTTTCTGGACACTTTTGCCCTCCTCCTCGGTTAGGAGCGGAGTCCATCTAAAACTCCTTGCCATTCTAAGGGTCAGGGCACCCGGTTGGTTTGCAACTCCACATCCGAGAATGATCTCTCCCAGCGATTTTGGTTTTAACCACAGCCACCACGTTGCATCCCATAGGGTCCTCACCAATAGTCAGGTCTTGGCCGTCACAAGGGCTTTCTTGACTCCCTTTGTACCAGATTAAGTGCTCTGGTCAGACTGCGTTGCCGAAGATACTACCAGTTAGACTCCAGAAAATCTAGGACTGGTGACCAATTTGGGATCACTGTCCAGTCCTCATCCTGGGAATAGATGGGAACTATAGGATTCGTAGATTCCCCGCATTGGCAGACATTCAGTTCTCTGAACCTTCCTAATTGTTTGGTAATTGATCGTTTATCACTTGCAGAGTTATAATAGTGAATACAACGAAGGTTGTCCTTAGGGCAGGTGATATGGATAGGGAGCTATTGTTGAAATTCGTATTTTTAGCGGCACAGTGGTGTAAAAAGGGTTAAACATGGTTCCATGGTGCTAGAGTAGCTCTTGAAAAGAACCTAGATATCAGAAGTGTTTTTTTTTTATAAAATCACAATTTTAGGCATAGTGGGACGGACAAAACGGGTTAATTTTGGTACAATGGGGCAAAAATGGAACAATGTGGCAAAATTGGAACATAAACTTGAGACATGAAGAGTTTTCCAAAATGTTAGTTTTTAGGAGCACATTGGGTGAAAAACAGTAATGTACAGTGGACAAAAATGGTTAGATATGGTAGAGGGGGGGGGTAAAAATAGATAATATGGTACAGTGGGGCGAATATGTTTAAAAATGGTACAGTAACACAAAAAGTGTTAAATGAAATCGTTTGTTGAACTAAAAGGAAATACGAGTAATTGTTTATTTTTTAATCGTAGTTAGAAACATAATAACAAAAACATATTCGTAACAAAGATCGGTAATTCTTCAACTCCTTTCTTCTTCTTAATGGACATACACAGATTTGACGACGGGAGCAGCATGGGCAACAACAGAGGTCTTGTGGTGGACTTGGGTATTGGAGTGATGAGACACAGCATGACTGAAGACGGGAGTGGCGGCAACAGTCTTGACAACGGGAGCGGCATAAGCTGTGTGGACAACTGGAGCAACGGTCTTAACGACTGGAGCGGGAGCGTAGGTGTGGACCACAGGGGTGGCAACGGTCTTAACGACAGGAGCGGCAGCGTAGGTATGGACTGTCTTAACGACTGGAGCAGCAGCATAAGTGTGGACCACAGGTGTGGCAACGGTCTTAACGACAGGAGCAGCAGCGTAGGTATGGACCACAGGGGTGGCAACAGTCTTAACGACAGGAGCAGCAGCATAAGTGTGGACTACGGGAGCAGCAAAAGTCTTAACGACAGGAGCAGCAGCATAAGTGTGGACCACAGGGGCGGCAACGGTCTTCACGACGGGAGTAACAATATGGGCCCTGTTGTGGACTTGGGTGAAGCTTTGGTGGGACACCGCTGAGGGCACAGCATGAGCCACTTTGGTGACCACAGGTTGCACGACATGGGTTTCAGCCACAAAACCAGGAGCAGCAACGGCAACAGCCAACAAAGCAAAGAAGGAGACCTTAAGAAATAGGCAAACAAAAAATATTTATGACACTTGAGATATAAATTCGCATTATTTTGTTCTTTTAGAGGCAACTTACAAATTTGAACATTTTGATACTGGGAGTTAAGTGTTGTGGTTTGTTGTTATCACTGAAATGTACTTGAAGTGAATGATAATTCAAATTGACATTTTTTCGATTTATATACGCAAATATCGTTGTTAGGCAATTGAAGTCCTTGCCTTTACCTGGGGATTGTTAGCTATTATTGTAATAGTTGTTTTCTTGGATTTGACCTTAAAGTAAAATGAGGCTTTAAGGCTTATTATTATCCACACAAATTATTATAATAGATTCGAGTCTGGCATGGTGTTCATAAACTTCTCATATTTTGTAGAAGATTGATTTATTTTGGCAAAATCATGTTCATAATTTGCGGTTTGTAGTTTCTTTTGTTGTTTTCTGTGTAGCCTAACATTGAACTTGAACTTGAGTAAACTTTAGAGTATAGCCCTCGATAATTTTTTGTATTTTATTTTATTCAAGAGTTTGGCTGATCAATTACCATTTTAAAATTATGATTAAAAGTGATTTCAAATTGAGTTTTAAATAATTTGTCTTTGCGTCGGGGTTTGCGGCCAATTAGATTGGTTTTGGTAACAAAAAAGAAATCACTTTACTCAAAAGTATCGGTTACAAGCTACTGTTTGATAGCTGAACTTTGTTTAGACGTGGGAATAAACCACCTCCACCTGATCTTATCGAGCTTTTGAGGTTTATTGTTTGGGTTGTTTTTTGCTCATTTATTTGCTAATGATCATTTAAAATTGAAGTAGGCTCTTTATGACTAAAGCGATGTACACACGAAATGTAAGAAAATACAACCGCGTGAACTTACAATTTTTGTCTTGCAACGTTGGCAGAAAGTCATCGCCAGTAAATTGTGAGACATTGTTGGATGTGGGTAGTATGCATCTCACAATTGTCTATAAAACATTTCTATTGACAATCCTGCCCAAAATATTTACAAAATATATAAAAAATATTTACAAAATATATAAAAAAAGTTTTCTTGAAATCGTCCGACCTGACAATTCACCTTTTGCTAGCAATCTGTCATTGCAAGTACATTTACAGCACTTTAACAGAGTTGATAATATTGTAAAATCAGACTACCGTGTGTACATAGCTTTAGTATTATTTTTTTGTTGGTGTAGCTTATCGCGAAGTTATTTTTACCCACTTTTACAATTGATTAGGCCTATTGGCAAATAATCAATTGATCTGCAGTTTTCCGTTTCGCCCTGAAGAATGATGATAGATCATTAATCAATGAGAGTGGTTGAGATGCTTATCTAATACAAAGAGTTTAATAAACTCGTACATATACGGTTTTCCAATAAGAGTGATATGATTTCTTTGAACAAAAAACACACTTATTTTTAAGGAAATTCAAAAGTTTTTTATTTAATGTGAAGTACAATCGATGCGATTAAGTTCTAAATAAAACGTCATTAAAATGGCCTCCACGACTTATTCTGCAGGAACGAATTCGATGAACCCAATTTTCGAGCACTTTTTCCACTAAATCATGTCGTATGTCATGAATGGTACGTTCAATATTGACTTGTAAAGCTTGAAGAAAGTCTGGTCTATTTCGAAAGACCAATGACTTCAAAAAACCCCACATGATATAGTCTAATGGTGTTAAATCACAACTTCTTGGAGGCCATTCAACGATTGAATTGTTTTTTCGCAACAATTCAATCGTTTCATTTGCTGTGTGGCACGTAGCCACAATCAGTCAATGGCAAAAAGATAGCTCTTAACGAGAGCTAAAATATTGCTCATGGGTGTCAAGGTCGTAGGTCGACTGGAAAGTATTTTTTTTTTGGATTTAAAATGGACTTAGCATCATTTTCAAATGTGAACGGAAAGTTTATTTTTGCTCTTGCTCCTTAACGGTACGTCGGATCGGGAATCGGTCAATGGCAAAAAGATAGCTCTTAACGAGAGCTAATATATATATATACTAGCTGAGCCCGGTGCGCTTCGCTGCCCATGTCAAAATTAGCGCTGTAGAAACTGTATTTTATATCCGATCAGTACGAAATTCGGCAGAAAGAGGTTTGTTATTACATGAAGGAATACTGCCAAATTCGGAGAAAATCGGTTCAGATTTAGATATAGCCCCCATATATATGTTACCCCCGATTTGACATGTAAGCGCTGTAGAAACTGTATTTTATATCCGATCAGTACGAAATTCGGCAGAAAGAGGTTTCTTATTACATGAAGGAATACTGCCAAATTCGGAGAAAATCGCTTCAGATTTAGATTAGTCCCCATATATATGATACCCCCGATTTGAAATTCAAGCGCTGTAGAAACTGTATTTTATATCCGATCAGTAAGAAATTCGGCAGAAAGAGGTTTCTTATTACATGAAGGAATACCGCAAAATTCAGAGAAAATCGGTTCAGATTTAGATATAGCCCCCATATATATGTTACCCCCAATTTGACATGTAAGCGCTGTAGAGACTGTGTTTTATATCCGATCAGTACGAAATTCGACAGAAACAGGTTTCTATTTTACATGAATGCGTATTCAAGGAAAATCGATTCAGATTTATATATAACCTCCATATATATGTTCCTCCAGATTTGGTTACAAAGCGCTATAGAAGTTGTACTTTACTTCCGATCATTACAAAGTTCTCCAGAAAAATGTTTCTCAATTTAGGAACGAATATTGCTTAATTTAGCGATTATCGGTTCAAAATACATTTACCAATTATTCCAAATTATTATCGCAATGACCCTTATCACATTGTTAGGGAGGTGTAGGGTATTATATAGTCGGCCCCGCCCGACTTTCTGCCTTTCCTTACTGGTATTAGTAATAAATTCAGTGAATGAAAAAATACCGAATTCAGTGGAAAGTCCAGAAAATAGAAATGTATACTTATAAAATGTCCAAATTCTTGTTTCATTGGTCATGCATCACATTATCATATTGCGATTGTATTGGAGTGAGCAGCTGTAATTATCGCATACCGAGCATTTTTGTTCATGTATTTCCTATATAATACTTGCAAGATATATGAAAATATGGGCTGTGCCACGCCCACTGGTCCTATTCCGCCCATTTGTAAGCCAATCACGTAGACTGCTACCAGATACATGTACGCAAAATTTCAACACTCTCGCTAACAAAATTAGCAATATAATTCAATTTCAAAATTTGGCTTATATGGGCGGTGGCACGCCCATTGGTCAGATCCCGCCAATTTTTGGAGCAATCACGTGGACTGTCACCAGATACATATCTACAACATGACAGCACTCTAGATAAAAAAATTGTGCAAGATATATCAATTTCGAAATTTGGCTTATAAGGGCGGGGCCACGCCCATTGGTCCGATCCCGCCCATTTTCTGACCAGTTACGTAGAATGCCACCAGATACATATACACAACATTGCAGCACTCCCGATAGTAAATTGTGCAAGATATCAAAATTTGGTCTATGTGGGCGGGGCCACGCCCTTTAGGCCGATCCCGCCCATTTTTGGACCAATCACGCAGACTGCCACCATATACATATACACAAAATTCCAGCACTCTCGCTAACATATTGTGCAAGTTATATCAATTTCAAAATTTGGCTTATATGGGCGGGGCCAAGCCCATTGATCCGATCCCACCCATTTTTTGACCAATTACGTACAATGCCACCAGATACATATACGCAACATTGCAGCACTCTCGATAGCAAATTGTGCAAGATATCAAAATTTCAAAATTTGGTCTATGTGGGCGGGGCCACGCCCGTTGGTCCGATCCCGCCCATTTTTGGAGCCATCACGTAGACTGCCACCATATACATATACATAACATTCCAGCACGCTCGCTAACAAATTGTGCAAAATATCTCAATTTCAAAATTTGGCTTATATGGGCGGGGCCACGCCCATTGGTCCGATTCCGACCATTTTTGGAAAATTCACATAATCTGACACTAAATGCATACACACGAATTTCAGCACTCTAGCTAAAAATTTTTCTCAATACCAAAATTTGACCCATATGGGCGGGTCCACGCCCACTTAATATATCGAAAATTCAAGTTTTCAGCACCCCCTACACATGTACATTCTGTGAAAATTTCAAGATGATCGGTCAAGCCGTTTAGACGTCTATACGGAACAAACAAACATACAAACAAACAAACAAACCCACAAACAGACACTCTCTTTTATATATATATAGATAGATAGATAGATAGATAGATATAATAATAAAAAAATGGACTTAGCGCACGAAAAGTTGCAATTGGAGAACGATTATTTTGATAATAAAACTGAATAATTTGTAAACGTTGTTCTTGCATATATCTCTCCATGGTGAAATTTTAAACACTACTGAATACAATGAAAAACAAATGTCAAATGACATGACATATTACAAATGACCGATACGTCACTTCGAAATCATATCATACCTATTGGAAAACCCGTTACAAACGATGTATTATATTCACAACAATTTTATCGTTTGTGAGCAAGAAATACTGACCGGTGATGCATCTATCCTTCTATATACGAAGAGAAAATCATCGTTTCGCCTATCAATGTTGTTTGATTTTATGCCAGAATCATTATGTTAATTGCTGTGGCCAACAATTGACTTGAAGACCAATAAAATAAGAATTTTTCGAATCCCCTCGCTTGTCGCTTTTGTACACCATAAGTCGGATTTTGTTGAATCCATATGACACTATACCAACGGACTTGGCGAGGTGGAATAGAGACTCGACAATCGACTGACCAACAGTTGTCAGTTGGAAGGAATCCATCACCAGCATCTTGGTGAAATTTTACTTAATACGAGTAAATTTTATTTTTTTTATGGATATGCAGAATACACTGAAAAAATATTTGTCATAAAATTAAAGAAATGCTCCAAAGACGTCCTTAGTCTTCAAAATAAGTACATTTTGTAATTAAAATTAAGAACATTTTATTAAAATTAAGTAAATTACTTAATATTATTGAATTTATCTATATTTTAAGTATAAAATGTACTTATTTTAAAAACTAATGACGTCTTTGGAGCCATTCTTTAATTTTATGACATTTTTTTTTCAGTGTAGTTAACGTAAAATGAGGACATCTTTTTACTAAAATAATATTTCTTGAAACAAGTTTGAATATTCATAAATTTAGCAAATCAGACATTTGCTGAAACATAGACATAAGGAAATTATGAAGTTATAAGTGAATACATGACTTATAGGAAATTTCAACTAGAAATGATTAAGAATCCTTATTAAGAGTCCATTAATTTAATCTAAAAATTAGGAAAACCATACTAAAATCAAGAACAATTAACTATTTTCGGACCATGTTATAGTCCCAAAAATGAATAAATGTCCCCTCTTTTTCAAACGACATTTTTATTTTTTGTGCAAATCGTCAATTGCAGAAACTTAGATGTCTGACGAAATATTTAAAATGTTACCCCGGGTCGAGAGTCGAACCCACAACCTTATGATTGTGAGCCAGAATACCATACAAGCGCTACGAATCCCTTTTGCGATTAAAATGAAAATTTCATTTATATTGAAATTTCCTCGTCACATATAGAAATATAGAATATGGACTCTTTTTTTCTTTAGATGATGACAATCTTTTTTCAAATTCAAATGTACAAATGATTTCAATGGTTACTCAAAAGTAGTACGAGTTAACTAGAATTAAGTTCAAAATATTTCATAATTGTGAGGAAATGTATGAACTTGATATAACTATACATATAGCGTCATACGAAGTTCAATATTCCTACAGTTTAGCTTTTTTTAATGTGCTGCAGGGTTCACCTTTTTTTAGTGTAGGGATTATTTCAGCTTGTTGGTCAGAGATGCATGGTCGGTTTTCTCAAGTCACTCAAGGATCCTGAGAGCCATGCGTCGGTCATTAAACTTCTTCTTTGAAGGACGGATAGTGCTGCAACAAAGAAGATGTCGATGGATCAGTAGGCTTGTTTTCAGGCCTAGTTTAATATCCTTGTATATTAGTTGTCGTTATAATTTTTTCTAGTTTTATTGCTATTAAGATTCGTAGTCGTACCAGTTAATTGCTTGTTTATTCGGTTTTATGTAGGTCCACGAGTATGAGGGGGTATGTAAGGTCTATCACGACATAGCTCACAAAACATGACAAGGTCTGAGTAGTTACTGAGGCTTCCAGGTATCACAAAATGCAGCAGTCAAAACAGTATACGGTAACACATGACTGTGAACCGACAAGTCCGATGAGCACGGTTCGCATAACACTCAGGACATCGAAAATCATTATGAGCCACTAGGTCAATTCTGTGGTTATCTGGAATAACAGAACATCTCAAAGAACAAAATGTTGAGGAGAGCCAACATACATTTCTTCTCGCCATACATTTGATACTAAATGTGTATAGTAGAGTGTTGGAAAATGTCACCAAAAATTAGACATACCTCGGAGGTTCGTCTATGGATCGATATACATAAATATAATGATTAGCTGAATATATTTAAGCCGAAATCTAAATTTTCTGACACATGTTGTTATTCCAGAAAATGACAGAATTTCTCTCTCGGTGGATATGTTAATAAGCAGAATTATCGTTTCTGGGGCAGCGAACATTCTCATATAGGTAAACCTCTAATATAATATCCGCCCAAAGTTAGTGTATGGTGGGCTGTTTTTGTTTGTGGCAGATGTTTGTAACACCTAGAAACATTACATCCTAAAGTATGCCAATCGACTCTGAATCACTGAGAAGATTGAACCAAATAACCCCAAAGAAAAAAGTCCAACGGTGTCAATTAAATGATCTTGGAGGCCAATCGCCACGACGTGAGATAACACGGCCATTGAATTTGTTGCGCAAAAGAGCCATTGTTTCGTTAGCTGTATGGCAAGTGACACCGTTCTGTTGAAACCACATATTATCCACATCCATATCTTCCAATTCGGGCCATAAAAACTTCGTTATCATTTCACGATACCGAACACCATTCACAGTATTTGCCTGACCAGCCTCATTTTGAAGAAGTATGGCCCGATGACGTCGCCAGCCCATAAACCGCACCAAACGAACTGGGCGAGCATGCTGAAATTAGCTCACAATTCTCCCGATTGTCGATTATGCTGATCAAAAAAACATCACGAAGTGCACGAAATGGATTTTGATTTGAACGCCCATTTTCGTAAAAGGCTCAAAAAACTTTAACGCGTTGCTCGATTGTGTATCTTTCCATGGTTCAAATTGAGTTAGTCTGAAATTGAAAAATGTCAAATGAAATGCCGAAAAAAACTTGACGTTTAGGTGTGGTTCACACTCAGTATCGGCCCTTACAATTTAACCACCCTTTATAAATAAGTTATGAAGCACATTTAGAACGATATGCTGAAATGTCATCAATATCTGCCCACACTGAAAAACTTAACTTCTAAGATTTTTTCTTTGATTTGGCTCCAAAGACAAAGACTATTAAAATAAGTACATCTTATACTACAATTAAAGTCATAAATCATCTTTAGATCAGGACATCAAACGTCTTTGAAAAAATTACGCCTTATACTTCGATGAAAGATTTCACATTTTTAAATCTATTACGCCTTGTACTTCGATGGAAGTCTTCACATTTTTAAATCTATTACGCCTTGTGCTTACATCAAATACATAAAATTACTTCAGATTAAATACATTCTGTAATTAAACTAAGCACATGCTGTACTTTCCACAAGTGTAAAATATGTTTCGTAAAATATTTTTTTATTTAATTATTTGTCTAAACGTTCGTGATAAATTTTGTTTTTTGTTTAGAGGGAATACCTATTCTAATGGATAAATAAATGATAGTTGGAAAACATTTTCCTAAAAAAATCGTTCTCTTCGAATGAGCTGCGGTGGCAAATATATTACTTGACGTGGCTATTTTTGAGTTGAAATACCAGAAGTTAGGAATTCTTTTTATTCATTTGGGAGAAGCTAGGTCTCTTGGAGCTGGTGTTTTAAAGCTGAACCTTGCTGAATGATTGGTATTGAGCTTTTTGCCATACATTTTTGTAAAAAAGTTTGAATTCTGTAAAATTATAGAGACTTCTTATGCAGGAGAATGTCCTAGTTACAAATCAATAACGATTCAAAGACCAAAATAAAACAAACGAAAATACAATATGTGATGTTGTATTCATACTATAATATGATATAATAAAATATGTCAGAAAATATCAAAATATATTTTTAATGATATTTTCTTGCAGTGACATATTTCCGTTAATATTAATTTTTTTGGAAATTATTATTTACGGAAACATTTTTTGGCTTCTACTGAAATTTTTTAAATTTTGAGTTTTTACCCTTTTATGGAACTGTTATATGTAAATATTTCTTACTCATAAATTAAGACTTGTTGGCATCAACATTTTTGTATCGGTTCGAAATTATTTAATATGACACATCGTTAGCAAAACATGCAAATATGCTAAGTCCAGTTTCAAAAAGTTCTCAGAAGGAAGAACATTTTTTTAACTGTTTCTATTTAATATAATTTTCTTTCTGCAAATACGCGAATGATCTTTTATTTGTTCCGCTTAAATATCATGTTTTGCATGTTTGTGTGAACTTAGCATGTTTGTTTGGTGATTTCTTTTTTCTATATGATGTATTTTTAAATCTTCTATCATTCTATAAAAAATCTAAATTTTCATAAAATTAGATGTAGCAAAGTGGCATATTTAGTTAATGATATTCTATAAAAATAATATTTTATTTATTCATTATGGAAATATTTGCAATTTACTGCGACAGCGGAAAAACAACGTTGGATAGTTTACTCGTATTGTTGCAACATCGGCTTTATTCCGTTCTTTCTTGAATACATACATACACACATTTACGGTCGTTTTGCATTGTTTTTGTCAAAGTAATAAATTCGTAAACGCACATATAAACTCCACTACTCTGAATGTCCGAAAGATATTTTATGACTCTTTTTAGTTATCATTGCGCGTAACTACAACGCACACACCCACATTTGGTAATCTACCACTGAGACAAATCTAATCGTCGTATAAGCAGCCAGTCAATATTTCCTGATAATTTATTTTCGACTACCTGTTATGCACTCTGCCGACAAACAGCCGCCGAAACTGATGCTATTAATGTAGAATTATAAACGTCCACTCGCATAAGCGCACACAACCTTTCTCTACCACCGCTCAACAAGAACTGATTCCAAACAATTCCAAACACACTTCACTGTAACTCTCACTATTATTCTCAATTTTGTGACCAAAAAGAGTCTAAATTGTCCTCTCGCAGATAAAAACGATCTCTTAATTTAACCTTAAATTTAAAAATCAAAGAAAATTTGACTGAAAATTAAGGCTAAATTGTTTTTAAAAACATGACATGAGAATTTCTACATTTTTAAGGAAAAAATCTTACAAAGTATGAAAATATGTACTTGATTTAATGACATTTGCACTAAAATCGATTATTTGTCCTTTAATTTTATGACGCAACGTTAAAATCAACATGACATAGTGTTATGGACATCTTATCATAGAAGTAAGAAAATTTACTTTAAACGAATGAAAATTTCTTTGAAATCAAGTAAATTTTCATAAATTCAAAGAAATTTGTTCTTCAAACAAAGACAGATTAAATCTCTGATTTAAGGGCAAACTTGTTTTTAATTTAATGTCAAATTTTTGTTCAGTGCATGAACGTTAGTGTTATTAGATCTCACGTAATCGAATTACGATACGAAACGGATGCGGGAATTAGGCCCCTGGTAATATTTTAAGAAGATAATGATTAGGCCGGGTCGATGTGTGGGGAGGCAAAAAAAGTCGCCATTACTCAGTGAAAATCGTATTCTAGGGATCAAAATAAGAAACTTTGCCGAAGGAACCATACCTCTAAAACGAATTCTGATGTCCCGGAATTTGGGTCGAACTTTTGGGTAGGGGCAAATTTTGAAAAATCCCACTTTGACCCATTTAGAGTGCTCCAATCGAGTCCAAATGTATGACCGACCCCCACTAACTTTAGAGGCCCGACCCACCCATGCCAGTGGCACACCCTCTGGAACCCCCTGGGTGTTCCATACATTTGGACTCGATTGGAGCACTCTAAATGGGTCAAAGTGGGATTTTTTCCGGGACATCGGAATTCGTTTTAGAGGTATGGTTCCTTCGGCAAAGTTTCTTATTTTGATCCCTAGAATACGATTTTCACTGAGCAATGTTCGATTTTTAAATCGACCCGCCCTAATAATCATACTTATAAATGTTCGCCTGTGAAGCAGCGAGTACTTGCTAGTACATAACTATGATCCCATTTTCACTTTCACACCTGTACTTCAATTACAAAAATACATGGACAGACTGATGGACATAGATAAATGGGCTCAGAAAGAGATTCTAAACCTATGCGTTTAATAAACTATTGGTCTAACTCTTCTCCTTTTGGTTGGTAAAAAAAGTACCTAAACGACAATAACTTATACCCCACTCTGAGGTAGGGAATATTTAAAAAAAAAACACGATAAACAATCAATCATATTTCTTCCGTCCAAAATTGCCAAAACAACTCCCAAATGATTTCTAACAATTAGAACTATCAAAAATTTAAATACATACATAAAAACAACAACACCTGAGCGAATAGCATTGAAATGATCACAAACGCCTATATCAACTTCAATTGATCACTTGAAATTAATTTGCAAAAAGAAAACAAAAACGCCAAACAATAATCGAAAAGTGGCTAAGAGCAGGTGAAGTAGTAATTATTCGCACAGTACAACAAAGTTCAAGTATTAAACAGTAGCCAAGAGTAACTGATACCTTTTTGTCTTTTAAAGCAAAGTGCTCTTTAAAACGATTGAAACCACCACTCCAATTAGACAAAATATATATTTAAAGTTTTTTTTTTCAATTACAATCAACAACGCTGAAATGATAACTCCATTGAATAAAATCCACAATGTATTGGATTGTATTGTTCGAGTATTGTGATAAAGGTTTGTTTTAAGGTTTACTTTGGTTCAAGTTCAATGTTAAACTAAAAAAATAAAAAAAAAAAAGGAAAAACATGAAAACAACGCAAATTATGAACATGATTTTGGCAAAATAAATCAATCTTCCACCAAAGTATTTGTTATTATATTTATTTATCAGCACCATGCCAAACATAAATTTATCATAATACGAGAAATCTATTGAATACCCTAAACGGGTATCTAATTTAAGGTCACCTGCAAATAATAACTAACAATGCTGGGGTTATTAATAACTGAACTAAGAAGCAAGGACTTAAATTGCCCATAATCGATATTTGCGTATATAAATCGAAAATTTGTCAATTTGAAATATCATTCACTTCAAGTACATTTCAGTGATAACAACTCTCAACTCCCAATTTCAAAATGTTCAAATTTGTAAGTTGGAACAACAAGAATTTAATTTGGGTATTGTAATAAAACTGTTTTTTGTCTATTTCTTAAGGTCTCCTTCTTTGCTTTGTTGGCTGTCGCCGTTGCTGCTCCTGGTTTTGTGGCTGAAACCCATGTCGTGCAACCTGTGGTCACCAAAGTGGCTCATGCTGTGCCCTCAGCGGTGTCCCACCAAAGCTTCACCCAAGTCCACAACAGGGCTCATATTGTTACTCCCGTCCCCGTCGTGAAGACCATTGCCGCCCCTGTGGTCCACACTTATGCTGCTGCTCCTGTCGTTAAGACCGTTGCCACACCTGTGGTCCACACTTATGCTGCTGCTCCAGTCGTTAAGACAGTCCATACCTACGCTGCCGCTCCTGTCGTTAAGACCGTTGCCACCCCTGTGGTCCACACCTACGCTGCCGCTCCAGTCGTTAAGACCGTTGCTCCAGTTGTCCACACAGCTTATGCCGCTCCCGTTGTCAAGACTGTTGCCGCCACTCCTGTCTTCAGCCACGCTGTGTCTCATCACTCCAATACCCAAGTTCACCACAAGACCGCCGTGGTTGCGCCAGTTGTCAAAACTGTTGTAGCCTCCCCAGTTGTCCCCGTTGTCCATGCTGCTCCCGTCTTCAAATCTGTCTATGTCCATTAAGAAGAAGGAGAAAGTTGAAGAATGATCGATCTTTGTTACGAATATGTTTTTGTTATTTTGTTTCTAACTACGATTGAAATATAAACAATTACTCGAAAAGAAAATAATATTTTTTTTGTTTAGTAAACGATTCCTTCTGAAAACGTATGTATACTTATATGATTATATGCTATTGAAGAAAGAGTACTTCATAATACAGGGTTTTCCAATAAGAGTGATATGATTTCATTGAAAAAAAAAACACACTTATTGTTAAAGAAATTCAAAAGTTTTTTATTTAATGTGAAATACAATCGATACAATTAAGTTCTAAATAAAACGTCATTCAAATGGCCTCCACGACTTCTTCTGCTGGAACGAATTCGATGAACCCAATTTTCGAGCACTTTTTCCACTAAATCAAGTCGTATGTCATGAATGGCACGTTCAATATTGAAGCTTGAAGAGAGTCTGGTTTATTTCGAAAGACCAATGACTTCAAATAACCCCATAAGAAATAGTCTAATGGTGTTAAATCACAACTTCGTGGAGGCCATTCAATATCACAATTTCTTGAAATAATCGAATCTCCAAACTTTTCTCGCAACAATTCAATTGTTTCATTTGCTGTGTGGCACGTAGCCACAATCGGTCAATGGCAAAAAGATAGTTCTTTACGAGAGCTAAAATATTGCTCATGGGTGTCAAGGTCGTAGGTCGACTGGAAAGAGTTTTTTTTTGGATTTAAAAAAATGGACTTAGCATCATTGTCAAATGTGAACGGAAAGTTTAACGGAAAGAGAGAACGCTTGTGCCACAGTGCTCTGTCTGCTTAAGCCGCTCAAATTAAGCCCTTCGGCGATCAAAATTTATTTCCATCAGTCAATACGTCGCCAACGAAAATGTTCAACTGCTTTGTTTTCTGGTGCGTAAACTTGGCAAACCAAAGAACTTCTAAAAAAACGTTAGACAATTTCAGATGTTCAGATGTGAACTTCACCGCCACTTTTCGGTGCCGATTTTTGCTATTTTTTGTTGACAGTATTTATAAGAATTTGTTCATAGCTTTACCATCACCTACCGGCTTCTAATATACAAATCTTCCCGTTACGGATCCTAAGAAAGGAAAATAAACTTTTGCTTTCCAATACATACGAGTATACATATTTGGAGTGAACCTTGCCCTACAATTATAAATATTAGCTCCCACATACCATCCCTCCGACTTGTCGTTTGAAAGACCTCAAGCGGTTAGTCCCTTTTGGAGATGATCAATCACTAACGTTTTCTGTATTATGATCGAACCAAAATACGAACAATGGACTTGGCGGATCAACGAATTTTTTATGTAACTATTGATAACACTATGCAATATGCTTAATGCTATTTTGGTCCATACGCCATTTTTGTGTTTTTTGAGTTAGGAGTTGATAATATGGGTTCCAAGCATGCTCTTTCAGAATCTGCAATCATTCCTATCTCGCCTAGTTTTCGAGATATTGGTAGGGTAAATTTGTTTTACTCTGAATAACGGGAAATAATTTCGATATTTTTGTTATATGTCTCAATTTTTCTATCGCCCTATATTTTTCACTCAGTATTTTACGTTCTTTCGATCACAATATGTAAATTAGTGTCCTTCCATACCGACCCTTTTTGTGATCCATGTAATACAAATACGAAAAAATATTAAAATAAAAGTGGATATGGACCAAAATGACACGTACAAAAAATGTTATAACTTGCTTATTTTTGGATGTAATGGCATAGAAATGCATGAGAATCATACAAACACTGTTGGGAACCCTATGAAATAAAAAGTGTGTAACTCTTCAGTCCCGTCTTTACTCAAACAATAAATTGCGTTTTTCTCCGATCATACAAAATGGCGTATGGAACAAAATAGCATTGAGCCGACGATTTTCTGGTCTAACATGGCATCCTAAACACGAAAAAATTTTAAAAACAATTTTTATGGTAAATTTTTTGAACAAAAAAATTCTTTTAAAAATTCCCATTTTAGTATTTGGAGCGTATTTTTATACCCTACACCACACTGTGGTACAGGATATTGTAAGTTTGTTTCACGGCAGATGTTTGTAACACCTGCAAATAGCACAGCTAGACCCAGCTTAAAGTATACCGATCGACTCAGAATCACTAGCTGAGTCGATTTAACGATGTCCGTCCGTCTGTCCATGTAAAGTTGTTCGTCGACTACAGGTCGCAATTTCACTCCGATCGTTCTGAAATTTTGCAGTTTAGAGTATTTCGCGGCTGTTAAGACCGCTATTGAATTTGGTTGAAATTGGTTCAGATTTAGATATAGCTCCCATATATATCTTTCGTGCGATTTGGCCCTTTAGTCCTATAGAAGCTGTATTTTACATCCAATCGTTTTGAAATTTAGAATGGTAGAGTTTCTTGATCCATGAACCAACATTGCCGAATTTGAAGAAAATCGGTTATGATTTAGCTATAGCTCCCATATATATGTTTCGTCCGATTTGGCCCTTTAGTCCTATAGAAGCTGTATTTTACATCCAATCCTTTTGAAATTTAGAATGGTAGAGTTTATTGATCCATGAACCAACACTACCGGAGTTGAAGAAAATCGGTTATGATTTAGCTATAGCTCCCATATATATGTTTCGTCCGATTTGGCCCTTTAGTCCTATAGAAGCTGTATTTTACATCAAATCCTTTTGAAATTTAGAATGGTAGAGTTTATTGATCCATGAACCAACACTACCGGAGTTGAAGAAAATCGGTTAAGATTTAGGTATGGCTCCCATATATATGTTTCGTCCGATTTGGCCCTTTAGTCCTGTAGAAGCTGTATTTTACATCCAATCATTTTGAAATTTAGAATTGTAGAGTTTCTTGATCCATGAACCAACACTACCGAATTTGAAGAAAATCGGTTAAGATTTAGCTATAGCTCCCATATATATGTTTCGTTCGATTTGGCCCTTTAGTTCTATAGAAGCTATATTTTACATCCAATCGTTTTGAAATTTAGAATGGTAGAGTTTCTTGATTCATGAACCAACATTGCCGAATGTGAAGAAAATCGGTAAAGATTTAGCTATAGCTCCCATGTATATGTTTCATCCGATTTGGCTCTTTAGATCCAATCGTTTTTATACCCTACACCACACTGTAGTACAGGGTATTATTTAAGTATAAAATGTCCCAAAAGTAAATTTATGTAAACAATTTATACATGAATTACAAAATGTATATATCAGAGTTATTCAATATTACGAGAGTTGTGTAGGGTATCATATAGTCGGCACCGCCCGACTTTAGCCTTTCCTTACTGGTTTAAGTATATGCTCGACAAAGCCGGAAAACATTTTAAATTGAAGGAAATTATGAGGATTATAGAGGACTATATATGTATATATAAAGTTAATAATGATATTTTCACGCGGAAATAGAAGTTTAGCAACTGTTTAAGTTAGAATGTTCCTTTGAATTTCGTTTATGTCATTGATTTGTTTCGGTGCATATATTGGCCAATTTATCGGGCATACATACTCGTTAAAATCTGCCTACTCCTCATTACTACATCCTTGTAGTATTAGCTTTGCAGATTTTAACGAGTAACGATTCGTTTTCTTGTTCTTGACACTTGCTCCGCCACCTCTCTCCATCTTGGACCGTCGCTCGAATAAGTACATCTTGCTGTACAAATATATTTAAGGTAAATCTTCGTTACCAAACTTAGCAGCAAAAACAACAATAAACCTCAGGCACCTTGGCCAAATACTTAATAATCAAATACTAAATCCCCTGTGTTTTATTTCTTATTTCTTTTTACACGCGTTCGGCGTAAACATTGGTCGTATCGAGCCGGATTTGAGCTGCCGCTGCCCTACATCGTCTTGGAATTGGTTTTTGCTGTCTTTTCGTCAAGGAAAACATCCCTCAGTCATCAACAAACCATCAATTTACAACAAAAACATCGGTACGTACATTCAGTAGACTAGTGAGTGTAGCGAGTGTTTTTATTTATTTACAATAAAACAAACGATTTTGGTCGGCTTTCAAAACCCTTATCGCGTTTTTTGTTGAAATATACAGTCCACGTCATCGTTATTTCGTTGCTAAATCACGTTAAAAATCAATCGGGAATAATTCTATTCCATATACAAAGAATTAATATTTTTAATATTTCGTTTCGGTTTGATTTGTTCGGTTTAAATTGTTAAAAAAATTCCAAATCATTTCGGTCGTGCAGAGTGTAGTGCTTAGTGTCGCTCGTTTATACATTCGATTGTTTGTTTTGGTTTTCTACTGTCAATGCCTTCGGCTGCAAGAGCGCCCATTTAGTGTAACAATAACAAAATATTCGAACGAGAACCTCTCCTCTTGCTACTCCCTTCACTCGTTGTTTGGGTCATACATTGTACATTGTTAATGTCGCCTTTGCTTGGCTCCGTTTAGCCAACATACTCGTACATACATTCAATCAACATTGCTCGAATGTGGTGCTTCGAACCTTATCGAACATAACTACTACATACGAGGTTGCATCGAACTTATTTCGATCTCATACCTACAGTGGGTTCTAGAAAAACGTGCTTTTAGTGGAAAATACAGTAAATATTTTTATCGTGATATTTTTTTAAATAGTGATAGAGGTACACTACACATAAATTATTTTCGGTCTTATTTGACACCGTGTACCCTACATTCAGCCAATTCGACCTTTTTGAAATAAAAGTGTGATTTGTGATATTTTTGGTTTTCGATTCGGTTGATTGTCTTTTTCGCTGGGTTTTCGGCACATGATCAACGTGCACCCTACATTCGGTCAACTCGACATATAATCGATTTTTCGAATAATTTGTTAATTATTGAAATTTTCGTTTTTGGTCATTTCATTTGTGTATATTTGGACACAAATGTACTACATTCGGTAGTTTTTGTAACACAATTGACTGATAAATTTCGTTATTGCAGAAAGAAAGTATTTCATCGAAATATTTTGAGTTTTCTATACACTGAGACAAATATATTGAATATTTTTGGGCATTTTCTCAAAATCTTGAACGATTTTCGTCATTTTTGACATTATCTTTGCATTGGTTGAAGAATTTGTTTTTAGTCGTTTATTTTTAATTTGAGAATTTTGATTATTTACGTTTGATCTCATTTGGAGTTTTTCGATAAACCTTTGCTGTTTTTCGAACTTAATTTTTTGGAATCTTCCCACCTAGCGATATTTGATTGTCTTTTTGTCCCTTTTCGAAATTTGTTTAGCGTTATCTTTGGAAGAACACTTCGTAAAAATGTCTCTTACTCCCCTTGACTTCTTCGTAAGAGCTTCGGATTCTCTAGTCAAGTTTGACACATATTTTCGTCTTCTAAAAGATGAGGATATAGATATATATGGTCTTGAGGTTCGCAGTTCTGAGTTAAACATACTTTGGACTGGCACCCAGGAAATGTTCGAAAAGTGTATTGATTACTTGTCCTCTTCCAAAGACGCGGGGAAAGCGGACATCGACTCGGTGGACAGTAAATATGATGTGTCCCATCAAACTTATATGAATTGTCTGTCCGCTATTAATAGGAAATTGGCACAGGTTAAAAATAGCTCTAATAGATTGTCCCTCAATTCGACTAATCGTAGCTCCGTTGATTCATTGGTACAACAAACTCTCAGGGACTCACAGGATACACACTTATGTAACAATATGAGTACATCGACAAACACTTCGCGCGAAATCGGTACGCAAGTGGATTATCCGTCTACATCAAGTTTAGGTCCGCCTCTTAGCGACAACGTACACAATCTTTCGTTACCGCCATGTGACATAGACGATTTTGAGGGCGATATCTTATCGTGGCCCACATTTCGAGACTTGTTTACCGCAGTCTATATTAACAACACTCGTTTAAGTGACATCGAGCGCTTGTGTCATTTGGTTGGTAAGACTAGTGGAGAAGCTCGCGAGATTATCTCGAAATTTCCACTAGTAAATCGTAGTTTTGTTCTCGCGTGGAAAGCATTAGGTGATTCGTACGACAATCCTCGGCTTCTCACCCACAATCAATTGAAAATTCTGTTTTCGCTTCCGGTACTCGAAATCGAAACAAGTTCAGGATTGAAGTCAATCCAGCGCGGCATAAATGGATGTCTATCGGCGATGTCCATTTACGAGATTTTGACTGATAATTGGGATCCGATTTTAGTATTCATTTGCCTCCAACGGCTACCTAAACTTACGCAAACGTTATGGGAGCAAAGTGTGAAGGATAAATCGTCTCTTTCATCGTGGAAAGAGTTGGATGCCTTCTTGACTGAGAGAATTCGCACACTTATGTGCCTTCATGGTATGAGGGGAGATGAATCTCCAAAGCACTCAAATGCGAAGAAGATCCATGCTCGTACTAATGCAGCGTCTTCGGGATCTTGTCGTTCTTCTCCATCGGGTTGTATTCTTTGCCCTGATCAAAATCATAAAATTTACTCGTGCCCACGTTTTTTAAGTTCTACGCCTTCGGATCGATTCGCTATAGCCAAACGCCACCGTTTATGTGTAAATTGCCTGCGTAAAGGCCACGAAGTTAAAAATTGCGATAGCAGACGTCGTTGTCTGAAATGTAATCGGAATCATCATTCTTTGTTGCATCGTGACGAGCCCACTCCGAGTAATTCGACTCGAGTGGCAAGCACAGCAAACGCGAATGTGCCTTCTGCTCCTCCACTTGAGCATTTTGAACCATCCACATCGGCTGGATGTGCATCTCGTCAATCTTTTCATGTCGCGCAGAATAAATCTGTCATATTGGGAACAGCCATGGTGAATATCGTTCATCACGGTGTTTCGTATTCTGCTAGGGCGTTGATTGACCCAGCTTCAGAGAGCTCTTTTATATCGGACAGTCTTCAAAATCGGTTGCAGCTTCCGTCAAATCGTACCATCGCTAATAATATTTCTGGAATAAACGGTGTAGTTTCGGCCACTTCTGGAAAAAGTTGTCAATTGAATATAAGCTCTTGCGTTGATTCCAAAATTGTATTGAAGACAAACGCCATAGTCCTTCCTTCCATTTCGGGAAACCTACCTTCCTTTGCGGTCACTTCGGACCTCAAAGCTCAGTTACCCAATATTCGTTTGGCTGACTCGAATTTGTTTGATTCTCGCCCGGTAGAAATTTTGATAGGAGCTGACATATATCCTAAAATTCTTCTAGAAGGTTTTCTTCGAAATTCGTCAGGATCGTTGCTCGCTCAAAATACTGTATTTGGCTGGGTTATTACTGGTGGTCTTCCTACCTAACGAGCACGTACACTTTCATAAAAAATTAGCATAGCTTATGCCTTTCGTTCGTATTTAGCGTCGCACCTCCTTTAAATTTACATCGTATATTTATAACTTATTTGAATTCGAAATATTACTAGAACTTGTCGTGATCTAAATCTTTTGAAAAACGTTAATTTCATATCTCGATGTTTCGCGGAGTCTATATAAAAAGCAACTAACTAGATTAACACCATCTCCCCTACATTTGAATACTCACTAGGAAACTGAATTTGCGTTCCTTACTAATTTACTTATAAACATATTATATCTTTAATTTAATTGCTAGTTCTAGTTGTAGATTTGTTCGTGCGTGGGAGTCCGTAATGGCCCTCACTCGTGGTCTCTAATGACCCGTCACAGGCTCCTTAATAGTCCTGTCCTTTGTGGGAGTCCTTGTGGCCCTCAATCGTGGTCTCTAATGACCCGTCACAGGCTCCCTAATGGTCCTGTCCTTTTGTGGGAGTCCTTGTGGCCCTCGCTCGTGGTCTCTTATGACCCGTCACAGGCTCCCTAATGGTCCTGTCCTTTTGTGGGAGTTCTTGTGGCTCTCGCTCGGAGTCTCTAATGGCTCCGTCACAGGGTCCCTAATGGCCCTGTCCTATCGCGGGGTCCATAATGGCCCATCCGCTTGCGGTCCCTAATGACCATTAATTTCGCGGCGTCCACAATAGCCTGTTCGTTTGAGGTCCCTCATGACCATTAATTTCGCGTGGTATATATATTTGTTGGTCCATCCGCTTGCGGTCCCTAATGACCTTTCCTTTTCGCGGGGTCCCTAATGACCCATCCGGTTGCGGTCCCTAATGACCATTCCATTCGCGGGGCCCATATATATATACATACACACACATATATGTATACATATCGAAAAAATTATGTAAAAAAAAAATATTAATTATACTTAGTTGCAGCATCCCCTCGATGTTGCAAGGTGGCCGGAATGTTTAAGTTAGAATGTTCCTTTGAATTTCGTTTATGTCATTGATTTGTTTCGGTGCATATATTGGCCAATTTATCGGGCATACATACTCGTTAAAATCTGCCTACTCCTCATTACTACATCCTTGTAGTATTAGCTTTGCAGATTTTAACGAGTAACGATTCGTTTTCTTGTTCTTGACACTTGCTCCGCCACCTCTCTCCATCTTGGACCGTCGCTCGAATAAGTACATCTTGCTGTACAAATATATTTAAGGAGTAAACGTAAACTCGTCTTTTGCTTCCCTACGCCCCCGCCGGCGTAAACAGCAACAGTCGATTAAACAATTAGAAACAATCGAAAAAAATCATAAAAAATAGAAAAAATGGCAAAAAAATGTGAAACAAGAAAACAATGCACATTTGAAGAAAATCTATGGATAAGTGTAGAAACACAGCACTTTTGGTAGAAATAAGAGAATTTCAACATAATCCTGTTTTTATACCCCCACGATTGTGAACACATATATCAGTCGCTGCAGCCCAACCAAAAGTGTAACACATCGAAGGCGTGACCTAAGAGACCCCCCCCCCCCCCCCGAACGGAAATCCGTTTTGGTCCATTTTAAGTCATTTGAGTAATGTCCGTCAGCCCGTTCGTCTGTCAGTACGGCTGGTGCGGACGAAAACTTTCGACTGGAGTAACCGATTGACTTCATATTTAGTATGTGTTCATATTTGTATACCCTCCACCATAGGATGGGGGGTATATTCATTTTGTCACTCCGTTTTGATCTGAGACCCCATAAAGTATATATATTCTTAAACGTCGTAAAATTCTAAGACGATTTAGACATGTCCGTCTGTCCGTCCGTCCGTCTGTCTGTGGTAATCACGCTACAGTCCGCAATAATAGAGCTAGGTTGATAAAATTTGGTATAAATATTTCTTATAGTTGCAGGTTCTTTGGGATTGCAAATGGGCAATATCGGTCCATATTTAGATATAGCTCCCATATATAGCATCTAACTTGTTGTGATTCCTACTTGTTCCTACTGTTCGCATCTACTATATTTTTTGGTGTTTTTCGGTGTTACTTTCTTTAGGATTGAGTTATTTTGTGTGGTCACATGCTATCCATGGTGGAGGGTATATAAGATTCGGCATGGCCGAACTTATCGCTTTTACTTGTTTTCTATCAAAGATGTACCATGTTGATGCACTCCATTGAGTACCTCCCCCACAAAGGGTAAAATTTTTGTGAAATATCGATTCTTTAATAACTTTTATACTACTTCTCGTAATCTTCCGCTATTTCACACATGCAAACACTTGAAATTTTGTACAATGTAATGCTTTTCAAGCACCCTTAGTCTATTGAGAACTTGGCTTTATAGCCACTCCTCTTTTGGTACCCCCCCCCCCCAAACAAAATGGCCAAATTAAAAAAGATGAAAAATTATTTTTTTAGATTGTCTCAATTTTTACAATGTTGGTCGTAATTCATACATTAAAACATAGAATTTTTTCTTCAAATATGCATTGTTTTCTTAGTTAGGATGCTGGCTGGTTTTTTTTCGCGCCAGAAAAAAACTAATAGCTTTCATCCGAAACCAATGTCGTTAAAACCTGTGGGCTGTTTAAAGTTGTGAACTTTTTAAAATAAAAAGGGGCAGGGTCAAAAATGGGCATGCCATAATTTAAAATTGGAATATGCCAAAAAGTGTCGTCGATCGAAATTTGGTACATACGGTACATATATCGAAAACGTCACTAAAAATGGGCCTACTTATAGTAACAATATTTAAAAAATAAATATTTCAGAAACTATGAACCCGTAGAACTAGTAACATGCGCTAACTCTAGTAACTAGAGTTCGTATCAGAAATTTCACCAAAAGTGGGCGTAGAAGTATGAAATTTAAAAATTATGCTAGTTTTTATCCCCTCACCTTAGAGAGGAGGGTATATATAATTTGCTACGAGCCAAAAGTGTAACACATCGAAGGAGTGGCCTAAGACCGTTAGTATGTTCGGCGGAAATCCGTTTTGGGTAATTTTAAGTCATTTGAGCAATGTCCGTCCGTCTGTCTGTGTGTATGTCTGCTGGCTGGTGCTCACCAAAACTCTCGAAAGGAGTAACTGATTGACTTCAAATTTTGTATGCCGTAATATTTTCTTCTATCTCCGGCTAAGTTCGAAGATGGGCCATATTGGTCCACTCCTTCTACTACCTCCCCCACAAAGGGTTAAATTTTAGTAAAATATTGATTCCTTAATACCTTCTATACTACTAAATCGAAACTTCTGAAATTTCACACATAGTATTAGTTTGATAGTCGCTAACACCCTTTTTGGTACCTCCCACACAAATGGACAATTTTGCACCAAAAGTTAACAGCCTATAACCAGTGCATACAAATACCTGAAATTTTGCACAGTGTAATGCTTTTATAGTACTTAAAGTCCAGAGATATGTGCGCGTTATTGGAACGCCGCTGTTGGTACCTCTCACACAAATGGATCATTTTGTACCAGAAGTTACCAGCATATAACATTAAAACCAGTGCATACAAATACTTGAAATTTTGTACAGTATAATGCTTTTATAGTACCTAGAGCCCAGAGAAAAGTGGGCGTCATTGGCACGCCCCTTTTGGTACCTCCCACATTAATGGACCTTTTTGTACCAAAAGTTAATACATTTTATCTTTAACACCAGTGAATATAAATACTTGTAATTTTGTACGGTGTAATGGTTTGTACCTCCCACACAAATGGTCCATTTTGTTTCAAATGTAAACAGCTCTTAACTTTAATACCAATGCATACGTTGAAGTTATTAAATGTAATTTAAATTGATAATAATTTAATTAAAACAAAGGCACTCAAGGTGAGGGGATACATAAGTCGGTTTACCCGACTGAACTACTTACTTGTTTAATTTTTTTTCCTAAAATTCCATTCTTCCTTCCATATGGATGGTACTTTTAATATTTGGACCACATTTTTTAATTGTAATCTTGAGCTCTGTTACTCTTTAAATTTAAGAAAATTACAAGGCCCACATATCGATACCTCCATTCTAAACTATGCCAAGTGCAAAAAGGTAGTTTTTCAGGAGAGGCTTTCAAAGTTTGAACAATTTTTAAAATTTGTACTGTTTTGTGAATAACTTTTGATTGGGTTGATAGATAAACACCAAATTTTGACTGAATATAATTGGGAATATTAGGAAATGAAAAATTCAATTTCCCTCGACATAGTCGACTTAGCATGTTTTAAAATGGAGGTATCGATATGTGGGGAATATCACTTTCATGTAGAGACGGTTATTTAGTAACTGCCGTTTAAACAGTTACACGCAAAGAAAAAATTCGTTTCTGCGAAACGAAATATTAGACAATTAGAAACCTCGTTTACCGGAACTGACGGTTCGTTTGTTGTGACAGAAACTTATTTCGCGTAAGCAATTGTTTGTTCTGACTACAAGGGTGCCGTGACATAACGCCCAAAACGATTTTGGAAGTTATGTCCGCATATACTCGAGGACATAACACCCAAAAATATTGGGACTTATGTCCGACGGTATCGAGTGGACATAACGCCCAATGGGAGTCAAGTCCTTTTTATTCATTTACATAAAAAATGTTGTTTTTTATTTCTTAGGGAAATACAAATTTACCCGAATATATAATTTAGTTCAAGTATAAGAGTAAATCTTTATAATATGAAATATAATAGATTTGATAATATATATTTGTCTATTTCCTCATAATTAATATAAATGAAAAATTCTTCAGCGCTTCCTACGCTTTAAGTTTGAAAATTTTTTAGTCTACACACAGTAGGATATGTTCATATAATTTTCATTTTTTATTAGCCATTAGTATGAAGACAAGTAAGTTACTAACATACGAGGGCGGTTCGGAAACTTCTTAGCCTATCAATGAAAGAGAATAGTTAGTTTTTCAGAAATATTTTTATTTTTCAATATAATCTCCTGAAACTTCAATACACTTAGTCCAACGCTTATCTAGCAATTCTATACCTTGATTAAAATAGTTTTCCTCAAGGTCTTCAAAATAGTGGTTTACAACTGTAATTGCATCTGTTTAACTCCGCGCCAGAATGGCGGGACTTAAAAAAAAGAAAAACAAATTTTAAATTAATTTTATTTAATTTCTTTATTATTTTGCGTTTGGCAATGTGCCATAAGCGGTGCGGGTGAGTTTACAACTGATTGATCAACCAAAACAAAACAAAAGATGACAGTCCGATGATCCATTCACAATGGTGTCCTAATTCAATCCAAACTCAGCTGAGCTGATGTCAATGCGATACTTGTGGCGGAAAATGCGCGTTTCAATGTTTGAGAAAAAGTCGCTTAAACATTCTCCCGGCCTTGCACTAGTGCAAATTGGAACTGGATGTCTCGGCATATTGTTGTTGTCTGACGATTATGTTGTAACCCATGTGAATCCAGGAATTTTGTTGTGTTGTCGCTGTTTATGATGCGATGGTGTTGTATCATTGCAGATTGTTTTGTGAATTTGTCATTTTTATGATGTTAGTTATCGTGAAGTATTTTTTGACCGCCGTTGGCTCGTGAAGCAGGTTTCACGTGATGAAACCACACAACGACGGACAAATACTTGGTTCGTGAAACCAAACAACAACACCATAATTGACTTATCACATTTAAATGAAAATATTTCAGACGATCACAGCACATTATCCATAGGTCGCTGGTTCATATCCGGCTCGAAGGATCATGTTTAACTCCGCGACAGAATGGCGGGACTTAAAAAAAAGAAAAACAAATTTTAAATTAATTATACCCTACACCACACTGTGGTACAGGGTATTATAAGTTTGTTTCGCGGCAGATGTTTGTAACACCTTAAAATAACACAGCTAGACCCACCTTAAAGTATACCGATCGACTCAGAATCACTTGCTGAGTCGATTTAACGATGTCCGTCCGTCAGTCCATGTAAAGTTGTTCGTCGACTACAGGTCGCAATTTCACTCCGACCGTTCTGAAATTTTGCAGTTTAGAGTATTTCGCGGCTGTTAAGATCGCTATTGAATTTGGTTGAAATCGGTTCAGATTTAGATATAGCTCCCATATATATCTTTCGTCCGATTTGGCCCTTTAGTCCTATAGAAGCTGTATTTTACATCCGATTGTTTTGAAATTTAGAATGGTAGAGTTTATTGATCCATGAACCAACATTTCTGAATTTGAAGAAAATCGGTTAAGATTTAGCTATAGCTCCCATATATATGTTTCATCCGATTTGGCCCTTTAGTCCTATAGAAGCTGTATTTTACATCCGATCGGTTTGAAATTTAGAATGGTAGAGTTTCTTGATCCATGAACCAACATTGCCGAATTTGAAGAAAATCGGTTCAGATTTAGATATAGCTCCTATATATATCTTTCGTCCGATTTGGTCCTTTAGTCCTATAGAAGCGGTATTTTACATCCGATCGTTTTGAAATTTAGAATGGTAGAGTTTCTTGATCCATGAACCAACATTGCCGAATTTGAAAAAAATCGGTTAAGATTTAGCTATAGCTCCCATATATATGTTTCGTCCGATTTGGCCCTTTAGTCCTATAGAAGCTGTATTTTACATCCGATCGTTTTGAAATTTAGAATGGTAGAGTTTCTTGATCCATGAACCAACATTGCCGAATTTGAAGACAATCGGTTCAGCTTTAGATATAGCTCCCATATATATCTTTCGTCCGATTTGGCCCTTTAGTCCTATAGAAGCTGTATTTTACATCCGATCGTTTTGAAATTTAGAATGGTAGAGTTTCTTGATCCATGAACCAACATTGCCAAATTTGAAGAAAATCGGTTAAGATTTAGCTATAGCTCCCATATACATGTTTCGTCCGATTTGGACCTTTAGTCCTATAGAAGCTGTATTTTACATCCGATCGTTTTGAAATTTAGAATGGTAGAGTTTCTTGATCCATGAACCAACATTGCCGAATTTGAAGAAAATCGGTTAAGATTTAGCTATAGCTCCCATATATATGTTTCGTCCGATTTGGCCCTTTAGTCCTATAGAAGCTGTATTTTACATCCGATTGTTTTGAAATTTAGAATGGTAGAGTTTCTTGATCCATGAACCAACATTGCCGAATTTGAAGAAAATCGGTTAAGATTTAGCTATAGCTCCCATATATATGTTTCGTCCGATTTGGCCCTTTAGTCCTATAAATGCTGTATTTTACATCCAATCGTGTTGAAATTTAGAATGGTAGAGTTTCTTGATCCATGAACCAACACTACCGAATTTGAAGAAAATCGGTTAAGATTTAGCTATAGCTCCCATATATATGTTTCATCCGATTTGGCTCTTTAGATCCAATCGTTTTTATACCCTACACCACACTGTGGTACAGGGTATTATTTAAGTATAAAATGTCCCAAAAGTAAATTTATGTAAACAATTTATACATGAATTACAAAATTTATATATCAGAGTTGTTGAATATTACGAGAGTGGTGTAGGGTATTATATAGTCGGCACCGCCCGACTTTAGCCTTTCCTTACTGGTTTTATTTAATTTTTTTATTATTTTGCGTTTGGCAATGTGCCATAAGCGGTGCGGGTGAGTTTACAACTGATTGATCAACCAAAACAAAACAAAAGATGACAGTCCGATGATGCATTCACAATGGTGTCCTAATTCAATCCAAACTCAGCTGAGCTGATGTCAATGCGATACTTGTGGCGGAAAAAGCGCGTTTGTTAAAACACTCTTGTGCGCTGGTGCGTTGTCTTGATGAAAAATTATTTTTTTGTGTTGTAAGCCAGGACGGTTTTCTCGAATTTGTACATTTAATTGATCCAAAAGGTTGCAATAGTACTCTGAATTTATTGTCAATAAAATACCTTTGAAGTCCCAAAAAACCGTTGCCATAACCTTACCAGCCGATTGAATTGTTTTTGCCTTCTTTGGGGCACTTCCTCCAGCTTCAGTCCATTGTTTGTATTGTTCTTTTGTCTCTGGAGTATAGTGGTGGATCCATGTCTCATCAACAGTTATGAAACGACGCTTAAAATCCATTTTATTTCGCTTAAAACGATCCAAACAAGCTTGAGAAATGTTCATTTTTATGCGTTTTTGGTCGACTGTTAACAAGTGCGGCACCCATCTTGCAGAAAGCTTTTTCATCTGTAGTTCTTCATGCAAAATTAAATGGACTCGATCATTTGAGATGCCCATGATATTAGCTATTTCACGCACTTTTATTCGTCGATCATTTAATACCATATCATGCACTTTGGCTACAATTTCTGTTGTTGTTGCTGTTTGTATACGACCACGTTTAAATTCAGCAACCCAATTTTTTACTGTCGCATATGAAGGAGCACTTTCACCTAACACATTCACCATATCATTATGAATTTCTTGTCCCGATAAACCTTTTTTATGTAAATATTTAATGACACCACGCATGTCTAATTTTTCCATTGTAAAAAAATCGCGGATGCGTCTTTTGTGAACACCTGTTTCTATATGAAGGAGTTGCCAGATCGAAACAAAATTTAACATGTGTTCATAGCAGAGATGGAAGTTTCCAAAACACTTAACTTTTTCTGTATATACCGCTGAAACGATTTTTAGACGATATAAAATTTTAAGAACATAGAAAACGCCGCAGGAGAATTTTTTTTAAAAATTATTCATTAACTAAGGACCGATGGCGAATATTTTTTAAAAAATCGCACGACTTTTAAAAAATATTCACAATCGGACCAATGTTTAGTTATTTTTTAAATCGCGCGATTAAAGAAAATCATTGAATTCAGGAAGGTGAAACTTTTTTTAAAAATCCTACAAATAAGTAATTAACTTAAATGTAGTTAACAAAGATGAAACGATTTGTAGACGATATATAATTTGAAGAACATAGAAAACGCCGCAGAATTTTTTTATTTGCGCGATTTAAAAAAAAATCGTTGAAATTAGGACAGAAGGCGAAACTTTTTTTTAAAAAATCGCCCGATTTTTTTAAAGAAAACTTTCGCCTTTTTCCCAAAATGGCTTTATCTGGAACCACCGAAAAATCGCATACATTGACGATCGTTAGGATCAATAATCCTTTAAATTCATTTGGTGATGGATGGTGACAAAAAAAATGTGTAGGAAATATCTTCTTCGATATTGTTTGATAACATCTTTCCGTGTCTCATATAAATGAGTCATTTTTAAATAATTTTATGAAATCTCGTGGACTTCAAGGAGATTTTGGCATGGTGTTAATTTTATCCTTCACAAATGGCGTTGCATTTTATTAAAAACAACCAATTGAGCTGTATTTTCATTACTTTGGGTGTTATGGCCGCGCTTTGTTAAAGACAAAGACATTAGACATGCGGACATTACGTCCAACCAATTTTGGGAATTATGTCCAACTATACTGGGGGACATAAGTCCAAAAATCGATTTGGGCGTTATGTCCGTAGGAGTTAAGTCCGGGCACCAACCGGTAAACAAGAATTGCAGTTGTCTAACATTTTTGTTCGCAGAAACGAATTTTTTCTTTGCGTGTAGAAAACATTTGATTTTTTTTTGAAAAAATCCTTTTTTTTCTGGCGCGAAAAACACACAATAATAGGAAAACTCGAAAACAATTTGTTGTCAAAAAATAATTTTTCATATTTTTTATTGTTGGCCATTTTTTTTTTTGAAGTACCAGAAGTAGCGTGGCAGTAACGCCAATTTTTCACGGGACTGTAGGTACATTTCTCTTCACAAAATTGCACGTGTTTATGCGCAGGAATCGAAGTTATAAGCCGTTATTGTTTTTGTACAATATGGTGCATTTGTATGGGGGGCGGGGTACCAAATGGGGCGTGGTAAAAAACGCCCCATTTTTCACGGGAGTATAGGTACTGTAAAAGCATTGCACTCCACGAAATTTTAAGTATTTCTTAAATTTTTGTGCAAAATGGTCCATTTGTGTGTGAGACACCAAATATGTACCTTTTTCTCAGGATGATAGCCAATAATAAACTAATACTATTTGTGGAATTGCGGAAGATTCTGATAAATAGTATAGAATTTACTAAAGAATCAATATTTCATTAAATTTTGACACCGCGTGTCGGATACCTCTGTTGAAATCTCGTAACGGTCCCTAAGAATAGAGATAGTTTGATCAAATTTGGCATAAATATTTCTAATAATTGCAGGTCTTTGGAGATTGAAAATGAGCCACATCAGTTGAAGCTATGATATAGCGCCCCTATAAAGGTTGCATACAAATATTTTTCGTTAGGACTTAAAAACCCAATTTTCTAAACAATTTAGCTGAAACTTTGCAGTTTGTATATATTATATTTATACCCTCACTTTAGTGTGACGAGGGTATATATCATTTGCTACGGAAAAAAGTGTAACACATCGAAGGAGTGACCTAAGACCCCAAGTATGTTCGGCGGAAATCCGTTTTGGGTCATTGTAAGTCGAATGAGCAATGTCCGTCCGTCTGTCTGTCTGTCTGTCTGCTGGCTGGTGCGCACGACTTCAAATTTTGTATGTGGTAATATTTTTTTCTATCTCCGGCTAAGTTCGAAGAACTTAGCTTCTGGTACCTCCCCCACAAAGGGTTAAAATGTTGTGAAATATTGATTCTTTAATAACTGCTATTATACGTATTCGAATCTTCTGAAATTCCACACAAAGTATTAGTTTCTTAGTCGCTATCAACTCGAGGAAAATGGGCGAAATTGCCACGCCCCTTTTGGTACCTCCCACACAAATGCACCATTTTGCACTAAAAGTTAAAAGCTTATAACATCAATACCAGTGTTTAGAAATACTTGAAATTTTGTACAGTGTAATGCTTTTATAGTGCCTACAGTCCAGTGAAAAATGGGCGTTATTGCCGCGCCCCTTTTGGTACCACCCACACAAATGCACCATTTTGCACCAAAAGTTAACAGCTTATAACATTAATACCAGTGTATAAAAATACTTGAAATTTTGTACAGCGTAATGTTTTTATAGAGCCTACAGTCCATTGATAAATGGGCGTTATTGTCACGCCCCCTTTGGTACCTCTCCCACAAAGGTACCATTTTGCACCAAAAGTTAACAGTTTATAACATTAATATCACTATATACAATTACTTGAAATTTTGTACAGTGTAATGCTTTTATAATGCCTATAGTCCAGTGAAAAATGAGAGTTATCACCACGCCCCTTTTTGTACCTCCCACACAAAATGGCCAAATTATACCACAATTTAATATCTCAAAGTTAATATACCAGTCCATATAAACGGTTAAAATTCGGCACAGTGCAATGTATAAAGTATCTACTGTTCAGCGAAATATAGTTGTATTTCTTAAACCCCTTCTGGTACCTCCCACAAAAATTGACAGAATAATTTGTGTAATATTCAATATTACATTACTCACAAAGTGAGGGTATACCTTAGTCGATTTACCCGACTGAAACTTTCTTACTTGTTTTACAATAATTCATCACAACATAAATTTCCCAAATCAGTTCATACTTTGTTATAGTTCATACAAATAGTTTGGTCTCAAATATTCCTTTTTAAGCAGAAAATACCGCATTTTCCAGGCGTATATTTTGATTAAAAATTTGCAGTTGGTTTGTTTCATATCTAATAAAATTTTTAACATCAAAAATTTAGACATATCTTAAATATTTTGATACGATGTGTCTACATATCCAGCAAAAAACCAGTAAGAAAGGCTAAAGTCGGGCGGTGCCGACTATATAATACCCTACACCACTCTCGTAATATTGAATAACTCTGATATATAAATTTTGTAATTCATGTATAAATTGTTTACATAAATTTACTTTTGGGACATTTTATATTTAAATAATACCCTGTACCACAGTGTGGTGTAGGGTATAAAAACGATTGGATCTAAAGAGCCAAATCGGATGAAACATATATATGGGAGCTATAGCTAAATCTTAACCGATTTTCTTCAAATTCGGCAATGTTGGTTCATGGATCAAGAAACTCTACCATTCTAAATTTCAAAACGATCGGATGTAAAATACAGCTTCTATAGGACTAAAGGACCAAATCGGACGAAAGATATATGTGGGAGCTATATCTAAATCTGCACCGATTTTCTTCAAATTCGGCAATGTTGGTCCATGGATCAAGAAACTCTACCATTCTAAATTTCAAAACGATTGGATGTAAAATACAGCTTCTATAGGACTAAAGAGAAAAATCCGTCGAAACATATATATGGGAGCTATAGCTAAATCTTAACCGATTTTCTTCAAATTTGGCAATGTTGGTTCATGGATCAAGAAACTCTACCATTCTAAATTTCAAAACGATCGGATGTAAAATACAGCTTCTATAGGACTAAAGGGCCAAATCGGACGAAACATATATATGGGAGCTATAGCTAAATCTTAACCGATTTTCTTCAAATTTGGCAATGTTGGTTCATGGATCAAGAAACTCTACCATTCTAAATTTCAAAACGATCGGATGTAAAATACAGCTTCTATAGGACTAAAGGGCCAAATCGGACGAAACATATATATGAGAGATATCTCTATATCTGAACCGATTTCAACCAGATTCAATAGCGATCTTAACAGCCGCGAAATACTCTAAACTGCAAAATTTCAGAACGATCGGAGTGAAATTGCGACCTGTAGTCGACGAACAACTTTACATGGACAGACGGACGGACGGACATCGTTAAATCGACTCAGCTAGTGATTCTGAGTCGATCGGTATACTTTAAGGTGGGTCTACCTGTGTTATTTTCAGGTGTTACAAACATCTGCCGTGAAACAAACTTATAATACCCTGTACCACATTGTGGTGTAGGGTATAAAGAGCATCCAAAGAAGCAATAAAAATCCCCAACTTATGATCCGGAAGTTGTTCTAATTTGGATTTTCACCAATGAATTTAACAAGGGGTTGTCGCGCCGGGGAAGTACTTCCTTGTCACCACTTTTGCACAACTCCCTTTAAAGCACTGTAAGATTTGCTTTTTACACCCTACACCACACTGTGGTGCAGGGTATTATAAGTTTGTTTCACGGCAGATGTTTGTAACACCTGAAAATAACACAGCTGGACCCACCTTAAAGTATACCGATCGATTCAGAATCACTAGCTGAGTCGATTTAAACATGTCCGTCCGTCCGTCCGTCTGTCGATGTAAAGTTGTTCGTCGACCACAGGTCACAATTTCACTCCGATCGTTCTGAAATTTTGCAGTTTAGAGTATTTCGCAGCTGTTAAGATCGCTATTGAATTTGGTTGAAATCGGTTCAGATTTAGATATAGCTCCCATATATATATTTCGTCCGATTTGGCCCTTTAGTCCTATAGAAGCTGTATTTTACACCCAATCCTTTTGAAATTTAGAATGGTAGAGTTTCTTGATCCATGAACCAACATTGCCAAATTTGAAGAAAATCGGTTAAGATTTAGATATAGCTCCCATATATATGTTTCGTCCGATTTGGCCCTTTAGTTCTATAAAAGCTGTATTCTATAGGACTAAATCGTTTTGAAATTTAGAATGGTAGAGTTTCTTGATCCATGAACCAACATTGCCGAATTTGAAGAAAATCGGTTAAGATTTACATATAGCTCCCATATATATATTTCGTCCGATTTGGCCCTTTAGTCCTATAGAAGCTGTATTTTACACCCAATCCTTTGAAATTTAGAATGGTAGAGTTTCTTGATCCATGAACCAACATTGCCGAATTTCAAGAAAATCGGTTAAGATTTAGGTATATATGCCGTGAAACAAACTTATAATACCCTGTACCACATTGTGGTGTAGGGTATAAAGAGCATCCAAAGAAGCAATAAAAATCCCCAACTTATGATCCGGAAGTTGTTCTAATTTGGATTTTCACCAATGAATTTAACAAGGGGTTGTCGCGCCGGGGAAGTACTTCCTTGTCACCACTTTTGCACAACTCCCTTTAAAGCACTGTAAGATTTGCTTTTTATACCCTACACCACACTGTGGTGCAGGGTATTATAAGTTTGTTTCACGGCAGATGTTTGTAACACCTGAAAATAACACAGCTAGACCCACCTTAAAGTATACCGATCGATTCAGAATCACTAGCTGAGTCGATTTAAACATGTCCGTCCGTCCGTCCGTCTGTCGATGTAAAGTTGTTCGTCGACCACAGGTCACAATTTCACTCCGATCGTTCTGAAATTTTGCAGTTTAGAGTATTTCGCAGCTGTTAAGATCGCTATTGAATTTGGTTGAAATCGGTTCAGATTTAGATATAGCTCCCATATATATATTTCGTCCGATTTGGCCCTTTAGTCCTATAGAAGCTGTATTTTACACCCAATCCTTTTGAAATTTAGAATGGTAGAGTTTCTTGATCCATGAACCAACATTGCCGAATTTGAAGAAAATCGGTTAAGATTTAGATATAGCTCCCATATATATATTTCGTCCGATTTGGCCCTTTAGTCCTATAGAAGCTGTATTTTACACCCAATCCTTTTGAAATTTAGAATGGTAGAGTTTCTTGATCCATGAACCAACATTGCCGAATTTCAAGAAAATCGGTTAAGATTTAGGTATAGCTCCCATATATATGTTTCGTCCGATTTGGCTCTTTAGATCCAATCGTTTTTATATCCTACACCGCACTGTGGTACATGGTATCATTTAAGTATAAAATGTCCTAAAAGTAAATTTATGTAAACAATTTATACATGAATTACAAAATTTATATATCAGAGTTATTCAATATTACGAGAGTGGTGTAGGGTATTATATAGTCGGCCCCGCCCGACTTTAGCCTTTCCTTACTGGTTTGGTGTTGTATTTATTTGATGAATGTATGTCGTTTTTAATAACATCTTTGGGTCCAGAGATCTCTTATTTTAAAGGAATACAAATGTTGACATAGGGAAGGGAACGTATAAATAATATACTATTGGCCAAAGAGATAAGCGATCATATATGTATATGTAAGTATGTTTAGGATATTTGAAGATGTTTGTAATCGGTATGGTGTAGCTGGCTCTTGAAAAGTGTGACCGAATGACCCCATAGTGTGTGTAACTTCTAGTAACATTTTCGCAAATGATCAACATTCTCACTAATAAAAAAGTATTTTTATTTTACACTGTAATACATAGCACATTTGTGCGGCGCTATGTATTTTCCGTAGCCCCGGTTCAGAGAGTATTAAAGTACCACAGTGTGGTACAGTAAGTATGGTATGGTATGGTATTTAATGACCATAATTTCTTATAAAATAATTAATTATAACCTCCCAGCAAAATCTTGGTAAGTACCTGTCATTATTCCCTGCATTACCAATTAATGACATCTCATTATTCGCTGCATTACTTTCGGCTTATTAATAATGACTTACCAATAATAACAGAAATAAGTGATTTTTGTTATCAAAATCATTTTGGCAAATTTTAATATAATGCAATTTTGGCTATATGTAGGTTATTGTACAAGATTTATTTATATTTCAACATGTTTTTAAACAATACGTGCAGATTTGAATGAAAATACCAAAAATTCGAATCTGGCATGAGGAAATTGTTTGTTTCGAGATATATGCGCGACAATATGCAAAAAATCATTTTAAATGGCCATTTCTACATATCTACTACTTATTTTATAACTTATTGGTAATGCATTATTCAAGTACATAAAATCGAGCTACAAATAAGTACTTATTATGCTACTTTATTGTATGCTTTTGGGAAGTACTTTCCTCCAATGTAGCTGGCTCTTGAAAAGTGTGACCGAATGACCCCATAGTGTGTGTAACTTCTAGTAACATTTTCGCAAATGATCAACATTCTCACTAATAAAAAAGTATTTTTATTTTACACTGTAATACATAGCACATTTGTGCGGCGCTATGTATTTTCCGTAGCCCCGGTTCAGAGAGTATTAAAGTACCACAGTGTGGTACAGTAAGTATGGTATGGTATGGTATTTAATGACCATAATTTCTTATAAAATAATTAATTATAACCTCCCAGCAAAATCTTGGTAAGTACCTGTCATTATTCCCTGCATTACCAATTAATGACATCTCATTATTCGCTGCATTACTTTCGGCTTATTAATAATGACTTACCAATAATAACAGAAATAAGTGATTTTTGTTATCAAAATCATTTTGGCAAATTTTAATATAATGCAATTTTGGCTATATGTAGGTTATTGTACAAGATTTATTTATATTTCAACATGTTTTTAAACAATACGTGCAGATTTGAATGAAAATACCAAAAATTCGAATCTGGCATGAGGAAATTGTTTGTTTCGAGATATATGCGCGACAATATGCAAAAAATCATTTTAAATGGCCATTTCTACATATCTACTACTTATTTTATAACTTATTGGTAATGCATTATTCAAGTACATAAAATCGAGCTACAAATAAGTACTTATTATGCTACTTTATTGTATGCTTTTGGGAAGTACTTTCCTCCAATGACATCCCCATGTTAAAATAATGAGAAAAGTGGCTAAATAATAAGTACTTACCATTATCGAACTTTGCTTACTCGTCGGATTATTTGGTAATGAGACATTTTGCTGGGCTACAACACACTGTGGTACAATTTATTATAATTTTAAGCATTTATTTTTAACACCCAAAATGAGAAGAGATACATATGTAGAACCGCCGTTTATTATACCGATCGACTTAGAATCACTTTCTGAACCAACTTTCTTGTAATCAATGTGCAGGTCTCAAAGAAATTTTGCACATATCTTTATTTTGGGACAAGATAATTTGTATTGAAAGACAATCCGTATTTAGATATAGGGCCTGTTTCTGTAACTTATTTTCTTTCGTCTACGGCGAACGATCAAAAATCTCTCAACTATTTGAATATCAGTTTAGAACCGGATATCTGAATATATATGAATATACCTTCGATTTATATTATACCCTCTATGGAAGATATAATTTCCTTTCGATATTCATGACATTTGGTAGAGAGTATCATATTTTAACAATTAATATCTGTGTAAACAATATCGGTTCAAATTTACATATAGCCCCACATAGTCGCATGGATGTGTTCGTTCCGATTTGGCATCTAAGCTCCATAGAAGTCATATTTTAGTCAAATGTACTATATTTTGCACAAAGGATTTTTTAATCCGAGAATAAACGGTCACTAGCAAGGTTGGAAAATGTGTTTTCATTATTAAATTTGGCAGAGATTAGTTTATAGAATCCTGAACACTGCGAAATTTGATAAAAAAATGGATACCATTCAGATAAAGGCCAAATTTAAATACAGACCCCATATAGAATTTTGCATCTAAAATAGCTGTCAAACACGATTGACAAAAATCAAAACAGCAACAAGAGAACAACTTCAAAGGTTAAATAGATGAATACCGTACGTTCTGTTAAATACAATGTGGATTACGCCTTTTGTGCTTTATCAAAGTCGACTTTTAAGTCAGATTAATCGACCTAGTCGACTGAAACGAAATTTGGTTGAATAAAATTCGAAAGTCGACTAGCTTCCAGAACCATTCACTAATTCTGATATAGCCGCCATATGAATATATATTTCTTCCCTTTAGCACTATATTAGCAGTATTTTACATATATTTTATAGCCCTTATATACATGTTCCTTCCGATCTGGACTTTTATCACTTCAGAAGTATTATTTTACATCCAATCGTTTTGAAATTATACATTCTAGGGTTAATAATTTATATTCCGAAATTACATTTGTTAGTTATTTAGAAGAACTTCATTAAATGCCGAAAAAATTTTCATACTTATGATTTGGAAGTACTTATAATGTTATTCTTTTGGAAGTACTTCTTTTATTTGCTTTTATTTTGCTGGGATATATTTAAATATATTTATCTAAGCCGTATTTGTCAAAGAATTTATCTGATTTTGATATGTTTTTGAAAATAATTATCTACAACAGAAAACAAACTAAATCGATCCACGTTTTGCTATAGTCACCATCATATACTTATAGATGTCGCTCTCATACTTGCTTCTTTATGCCATAAAGACCCTATTTTCCAGTCGATTTGACTGAATCTGAAACAAAAATATGCTGTTTGTGTTTTATTTATACTGAAATTTTGCACAACAAAAATGTACTAAAATGTATAAAATACTAATACTTTTTTTGAAAATTATTCTTAAAAATAATAATGACTTTCTTATCCTCATTACAAACTATTGGAATTATAAGTGATCTTTATTTCGATGGCCTGCTTTAAATTCACTATAACTAATATATGGAGCCGGTTCAATCATTGGCAACGTGTGATATATAACCGGTTGCGCCGAATATGTTAAATGGGCGGGTGTGTGAACTGGACTATTTAAAATGGGAACTTTATCCTTATATGTGATATATGATCCCTCCGAATGAGGTGAATCGGTGACCACTACTTGAGTTGTCAAAAACTTATCGGCTTCCTTAGCCTCGGTGTCGGCTGGAAAAACTACTTTATTCGAAGATAAGCTTAGCTGAGGTGTTGTTAAGATGCGAGGTTCTGCCTCCGTCAGAATATGTGTGATGGACTGATGAGAATAGGCCGTTGTTCCATCTGGGGACTGATGTCGTATCACAGCGGCTCTGGCCGACGAAGCAAACAGAACTAGCAAAGCGAAGAAAATATACTAAAATAGAAATAAATATACAATGTCAATTTGGTTATAAATATTTTTCGGATTTCGGCCCTTGCAAATTGAATTATCCACGGCAATTAGCACTCACCATCATTTTATGCGTATTTAAAAATCGCGAAGCGAGTTCAATTGCAGAAATTTAAAAAATAATAAAATTTTTTTAAAACAATTTTTATTTATATATCTGTAAATTAGTCTTCATGGGCTTTTGTGTATACAATTTGGGAGGGGAGAGAAGAATTCCCTTGAATGTGAAGATTAAGGTACACACAGAACAACAAAACAAGTGTATTCAATTAATTAAAAATTGATGTTTTTCTCTTGACATTTTGTTTAGATTTAGAGGTCATTTTTACTGTGGATTCACTCATATTTGAATTTGAAGTACTACATATACTTATCATCTCTTAAAATTTCTTTCGATTTGATTTTTTGAGGCATATTTGGATACTCGATTTTTTTGTTGGTGTTTGGGTGGTTGCATTGATCAATTAATCACTCAAATGAGTTTTAGTTTTTAACAGATTCAGCTAATAACTCAAAATATTTCTTCGCTGGCAGTGATGGCGACAGCATCGACAGCATTTGTTGGTTTCAATTGCACCAATATTGAAATATATTGGCTTAAACTTTAAGCCATTTGGTGGTGAGCAATCGACTTTTTGGAGTCAGACGAACGGACGGACTGGCGAACAGACAGACAGCCACATACAGATAGCCAGTTCCAGCCTAAATATACTATTGGCTCACTTCAGTTGAGTTGTTGAGAGTTGGAATCACGGCGCGGTGTCGCTCCTTCAACTAGTTGTTGCGTTGCTTGGTTGTTTGTTTGTCGATCTATCTGTCTGTCCGTCCGTCTGTTGGCTTTTTGAAACTCAGTCCCAATGTGCTGAGTAATATATTTGTTATTAGCACTTTTTTTGTCTGATTTGTTTTGCTTTAATACGTTTCAAAAATTTAGCTACAAATTGTGGGTGGGTATTGTTTGACCCGCCATATCTTGTGTAACGTTGAAGATTTCATTGGCACATGGGATTTCCATAAAATGTATAGTTGTACGGCCCTATGCGCCTCTTAGGAACCACGGGAATATATATATACGTAAAGGAAATATGTGTTTGAAAATGGTTACGACAACCAATCATTTTTTATCATGGTTACAGTAACTAAATTTAATTCATTTTTTGCCATCACATGTCTCCTGCTAAAAAAATATTATTAAAATTGTAAAATAACACGTTTGCCTCATAAGAAATCCATAATATTTTCACTTGTTTCGACTAATCAATGAATGCCAGAACAATACAATGTTTGCCAAAGAAATAATCTGTCATAATATGGTTAAGACACCACATAATGGTTACGACGCAACCGCGTTACAGACATAGACAAACCATGTTATGATCACAGGAACCGAATGTCAAAAGATTTTGACCATAATAGGGTTACGAATAGATATTTCATTTAGACTTTTTTTATACTATGGTTTGACGAGAACATATTATTGCCAAGTAAACCATATGCCGCAACCATGTGATGCTCGAAGGAACCTAATGCTAATGGTTTCTGATCATAATATGGTAACATCTAGACATTTTATTCTCAAGGATATTATAATATGGAAACCATCATATGGGTATAATATGGGTATTTTATGATTACTACGCAACTACATATTGTATGGCCAAGACACAAACCTGTTATGGTCAGATAAACCGTGTGTCAGCGGATTCAGGCTATTAACTTGCTTGCTAACATAAAATGAAAAAAAAATTTAGCAAACGAGGTTTGTTCGAAAAAAAGGTGATATTAATTTTTCTAAAAAAAATTGTGTTGTTTTTTAAAGTCAATTGCACATTTGATTTTCGGACTCAATTCTGAGAATTGGACGTAAAGTAGCCCCAAAAATAAGAACTTCTGCATCATTCGTTTAATCAAGTTTGCTCAATTAATAATTTAATGGCCATACGAATATTTTGCACAAGGTCAATTTTTCTATATATATCTCTTTTGTGTCTAAAGCAAAGTTGTAGATATTGAATAGGAGAAAAAAATGCGGAACAAACCTATTCGATAAAAGTGCATCCAGTGCCTTAAAAATCGCAAAAATATTTTATACGTATACTTAACGTACGTACCTCCCACACAAATGGACAATTTTGAACCAAAAGTTACCATCTTATCTATATATATCTTATATTCTATATATATAAAATTGTTGCGTGACTGACTGATTGACTGACTGATCATCGCCCAGGCCAAACGGCTGAAGCTAGAATCATGAAGTTCGGTGGGAGGGTAGTCCTTGGGACATAGACGAGCAATAAGGCGGGATTTTTCGAAATTCGTACTATTAGCCGCACAATGGGGCAAAAAGGGATAAATATGGTACCAACGCCAAATCTAAACGAAATGAGCTAGAAATTTGGTATGAGGGTAGCCCTTAGGAGGCAGACTCAGAAATTGGCCTTGGGACATAGACGAGCAATAAGGCGGGATTTTTCGAAATTCGTACTATTAGCCGCACAATGGGGCAAAAAGGGATAAATATGGTACCAACGCCAAATCTAAACGAAATGAGCTAGTATGAGGGTAGCCCTTAGGAGGCAGACTCAGAAATTGGCAGGATTTTTCGAAATTCGAAAATTTTCGCGAACAGTGGGGTAAAAGGTGATAAATGTGGTACATCAGCCAAATCCAAATGGCAAGAGCTAGAATCGTGAAATTTTGTGTGAGGGTAGCCCTTATGAGGTAGACTCTGAAATTTTTTTTGTATTCGTAGTTTTCGGGGCACAATGGGGCAAAAAGTTTAAAAGTTGTAGTACAGTGGCTTAAAAATGTCAAACATGGATCAATGTTTCCAGAGTAACTTTTGGAACATAAACTAGAGATTGGAAGTGATTTTTAGTAATTTTAACTTTAAGAGGCACAGTGGGATAAGACGGGATAATTATGGAGCATGTGAAAAAAGGGAACAATCTGGCAAAATTGCAACTTAAACATGAGATATGAAGAGTTTGTAAGATTTTAGGAGCACTGTGGTCAAAAACGGTTAAATAGTGGAGTGGAGAAAATATGATTAAATATGTTACAGTCGGAGGAAAAGGTTTAAGTATGCTAGCGTGGAGACACATTTTAAATACGGTACAGTGAGACAAAAATTTGTTAAATATGGTACAGTGGGGTAAACATTTTGTACAGTGAGATAATGAGTTCAATGGGGTACAGTTGTGCAAAAAGGGTTAACTATGGTACATTGGGGTAAAACTATGTAGTTATATGTATATGGTAAAGTGGGACAAAATGGGTTAAAACTGGTACAGTGAGGCAAAAAGCGTCAACTATAAAAATGTATTTACTATTATACAGTGGGGCAAAAAGGGTTACATATGGTACAGTGTGACAAAAATGGTTTACTATACAGTACAGTAGGGCATAACTGTGTTAAATATTGAACAGTGGAGCAAAGAGGGTTAAATATGGTATAGTTGGGCAAAAACTGTTAAATATGGCACAGTGAGACAAATGGTTTAATATGACACAGTGGGGCAAAAAGGGTTAACTATGGTACAGTGGGGCACAATAAGTTTATTATGGTAACGTGGGATAAAATGGGTTAAATATGTTACAGTGGGGCAAAATGGGTTAAATATGTTACAGTGGGGCAAAAGGCTTTAACTAAGGAACAGTGGGAAAAAAAATGTGTTAGCTGTGGTACTGGGGACACAAATGGTTAAATGTGGTACAGTATGACAAAAATGGTTACAGTGGGCACAAATATTAAAATATGGTAACGTGGAACAAAATGGATTAATTATGGTACAGTGGAGCAAATAGCGTTTAGTATGGAATAGTGGGGGCAAAAATTTGTTAACTACGGTACAGTGGGTTAAAAAGCGTACATTTAGTACAGTGGGTAAAAATATGGATGCAGGGAGAGAGGGTAAGTTAAATATGAAATAAGAATGTTTTTTTGAAAATGTATGCTTTTAATAGCACTGTGGTGCAAAAAAGTTAAAATGATGATGTAGTTGGGGCAAGTAAAAATTTTTCAATATATTACAGAGGGGAAAAAATGTGTTAAATGTGATTTAGTGGAGCAAAGAGGGTTAAATATGGTACGGTGAAGCAAAAAAAGTTCAATACGGTAAATGGTTAATGGTCCCAGACATGTATAAAAATCCGTACTTTAGAAGCACAGTGTAATAAAAAGTGTTTAATATGGAACAGTGGTGCAAAAGGTGTTGAATGTGGTCCCTGAGTGCAAAGGTAGCTCTTACAGCATAAACCAAAGCTAAGAATTGTTATTTCCAAATTGGTTCTTCTACTTAAACCGTGGGGAAAAACACGTTAAATAAATGGCACAGATAGGGGACAACAATTTTGAAATACGGCCTAAGCTTGCGAATTTGGATCTTGAAATATCAATTATCATTTTAAAATATTGTACAATCGTGCAAAATTGGTTAATTATGACACACAAAGGGTTAAATGTGGTACAATAGAGCGATTTACTTTAGATTTTTAAATTCGTACCGTTATAGACACAGTGGGACAAACATGGTTTTATATTGTACCAGGGTGTGAATGAAGCTATTGGACCATAAACTAGGGGAAAGTTGCTAACGTATGAACCAAAAAAAATGTTTTTCAACGTTCGGTGGTACAGTGGGAAAAGGGATAAATATTGTACCATGAGTCAGGGTAACTCTTGGAACGCAAACTAGAAATGAAACGAGGGTTCGTATTTTATATAAAAAAGTAATCAAATCTTCTTCATTTTGCACCATATGCAATCATTTTGAATGAAAGAGGTATAACTATTTTACCCTAAACAGAAAATAAATAAAAGATGGGGGCAGCGAAGCGCACTGGGTTAAAGCTAGTTTATATATATAAAAATGAAATGGTGTTCGTTGGTACGCGATGTACTCGAAACTACTGAACAGATTTTGCTGAATTTTTGCATGAGAATATCTTTTGGTGTGTGGAAGGTTCGTAGCAATCTTCGGTTTTGATTGGACAAAGGGGCGTGGCACCGCCCATACAACGTAAAATTTAAAAGTGGAATATCTTGGGTACTATTGATTCAAAATACTCGAAATTCGATATGTGTGACCTTGGTACCAGTACACATCATGGAGCCAAAAACCTGTGTGAAAGAGACTGTGGGCGTGGCTCCGTCCATACAACCTAAAATTCAAATATGAAATATTTCGAATACTATTGGAGAAAAATTCTTGAAATTGGGTATGTGTGACCTTGGTGCCATTACGCGTCATGTAGCTGAAAACTGGGGTGATAGTGACAATGGGCGTGGTACCGCCCACACAACCTAAAATTAAAATATGAAATATTTCGAGTAATATTGCAGTAAAATTCTCGAAATTTAGTACGTGTGACCTTGCTACCAGTACGCGTCACAGGACTAAAAACGGGGAAACAGTGAAAGTGGGGGTGGCATAGCCCACACAACCTAAAATTCAAATATGATATGCCAAAACAGGTGTGATTGTGACAGTAGGCGTGGTACCACCCACACTACCAGAAATTCAGAAGTGCAATATTTTGATTGCTATTGAACCAAAATTCTCGAAATTTGGTATTTGGAACCAGATCGAGGTAATTTGACGGGTATTGCACTGTACGAAATTTGAAATTCGAAAACGCTGCCGTAATATCAAGAGTGTCAACATATCATACGGTTCCATTTCACTGAAACGTACTTTGAGGGCAGCGAAGCGAACCGGGTCAGCTAGTAACTTTATACTAGTGCATACAAAGACTTGAAATATTGTACAGCGTACTGGTTTAATAGTACCTAAAACACAGTGAAAAATGGGCACTATTTCCACGCTCCTTTTGGTACCTCCCACACAAATAGACCTTTTTGTACCAAAAGTTAACAGCTTTCAACTTTAATACAAGTGCATACAAATACTTGAAATTTCGTACAGTCAATGTTTTTACAGTACCTAGAGTCTAGCGAAAAGTGGCCGAAATTGGCACGCCCCTTGTGGTACCTCCCACACAAATGGACCATTTTACACCAAAAGTTAACAGCTTATAACTGTAATACCAGTGCACAAAAATACTTTAAATATTGTACAATGCTTTTATACGAGTAGTACCTAGAGTCCCGTGAAAAGTGGGCGATATTGGTACGCCCATTTTGGTAACTCCATTTTGCATCAAAAGTAATCTGCGTATAATATTAATACCAGTCACACAAATACTTTAAATTTTGTTCAGTGTAATGCTTTTATAGGACCTACAGTCCAGTGGAAATAAAGCATATAACTTTAATGCCAGTACCTACTGTAAAGTTATTAAATGCAATTTAAATTGATATAGCACGCATATATAGCATCTCTCCGATTTGACTTCTTGACCACAGAGACCACAATTCAACTGATCGTGCTGAAAATTGGTAGCTTTTTTTATTACGGTAGTCATCGGTCCATGTTTTGGTATAGCCTCCATGCAAAGGTCCCTCCAGATTTGACTTCGTAACGCCACAAAAACCCCAAATTTCAACGAATTGAGCTGGAATTTGTATCCGAAACCAGTCATAGCGTTCCATGGTAGAGTGTTTAAATGTCAGTTGGTTTGTCTACTACCTTAGTAAGCGATGGGTTATCTACGCATTAGTTAGGGTTATCAACTCCCTAGTAGAACTACAGTTGGGTTAACTGATCCTTAGTAAAAGACTAGCTTAAACCAGTTTTCGAAGTTGAATGATTATACTGTAAACATTAAATTTCAGATGCGACTTACGCTGCATAACATTGAATAGTCATGTGCTGTAGGAATTTTCTTGCACCAGTACTTGGTTATGTCACAAGGTGGCTATTCACCATTTCCAATGACAAAGACATGTTAAAATTGCCGGTTGTTTTCACATAAATGGGAGAACCTGCGGATCGATCCTTGTCCTTGACGAACCTATCGCGCGTTAGGTCTGTACCGGTTCAATTTCCCATAGGGTGATCATAAGTCGATCGGTATAATAAACTATGGGTCTTTCTCATCTCCTTTTGGATGCTACAGTCAATAGCCAAATAGTAATTTTTTATCCAAAATTCTTCAAAAAGACGATAAATCGCCCTTTCTGAAAAAACTGTCTCCGAAGCAAATGTGCTTTGGCTACATTTTTTTCGGAGTTTCAAAAAGTGATGTTAAAGATTTTAGACCAGATTTTTCCGAAGAGTAGTTCAAAATGTTGCATCACTTTAATACCTCTTATAATTATTGAAGGGAGTTTCAAACTTTTTTAAAGGAATATACATAGTACTTTAACTGTAAGTGATGTTAACACTCTGTTTGAAGTCCCAAAAATGTCATATTTACGAAAAGTACCGTGCAAACTTCGATCGCCAATACCACAACTATGCGAATATTATTTCTAATGTATATATTTGCTAAGGTTTGTTTCTTGTACATAAAAATGTGTAAGTACACAGTGTTGTGCCTCATGTTTCTGGCGAAGTACACAAAAAGTATGCACAAATATTTCTATGTATCTCCTCTGTCTGTACAACCTTCACTTTTTTCCAGTATTTTGTAAAATATCTGAAGAAAAAAGACAACAACGACTACGACGACATGAAAAAAACAACAATCGCAGAGCATTGTTGCTGGAATTTATGTACTGTTGAATAGACAGACGGACGGACGGATGGACGGACAAACGGACGGAACAGATGGAGTAAAGTTTCTTAGGTTACCCCTTTGCATTTACTTCTAGTGGATTTTTATAATGTATATATTATTTTTACATTTTTTTTATTATTTGTTTGTTTACGTAAATATCTAATTGTGTGCACACATCGGAGCGGCGGCTCAGTTTAGAGCTCCTCAGCACACCTTCCATTTTTCAAAGTAAATCACTCAATTCCACCGACTCAGCTGAGCACAGCACAGCAAAGATTCGAGACCTCAGGCCTCAGACCTCTTGAGTAGCTTGAGAAGAAATAATAAACACCGCGCAAGCCACCAATACCGGCGGCACAAGCAACGGCAACAGCAATTGCCACTCCAAAGACTTGGGCGACGACGACGACAACGAATGCAACAACAATAACCATAAAAGACACATAAACAAAACTAGAGAAGAAAAAAAAACTAAATTATTTTTTTGTTAATCAACAACAAACAGTCAGTGGAGCTCTTTCAGGCCATCAACAACCCAAAACGACCAACGAACCGAACCACCAACAACATGAACAAAGTAAGTCAAACAGACATTCATCTCTAATCAAATTCAACTTCAAATTGAATAATTTTGGCCATTATTTTCTCAATCACCATTGCAGCAGCACCACTTCACACTTCCGTTGGTGGGTTTGCTTTGTTGCTGTGTTCTCTTTTCGACTCTGGGTCAGCCGGTCACCTCAAATCCTTTGGTCATCGATGCAGCGCCTTCCGTGGTCTCCTATCAGGGCTCCTCTCAATCGTACGCCCATTTGGTCATCTCGCCCCGGGGACGAGCTTTGGGTTATGTGGCACCCACTAACCTCAATCATACGGTCCATCATACCGAAAAGGTGAAAGAAAGTCTCGACTTTTTGGATATACGACCGGTTTACAATAACCATAACAATTAGCGGTGGTGTCTGCGCATGCGTACCTGAATGCCCGTATTCGAATGTTATCTTATATCATAAGGTTTTTTTATATATACATAATTATTTAAAATGGAATTGTGAAAAAGAAGTGAGTGTCTCGTGGACTGTTTCGGGTTGGAATTAAAGCAAAAGATGTGAAGTGAAATCTCCAATATCCGCATGTCTTTCTTCATTTTGCTGTATGCAGTTGTTGTTGTTGTTGCTGCTTTTCTTGAATGCTAGGCAATGTCTGGCAAACGTGTCACTTACGAGTGGAGATTTATTATTTTATTTTATTTTACGATTCAGTGTGAAGTGGAATGTTTGGTGGCCAAACTGGTTTCCAAGTTCTAAGTGGAAATATTTGACATAGACACTGCATGTCGGGAGAGAGAGACAGAAAAATGCATCAATTCCATACATTTACATACAAAACGTTTGAGAACAAAAGTGACCTAAACACAAAGCAAACAAAACAAATCAAAAACCTTAAAAATTGTACCACTTATTAATATATTTTAAAACAATAATAACTAAAAAATAAATAAAAATAAGAATTTATTAACAATCTTTAAAGTGTAAAACAAAATCTTATTGTAGTCATTTTGGCCCTTTTGGGGTTTAAGTCACTATTGCTATCAATGAATACCTTAAAAACCAGTAACAAAATATAGCATGTCCAAGGAATGACCTTAGACCCAATCTATGTTCGAAGGAAACCAGTTTAAGACTTATGAATTTAATCTGAGGCCATATCACGGCATTCGAATACGAGAACTTTACAATTAAAATATACGAGTACTGTCGAATTAAGTGTACAGTTTTCATAATTCTAGTCAGTGGTTGAATACTTTCAAAATTTAGTTTTCGTTAAAACCAAGAATTAAAATTGCTTTCAATGGTTAAATTCTCTATAAATCGAATACCGTGATTTGGATCCTCAAAAGCGTTGACGGAATGACTTTACATAGTATACAGGGTGTTCAAATTAAAGTTCATATTTATTTAGATTATACGAGTTTCAATCGGCTTGATTTTAGTAGGTCTGAATCTTCTCTCCAACTCAAAGATGAACCAATCATAAAAGTGATGTCATCGTCTTTTGAAATTGCATAAAAAAGATTGAAGAGACCAATGCAAAACTATAAAATCCAAAACCCTCGATGGCCCGGTTTTTATACTCTACACCACACTGTGGTACAGGGTATTATGACTTTGTGCATTTGTTTGTAACACCCAAAAGGAGAAGAAATAGACCCATCGTTTATTATACCGATCGACTTAGAATCACTTTCTGAGTTGATTTAGCTATGTCCGTCTGTCCGTCTGTGCATGTATTCTTGTAATCAAAGTACAGGTCGCAATTATGGTCCGATCTCGCCGAAACTTTACACATATCTTTTTTTGGCCCAAGGACGATCCCTATAGAATTTGGTTAAAATCGGTTCAGATTTAGATATAGCCCCCATATATATGTTAGCTCCGATTTGACATGTAAGCGCTGTAAAAACTGTATTTTATATCCGATCAGTATGAAATTCGTCAGAAAGAGGTTTCCTATTATATGAATGAACACTTTTAAATTTGGAAGAAATCGGTTCAGATTTAGATATAGCCCCCATATATACGTTACCCCCGATTTGACATGTGAGCGCTGTAAAAATGTTATTTTATATCCGATCAGTGCGAAATTCGGCAAAGAGATGTTTCTTATTACATGAAGGAATACTGCCAAATTCGGAGAAAATCGGTTCAGATTTAGATATAGCCCCCATATATACGTTACCGCCGATTTCACATGTAAGCGCTGTAAAAACTGTATTTTATATCCGATCAGTATGAAATTCGTCAGAAAGAGGTTTCCTATTATATGAATGAACACTATTAAATTTGGAAGAAATCGGTTCAGATTTAGATATAGCCCCCATATATACGTTACCCCCGATTTGACATGTGAGCGCTGTAAAAATGTTATTTTATATCCAATCAGTGCGAAAGTCGGCAAAAAGAGGTTTCTTTCTACATGAAGGAATACTGCGAAATTCGGAGAAACTCGGTTTAGATTAAGATATAGCTCCCATATATATGTTACCCCCGATTTGACATGTAAGCGCTGTAGAGACTGTATTTTATACCCGATCAGTACGAAATTCGACAGATGGAGTTCTTTTTACATGAATGAGTGTTCAGGGAAGATCGGTTCAGATTTATATTAAAGCTCCATATATATATATTCCTCCAGATTTGGTATCAAACCGCTATAGAAGTTGTATTTTACTTCCGAGCATTAGAATTTTCCAGAAAGATGATTCTCAATTTAGGAACGAATATTGCTTAATTTAGCGATTATCGTTTCAGAATTAGATAATAAGTTTCTACCCATTTACCAATTATTCCAAATTATTATGGCAATGACCCTTATCGCATTGTTAGGGAGGTGTAGGGTATTATACAGTCGGCCCCGCCCGACTTTCTGCCTTTCCTTACTGGTTTGATATTAAGAACGACAGAAACTTAGTTAGTATTAATTCAGCCACCACAGAGTCTACCTGTCGTGGCATCGTAAGGATTTTTTTTCGTTTAAATGGGTGCTGTCAACGACAGGATTTATATACACCCCCACACTTTAGTGGATGAGGATTTATATCATTTGCTACTAAAAATAAGTGCAACACAACGAAATAGTGTTCTAGCACACTAATGGCGAATTCTTTTCTGCAAAAAAGTACAACACTTGCATTGCCCTTTTCCCGAAAACTGCACTATTATATTGCTTTTTTGAAATTTTGAAATTTTAGTTGTGCTAAATTCGAGTAACTTCCCAGCTAAATTTCTCATTACCAAATAATCCGACGAGTAAGCAAAGTTCGACAATGGTAAGTACTTATTATTTAGCCACTTTTCTCATTATTTTAACATGGGGATGTCATTGGAGGAAAGTACTTCCCAAAAGCATACAAAAAAGTAGCATAATAAGTATTTATTTGTAGCTCGATTTTATGTACTTGAATAATGCATTACCAATAAGTTATAAAATAAGTATTAGATATATAGAAATGGCCATTTAAAATGATTTTTTGCGTATTGTCGCGCATATTTCTCGAAACAAAAAGTTTCCTCATGCCAGATTCGAATTTCTGGTATTTTTATTAAAATCTGCACGTATTGTTTGAAAACATGTTGTAATATAAATAAATCTTGTACAATAACCCACATATAGCCAAAATTGCATATATTAAAATGTGCCGAAATGATTTTGATAACAAAAAAATTACTTATTTCTGTTATTATTGGTGTCATATTTAATAAGCCGAAAGTAATGCAGCGAATAATGAGATGTCATTATTTGGTAATGCAGGGAATAATGACAGGTACTTACCAAAATGTTGCTGGGTTAATTGCCAAATTTCAAAAAAGTATCACAAAAGTGCCGTTTTCGGAAAAAGGGCAATGAAAATGTTGCACTTTTTTGCAGAAAATAATTCGCCATTAGTATCCATTTTATGACATTTTGTCTTTTGAGCAATGCCTGTCTCTCTGGCTGATTCGCACGATAACTTTCGAAAGCAGTGACCGATGAATTAAAATATTTATACGATTGTCTATTTCAGGCTAAATTCGAAGATAGGTCATATTAGTCCGCTCCTTCTGGTACCATCCCAAACATGGTTAAAGTTAGATGAAATATGGATTCTCTAAAAACAGATATATCGAATCTTCCGTAATTCCTCCCATAGTAACACACGCAAGCAAAAATTTATTTCTGCGAAATGAAATTTTAGACAACCATAATTCTCGTTTACGATAACTGAAATTTCTCACGCAAAATAAATTTCTGTCACAACAAACGAAATTTCAGCTAATGCAAACGAGAATTTTGTTGTTTAAAATTTCGTTCTGCAGAGACGAATATTTATTTATTTATTTATATGAATTACAATACAAAGCAAATTTATATTCTAATTGTGCAGTCCAAGTGAAAGACCATGTGGCTATAGTTTGCAGCGACAGAAAAGAGCCTCTGGTGGGAATCGAACCCACGACCCCTAAACTCGTAGGCGGGCACACTACCAACTCACCGATTGGGGCGCTCAGAAACGAATATTTTTTTTGTCTGCGTAAAATACTCGTATATGGACCCATCTGGGTTGGCGGAGAGTACAGGCATCGAATGAAACACGTTCCACGAATGAATGATATAGTTAAAAGCATGAATGAAACTGCTCCAGCAAGAAAATCATACCAATATGTACCCATTGGAGGTGGGAAACTATCGATGGTATCGATAGTTAAATTTTTTTGTGACTATCGATTGTTTTCTGCTAAGATTATTTAATATTTTAAAACTATCGATATTTTTGGTCACTATCGATAGTGAATCCGAAATGATCCGCCACTAAAATTGTAACATTTACAGCCTGTTTCTCTATGTCGAACGAAAGCGATGCGAACGTAAAACAGCTGATTTTAGACCAACTAACTGGCATCAGCCAGTATGTTTGCATTCGCTTTGTCGTTCTGATACCTGTTATTAGGTCTAAAATCAGCTGTTTTACGTTCGCATCGCTTTCGTTCGACATAGAGAAACAGGCTGTAAAGCGTCCGGCAAGTTCACAAATGCAAACAAACACACAGATTATCAAGCCAAGAAAAGATCCAGCACATGCGGTTCGGACGTTTAGAGGCATTTTGCATTAAGTTCCGACACAAACAGGCAAAATGCCTAACATGCCAAAATCACATAAAACAAGTGGAAACACGCCAAATCCTCTAGGCAATTAACAACTTTGTAATACTTTGCTTACTGAGCCAACAAAGTCTACAATAAGGGAGTACATAACTGTGTTTAGCTCTAACAAGAAAGAATGTTCAGCAAAACTGGACAATTAATTTCGGACAGGCGCACGAAATTAAAAGCAAAAATTTAGGTATGTTGTTTTTTATAAACAAAACCAGTAAGGAAAGGCTAAAGTCGGGCGGGGCCGACTATATAATACCCTACACCACTCTCGTAATATTGAATAACTCTGATATATAAATTTTGTAATTCATGTATAAATTGTTTACATAAATTTACTTTTGGGACATTTTATACTTAAATAATACCCTGTACCACAGTGTGGTGTAGGGTATAAAAACGATTGGAGCCAAATCGGATGAAACCGATTTTCTTCAAATGCGGCAATGTTGGTTCAGGAATCAAGAAACTCTACCATTTTAAATTTCAAAATGATTGGATGTAAAATACAGCTTCTATAGAACTAAAGGGCCAAATCGAACGAAACATATATATGGGAGCTATAGCTAAATCTTAACCGATTTTCTTCAAATTCGGTAGTGTTGCTTCATGGATCAAGAAACTCTACCATTCTAAATTTCAAAACGATTGGATGTAAAATACAGCTTCAATAGAACTAAAGGGCCAAATCGGACGAGACATGTATATGGGAGCTATAGCTAAATCTTAACCGATTTTCTTTAAATTCGCTAGTGTTGGTTCATGGATCAAGAAATACTACCATTCTAAATTTCAAAATAATGATTGGATTTCAAATACAGCTTCTACAGGACTAAAGAGCAAAATCGGACGAAACATATATATGGGAGCTATAGCTAAATCTTAACCGATTTTCTTCAAATTCGGTAATGTTGGTTCATGGATCAAGAAACTCTACCATTCTAAATTTAAAACGATTGGATGTAAAATACAGCTTCTATAGAACTAAAGGGCCAAATCGAACGAAACATATATATGGGAGCTATAGCTAAATCTTAACCGATTTTCTTCAAATTTGGTAGTGTTGCTTCATGGATCAAGAAACTCTACCATTCTAAATTTCAAAACGATTGGATGTAAAATACAGCTTCAATAGAACTAAAGGGCCAAATCGGACGAAACATATATATGGGAGCTATAGCTAAATCTTAACCGATTTTTTTCAAATTCGGTAGTGTTGGTTCATGGATCAAGAAACTCTACCATTTTAAATTTCAAAATGATTGGATGTAAAATACAGCTTCTACAGGACTAAAGAGCAAAATCGGACGAAACATATATATGGGAGCTATAGCTAAATCTTAACCGATTTTCTTCATATTCGGTAGTGTTGGTTCATGGATCAAGAAACTCTACCATTCTAAATTTCAAAACGATTGGATGTAAAATACAGCTTCAATAGAACTAAAGGGCCAAATCGGACGAAACATATATATGGGAGCTATAGCTAAATCTTAACGGATTTTTTTCAAATTCGGTAGTGTTGGTTCATGGATCAAGAAACTCTACCATTTTAAATTTCAAAATGATTGGATGTAAAATACAGCTTCAATAGAACTAAAGGGCCAAATCGGACGAAACATATATATGGGAGCTATAGCTAAATCTTAACCGATTTTTTTCAAATTCGGTAGTGTTGGTTCATGGATCAAGAAACTCTACCATTCTAAATTTCAAAATGATTGGATGTAAAATACAGCTTCTACAGGACTAAAGAGCAAAATCGGACGAAACATATATATGGGAGCGATAGCTAAATCTTAACCGATTTTCTTCAAATGCGGCAATGTTGGTTCAGGAATCAAGAAACTCTACCATTTTAAATTTCAAAATGATTGGATGTAAAATACAGCTTCTATAGAACTAAAGGGCCAAATCGAACGAAACATATATATGGGAGCTATAGCTAAATCTTAACCGATTTTCTTCAAATTCGGTAGTGTTGCTTCATGGATCAAGAAACTCTACCATTCTAAATTTCAAAACGATTGGATGTAAAATACAGCTTCAATAGAACTAAAGGGCCAAATCGGACGAGACATGTATATGGGAGCTATAGCTAAATCTTAACCGATTTTCTTTAAATTCGCTAGTGTTGGTTCATGGATCAAGAAATACTACCATTCTAAATTTCAAAATAATGATTGGATTTCAAATACAGCTTCTACAGGACTAAAGAGCAAAATCGGACGAAACATATATATGGGAGCTATAGCTAAATCTTAACCGATTTTCTTCAAATTCGGTAATGTTGGTTCATGGATCAAGAAACTCTACCATTCTAAATTTAAAACGATTGGATGTAAAATACAGCTTCTATAGAACTAAAGGGCCAAATCGAACGAAACATATATATGGGAGCTATAGCTAAATCTTAACCGATTTTCTTCAAATTTGGTAGTGTTGCTTCATGGATCAAGAAACTCTACCATTCTAAATTTCAAAACGATTGGATGTAAAATACAGCTTCAATAGAACTAAAGGGCCAAATCGGACGAAACATATATATGGGAGCTATAGCTAAATCTTAACCGATTTTTTTCAAATTCGGTAGTGTTGGTTCATGGATCAAGAAACTCTACCATTTTAAATTTCAAAATGATTGGATGTAAAATACAGCTTCTACAGGACTAAAGAGCAAAATCGGACGAAACATATATATGGGAGCTATAGCTAAATCTTAACCGATTTTCTTCATATTCGGTAGTGTTGGTTCATGGATCAAGAAACTCTACCATTCTAAATTTCAAAACGATTGGATGTAAAATACAGCTTCAATAGAACTAAAGGGCCAAATCGGACGAAACATATATATGGGAGCTATAGCTAAATCTTAACGGATTTTTTTCAAATTCGGTAGTGTTGGTTCATGGATCAAGAAACTCTACCATTTTAAATTTCAAAATGATTGGATGTAAAATACAGCTTCAATAGAACTAAAGGGCCAAATCGGACGAAACATATATATGGGAGCTATAGCTAAATCTTAACCGATTTTTTTCAAATTCGGTAGTGTTGGTTCATGGATCAAGAAACTCTACCATTCTAAATTTCAAAATGATTGGATGTAAAATACAGCTTCTACAGGACTAAAGAGCAAAATCGGACGAAACATATATATGGGAGCGATAGCTAAATCTTAACCGATTTTCTTCAAATTCGGCAATGTTGGTTCATGGATCAAGAAACTCTACCATTCTAAATTTCAAAACGATTGGATGTAAAATACAGCTTCTATAGGACTAAAGGGCCAAATCGGACGAAAGATATATATGGGAGCTATATCTAAATCTGAACCGATTTCAACCAAATTCAATAGCGATCCTAACAGCCGCGAAATACTCTAAACTGTAAAATTTCAGAACGATCGGAGTGAAATTGCGACCTGTAGTCGACGAACAACTTTACATGGACGGACGGACGGACGGACGGACAGACATCGTTAAATCGACTCAGCTAGTGATTCTGAGTCGATCGGTATACTTTAAGATGGGTCTAGCTGTGTTATTGTAGGGTATAAAAATGGAAGTAATCAGTTTAGTCTTTCTGCATTGAACTAAGAAAATAAAAAGTTGTTCTGTTTTGTTAAACAAATTGAATTATTTATTTATTTATATGAATTACAATGCAAAGTAAATTTATATTCTAATTTTACGGTCCAGGGAAGCCGTGTTACAATAACCATATGGCTAGATTTTACAGCGACAGACCAGAAACTCTGGCGGGAATCGCACACACTCATAGGCGTGCACGCTGCCAATTCATCAACTGGGTCGCTCTTGAATTATTTATTTTACGTATAAAAGCTTTTCTTTGAGGACTATTAAAATTCGATAGTATCACGATAGTATCGTGGATATATCGATATTTTTGTTAAGATTTGATAGTTGAGAATCGATATATCGATATCTATTTTAAAACTATCGCAACTATACGATAGCGCCACTATTGATAGTTTGCCACCTCCAGTACCCATGGGAAGTTGCAGAAGAGGACGACCGAAACACCGGTGGAAATATCAAGTTGATGATGATCTCTCAAAACTTGATGGGGGAAGTGGAGAAGCAGCGCATGCGACCGAAGCGCTTGGAATTCTATAATATAACGGGTTTTCCAATAGGGATGATATGATTTTGAAGTGACGTTTAGGTCATTTGTAATATGCCATGATCTGCCATTTGTTTTTCATTGTATTCAGTAGTGTTTACAATTTCATCATAGAGAGATATACGCAAGAACAACGTTTACAAATTATTTAGTTTTTTTTTTTATCAAAATAATCGTTCTCTAATTCCAACTTTTTGTGCGTTAAGTCCAAAAAAAGAACCACCTTCCAGTCGGCCTACGACCTTGACACCATGAGCAATATTTTAGCTCTCATTAAGAGCTATCTTTCTGCCATTGGCCGATTGGGGCTACGTGCCGTACAGCAAATGAAACAATTGAATTGTTTCGAGAAAAGTTAGGAGATAGATTATTCCAAGAAATTGTGATATTGAATGGCCTCCAAGAAGTTGTGATTTAACACCATTAGACTATTTCTTGTGGGGTTAATTGAAATCATTGATCTTTCGAAATAAACCAGACTCTCTTCAAGCTTTACAAGTCAATATTGAACGTGCCATTCATGACATACGACTTGATTTAGTGGAAAAAGTGCACGATAATTGGGTTCATAAATTTCGTTCCTGCAGAAGAAGTCGTGGGGGCCATTTGAATGACGTTTTATTTAGAACTTAATTGTATCGATTGTACTTCACATTAAATAAAAAACTTTTGAATTTCCTTAACAATAAGTGTTTTTTTTCACAGAAATCATATCACTCTTATTGGAAAACCCGTTACTCTAGATGAACAAGTTGTAATATAGCCTCCTAGGTAAGGAAGTAAGTAAGGAGATAGAAAACATTACGCATCGGTCGAATGTTAGGATGTTGACCAATGTTCGGCTTCAGCCACACCTGCGCCGACAGTCGGTGCAGTAAAATGTATTTGCAGCATCTACCGTTCAGAGCAAAATAGGCATATTTGAAAACTCCCTCCCTCTGCAGCAATCATCTAAATATTATCACACTCAGCATTTCAGAATAGTGACTAGGCTAATGTTTTTAATCGTTCTGATATCTCCAACACAAAGTAACATATTCCATATTAAATTGCTCACAACGTGAGGGTATGTATCCCTTAGACGATTATTTGCTTGTCTGAAATGTTCTCACTAAATTATCCACTTTTATAACACTGTGCAACAGTGACAAAAATACACGGACTTGACACTATATGTTCGATTCTACTACCAAAGTGTAGTATAATCCTATGTAAACTCGGTTTGGAAAAATTGGGGACCAATTTTTTTTATGGTCCTCAAAAGATTTTGAAAATCAGTGGGCCTCTCTAAAAAAGTGTCATCAGTTTTGTCCAATTACTAATTAAGACTTGTTAGTATGGCTTATATGCTAATATGTTAAGTTGTTCAGACTTACCGTGGCTACAATTCTGGCAAATATTGGAGTCCCTGTAAGTTATGCTAAAACAAATGAAAAGGAAATATTTTTTCATTCACTTTTTCAAAAAAAGTGGATAAAAAGTATTATTTTTTTTTGCATAAAATGTCTTCAGCATATTCTTAGCTACATTATTGCCAAACATAGTTAGTTAAGTGGTATCATCAAGTCTGAATTAGCTGTTGGACAAAAACTGATGACACCATTTTCGAGCGACCCACTGATTTTCAGGATCTTTTGAGACCCATAAAAAAAATTGGTCACCAATTCCGTCAAACCGAGTATAGGGTTATACTACCCTTTGGTAGTAGAATCGAACATATACTGTGAAGTAATTGTATTTTTTAAAAAGTGTGCACTTGTTGCACAGTGTAATTAATAAAAATTTTCCACTAAATATTTATAAATTTTCTTTTGAGACTCCCTGTAGTCGTACATTTTGCCTTTCTTATTTTGGATATACAGGGAAATTCACTGACTTTTGATCCCGAAATCCCTTTCAATCTTCCCGGCATTTTTTTATCCCTTCACTTTACAGAGGAGGGTATATATCATTTGATACGAACCAAAAGTGTAACAAATCGAAGAAGTGACCTAAGAAATTCGATTTGGGTCATTTTAGGTCATTTGAACAATTTCCCTGCGATTGTCCGTCTGCTGACTGGTGCGCACGATAACTCTCGAATGGAATGACTGATTGGCTTCAATTTTGATATACCGTAATATTTTTCTCCATCTTAGGCTTAGTTCGCAGATGGACCACATTGGTCCACTCCTTCTAGTATCTCCCCTACAAAGGGCCAACATTTTGTGAAATATTGATTCTCAAAATAACTTCTATACTATTTATTCGAATCTTCTGATATACCAAACAATGGGCGAAGTTGACACACCTCTTTTGGTAACTCCCACATAAATGGACCATTTTGCACTAAAAGTTAACTGTTTATAGCTTTAATATTAGTACATACAAATACTTGAAATTTTGAACAGTGTAATGTTTTTATAGTATCTATAGTCCACTGAAAATAGGGCGTCATTGGCACACCCCTTTTGGTACCTCCTACATAAATGAACCATTTTGCACTAAAAGTGAAGTGCTTATAGCTTTAATAACACTATGCAACACATTAACACTTTTTGAAAAATACACGGACTTGACAGTATAGGTTCGATTCTACTACCAAAGGGTAGTATAACCCTATACTCGGTTTGGCGAAATTGATAACCAATTTTTTTTATAGGCCTCCAAAGTTTCTGAAAATCAGTGGGCTCCTCGAAAAAGGTGTTATCAGCTTAACTATATTTGGCAGTAATGTAGCTAAAGGTGAGTACAGACGATTTGCAGATCGGACAACATTGCCAGAAAAATGGCGGAAAAATGCAACCCTGTGAATTTACAAACGTGTGAACATACAATTTTTGTTTTGCAACGATAGCAGAAAAGTCATTGCGAGACAATTTGCAGATTGTTATATGTGCGAAGTTTATGCATGTGACAACGGCGCCATTGCCAGAAAATCATTTTATTTGCAATGTATTTTTATTCTATAATGTATTTTTATTGGCAATCCTGCATATATGTAAATATTTACAAAATATATTGTACATAAATATATGAAATTGTAATGTTTTCTTGCAATCGTCTGAACTGTCAATTCACCTTTGCCTAACAATCTGACATTGCCCGTATATTTGCAGCACTTTAACAGGGTTGATAACGTTTGCCGATCTGGCAATCGTCTATACTCAGCTTAAGAATATGCTGAACAAAGTTTCTTAGCATTTTTTGCGAAAAAAAAGTTTTCCATACTTGTTTTGAAAAAGTGAAGGAAAAAAATATTTTTTTTCAACATAACTTTCACTAACACTGTTGGGCAAAATTGTAGCCAACATAAATCTGAACAGCTTTTGTGGACATTTCAATACAATCTGAACGTGTCTAGGCACCCTAAATAGATCAAAAACAACATTATACCTCAAAAATTTTAATTTTTTACTATTATGTAACAAAAATATTATATAGGGTATGTTCAGCACCTTAATAGAAAATATTAAGGCCAATATTTTTGTGGAACACATTAACCCTCTAGGGGCCCCACATAACTAATTTTTGGCTCTATTTTAACAAATCGAAAAAAACACCCATTAAATTTTTTTGGTAATGTATAATTTCAAATGGCATAAAAAAGTTATAAGAAAAAAAAATCAGCCGTAAAATCCCTTGTCTAGCCTAAGAATCTTCAGCTTTTTCTCGTATACCACATGTTCATGTTCAATGTTCACACTAAAATACCATTGCGTTCCACAATGTTTTCGGTGTCACGCTTAATGAAAAGTTCATTTGTAACGTGTGATTTTATGTGAAGATTTAATTAATTTCGCTGTGAAAATAGAGCGTGCGAAAATTTTGAAAATCATACCGATATGAGAAAAAACAAAGACAGAGGCACAAATAAACTAAGGTCGCAATTTCTCACATTTCATATTTTATGGTCTTCGCCAAATACAGTGAAACGATTTATACTTTTTTTCATAACAGGAACTATTAATATTAACATGACTTAACCCCAACAAATTTGCAGCTTATACAATATTGAATTGAAGCCTAAGAATTTTGTGAAAATTCTATTTCAAGTAAATTGTGAAATATCGGAAACAAAGAAATATTATTTATACAAATTAAATATTAAGAATAAAAATAAAAAATTATGAAAATTTCTTCAAGTCTATAAGTTTCCAATGAAAATTAAGAAAATCGTATTGAAAATGTGTATTAAAAATCAGCTGTTCCATTCTTCACGGAAAACATCATTAAATCTAACCAATATTCTTCTTGAATTATCTTACCGCTTATGAAATTGTGAAAAAGTTTTTCTTAAATTTTTGGAACAAAAAATTGTTATGTTTAGTTGGTGCAATTGTGTTTGTCGTTGCTCTTGCCGCTTCTTCCGCCTTACCGACTTGTAGCGGTTGCTCAAAACAATAAATAACAAATACTTAGCGAAGGCTTGCGAAAATTTAATACGGGTATTTTTCTTTGAGGAGAGATAAATACAATAAAATTCTCATTGACACAAACTTGAGCTGTAGTCAAACAGTTGAAATTTTTTTAATTGTTCTATAAAGGCAGTGTGGGGAGCTCCTTGTGACATTTTTGATTATAAAGATAATTTTATAAAACATATTAAATATCATAATTCAAACAAAATATTCTTTTTCGAAAAATGTTTTCTCACACCCAGAAAAATAATTGGTTGGAATTCGATTGTAGCAATACAAAAATAGTACTATCACAAAAAGTATATTGCCTACACCGTGTGTCGGTTGTATTTATTAGGGATGTAACGAATATTCGCATTCGCATATGCGAACGCGAATTATTCGCATCATTTTAAAATTCGCTTCGCATTCGCTTTGGCAAAAATGCATATTTCACTATTCGCTTTCGCATTCGCAAGAAATATATTTCAATATTCGCTTTCGCATTCGCTTTCGCTAAAGCCACTTTCGTTACATCCCTAGTATTTATACATACTCGTAAATAGTTTAAAGAACAATAATAGCGTGGATACAATCAAATGAAAATTATTGCAACTAAATCGATGGTTGTATCAATCGATGGTTGTATCATTGGCACTCGGTTAGTTGTGGTAACCATTTTTAAACTTTAGTACCATATGATCGATTTTGGTTGTGACAACCAATGTTTTATTCTTGGTAACAGAAATTGTATCAATAGACCAAAGATTATTATTGCAACGAATAATTGGTTACTACAAGAGAACAAATATTAATAAATAATCCGTTTTTGGTTATCCCAATAATTTCCCAAATTTAGAATAATTAAATGTATTTTGGGAAATACAACCGAAAGATTGGTTGCTGTTCTTTTGCTGATACATGACAAAGAAACAATAAAATTACTCGACATAAATAAATATTCAACATTTTGTTCAAGAACGGTATATGTAGTATAGTGTGGATAATAATGTGTGGAATGCAGAATATGTTGTGCAAAATGTTTTACATAAATAAAAAATAAAAGCAACAATCATGAAATTGAAAGCACAGGGTTAAGCGATTTTTGCATAAAAGTTTTGTGTTTTTTTTTGTGTCAAATATTTCCACATCTATTAATTGTGATGAATTTGTAAAATGGGATTTTTAATTTTATTATGAATTGTTTGGTTTTTTGTTCAATAAATAAAATAACAAGTAAGAAAGTTTCAGTCGGGTAAACCGACTAAGGTATACCCTCACTTTGTGAGTAATGTAATATATAACATTACACCAATAAATCTGTCAATTTGTGTGGGAGGTACCAGAAGGGGTTTTCCAAATACACATATTTTTCGGTAAACAGTACATTCTTAAATACATTGCATTGTGCTGAACTATAAGCGTTTATGTGCACTGGTATATTAAAGTTACGAGCTATGTAATTTTGGTATGATTTGGTCATTTTGTGTGGGAGGTACAAAAAGGGGCGGGGTGATAACGCCCACTTTTTACAGGACTATAGGCACTATAACAGCATTACACTGTACAAAATTTCAAGTATTTGTATGCACTGGTATTAAAGTTACAAGCCGTTTACTTTTGGTACGAAACGGTCCATTTGTGTGGGATGTACCAAAAGGGGCTGTACAATAATGCCCATTTTTTACCGGACTATAGGCGCTACAAAAACATTATACTGTAGAAAATTTCAAGCATTTTTATGCACTTATATTAACGTTATAAGCAGTTAAATTTTGATGCAAAATGGTCCATTTGTGTGGGAGGTACCAAAAGGGGCATGCCAACTTCACTCATTTTTCTCGAGTTAATAGCGACTAATATACTAATATTATGTGCAGAATTTCAAAAGATTCGAATAAGTAGTATAGAAGTTATTAAAGAATCAATATTTCACTAAATTTTAACCCTTTGTGTGGGAGGTACCAGAAGGAGTAGACCAATATGGCCCATCTTCGAACTCATCCGGAGATAGATCAAAATATTACCACATACCAAATTTGAAGTCAATCGGTTAATCCTTTCGAGAGTTATCGTGCGCACCAGCCAGCAGACACACAGACAGACAGACAGACAGACAGACAGACAGACGGACGGACATTGCTCATTCGACTTAAAATGACCCAAAACGGATTTCCTCCGAACATACTTAGGGTCTTAGATCACTCCTTCGATGTGTTACACTTTTTTCCGTAGCAAATTCAATATATACCCTCGTCACACTAAAGTGAGGGTATAAAAATTTATGAAAACTGTTTTTAATAAATTGTCGGTAGAATATGACAGACAAATTGTCAGAACAACAAATTTTGTAAAACAGTTGGTTGTGGCAACATGCAACAGATAATTTAGCCACCATTTTCGTAGCTGGAGCAACCAAATATGATTGTAGTCAACATGGAAGCAGAAGTATACCACAACCAAAATGTTGGTTGTCCTGACGGAATCGCATGATAATAGACAGAAGTACTAAAATTCGGTTGGCAAATAATTCGGTTGCGGCAACCAAACTGTATTCTGTGTGCATTTATTGATGAACTGGCATTGCTTGTGACAAACGCAATAACCGTTTGCAACAAACGTTCCACAGGATTTGGAATAAACAGACAGTGCTTGTAACAAACACAATAACCGTTTGCACCAAACGTTTCACAGGGTTTGTAATAAATATAAATCATTTATGATAAGTACACTAAACGTTTGCTATAAACGCTTCTTTGGGGTTTGGGATAAACATAAATCGTTTGCGACAAACATCGACCACAAAGGAATTTCGTTTATATAATTTTTCGTTTGGGAATAACGATTTTTTATATATGTTTATGTGCAATTCAATGTTATTTTCTTTTCATACCCTCACTTTAGTGTGACGAGGGTATATATCATTTGCTACGGAAAAAAGTGTAACACATCGAAGGAGTGACCTAAGACCCCAAGTATGTTCGGCGGAAATCCGTGTTGGGTCATTGTAAGTCGAATAAGCAATGTCCGTCCGTCTGTCTGTCTGTCTGTCTGTCTCCTGGCTGGTGCGCACGATAACTCTAGAAAGGTGTAACCGATTGACTTCAAATTTCGTATGTGGTAATATTTTTTTCTATCTCCTGCTAAGTTCGAAGATGGGCCATATTGGTCCAGTCCTTCTGGTGACTCCCCCACAAAGGGTTAAAATGTTGTGAAATATTGATTCTTTAATAACTGCTATTATACGTATTCGAATCTTCTGAAATTCCACACATAGTATTAGTTTGTTAGTCGCTATCAACTCGAGGAAAATGGGCGAAATTGCCACGCCCACACAAATGCACCATTTTGCACTAAAAGTTAAAAGCTTATAACATTAATACCAGCGACTATATAATACCCTACACCTCCCTAACAATGCGATAAGGGTCATTGCGATAATAATTTGGAATAATTGGTAAATGTATTTTGAACCGCTATAGAAGTAAAGTACAACTTCTATAGCGCTTTGTAACCAAATCTGGAGGAACATATATATGGAGGTTATATATAAATCTGAATCGATTTTCCTAGAATACTCATTCATGTAAAATAGAAACCTGTTTCTGTCGAATTTCGTACTGATCGGATATAAAACACAGTCTCTACAGTGCTTACATGTCAAATTGGGGGTAACATATATATATGGGGGCTATATCTAAATCTGAACTGATTTTCTCCGAATTTTGCGGCATTCCTTCATGTAATAAGAAACCTCTTTCTGCCGAATTTCTTACTGATCGGATATAAAATACAGTTTCTACAGCGCTTGAATTTCAAATCGGGGGTAACATATATATGGGGACTATATCTAAATCTGAACCGATTTTCTCCGAATTTGGCAGTATTCCTTCATGTAATAACAAACCTCTTTCTGCCGAATTTCGAACTGATCGGATATAAAATACAGCTTCTACAGCGCGAATTTTGACATGGGCAGCGAAGCGCACCGGGCTCAGCTAGTATTCAATAAAATAACTAATATGCTATGGAAGCAGACGAAAAAAATCGAATTATATTACTTGAAAAATAAATAAATTTTATAACATCTTAAAAATCTAAGAAATTGTTTCTTAAATATAAAGACAAATTTCTTTGAGTTTAAAACGTTTTACATTCTTCTAAACAAAAAACGAGATTTTACGTAATTTTTTTTTCACTTTAAAGAAAAGATTCTTCCACCGAATCGTAATGAAACATTTCTATGGATAAAATATAATATTCTTTGTTTTAATTGCCAACATTTTTTCAGTGCATTCAATCATCCGGAAAATACATGAAGGTTAATATGATATAATTTATGCTCGAACAATCTTTTGATAAGTGCGACTATTCCTCCGTCAAATCACTTTGTAGGTAATAATAAAAATCAATGAAATTTAATTCCACAATAAACGTAAACAAACAATAGTAAGTAAAATCATTTTAATTAGCGAAATCACTTATATAACCATTCTAAAAAGCACGACAGTATTAAAAGCAAAGATGATATCTTCACAAGAACGAATGTCATCAGATGAACGATTAAAAAATTGCAACAATAAATCTACAAAAATCATTCAAATGAAACAGAATCCACGAATGGCAAAAAGTATATGAAAATAATAAGATTTAGAACAAATCGAAAAGAGAAGTAGAGGAAGACGAAGACGAGAAATCGGATTATATTACTTCATCTCTTGTCAAACAATGGAGAGGTAGCGAATTTATAGAGAAAGCTTAAGGGCCAATTGACGTCAGTATTTGTCAAATTCTGAGAGAGTGATATAAAAGAAATGTTGTACATTAATATTAATTAGTAATCAGTTCTTTAATGCGCACCTCTGTGGATTCCCAAAATTAGACAAACGCGTTCTATACAGCCTAAGGCATATGTGCTATGCAAATTTATTTATTTCAGATTGACTTATGTGATGCAATGCTATAGTATGGACATTGTTTAATTGTATATAAAATTGTGTAATGTCTACGTCATTGCAAATTAATTTCACATATTTCCAGATCCAATGTAATCCATACGTAAGAAGATTGAACCACATGCAAATTGTAACAGAATTAATTTATGCCAAAGAAATCGGACAATTGCTCATGGTTTCATATTTCAAAATACAATATTACATCATTTACATAGAATATACGAATTTTCGGGGAAGTATACACATACCCCCAAAAATTATTGTATAGCAGGTAGAAAGGGAAATTATTTAACAAATTTGCCATAAGGCCTACAATTGTGTTATGCATTTGTGGTGAACGAATTTAGGAGGAATTCCTGATTTGTTTTGTAACAAATTCAAATATAATATAAAATGTTGTCGATGGGAATGAAGGTGAGTCAGCAGAAAAGCTAGAAATGTTGTTATAATTTCTGATATAAGTAAGCATTTTTGTTGTGAAAATGGGAAATAATTTATTTTAATTGCTATATTATGTGAATAAAATTGCTATATTCTAATAATAATAAAAATACGCAGACAATAAATTCATTAAAATCGTAACACAAATTTTGTTGATTCAATGAAATGTTTCATTATTGGTCAGACGAATTTTTCAAAACGATTGGATTGGAAACTCTACCATTCTAAATTTCAAAAGGATTGGGTGTAAAATACAGCTTCTATAGGACTAAAGGGCCAAATCGGACGAAACATATATATGGGAGCTATAGCTAAATCTTAACCGATTTTCTTCAAATTCGGCAATTTTGGTTCATGGATCAATAAACTCTACCATTCTAAAATACAGCTTCTATAGGACTAAATGTCCAAATCGGTCGAAAGATATATATGGGAGCTATATCTAAATCTGAACCGATTTCAACCAAATTCAATAGCGATCTTAACAGCTGCGAAATACTCTAAACTGCAAAATTTCAGAACGATCGGAGTGAAATTGCGACCTGTAGTCGACGAACAACTTTACATGGACAGACGGACGGACGGACGGACGGACGGACATGCTTAAATCGACTCAGCTAGTAATTCTGAGTCGATCGGTATACTTTAAGGTGGGTCTAGCTGTGTTATTTTCAGGTGTTACAAACATCTGCGGTGAAACAAACTTATAATACCCTGTACCACAGTGTGGTGTAGGGTATAATAACAAATTCTGTATAAGTTTACCAGTTTTAAATTCAAAAAAGTTATCGCCTACTTTAAACTATTTAAGATATAAATCTGAAATATTGCAAACAGTGTCTAGGTAGGTTAGGGTTTCAGCCGTATTTTTTTATACAAGCTCACATAGACCAGTTTAGGTCCCTAGTGTTACCACGGTATGAAATGCCCCTCATCGAAACCAACCCGTTTGATATACAAATTTATCGATAGTGCGAATATCGGTACAGGAAAGATCTATTAGGCTGCCTAGAAAGGCCGAACCCAGTATGTCCAGTCGTCATTTACTCAGAGCGGGGCACTCGCATAGCAAGTGCTCAATGCTCTCCACTTCTTCCTCATCTCCACAGCATCTGCAGAAGTCATTAAAGTCAATACCCAATCATTTGGCGTATTCGCCGATCAAGCAGTGTCCCGTCAGAACTGATACTAACGTTGACAATCGTTTCCTCTCTAGTGTGAGGAGATATATTGACCTTCTCAGGAAATACCGTGGCCAGATTTGTCTAGCTACCCTACAGGTGCAGATTTCTGTCCATCTTTTGTTGAACTTCCTGATTGCCTCTTGCCTAAGCCAAAGCTTGCACGTGGATAGTGGCCCACCAATATATTCAAATTCTTCGGGAATTTGTAATGTCGTCGCTTTCTTAGCAAGTTCATCAGCTTTGCAGTTCCCCTGGTTATCCCTATGCCAGGGTTACCAGAACTGGGGTTTTGACCCCAATACTGGGGTTTTGTCAATGCAAATTGGGATAAAAAAAATAGTTTGGGGATGGGGTTTTTCTTAGGGGATTTTGTAAATTTTGTTGGGGTTTCTTGGGGGTTTTTAAGCAATAAAAGATTTTCGTTAACGTTAAGTTTGCAATAAAAAAAGACTGAATAGGAATAAGTTGCTAAGAATTTATACGAGAAAACGAATTTGTAATTGATGGATTTCATTCTGTTCAAATCTTTTGGCTATTTAAAGTCCTTAGTACCCGACACACTTTCTTGAAAATATAATTTCTTGAACCATTTTAACGAGTATTTTCTTTTAAAAAATAGTACGAGCCTTTTAAGGCTCTTACTAAGTTTAAATTGTAATCATTTTAAAATATAGTACGAGCATTTGCACCAATCAGTATAAATTGTCATCAAATGAATAGCTGAAAAAATATATATTTCAAAACGATTTACAATATATATGAGACTTGAGGTGATGCTGAAGTATATAAACTTTTAAATAACTGTAATTATTACTACATTGCAATATACATAGATGCCATGCATTATCATTTTAAATTATTAGAAGTTACACTAGTCGACAGACGAATCGAAAAATTCAATAATATTGCTATATTTTTATGGTCAATCAAGGCTCTATTTGGGGTTTTTCATGATAAATTCTTAATAGTTTGACCCTTCAGTCCAAAATTAAGGACCTGAATTGATAACCTTCAAGGATAAAGAATGTGTTCTATATTCTGACCTCCTCAAACACAAAAAATAGTACGTGAAACTGTTCAGAGATGACAATTTTAACTAATGGTATTTTTAAAAAATTCCTGAAATATGTAGGATCTGTACCAACAAAACTACAACGAATTTTGAAAAATTAAAAACGGCAAAAAATTTGCATGTACTAGAATTATTGTGTCAATCTTTATTAAATCAAAAGGGATAGTTTTCTAAATGGTGTTTTTAGATTCATTTGGTGATATTTGTAGCTTAGACTTGTTTATTTGGGGTTAAGTTGCAGCAATTTTTTTCTGGCAACCCTGCCCTATGCCCAGGCACCCATATGAGGTGTATATTAAACTGCTCAGCCATCTCGTTAAGAGATCTGCGGCAGTCGAGGGCTGTTTGTGAATTTAGGGATGTGGCCTCCAGAGAATTGATGGCAGCCTGTTTGTCCGAGTAAATGACAACGACAGTGTTGGTTACTATGTTGCGACTCAGCCACTTGGAGACTTCCCATATTTCCATTATTTCGGCTTGAAAGACACTGCAGGTATCTGGTAGTTTGTGAGCTATATCCAAACTAATTTCTTTACAATGTACTCCGAAACCCCCTTTTCATCAAGCTTCGAACCATCCGTATAGAAGTGGAGATGGTTTCTATTACCTGGTATTCTGCCAACCCATTCATCTCTGGCTGGAATCATAGTGATGTAGTTCTTCTGGAAGGTGTACACATTTGGTATATAGTCCATTCGATCGGTTACCATAGCACTACACTTTGGTATCCTCATGTGGTCGTAGTTCTTGTACCTCCATATTGATAGACAGTTTAATCTTAGTGCCGCTCTGGTGGCAACTTCTCTCGCCACAATACTAATCGGCAGTATATGGATTAGGGCTTGCAGAGACTCAGTCAATGTAGTCTTTCAGGCCCCGATTATGATCAGGCAGGCAGTTCTCTCAACCTTTGATATTAGGTTGGTGGCGATTAGTTTGTCGTCCACCATACCACAATGCAGTATAGCAGTATTGGATGAACTACTGCTATATACTCGTATATCCAATGGACGATTTTAGGAGAGAGGTCCCACATCGACCCTACAGCCTTTTTGCAAGAATATAAAGCGACCTTGGCATTCCTTACACGTTCCAATTATTCTAAAAATTATTCCTAAAAATTTTGCACTTTCAGAAAGACAAGATCTGTTCCATTTATCCGAGGAGGAGGGTCCACATGTGGGACCTTATTCATTCTAGTAAAGAGAACCAATTCAGTCTTGTTTAGGTTAACGCCAAAACCGCTGCATCTGGCCCATCAAGCCAACTTATTCAGGATGTCCACCTGTAGGATGTCTCTGAGGACGTTTTCGAATTTTCCACTCACTGCACGTCGTCCGTATATGCCACGCCCTTGCAGCCACAACGTTTTAGATCCAGCATGATTTCATTCACCGCTAGGTTCCAAATTAGTGGAGACAGTACTACTCCTCTGTTTATAAACCTTGTTAGAATTATGGACCCAAGACATGCTGTTAAGCGTCTTCTGTTGAGCAGACTTTGAATAAGTCTAATCAAACTAGAGTTAAATTTTTGATGTAACAGTGCCGCAATTACCGGATCTGAGTGAATGTTGTTGAAAGCCCCTTCTATGTCTAGAAATGCCACGATGGAACGCATATCTTAATATAAGTTTTAGAAGAAAATGAATTTGCGAACTATAGGGTGATACAAGTAGAGACACTTTTTTCAATAGCCTTTTTTTGACAGATCACGTGTGAGTCGTGTCATGCTGTCATGTTATTTTTGTTAAGTATACTTTGGCATTTCATCATGGAAAGGCTTACGCCTGAACAACAAAGATTTTTTTTAGAAGAATAATCTTCCCAAATATACATATAATATTTGTCTGTGTCAAATGTACATATATTTTTAGCGGAATATGATTGACACAATATACTACAGAAGATTATTTTTTCAGCGTGTATGCGAAATTTCATCATAATCGCAACTTATTTGCGGTCGCCGCAGTAATTCAATATGTGACTTACGATAGTGTTTTCAAAAAAATTTAAACAATCACTTACGATAAAATTAATCCCCAGTTTTTTAGTGTTTTATTGACAATTTGAATATTCTGGAGACGCACAACGATAAAGATACAAACAGGGATTAATTTCCAATCATAAAATTTGTTTCGATAAAATGTCGTTTACGATATTTTGGCGCTTATGGCTCGATATGTTACATTTGTTTCTCCTAGTTTATGTTCCACACCCTGGTACAATATAAAACCATGTTTGTTCCACCGTGTCTATAAGGGAACGAATTCAAAAATCTAAAGTGAATCGATCCATTGTACCACATTTAACCCTTTTGCCCAATGTGGCATAATTAACCAATTTTGCCCCACTGTTCAATATTTAATCGTTTTTGCCCCACAGTGCCCCCTATCTGTGCCATGTTTAACTTTTTACCATACAGTTGCATATTTAACTTATTCTGCCCTACGGTTTGAAATAGAAGTAATAATTTCAAAAAAAAATATATAACTTTGGTTCATATTCTAATAGCTACCTTCGCACTCTGGGACCTCATTCAACCCTTATCTCATATTTATGTTCCAGGAGTTACCCCCTCTCCCTGCATCCAAATGTTTGCCCACTGTACTAAATGTACGCTTTTTGACCCACTGTACCATATTTAACCCTTTTGGGACCACTGAATCATATGTACTACCTTTTTGTCCTACTGTATAATATATTGAATCATTTTTGACACACGGTACCATAGTTAACTCTTTTTACCTCACTGTTCCATAGTGAATGCTCTGTGCCCCACTGTACCATATTTAACCCATTTTGTCCCGCGTTACCATATTTAACTGTTTGTACCCCACTGTAACCATTTTTGTCACATTGTACCTTATTTAACCATGTTTGACCCACTGTACCATAGTTACCATTTTTACCCCACTGTTCCATAGTTAACGATTTTTGCCTCAGTGTACCATATTTAACACATTTTGTCACACGTTACCACATTTAACTTTCTGTGCCCCACTGTACCAAAATTAACCCTTTAATCTGTTAACCAGTGCCATATTCAACCCTTTGTCTAACTGTACCATATGGGTAAGAATATTTAATATCGACCTATGTAGTTTATTTTTGGCTAAAATGTTTATAAGCAGTTACAAATAGTTCAAATAAGATCTCGCAAATATTTTTTAAAAAATTTAAAAAAAAGAGTTTTTAGATTTTACGAAATTTGTAATTGCTCTCGGATGGCTGAACCATTTTTTCCAAAGTTTACTTTGCTCTAAAGAGGACAACATGCACAATTTTTTGTAAATTTTTTTTTTTTACATTTTTAAAAAAAATTTTACCAACTTTTTTTTGAAAAAACCTTTGTAGAAAAAATTGCTCCCCCCTCGATATATTTCAAATTTTCACAAAATATTTGTCGTACTCTCACAAATCCAGAACAGTAAAAACACTTTGTGAGGCTCAATATTTGTAAAAGTTATGGACGAAATACTAAGTCTGGTCTGACAATTTTCGTCTGTTTTTGCAAAACACTGCACAGTGGTACGAATTCAAAAAGGGGAAAAAAATCGACCGTTTTTAACCAAATAATAAGAATAAATCGAGGGGGAGAAATTTTTTCTACAAAGGTTTTTTCAAAATTTTATAAATCGGAGAGATACCCGCGCTGAACATTTTCTTCACCCGATGTGGGCAATCTTGAGGCCCTCTAGCTCTGCCCCTGTTTGACATGGGGGCCCAAATATAAAAATTAACTTCTCTAACACCTCTTTATCTACCATGCCAAGTTTGGTCGCAATCGGTTGTTTGGTTGAAAAACGGTGGAATTATTTCCCCTTTTTGAATTCATACCACTGTGCAGTGTTTTGCAAAAACAGACGTCCATAACTTTTACAAATATTGAGTCTCACAAAATTTTTTACTGTTCTGGATGTGTGAGAGTACGACGAATATTGTGTGAAAATTTGAAATAAATTGAGGGGCGAGCAACTTTTTCTACGAATTGAATCGATTGAATTTTTTTACAAATTTTTCAAAAAAAAAAATTTGCAAATTTGTGCATTTTGTCCTCTTTGAAACAAAGTAAACTTTACAATATTGGTTCAGCAGTTCGAGAGCAATTAAAAATTTCGTAAAACATAAAAACTTTTTTTCATTTTTTCAAAATTTCAAATGACTATAAAATTTTTTTAAAAAAAGAATTTTTTAAAAATACTAACGAGATCCTATTTGACCTGTTTGTAACGGCTTTTAAACATTTTAGCCAAAAATAAACTACATAGGTCGATATTAAATATTCTAACCCATATTTAAATCTTTTTCCCCACATATTTAACTCTGTTGGCTCCACTGTACAATTTATTATTTATTTATTTATATGAATTACAATACAAAGTAAATTTATATTTTAATTTTTCGGTACAGGAAAGCCGGGTTACAAAGACCATGTGACTAGATTTTGCAGCGACAGACAAGAGCCTCTGGTGGGAATCGAACCCACGACCCCCAAACTCATAGGCGAGCACGTCCACTGTACAATATTTAACACACCTATACCCCCACTGTACTGTATACATAGTATCATAGTTAATAAATTTTTTCCCCACTGTTCCATATTTTACCCTTTTTATCCCACTTTACCATATACATATAACTATTTTTGCTCTCAGTACCACACTTAACACATTTTTCCCCCACTGTACCGTCCTTAAAAAATACTGACTACCTCGATCCGTTGTCCTAGGGACATCCCTCACTTTAATTTTCACCATTCTAAATTTAAATTTGGCGGCGGTACCATATTTATCCCTTTCTGTCCCACTGTGCCTCTAAAATTTTCAGAAAAAATCGCTCCTTGTTCTAGTTTACGTCCCAAGACGTAAACTTGCCATTTGGATTTGGCTGTTTTACCACATTTTGTCAATATTTACCCCACTGTGTGTGTAAATGTTCGAATTTCGAAAAAGCCTGTCAATTTCTGAGTCTACCTGATAAGGGTAGACACACAAATTTCACGATTCTAGCTCATTCCGTTTAAATTTAGCGGTGGTACCGTATTTATCCCTTTTTGCTCCATTGTGCAGCTAATAAAGGGTGGTTAAATTTTAAGGGCCGATGTTGATTTTGAATAAAACACAAATTAGGAAATTATTATCATTTCTTTTTATTATGATAATATTGGTGTGGTTCAATTATGTATGGAACAAAATATCGGCCAAATGGCCGCTGCGACCTCGGCGGCACACCTCCATCCATCCGATGGTCCGAATTGTCGATGACGCTGAGGCATAATTGAGGTTCTATGCCATTAATGTGCCGAATTATCTCATCATTTAGCTCTTGAGTTGTTGCTGGCTTATCGGCGTACTCCTTTTCTTTCAAATAACCCCAATGAAAGAAGTCCAACGGTGTCAAATCACATGATCTTGGCGGCCAATTGACATCGACATGACGTGCGATAACACGGCCATTGAATTTGTTGCGCAAAAGAGCCATTGTTTCGTTAGCTGTGTGGCAAGTGGCACAGTCCTGTTGAAACCACGTATTGTCCACATCCATATCGGGCCATAAAAAGTTCGTTATCATCTCACGATAGCGAACACGATTCACAGTAACTGCCTGACCGGCCTTATTTCGAAGAAGTATGGCCCGATGACGTCGCTAAATATTAACCATTTTTGAGGAAGGTACCAGAAGAAGAGGACCAATATGGGCCATCTTTAAACTTTGACTGAGATGGAGAAAAATAGCACCGCATACTAGATTTGAAGTCAATCGGTTACTCCTTTCGAGAGTTATCGTGCGCACCAGACAGCATGGGGTGTAAAGGGAGATCGCTTCCACGAAGTGCACCAAATGATCTACCAAGTAGTGCTTTTACTTAAAAACACCGGGATATAATGCGACCTCGTACCCATCGGTGTATGGTTTGCAGTCAGGGGTAATCGACTGTATTTGTATGGAGCCTTGCTGATCCCTGAGCACCTCAGCATGTAATTGGTGTTGTGCCACACACTTCTTGCCACATTACCGGGGGCTATGCTGTGCTGCACATATTTCTCCCTTACAGTAGTGGCTATACAGGGCGGCGCAAAAAGAGCTATATGGTTTAAATGGATTACAACTTTTTTATTTATGCCTTTATTATAATTAACCGTGCTCATCGGACTTTTCGGTTCGCCGTCAGGGGTTACCAAAGATTGTGTTTTGCCCCCTTTCACTTCTAAAATGTGTGTATGCATCTGATCTGAGTTGTTGTGTCATAATATTTTGTGTGAAAAGCTAGCCGCATTTGTCAATCGTCAATAAACGATTTTATTTAATGAAATGTATTTCAGTCTTGTCAAGCTTTAGTTTGGACATTTTGCAAATCATCCATTGTACCATTTAAAGTCGTATTAAATTCTAATAGAAAATTCTATAAAATTGGAAAAGCGCCCAGATAAACAAACATTTTCCAAAGGTGAAACACAATCCCAAATGCTTTATAATGAATTTGTGATATGCTTATAAAAATATGCGATGCAGATCAATCAATCAATTTAATTGAAATGCATTGAAGCATCAAAATTACAACAGAGGTGATGCGATGATGAGAGTTAATGATGAGTTGTGACATTTCCCTTGATTACTTTGCAATACACCACCGCCAATGTGGCCCTATAAAAGGTGGACTTTGAAGTACAGAAGAGCATCAGTTTATGTTTGGCTGCTGCAAATACATAATTAACATTTCCTCCAATTGTCGCAGACGCAGTTGTGAAAGATTGTAAAGATGTTTAAACTGGTAAGTAAGGAGGAAGGGGGATTTGGACCTTAGAGAGAAAATAATTATTCTTCCTTTTATACTTTTAGTTGGTAATTACTTTGGCCATTGTCAGCTTAAATGAGGCCTCTATTTCGAATTTACAATTGGTAGTACCTGAAGACTCCTATTCGATTCTGAGTAATGGCAAATTATCCGCCTCTTCATCGAGAGGTAGCAGTTCAATCTCCCTATCGAATGCCATTTCCGAAGAGGACGTATCCAGCAGTGTTGATAACGAAGAATCAGAAGAAGCCTCACCCGCTCCAGCCGCAGCTCCATCGCCTGCACCAGCTGTACCATCGCCCGGCCCTGTCGGTTCACCAGCCGGTATTAATCGTGCTCGACCTTCCACCATAGGTGTCATAACTTCTGCGGGGCTATCACGCTCCTCTGTTTTAATATCTTCCTCAGCGTCAGCTCAAGCTTCAGCCTCGTCATCATCAGGTTCATCGCCCTCTGCTTCGGCCAGATCCTCCACAACCATTCAACATCGTATTTTGCCCGCCGAATCAATCCCTCTGCCCATTACCATATCCCAACGTCACGGATTGCGTACCGTCATTGCTCCCGAGACCATTACCATTCAACAGCCCACAATTGCCCGAGTGGGAGAAGTGGTACAACAAATCCCCACTGCTGTTTCACATCAACGCCAGACCGTCGTCCACAAACACGCCCGTGTAGTCACGCCCATTGTGGCACCCGCTGTGCGCACCGTGACTTCACAAATAGTTCGAGCCTATCACACTCCCTTGGTCTATGCTCCCCACGTGTCCACCAATTAAAAGGGATCTGATACATCTGCATTTTTGATTTAGAACATTTTAGAGCAAAATTATCATTTTATTTTTTTTCCTATAAATAAGTCTTACTTTATTTATTTCGTAAATACTTTTTTGGCTGCCATAGGTGTATTTTGCTAAGAAATTAAAGCAATTTTTCTGTTTTATTTGGTTTTCAAAAAATTGGAGTAGTGTTTAGAGAAATAAAAAAACAACGTTTAAATGTCTGCAAATTATTAAGAGAAATTGTTATTTAAATTTGTTTGCAAATTTATCTGGGGAATCAGAAAATTAGACTGAGTTCTTCCTCTATACTAGAGTCGACCACTGTGGTCTTCCTCTATACTAGAGTCGACCACTGTGGTCTTCCTCTATACTAGAGTCGACCACTGTGGTCTTCCTCTATACTAGAGTCGACCACTGTGGTCTTCCTCTATACTAGAGTCGACCACTGTGGTCTTCCTCTATACTAGAGTCGACCACTGTGGTCTTCCTCTATACTAAAGTCGACCACTGTGGTCTTCCTCTATACTAGAGTCGACCACTGTGGTCTTCCTCTATACTAGAGTCGACCACTGTGGTCTTCCTCTATACTAGAGTCGACCACTGTGGTCTTCCTCTATACTAGAGTCGACCACTGTGGTCTTCCTCTATACTAGAGTCGACCACTGCGGTCTTCCTATATACTATTCGTTGTCTTCCTATATACTAGAGTGGTTTCGGTATAATACCCATATAAGTGTTTCAACAGATATTGATGCAATATACGTGTCTAATTGTACCTAGAAGCATTTTTTCCAATAAGGTCCATCGTAGGTCTATGATTGCTTTAGCTCCATACAAAAGATCCAATTTAAAATATATACTGAAAGTTTTAAAATTCTATAGTTTTCATACATTTTTAAAAACTACGTCAAACTAAATTTCAAAAATACATTTTGTGTTTCAATTTTCCAATTCTTTGTCGGTTCACAATGATGACAATAATCCGCCATATACTTATATAATTTAAATTTTTAATTATGTTCAGCTCTGCGCTTATAATTGATTTAAATGGAATTCACGGCGTGAAAATTTTTCAAAACTAAAAATAGACAGAAATAAAACACAGAACAGCTTATATAACGCAATACTAAACGAAAGTAATAAAATCTAATGAGATTATGTTTAAGGACTTCACACCAAAAACAGCTAAATCAAAGACGTTTATTTTTAACTTATACTGTGTCACATCTCTTCCTCCTGCCAAAAAATTCTAAAGGAAAAGCAGCAGTAATTCCGATATAATTACTATAACTTTAAAAGCCTTAAAAATTCCCCTTAATTAGATTGCCATCAATTTGGGTGTCACAGACGAACATTTATAAGACAATGACGTCACAAGGATAATGCTGAAGGGCAAACTGGTGTTGTTGGTGATATTACAGGGGTTCGCCGGTAATCATTATTTAATGTCGTCACTGTCTTCTGCAAATACCACAACAAGACAATTTAATGGTCCATCAGATACTAATGCAATCACCGAGTGAATTCTGTCAACAGAAATATTATCTGGGAAACAAAATATCCTTAGCAACTTACTTCCTATTTGTCTGGCATTCAATACAAACAGAGATTTCTTTGGGTTTTTGTTCTTTTATGGGAGGTATCTGGGAGGCAGACAATAACACTAGACGATGTATACGGCAAAATACAAAAGGGACAGCAATTTGAAATATGAATATTATCCTTAAAGGAATGTATAATAACAATAATTGTGAATGTTAGTTAGAAGAAATCCACTTACACAATTGTCAAGTGCACTAATGGAAACTGTTGTAACAAAGTCCAATATGGGTGTGAACAATTTGAACATAATAATTCTTTTATTTTATTTAATCGAAATTGAAAATACAAATACGAAAAGTGAAAATTGGATTACAGATTTGATAGAAATTGGTGCAAACATTACAAGGTCTACAATATACAGATGTAGAAGTTCCTAGAAGTCATATACATATCGAGCCATGAGCGCAAATCTATCGCAAGCGACAAATAACAAATTTTACAGGAGAGGTTTTTTTTGTTTATTTCGAACCACAAGTAACAAAACTGAAATGTTTTGATGCACAAATTGTACAGTTTCTTTTTTACTTATCTAACAGTAACAAAAAACCACAAGAATTTATGTATTTTTAGCAATTTCTGGCGCTTACATAAATAAATTTTTTAAAATGTACTTACTGATTTTTGCATATGTACACGCTGAAAAAAAATCGCTTCTGTAGTATATTGTCCCAAACATATTCTGCTTGAAATATACAAATGTTTAGGGTACACTCCAAATATATAATATTTGGCACACACAAATACTATATGTTTGGGAGGATATTGTTCTAAACAAAAATATGTTCCCGTTCTAATATTTTTTTATTTTGTAATAATATTTCCGAAACAAAGATTAATTTGTATTTATGTATTTTGGCAACGAATCAATGTCTTAATTTAAAGACAAGTTTTCTGTTTTTCGGAAGTTATGTAAAATGCAATCAAAATCGTAACTATAAATTGCATTGATGGATTGACAAAAAATGATGTATTGAAATATTTATAAATTAAAAGCTAATGCTGCTAAAGACATTTTTAACTATAAAGTTTAGCACGAAATCTAGGAAAAACTAACTAAAATTCGAAAAACATAGCAAAGTCTAAAAAATCTTTTTTTAAATAAAATATATTTGGAAAGCTTCATAAGCAATAACTTTGTTTGTGTCTAAACACATATTTTATTTGTGAAAGTCAGTTTGCAAATATATTATGTTCTAATATATTAATATATTCGTTCTAAACAAAATTTCTTGATTTTTAAATAAAATTTATTTGTTAACAAATATAAAATATTTAAAAAAGTCGTTTCCAAATATATTTTCTTTCAATTCAAACATATCAAAAATGCAGATTTTTCCCCGTGTAGGAAAAAATATGTCGCTTACGATAATTTGTATTAATGTTTTGAAACACAAAATTTTACGAAAATCACGGTATATTTCTCTTGTAACTACTTTTATATACGTATCTGCATATTTACTATTTTCTCCCGGGACTGCTATGATCTGAGAATCGTGTGCAAGAGAGTAACGAATATATATAGATAGATATAACGTATACATATATCTAACATTGTTATACCTGGACGTCAATGAGAATATGCGTGGGAAAAATCACCAGTTTGTATATGTTTGAATTGAAATAAAATATATTTAGAACAAAATGTTTTAAATATTACAAATTGTTGGTAAAATACAATCTATTTGAAAAACAATCAAATATAATTTTAACTCATATCATAATAAAGGGTGGTTAAATTTTAAGGGCCGATGTTGATTATGAATAAAACACAAATTATTTAGGAAATTGTTGTCATTTCTTTTTATTATGATAATATTGGTATGGTTCAATACACTATGCAACAAAATTTGTGTCCAAGGGATGTGGATATCAGTTTCTGGTGCAATTAGGTGTCACAAACACGAAAAAAATATTTAAAAAAATGTTTATGGTAAATTTTTTTTTAATTTTTTTAATTCCAGCTTTCATGGAAGGTACATTCAGTATTTGGACCATGTTGTGCGGGCTACATATCCTGCAAATATCGCTTTCACGTAGAATCTTTGTTTTAGTAACAGTCGTCAAAAATATGAGAAAAAAATTATTTTTTTTTAAAAAACATTTTTTTTGGTACAAAAAAAATCGAAAACATTATTTGATCACATTTTTAAAAACCCATCATGAAATCTATCGATAGATGTAAAAGTTATGAGCCATTTTGTAAATGTTAGGGAAATTCAAAAAAATTCTTGTTTCATATTTTTTCGTTTTTAAATTATATTTTTGCTTATATTGAACTCGCATTTTGTGTGAGAGACATATACAAGAGACATACACTTGCATTTTATTTTATGAGGATTGATGTCAGACATTATAAAATTATAGAGAGGACGAGGTTTTACCCCCGTTCGTAACCCTCCATAAAACATGATATGCAATGTGAAAGCTATATTGGATGAGATCCGCTCAGATAGAGGCTCATTCAACAATATTTGTGGTTTTTTTATTTATGAGGTTTCCTACCAGTTACTACAGGTAGTAAAACTATATGTACGCAATACAAAGTAGTACGCGGCAGTCTTGAAAATATTGGGTTTCTACGTTCGAAGCAAACTATATGTCAGCTACAGGTACTGCAACTTATGAACCTTAAACACGGAATTTATGAATGAAGTTGTTTACTAATAAATTAGTGTAATTCAGCGCCTTAAAGAGATAAGTCGATTTTCTGAAATATTAAAGTTATATTTCGAAGTGTGAGTAAAAGGCAAAGAACTTTTCAATGTGTAAATGATACCGACAATTTCTGCTACATCTGCGGAAAATATGTAACTAAAAAAAACGACATGCGTTTAGTAAAATAATAGAATAAATATAAGTGTAATATTTTGGTATACGAGTTAAATATATGAACGAACCGTGGACACCTAGTATTTTGTGTAATTCGTGCCATGTAAATCTTACTCGATGGACTAGTGGAAGAATGCGGTAAGTACTTTAAAATTAATGTATTACAATGTTTTATGGAACAGAACGTTTTAATTTTAGACATCACGTGCAATTTGGAATGTCAATGATTTGGAGACAACCATTCATTCACGATACGAACTGCTACTTTTGTCTAAGTTAATAGATTGGAGTAGGAAGTGTCCAAGTATAGCTAACAGCCTAATAACGGAAACATCATCAAGTTCAACTGAGTACTCAACTCTGAGCGATTCAAGTTTGAGTCAGAAGTCATCGCTTTTAACTCAGATTCAACTCATTGATCTAGTGAGAGATTTGGAACTGACCAAAGATAAGGCAGAACTACTTGCATCTGGAATGAAACAGTACAATATTTTGGCCCCAGATGCTAACATATCATATTTTAGAGTACGTGATATACCTTACAAACAATTTTATATAACTTTGGATAACAGATGCTTTTGCAAAGACATTGCCGGATTGTTCGAGGAACTTAATCAAACATACTATTCAAAGGAATGGCGGTTACTTGTCGACGGCAGTAAAGAAAGTTTGAAAGCAGTACTTTTACACAACGGAAATCAGAAACCGTCGATTCCCATTGCTCATGCTGTCAACACTAAGGAATCATACGAAACAATGGCTAAATTGATAAAGTATATAACATATGAACATGAATGGAAAATTTGTTGCGATTTAAAAGTAGTTGGTATGTTATGCCTCTGGGATAGCCGATACTTTGCCACCACTGCATATTAAGCTGGGGCTCTTTAAAAAATTTGTAAAAGCCTTAAGGAAAGATGGCAATTCACTCTCATATTTAAAAAGTTTATTTAAAAGTCTTTCTTTTCAAAAAATCGAAGAAGGAGTTTTTGATGGGCCTAAAATAAGGAAACTGATGAAAGATGTGAATTTCGAATCATATTTGACGTCGTATGAAATTGCAGCATGGAGGTCGTTTAGGCTTGTAGTTTCAAATTTTCTTGGATCCAATAAAAGCCCGCAATATGAAACAATGATTAATGATTTGTTAAAAAATTATGAAAAAATTGGTTAGAAATATATTTTTTTATATATATGTTTATAACACACATGTATTTATTTTTCCAACTTATTTTTCGCTTTATGTATTCAGGTGTAAATATGTCCCTTAAAATTCATTTCTTGCATTCTTATTTAAACTTTTTCCCCGAGAATCTTGGCGACGTAAGTGACGAACATGGCGAAAGGTTTCACGAAGAATTGAAGTCCATAGAGCGGCGTTACCAAGGGCACTGGGATGAAAAAATAATGGGAGATTATATTTGGTTCCTCATTAGAGAAACCGATTCCGAAATTTACAAACGTCAACAAAGAACTCACAATTACTTCTAATGAAACTTGTTCATGTAAATAAACTCAAATGTGCATAATATAAATAAAAGTAATAAATAAAATCGCTATTTAAACAGAAATGAAAAAAAAAAGATTTTTTGAAATTCTCTTGCCTCTAACAAAAGGGCTATAATTTCTACATTTAACCATAGATTTTTTTCAAATAGGCATTATTTTCTTCGCTAGGATGCAAACGTTTAAAAAATAAAATATTTTTTTCTATTTTTTATGTTTTTGTTTGTTCCAGGATTTTTTTTTTTAAATCTACTTTTTCCAATTTGTTTAATGACTGTTACTAAACCACAGTTTCTAAGTGAAAGAGATATTTCCAACATTAATAGCTCCAATTTACCGTATAAGTCGATCTGATCGGGCATATACTCCAAAAATTATAGTGCTAATACTAAGGGTACCTTCGACGATAATAGTAATTTTAATAAAAAAATTTTTTAAAAAAATGTATCCATAAAAAAATTTTTGGTTTTGATTTTATATAACAGTATACAAAAAAATAATTTTTAGGTCTAGGATACAAAAAAAAATGTTTGTTGCGTAGTGTTGTGTATGGAACAAAATATCGGCCAACTGGCCGCCGCGACTTCGGCGGCACACCTCCATCCGATGGTCCAAATTTTTGATGACGCTGAGGCATAATTGAGGTTCTATGCCGTTAATGTGCCGAATTATCTCATACTTTAGCTCTTGAATTGTTGCTGGCTTATCGACGTACACCTTTTCTTTCAAATAAACCCAAAGAAAGAAGTCCGACGGTGTCAAATCACATTATCTTGGCGGCCAATTGACATCACCACGACGTGAGATAACACTGCCATTGAATTTGTTGGGCAACAGACCATTGTTTCGTTAGCTGTGTGGCAAGTGGCATTGTCCACATCCATATCTTCCGATCCATCCATATCATCCGATGGTTCAAATTTTCGATGACGCTGAGGCATAATTGAGGTTCTATGCCGTTAATGTGCCGAATTATCTCATACTTTAGCTCTTGAATTGTTGCTGGCTTATCGACGTACACCTTTTCTTTCAAATAACCCCAAAGAAAGAAGTCCGACGGTGTCAAATCACATGATCTTGGCGGCCAATTGACATCGCCACGACGCTCTTTTGTTGCGCAAAAGAGCCATTGTTTCGTTAGCTGAGTGGCAAGTGGTACCGTCTTTTTGAAACCACATATTGTCCACATCCATATCTTCCAATTCGGGCCATAAAAAGTTCGTTATCATCTCACGATAGCGAACACCATTCACAGTAACTGCCTGACCAGCCTCATTTCGAAGAAGTATGGCCCGATGACGTCGCCAGCCCATAAACCGCACCAAACGAACTGGGCGAGCATGCACAGGTGTTTTCACATCTTCTACAGACCCGGTTTACTGAAATTTGCGCACAATTCTCACGATTGTGGACACATTTGGTCGATTATGCTGATCAAAAAAACATCAAGAAGTGCACGAAATGCATTTTGATTAGAACGCCCATTTTCGTAAATGGTTTAAAAAACTTTAACGCGTTGCTCGATTGTGTATCTTTCCATGGTTCAAATTGAGTTAGTCTGAAATTGAGAAATGTCAAATGAAATGCAGAAAAAAACTTGACGTTTAGGTGTAGTTCACATTCAACATCGGCCCTTACAATTCAGCCACCCTTTAGTACAGAAGGTATTAAAGAATAAATATTTCACTAAAAGTTAGCCCTTTGTGGGGGAGGTACTAGAAGGAGTGTATATGGCCCATCTTCGAACTTAGCAGGAGATAAAGAAAAATATTACGGTATACCAAATTTGAAGTCAATCGGTTACTCCTTTCGAGAGTTATCGTGCTCACCAGCCAGCACACAGACACACAGACAGTCAGTAGTAGCAGACAGACGGACGGACATTGATCAAATGACTTAAAATGACCCAAAACGGGTTTCCGCCGAACATACTTAGGGTCTTAGGTCACTCCTTCGATGTGTAAAATTTTTGGCTCGTAGCAAATTATATATACCCTCCTCTCTAAGTTGAGGGGATAAAAATACGCAAAAAAAACATTTGTTTCAATTTTTGATAGCTGGAATTCTAACGAAGAAAGCAATGCCTATTTGAAGAAAATCTATTTATAAATGTAGAAATTACAGAACTTTTGGTAGAAATAAGAGAATTTCAACATAATCCGGTTTTTATACATACACCCACTATTGTGAGCAAGGGTATATATCAGATGCTACAGGTCAAAAGTCTAACATATCGATTTAGTGACCTAAGAGACCCCAAGAATAATTGGCGGAAATCCGTTTGGGCCATTTTACGTCATTTTAGAAATGTCCGCCAGCCTGTCCGTCTGTCACGATAACGATTGACAGGATTAACCGGCTGGGTTCAAATTTGATATGTGTCAATTTTTCAATCTCATGCTAAGGTCAAAGATGGTCCATGTTGGTCCACTCGTTCGAATCCCTCTCCCACGAAGGGTCAAAATTTTGTGAAAAATTGATTATCTCATAATTTCTATACTACTATTCATAATCTTTCACAATTCTACACATATTACTAGTTTCTTGGTCGCTATCATCTTAAGAAAAATGTTCGAAGTTGCCACGCCCCTTTTGATACCTCCCATAAAAAGGGACAATTTTGCACAAAAAGTTATCGGCTTATAACTTTGATTCCAGTCCATACAAATACTTGGCATTTCGTGAAGTGTTATGCTTATATAGAGCCGTAAACATAAAAAAATGGGAGTTATTGCCTCGCCCCTTTTTTACCTCCCATACAAATGGAACATTTTGCACAATAAGTTAACAGCTTATAACTTCGTTTCCTGCACTTGCAAACACTTGAAATTTTGTACAGTGTAATGTTTTTATAGTGGGTGTTATTGCCACGCCCCTTTTGCTACATCCCAAACAAAAGTCCCATAAAAATATGAAAAATCATTTTTTTCAATTTCCCTATTTTTACAATGTGGTATCCATAGACTTTTTGCAAATAGGCATTGTTTTCTTCGTTAGGATGCTAGCTTTTCAAAAATTTAACAAACAATTTTTTTCGAAATTTTTTCTATTTTTTATGGTTTTTTTCGTGCCAGCAAAAAAATATATATTTTTTTCAAAATTCTATTTTTTTTCTAATTGTTTTAACGACAAAGACTAAACTTCCGTTTCTACGTGAAAGTGATGTTTTCAGCATTTCTAGACCTTATAAGTTCCCAGCTCTATCGAGGTATACCGTCTCTATCGAGCTTGTACTTCAAAAAATATGGTCCAAATACTAAAGGTAAATTCCATGAAAACTGGTATTTTAGAAAACAAAATTCAAAAAAAAAACTTTACCATAAAAAAAATGTTGTTTTGATTTCATAAAATAGTATGCCCCAATCAAATAAATAAATGGTTTTAGGTCTCGGACACAAAACAAATTTGCTTTGCTGCATAGCGTAATTAAATATTATTTGGTACATGTTTTTATACCCTACACCACATTGTGGTACAGGGTATTATAAGTTTGTTTCACGGCAGATGTTTGTAACACCTGAAAATAACACAGCTAGACCCACCTTAAAGTATACCGATCGACTCAGAATCACTAGCTGAGTCGATTTTTGAGTAGAAGCTGTATTTTACATCCAATCGTTTTGAAATTTAGAATGGTAGAGTTTCTTGATCCATGAACCAACACTGCCGAATTTGAAGAAAATCGGTTGAGATTTAGCTATAGCTCCCATATATATGTTTCGTCCGATTTGGCCCTTTAGTTCTATATAAGCTATATTTTACATCCATTCGTTGTGAAATTTTGAATGGTAGAGTTTCTTGATCTATGAACCAACATTGCCGAATTTAAAGAAAATCGGTCAAGATTTAGCTATAGCTCCAATATATATGTTTCATCCGATTTGGCTCTTTAGATCCAATCGTTTTTATACCCTACACGACACTGTGGTACAGGGTATTATTTAAGTATAAAATGTCCCAAAAGTAAATGTATGTAAACACTTTATAAATGAATTAAAAAATTTATATATCAGAGTTATTCAATATTACGAGAGTGGTGTAGGGTATTATATAGTCGGCCCCGCCTGACTTTAGCCTTTCCTTGCTGGTTTTATTTAAAGTCATTTATCTATAGGTTTGCACCTATAAATTGCAATCAACTACAAAATAAAACCGTAATTTCTTCACTTCACTTAAATTATCACGTAAACAATCCTGTTGCTAATAAGAATGTAGATTGTTAGATATAATTTCTTTATTATGTTACCATAATATTATGTATTTTAACTAATCAATATTACACGCTCCCTGTTAAAGACTCGACTTTGTTTTCAATTTTCTTCCCTCCCCCAAAGCCAATCCTTTCATAATGACACAATAGTCCTTATCATACGCATGTTTCTACGTCTGTCTCTCGTTATTTCATGCATAGTGTACTTAATACGACAAATAACGTCATAAAATCCCCTCCACTTTATTTGTCCACAATCCTGCTCATCATCTGCATCGTTATCACAACTCAATAAAAGTCCTTTGGAGAAACAAAACGCAATATTTTCAGACGATAAAAGCTTCTTACATTTGTGTATTGCAATTACTTTGGCATTGCTTGCGACAACTGACATAATATTACAATAACTGAACAAATTATCAATTCGATCGAAGGAATTTTATTCATATAATATAATACAAACTGCAACATGAGCTGGCCAAATGACTGACTAGCCGTCCTAGTCGACGCCCAAAGCTGCTTACTAATGTATCCCTCAATTGAATATTTTATATCGGTGTATCGACGAAATAATTGCGAATGTCACAAACAGTTGTAACCGAATATAATTGAGAGACAAGTAACATAGAGTAGTCGTCGAGAAAGGATGTCTGTGACAGATATTAGTGTGGAAAGAAATGATTAGAACTTATACATTAAATCTTCGAGAATGAGTTTAACATTGGGTGGTCGCGCCTGTTAGCCGATAACATTCCAGTATAACAACACACCTTATGAAGTGGTGTACAGTATTTTTCACATAGCTGCATCTCTTACTTCTTCAAGGCATTTTGCGAACTTAAATGAATAATTCACTAATGCAGTGTACGCTCGGCTGCACAAATGTTCACTTATCCGACTCACATATCTGCTTTTATATGTACTTAAAATAAATGTTCTTAAATATAAAAGCAACGATTTTTAAAAATTATTTTCATATATTCAATTAAAAGTTAATAGCACTGTCCAACAGCATTTTTGGAACAGAATCGCGACCGTATAATTCTAAACGGGCATGTTGAGTAGATCATTTTTGTAGAATAAACTTATGGTCTGAGTCTTTTTTACAGTGGGTCAAAGTTTTCATTTTTTGGTCGAGGTAGCATTATACTAAATGAAAAAATTATGTAATTTAATGTCTGAGAGATTTCCCATTGTCAAAGTTACACAGTGGAATTTTATCAGGATCATTTTTGTGGAAGAACTTAACCCTCTAGCTCCCCTCTCAATGGGTCAATTGGCCCATTTTTCGAAAAAATTCAAAAAAGTCCTTTCAAAAAGGACATTTAAGGCTTAAAATATTCTACGAAAATTTTTGCCGAAAAAGGACACCAAAGTTGTAATTATAGCTTTTTAGTTTTAATTAGCAAAATTACATGCCAACTTATAAATACAGAAAAAGTCTATAATATAAATTTAAAGCTGTGATATCTGTGGAATTATTGGAGCAGAATAACGACCGTATAATTCTGAAAGGGCATGTTGTGTAGATCATTTTTGTAGAATAAACTTATGGTCCAGCTAGTCTGAGTCTTTTTTTACAGTGGGTCAAAGTTTTCATTTTTGGTCGAAGGTAGCATTATACTAAATGAAAAAAATTATGTAAGTTAATGTCTGAGAGATTTCTCCTTGTCAGAGTTACACAGTGGAATTTTATGAGGATCATTTTTGTGGAAGTTCTTAACCCTCTAGCTCCCCTCTTAATGGGTCAATTTAGTCCTTTTTTCGAAAAAAATAAAAAAAGTCCTTTCAAAAAGGACATTTAAGGATTAAAATATTCTACGAAAATGTTTGCCGGAAAATTTCAGTAGGGGTCGCCAAGGACACTAAAGTACTAGTTTAAGTTTTTTGCGTTTAATTAGCAAAATTACACGCCAACTTACAAACACTTACAAATTTGTACAGTCTAACACGTTTATAGTACCCATAGTCTATTGAAAAATTGGCGTTATTGCTCAAAAAAGTACGTACCCTTAAAAATAATCATTATTACGACTCTTCGGGACATTTTTACCAATTTTTACTACAAAAAAGCAACCAGTATTAAACGTAAAAAAAAAAATTAATATCTGTGTAAACATTTCAGATACCAATTCTGGTCGATTTTAGCCCAAACATACGCTGTATGAAATTATATTATTGGCTTTGGGTAGAGGTTTCATAACGGATTTTCCAATGGGGATGATATGATTTTGAAGTGACGTTTTGGCCATTTGTAATAACGGGTTTTCAACAGGGACGCTACAAAAGTACACCGACAGGGACAGAAAACGACGCCATATTTTTTGCCGCTCTTTTGACATTTCTCTTCAGTAAGGTTTGCCATTTCATGATGGAAAGATATACGAGCCAACAACGAGTCGAAATTATTAAAATTTACTACCGAAATTCGGAGTCAGTGGCCTCAACGTTAAGAGCGCTACGTCCAATTTATGGTCGTCATAATCGTCCTAGCAGATCAACAATTGAGCGTCTAGTTGAAAAATTTGAATCCACAGGCACAGTACAAAATGTTCCCGTTCCAGTTAGACAAAGAAGTGCCCGTAGTGTCGAGAATACTGCTGCCGCTGAGGCTTCAGTTGAAGAAAGCCCAAATGTGTCTCTCACACGTCGTTCTCAAGCGTTGGGCATCTCTGTGACGTCGTTGTGGCGAATTTTGCGAAAAGATCTTGGCCTACATCCTTACAAGATCAAATTGACACAAGAACTGAAGCCGCTTGACCACCAGAAGCGTCGTATGTTCGTGAATTGGGCTGAGCAACAACTTGAAAATGATTCGGATTTTCATCGAAAAATCATCTTCAGCGATGAGGCTCATTTCTGGCTGAATGGCTTCGTCAATAAACAAAATATGCGTTATTGGTCAGACAGCAATCCACACGTACTCCATGAGTCATCATTGCATCCCGAAAAAATTACGGTTTGGTGCGGTTTATGGGCCGGCGGCATTGGGCCGTACTACTTCCGTGATGCTCAAGACCGGCACGTTACTGTGAATGGGAATCGCTACCGTTAAATGATAACCGAATATTTTCGGCCCCAATTGGATGATATGGACTTGGTGGACATGTGGTTCCAACAGGACGGCGCCACAAGCCACACAGCGAATGCCACAATCAATTTATTGGAAACCAAGTTTGGAGAACGTGTTATCTCACGAAATGGTCCAGTCGTTTGGCCGCCACGGTCGTGCGATTTGACGCCGTTAGACTATTTCCTGTGGGGCTACGTCAAGTCTATGGTCTATGGCAACAAGCCAGCGACGATTGATGAACTTAGTACGAATATCGAACGTGAAATTGCAGCAGTATCGGCCGATTTATGCTTGAAAACCGTCGAAAATTAGGTTCAGCGTCTGGACTTCTGCAAGCGTGCCCGTGGTGGCCATGCCAAAGAAATCGAGTTCCGTACATAATGGCATCGAACGTACTTTCACAGGAATAAAGAATTTCATTGATATCCAAAACCGTTTTTGTTTTATTTAAAAAAAAACTTTTGTTGCGCTCTTATTGAAAAACCCGGTATGTCATGATCTGTCATTTGTTTATCCCCTCACCGTAGAGAGGAAGGTATATGGGCAAATCCCAGAAACAGCCCACCCACCAACCAAAAAATTTTAAAATTGATCCAACATTAATTTGGTTAATGGAATATAAGACTAGATGTTAAAACATATTTGTGGGTGTCCATTAATACAAAAAGTATTAAAAAATGGTTCCTCACATCATATCTCTTGATTTTATTAGAAAAATAACTTTTTTTAAGGTGTTTTTATCATTATTTATAGTGCTAACATAGATAACCCTTAACATGCATTCATAAACATATATTCATTCATAAATACATTTCTAAATATAAAGAAAATGTTTTACAAAATGTTATTAAAAATAATGTAATTTGATTTGTTAAAATAAACATAATTTCTACTATAAAAAGTTTGACTGGAAAAAATGTAGCGTGCGTCACATAGAGTTCACGGCTTTTGATAAAAAAACTACAACAATTTTTGGCTGCAAATTTTTTTTACAATTCTCTTATATTCATCTTTCTTATAGGTATTTCATTTTGTCTACTTTATTATGCAAAATTTGCTAAAAATTACAAAAACATACCTTAACCTTGGAAGCTACTTCCATTTTTTGTAGCGTGCGTCACAATAATTTGTGATACATTTTTTAGCAACTTATACCTGTTACAAAAATGTTTTTTATGGCATTCGAAAGAACTCTCATATCCCACTAAACACTATGTATAAGTTGAAGGTATCTCTTTTGAAAGACCAACAAATTGTTATATTTTAATCCGAAAACGCATACGAATGTAGCGTTCGTCTCACAGGATTTGCCCATATACTCGTATCATTTGTTACGAGCCAAAAATGTAAATGTAAAAATGAGTATGTTCGGCGGAAATCCGTTTTGGGTCATTTTAAGTCTTTTGAGCAATGTCCGTCCGTCCGTCCGTCCGCCCGTCTGTCTGTCTGTCTGCTGGCTGGTGCGCACGATAACTCTCGAAAGGAGTAACCGATTGACTTCAAATTTGGTATATGCGGTAATATCTTTTTCCATCTCCGGCTTAGTTCGAAGATAGACCATATTGGTCCACTCCTTCTAGTACCTCCCCCACAAAGGGTTAACTTTTAGTGAAATATTGATTCTTTAATACAGTGTATACTACTTACTCGAATCTTCTGAAATTTCACACATAGTATTTATTTAACTCCGTTAAACAAATTACGTTTTAGTCCTAGTTATAAGAAAATGAATTCCTTAGTATTAGTCATAATCTTCAATGATGGAAACCCTATTTATCTAAGTATTTGAAATGTCACAGAAGAGCTTTTACTCAAGCTCTAAGGGTTTCCATCTTTAAAATACTTTCCAACAAAATTAGCTGAATAAGCCCTTTTTACTTGTCGGCACGAACCTGCTTGCTGCCTTCAAGTCACTTGGAATCTGGCGGTTAAAGCGGAAAGGAGCTACTGAAATAAATTCTAATGAAATTGAAACTAAATTATTGTCTTTTCTTTCACATTTTTTACAATTGTGAGGTCCCGAAATTAAACACAATACAGTCCACATACAGAAATCAACCACACCATTGTAGAGTATTAGTTTGTTAGTGGCTAACACGTCATGAATAATGGGCGAAGTGGTCGCCCATTTTTTGGTACCTCCCACACGAATGGACCATTTTGCACCAAAAGTTAACTGCTTATTGCTTTAATACCAGTGCATACAAATACTGAACATTTTGAACAGTGAAATGCTTTTATAGTACCTAAAGTTCAACGAAATTCGGGCGTTGTTGACACGCCCCTTTTGGTACCTCCCACACAAATGGACCATTTTGTACCAAAAGTTAACAGATTTTAACTTTAATACCAGTACATACTTTAAAGTTATGAAATGCCATTGATAATAACTTAATTAAAACAAAAAATAAATACATTTACGAATATTTTTTGGGGACTCAAGGTGAGGGGATTCATAAGTCCGTTTACCCGACTGAACTTTCTTACTTGTTTTCATTGTATTCAGTAGTGTTGACAATTTCATCATGGAGAGATATACGCAAGAACAACGTTTACAAATTATTCAGTTTTATTATCAAAATAATCGTTCTCCAATTGCAACTTTTCGTGCGCTAAGTCCATTTTTTTTCATTTCCAAAAAAACACTTTCTGGTCGACCTACGACCTTGACACCCACGAGCAATATTTTTTCTCGCGTTAAGAGCTATCTTTTTGCTATTGACCCATTCCTGATCCGACGTACCGTTAAGGAGCTAGAGCAAAAATAAACTTTCCGTTCACATTAGAAAATTATGCTAAGTCCATTTTTTTAAAATCCAAAAAAAACACTTTCCAGTCGACCTACGACCTTGACACCCATGAGCAATATTTTAGCTCTCGTGAAGAGATTGTAGATTCGATTATTTCAAGAAATTGTGCAATTGAATGGCCTCCAAGAAGTTTTGATTTAACACCATTAGACTATTTCTTGTGGGGTAATTTGAAGTCATTGATCTTTCGAAATAAACCAGACTCTCTTCAAGCTTTACAAGTCAATATTGAAGGTGCCATTCATGACATACGTCTCAATTTAGTGGAAAAAATGCTCATCTAATTCGTTCTTGCAGAAGCAATCGTGGAGGCCATTTGAATGACGTTTTATTTAGAACTTAACTGTATCGATTGTACTTCACATTAAAAAAACTTTTGAATATCCTTTACAATAAGAGTGTTTTTGTTTTCAAAGAAATCTTATTGGAAAACCCTGTATTTTGGGACATTTCATCTTAAAAGTCCAAATTTTGAAAAATATTATTCCATATTTTTTACGTTTTATACCAAAATCTAAATATCTTAAACACCACCCTAATATCTACCGGCTCTCAAAACCAAACAAAACAAAACAAGATGTAAAGTCTCAGATTCCTTGGAAGTCGGAAATTCGGACAACAATAACAAAATATGAATAATAAAGTACAAAACAAATTTTTTCAAGTTCATTGAATTAGTCTTTTGTTCTTTGGAGGGTGGTTGGTGGGATATATAAAATTGCAGTTTGTCCATTGATACGAAGTTCTATGACTATACGAGTATGTCGTAAACCTTAGGCTATTCGTATTTTTCTGTACAAGTGAATCGGGGGGAGAGTTACAAGTGGTGTTCTTTTTTAATTTTCGTATCTCTGCATACATTTTGTTTGTTCTCCAAACAAAGGAACACTTTTGAGTGATCCTTTGGAGATTTCTTGTGTGTGGATAGGTGAGGAGGGGTGGTTAGGGGCGACTGTTTTGCTCATTAGCTCATTAACTCTATTGACTATGAAGAAAAGTCCAATGAAGAGTTCGTTTCAACCAAAGCGCAATTACCCCAACAAAAATTTTGTATAAATGTCACAGAAATTACATAAGATACTGTGGAAATGATAGGCCATCATTTGTAATAGGCCTTTGATGATTTTAGCTGATATTGGAAGACGAACTATTGCGTGGCGACCTTTTAAAAATGTTGAGACGTCATTCATGAGATAACAAATTCGTGGCATCGGTTACCATAATTATGTTGGGAGAAAATCATAGAGAAGTATTTCCAAGAAACTAGATTTCATACTGGAACTGTTTCCGGTAGCAGTTTTGTATGTGAATTGGGAAAAAAGGGGCGAAAACAAACGTAATTTGTTTGCAATACATAAATTTTCAATTTGTGTAAATTAATTTACAAAGGATTCTTTGATCGTAGTACTTCAAGTTAATACAGTGAGTTGGTAACACTGCTTTATTCGATAAAATATTTTACAGCTCATTGTTGCTTTTTGTTTACTTTGGTTTGCCATTTCTTCATGGATAGACTTCCGAGAGAGCAACACTTGCAAAGTTTTCGTAAAAACTTCAAACTTCAGCAATAAGCAATTTAGAGAGAAGATAATCCTTCCGCATTCATTACATCCGCAGAAAATTACTGTTTGGTGGGCTTCATGTTTCGGAGGAGTGAATGCAGCAATGTCTCCAAAAACGATGATGGGTAGAATGTTAGAATGTCAACTTTAAACGGCATAGAGAAATGATTACAAGTTATTTCGTACCTGACATTCAACTTGCTGTCATGTGGTTCCAACAGGACGGAATTTACTCAAAGAAACTATTGATGTACGAATAATTTCACGTAATAGTCCTATTATTATACCCTACACCACACTGTGGTACAGGGTATTATAAGTTTGTTTCATGGCAGATGTTTGTAACACCTGAAAATAACAAAGCTAGACCCACCTTAAAGTATACCGATCGACTCAGAATCACTAACTGAGTCGGTTTAACGATGTCTGTCCGTCCGTCCGTCCGTCTGTCCATGTAAAGTTGTTCGTCGACTACAGGTCGCAATTTCACTCCGATCGTTCTGAAATTTTGCAGTTTAGAGTATTTCGCGGCTGTTAAGATCGCTATTGAATTTGGTTGAAATCGGTTCAGATTTAGATATAGCTCCCATATATATCTTTCGTCCGATTTGGCCCTTTAGTCCTATAGAAGCTGTATTTTACATCCGATCGTTTTGAAATTTAGAATGGTAGAGTTTCTTGATCCATGAACCAACATTGCTGAATTTGAAGAAAATCGGTTAAGATTTAGCTATAGCTCTCATATATATGTTTCGTCCGATTTGGCCCTTTAGTCCTATAGAAGCTGTATTTTACATCCGATCGTTTTGAGATTTAGAATGGTAGAGTTTCTTGATCCATGAACCAACATTGCCGAATTTGAAGAAAATCGGTTCAGATTTAGATATAGCTCCCATATATATCATTCGTCCGATTTGGTCCTTTAGTCCTATAGAAGCTGTATTTTACATCCGATCGTTTTGAAATTTAGAATGGTAGAGTTTCTTGATCCATGAACCAACATTGCCGAATGTGAAGAAAATCGGTTAAGATTTAGCTATAGCTCCCATATATATGTTTCGTCCGATTTGGCCCTTTAGTCCTATAGAAGCTGTATTTTACATCCGATCGTTTTGAAATTTAGAATGGTAGAGTTTCTTGATCCATGAACCAACATTGCCGAATTTGAAGAAAATCGGTTCAGATTTAGATATAGCTCCCATATATATCTTTCGTCCGATTTGGTCCTTTAGTCCTATAGAAGCTGTATTTTACATCCGATCGTTTTGAAATTTAGAATGGTAGAGTTTCTTGATCCATGAACCAACATTGCCGAATGTGAAGAAAATCGGTTAAGATTTAGCTATAGCTCCCATATATATGTTTCGTCCGATTTGGCCCTTTAGTCCTATAGAAGCTGTATTTTACATCCGATCATTTTGAAATTTAGAATGGTAGAGTTTCTTGATCCGTGAACCAACATAGCCGAATTTGAAGAAAATCGGTTCAGATTTAGATATAGCTCCCAAATATATCTTTCGTCCGATTTGGTTCTTTAGTCCTATAGAAGCTGTATTTTACATCCGATCGTTTTGAAATTTAGAATGGTAGAGTTTCTTGATCCATGAACCAACATTGCCAAATTTGAAGAAAATCGGTTAAGATTTAGCTTTAGCTCCCATATATATGTTTCATCCGATTTGGCTCTTTAGATCCAATCGTTTTTATACCCTACACCACACTGTGGTACAGGGTATTATTTAAGTATAAAATGTCCCAAAAGTAAATTTATGTAAACAATTTATACATGAATTACAAAATTTATATATCAGATTTATTCAATATTACGAGAGTGGTGTAGGGTATTATATAGTCGCCACCGCCCGACTTTAGCCTTTCCTTACTGGTTTTGATTTGGGTTTATATAAAGTCAATCGTCTACGCCGATAAACCCTTCGTCAGCGTAACAATTGTTTTTTTCTTATAGATTGATTTATACTAATAGTTGCTTTATCTACTGCTTGGTAGACATTCAATTTGGTTATCAACTCCTTAGTATAAGGCCAGTTGGGTTATCTACCACTTAGTAAAATGTAAGATGGTTTATCTACTGCTTATTAGACGTTCAGTTGGGCTATATATTCCGTAGTAGACGCCCAGTAGTATTATCTATGCCTTAGTTGATGACAAGTTGGGTTATCTACTCCTTAGTAGACAAGTTGGTCTATACAATCCTTAGTAGAAGGCCAATGGGTTATCTACTTCGTAAAATATCAGATGGTTTATTTACTGACTATTTAACTTCCAGTTGGTTTATCTATTCCTTCGTAGAGGGCTAGCTGGGTTATCTACGTCTTCGATGACGACAAATTCGATTATCTGCCTCTTAGTAGAGCTACAATTGGGTTATCTACTCCTTAGTAGAGGGCCAGTTGGATTATTTACTACTTAGTGTTGGTTCAGTTGGTTTGCCTACTGCTTAGTAGACGTTCACTTGTTTTCAGTTGAGTCATCGACTCCTTAACGGAGAGCCAGTTAGGTTATCAACGTCTCAGTTAACTATAATAGAGCTCCTTAATAGAGCCACAGTTAGGTTATCTACTCTTTAGTAGACAACTATTTGGGTTGTCTACAGCTTAGTATATGACAAATTGAGTTATCTGCGTTCTAATAGAGAACCAGTTGAGTTATACGCTCCTTAGTAGAGGGCCAATTAGATTACCTACCACTAAGTATCATTCTAGTTGGTTTACCTACTGATAAGAAGACGTTCAGTTGTGTCATTGACTCCTTATTAAAGGCCCAGTTGGTTTCTCTACTCCTTATTAAGCGACCAGTTGAGTTATTTACGCATTAGTTAATTACAAATTGGCTTATCTGCTCCTTAGTCGAATCACAGTTGTGTTATCTGCTCTTTAGTAGACATCTAGTTGGGTTATCTACATCTTAGTATATGACAAATTTAGTTATCTACGTCTTAGTAGAGAACAAGTTGGATTATACGCTCCTAAGTAGAGGGCCAGTTGGATCGACTACATAGTAAAACGACAGATGGTTTATCTACTGCTAAGTATACGCTCAGTTGAATTATCGACTCCATAGTAAACGGCCAGTATTTACTCTTTAGTAAGCGGGCAGTTGGGTTATCTACTCCTTAGTCGGCAAGTTTGAATATCTACGTTCTACTCGAAGAAGAACAGGGTTATCTACTCCTTATTAAATGACAAGTTTGGTTATCTACTACTCAATACAGGATCAGTTCGGTTATGTACTCCTTAGAATAGGGTCAATTGGGTTATGTGCTACTTCGCAAAATACCTGTAGGTTCATTACTACTTAGTAGAGCGTCAGATGGATTATCTGAAGGGTGGTTAAATTGTAAGGGCCGATGTTGAATGTGAACCACATCTAAACGTCAAGTTTTTTTCTGCATTTCATTTGACATTTCTCAATTTCAGACTAACTCAATTTGAACCATGGAAAGATACACAATCGAGCAACGCGTTCAAGTTTTTTAAGCCTTTTACGAAAATGGGCGTCCAAATCCAAATGCATTTCGTGCACTTCGTGATGTTTTTTTGATCAGCATAATCGACCAAATGTGTCCACAATCGGGAGAATTGTGCGAAAATTTCAGCAAACCGGGTCTGTAGGAGGTGTGAATACACCTGTGTATGCTCACCCAGTTCGTTTGGTGCGACTTATGGGCTGGCGACGTCATCGGGCCATCCTACTTCGAAATGAGGCCGGTCAGGCAGTTACTGTGAATGGTGTTCGCTATCGTGAGATTATAACGAACTTTTTATGACCCGAATTGGAAGATATGGATGTGGACAATATGTGGTTTCAACAGGACGGTGCCACTTGCCACACAGCTAACGAAACAATGGCTCTTTTGCACAACAAATTCAATGGCCGTGTTATCTCACGTCGTGGCGATGTCAATTGGCCGCCAAGATAATGTGATTTGACCCCGTTGGATTTCTTTCTTTGGGGTTATTTGAAAGAAAACGTGTACGCCAATAAGCCAGCAACAAGTCAAGATCTAAAGAATGAGATTATTCGGCACATTAACGGCATAGAACCTCAATTATGCCTCAGCGTCATCGAAAATTTGGACCATCGGATGGAAGTATGCCGCCGAGGTCGCGGCGGCCATTTGACCGATATTTTATTCCATACATAATTGATATTTTGTTTCATCATTTCTTTTTATTATCATAATAAAAATAAATGACAATAATTTCCTAAATAATTTGTGTTTTATTCAAAATCAACATCGGCCCTTAAAATTTAACCACCTTAGTACGTAGTAAAATGCAAGATTATTTATTTACTACTCAGTAAACGCCAGATGGTTTATCTACTACTTCGTGAAACGCCAAATGGTTTATGTACTGCTTAGTAGACGTTCAGTTGAGTCATCAATTCCTTAGTCGAGGTCCAGTTGAGTTATCTACGACTTAGTTAACAACAAAGTGGGTTATCTGCCCCTTAGTAGATGAGCATTTGGTTTATCTCCTCCTAAGTACACGAAACATTGAGTTATCTACTCTCTAGTAGAGAACCAGTTGGCTTAAACACTACTAAGTAGAGGGTCATTTGTATTATCTGCTACTCAGTAAAATGTCAGTTGGTTGACTGCTGAGTAGACGCTCAGTTGATTCATCGACTCCATAGTAAACGGCCAGTTGGGTTATCTACTCCTTAGTAGACAATTTGGGTTATCTGCGTCTTACTCGATGACAAACAGGGTTATCTACTCCTTATTAAACGACGAGTTGGGTTATCTACTACCCAGTACAAGACCAGTTCGGTTATGTAATTCTTAGTAGAGTCCAGTTGGGTTGTTTATTTCGTAAAATGTCAGTGGGTTTATCTGGTGCTTAGTAGACGTCCAGTTGAGTTATATACTTCTTAGTTGAAGGATAGTTAGGTTATGTACGCCTTAGTTGACGACAAATTGGGTTGTCTGCTACAGTTAGGTCATCTACTTCTAAGTATACGACTAGTTGAGTTATCTACTCCGTAGTAGATGACCAGTCTTCGAAGTTTAGCGATTAAAAAGTAATCATTTAAGTAACTGGTTTCAAAAGCGATTTTTGCTGTTTGACGCAGGGTCAGGCTGGATACTCTAGGTATTCTTTTAGATCAGCACTTGGATATGTCACAATGTGGCAATTTAACATCACAAATGTCAAAGACATCTCAAAGTTACCATTTGTTTTCATATAGGGTTTGATTTTATTGAGTGCCCAAGTTGGTCACCTACAACATTTTCTTACAAATTATGCCTTTTTAAAGTCTACATACCTTTTTAACGGAATTTCAGATTAGAATGATATACATAAGTACTATTGAAAGGATTTAACACCCTCTCTAAGAATTATGAATTAAGTAATTAATTTTTTCCGAAATAAGAAGGGTCAAATATTTAAATTGCAATTTTTGGGTCGTTTTATTTTGGAATTACCCTATAAAAGAGACCGATTCAAGTTATTAATGGACCTGTAGCGCGTTTGGTATTGTACCAGTTCCATTTCCGGTTGGGATTGAATGAGAATATGCCAAATTCATTCAGTATCACTTAGGCATTCGATCGACGGGATTATGTTACCGGTTGGCGTTTGGCTTCCACTTCGACAGATAAGGCGGAAAGTTGTCCAATTATGAATATTTTACCTAACATTATGTATAGCAATGACTTGGAACCATCTCTGAGTCGTTTTAGTCCGCCTGTCCATGTATTCTTGTAATCGAAGCACAGGTCGCAATGTTTGTCTGATCAGAATTGCAGTTTGCACACATATCACGCCTGCAAAACAGTAATCAACTAGCAAATGATGGAAATAGGTATACATTTAAATAAAGCTATGCTCTGTAGAAGCTGATTTCAACTGATTTATGCAAAGAGGCATTGACCCTAGAACAAACACCGGCGATTTAAATTTCATTGTAACAACACTTGGAAAAAAAGTCTTTGTTCAATGAAACTATAATTTCAAATAGCGAATCCCTAGCAACATAAGAACACTTGAACTATCATTCTGGTAATTAAAACAGCTACGGTATTTTCCTTTTAATTTCAGTTAGTAAATTAAATAGTGCTCGGGGTCAGTAAAATAGTGTCGAATGTCAGCACTATTGATTTTTGGAGCTTTGAACTTTTGCCGAGCATAAATATTATTTCCAATCACAACAATCCTCCTCATCTTGAGTTTGGAACACAAAGTGTATATGAAAGACCAAAAGCAAACAATACACAATATGGTATTGATGAAATCCATATGAAAAGGATTACTTATAGTTATTACTCTCACTCAAGGTGAGATATATATCACTCTATGGATTCAACCGTCCATCAGTTCTTCCATCCATCCATCCATCCATCCTTTGTATGTTTGGATAAACAACATAACAAGTTCAAGGTTCAAGGCTAACAAGGGCAAGTCCCGGCCACCAGAAGAAAACAATGCATTTAGCATGATTTGAACTTAAGAGGACATCTTTGACATGACCGAGGAGATACAAGTGACGATAGATAGATGAATAAATGAAAGGATGACTGAATGTTTGGATAGAAGGGTAAATCACCGAAGAAATAAATCACCTATAAAATCAGTAACACAGCAACCAGAAATGGGAATACCTATTTTAAGCTTTCATAGAATCGTGATTAAGTTGTAAACAACTCAATATTTTGTGGAGAACAAAAATCATACATGTAGCTAAATCTTAATAAAAAACTTTCACACCTCTCTCTCCCCCTCTCAACATAACCTAAGCAGCTCCTATCCAAGGGGACATTGATCTATGACATTGCTGTTGTTGCTTTACTCCATGTTATAGGGCAGTGATTCCAAAGTAATGAACTCGAATTTAATGAAGTCTTACAGCATCGTTGTCATCGACTTCTTCATCATTTTTTTGGATGAAATACTTATAATGAAAATAAATGAGGAAAGAACATTTGCCGTTTGCCATTTGACAACGTAGTAGAAATTGCACATTCAGAGTACAATATTTTGATAGCATTGTAGAGTCATTGAACTCAAGTGCAACAAGACAAGACTTGCAATATAATTTTATTTCGATTTCTCTCCATTACTGCACTTTTTTTTATACATCAGCATAGGACAACTACTGTCAGGACAGTGGGTTGGTAAAAAAAATAAGCCAACTACTTCAAAAAGAAAGAAAGACCTATTAAGGACAGGGATTGTTGATGGTGGTGATTTGCCACTTTGCGAATTATCAGAGCACTAGTCTAAAAGAAGCTACAGTATCATACCCTCCGATGTCAAACAGTATAGACCACTTTTGAAACCAATTAAATGTTTAATTAACATGTAATCGTTGAATTTCGAAAACTTGTCCAAATTAAGGAATAGGTAACCCAACTGACCGCTTACTAATGGTGTAGATAACCCACCTGTATGTATCTCTACTAAAGAATAGATAAAAAACACATCGACAATTAAGGCATAAATAATACAGCAGACACTCTACTAAGGAATATTTAACCAATTGGCCGCCTACAAAAGAGTAGATAACCCAACTGGCCGACTACAAAAGAGTCGATACTCGAACTCTAACTGGGCGCAAAAAACTAATATAATATATAACCAAACAATAATATATAACCAAACTTGCCCTAGGGAGTAGATAACTCAACCTGTCATATACTGGTCGTTTACTAAGATGTAGTTGATTCAACTGTATCTCTACGAAAGACTAGATAACACAATTTGTTGTTAAATAATGCTTATGTAGTACAGCTGGCCATCTACAAAGGAATACATAAACCAAACCTGACGTAAATTATGAAGTAGATAACCAATCTGGCCGCCTACAAAAGAGTAGATAACCCAACTGGTCGTCTACTAAGGAGTAGATAACCCAACTGGTCGTTTACTAAGTAGTAGATAACCCAACTGTATCTCTGCTAAGGAGTACATAACCCAACTTGTCGTCAATTGAGGAGTAGATAACACTACGGGTCCTCTATTAAGGAATATTTAACACCACTTGTTGTCTGCTGAAACTAGATAACCCAATTGGATTCCTGCAAAAGAGTATACAGCTCAACTGGTCGTCTACTAAGGAGTAAATAAACCGTAGTGGTTGTCTATTAAGGAGTATATAACCCAACTAGTCGTCTACCATGGAGTAGATAACCCAAATTGTCGTCAATAAGGGTGTAGATAAGCCAACTGGACGCCACAAACCGGTAAAGAAAACAACTGTCCTTTTGCTAAGTATTATTTGACCCAAATAACCCTCTAATAAGGAATGTATAACCGAACAGGTCCTCTACTCTCTTCAACCTAACCTAACTGACATTTTACTAAGTAAAAGGGTTTCCAACAAGAGGTGTTATTTTGGTATTCAAAGCAAAATTCCATTTTTTGAGATAAATGATCGAATGTTTATTTCATAATAAAGAGGAAGGCATGCCGTTAATAATGTAAAACAACATCAGCCAAATGGCCACCACGACCACGCTTACAGGACCATATACTTTTCATGAAATTTTCCATAAGCAAATCGCAAAGTGGCTGCCCTATGTCCTCGATCGCCTCACGAATTCTATCTTTAAGGTCTTGAATCGACGCTGGGCTATTGGCGTAGACCTTATCTTTCACGTGGCCCCAAAGGAAGAAGTCGCAAGGTGTTAAATCACAAGATCTCGGTGGCCAATTGTGATCACCTCTTCGAGAGATAACACGGTCCGGAAACTTTTCCCATAACAGAGCATTGGTCCCAATTTAACCAGTACTGGGATCAGTAGGCTCAGGTAAATTCCCAGCCGAAGTCGTACCGATTTCTGAGCGACTTCTAAATAAAATTTACGGGAAATTCGAAGCGTCGTAACGACTTCAGACCGATAGCTTAAGAAATTTTTATTCCGACTTCTGACTAACATCTAGAGTAAAATCTGAAGAATTTCTGATGTCTGTCAGTTTTTCCTGAAATTTACCATTTTATTCAGTGAAATCAACAAACAAAAATTAATCAATACCAAGCACCATCACACATATTGACTTCGACCCGATTTCGTGCCGCCATGTCTGAAAAATGCAGACTGTAAAAACCAAAAAGAGGTAGACAAAATAAAACAAGAAGAAAAAACAAAAAGAATAAAAAAATATGTCGGAATATAATAAATAAAATTTCCCTTCGACGAGTCGTACAAAGTTCTAAACTAAGTCGTTAGTAATTTGTCTGAAGAGTTCAGAGAATGCAGACTTTCAGCCTCTTTTCACTTACGACATTTCTATGTGTGCTTTAAAAAAAAGATTCGGATCTCTAGTATAGACTTTATAAGAGATTCTCAATACTTCAATAAATTTTAATCCTTCTTTGGGATAGGTACCAGAAGGCACATCTTCGAACATCGAACTAAGTTTTGAAAATATATTACCACCTTATCATGGTTCTCATGCACACCTGCTAGACAGACCAACGAACGGAAAGGCAAACATAGCTCAAATGACTTAAAATCTTAAAACAGATTTCCACAAAACATACTTAAGAGTCTTATATTACGCCCTAGATATGCTACACTTTCGGTCCGTAGCTAATCAGATAAATTCTCTTTTCTGCTTAAGTTAGGGTATATCTACCCGCATTATATTTTTGGACACACTGTATTCGCGTGGAAATGCGCCAACATGTAAACCAAACCGTATAGGTGAACATCAAAAGGCTCTCTAAATTGTATCACGTCACGTCATTGTTAACAATCTGCGCGCACAACAACGTGTAACGTGTTGCTTGTGCCCATTTGGGTTTAGGCAAAAAAATCTGGTTTTGTTACTAAAAATACCACAACAATAAATCTCTGGAGGATGTTCTAGCGCAACTTTAACATTGAACCGCTAAAGAGGCTCTTATATCCTACTCAACATAGGGAAAGAATTAACCCCTTGTGAGCGAACATTATACGATTCTGTTGTAAAATGAAGATTTTCTACAACCAAGAAAAAAATTTGTTGGAATTCGATTGTACAATAAAAAAATAGTACCAGCAACAAAAAGTATATTGCCTACACCGTGTGTCGGTTGTATTTATATAGCGTGATCCATTTCTAGGTTCCCTACTTTTTGAAAGAAAAAAAACACAGAAAATTCAAATTGAATGGAGAATGTTTATTATCATTTGAAATAACTTTCTTTGGCATTTATTTTTTGAAAATTATGTCTATCAAATGTTGGCCGCAGCTACGTCTTAGATGGTCCATACGTTGAGTCCAATTTTCGATGACTAGTTCGATCATTTCGACTGTTAACTGGCGAATGACACGCGTGATGTTTTGCTCCAAGGCCTGAATCGAAGCGGGTTTGTCCGCATAAACGTTACATATCCCCACAGGAAAAATTCAAACCGTGTGATATCACACGATCTTGGTGGCCAATCGACCGGCCCAAAACTTGAAATTATCTGCTCACCGAAGTGTTCTCTCAAAAAATCCATTGATTGATGCAATGTGTGGGAAGTGGCGCCGTCTTGTTGAAACCAAATGTCGCCGAGATCACGAGCTTCAATTTCAGGCATCAAATAGTCGGTTATCATGGTACGATAACGGTCGCCATTGACGGTTACGTTCTCACCGGCATCATTTATGAAGAAATATGGACCGATGAATCCACCGGCCCACAAACCACACCAAACCGTTGTTTTTTCTGGATGAAGTTGCAGCTCTTGAATCTCTTTATGTTGCTCTTCGTCCCAAATGCGGCAATTTTGCTTCTTTACATACCCATTGAGCCAGAAATGGGTCTCATCGCTGAACAAAATTTGGCTCGAAAACGTCGGATCTTCTTGGAACTTTTCAAGAGCCCATAGAGCGAAGCGATGTGGCTTGAGAAGGTCGGGCGGCTTCAGTTCTTGCACAAGCTGTATTTTTTATACTTTCAATTTAAGATCTCGACGTAAAATGTGCCAAGTCGTTCCATACGTCAGGCCGAGTTGCTGCGAATGGCGCCGAATCGACTAACCACGGTCTTTGTGTACACACTCAGCTACGGCCGCTACATTTTCTTCACTGCGTGCTGGACGTGGTATATTCGGTCGAATATTATCCAATAATGAATGCTGGGTCTCAAGATGGGTGATGGTGTTGCTAATAGTACGCTCAGTTGGCCGATTATGTTGACCATAAGTTGAGCGAAGTGCACGAAACGATTTGTAAACGTTGTTCAGGCGTAAGTCTTTCCATGACGAAATGCCAAACAATACTTAACAAAAATAATATGACAGCATGGCACGACTTACGCGTGATCTGTCAAAAAAGGGCTATTGAAAAAAGTATCTCTACTTGGATAACCCTATACAATAGACTTTCACAAATCCAAAACAATAATTGGATTTTTTGAGACTCAATATTTGCAAAATTGTTGACGAAATACTAGAGTTGTGTAGTTCGTGTACGAACTAGTGCAATAAAACGGGTCACTTTACTGAACGGTATGAAGTAGCTCACAATTCACACAACTCGTCCATTTCAGCTCAGTAGTTCACCAGTCTTCTCCAACTATGTCATTTCGTTCTCTCTTTCCAGGATCTACTGAACGAAATGACCTGTTAAACTAGAAGCTGTTGAACTAAAGTGAATTGGTGAGCTAAAGAGCTGTTGAACTAAAGTGAACTGGTGAGCTAAAGAGCTGTTGAACTAAAGAGCTGTTGAATTGAAGAGCAAGTGAACTAAACGAACGAACTAGTTCACTCAATTGAACTGAACTGAAATGAGCGATCACTTAAAAGAAGAAAGCGCCCAACACAGCGAAATACCAAGTCAGGTCTGGCTAGAAAAAAAATATCAAAAATTGCCAGACCTGCGTAAGTATAACTTCGCCCACAACTTTTACAAATATTGAGACTCCAAGCATCCAATTGCTCTTTTGGATTTGTGAGAGTCTAATGCATATTATGTATAAATAGTTGAGGGAACAATTTTATTTAAACGAAAGTTCAAAAAATTTTCCATTCTCTTCTCTTTTAAACGACGTAAACTTGGCTAAAATCGGTTCAACCATTCACGAGCAATTTTAAAATTTCGTATAACCCAAAAATGCATTATTTCAATATTTTACAAAATTCAAATCCCCAAAATGTCACAAATAAGGAGCGCACATCAGGGCGAACCACTGGCTGTGTATGTCCATGGACATGAGACGTTTAAACGTCTCCTCTCTTCAACCTAACCTAACCTACACTTTGAAGCTTCCTTCAAAAAAAATTGTGGTACTTTTTTCAAAGAACTTTTTGTAGAACACAAAAAGAAAACAAGTCCCTTTTTGTCGAAAAAAAAATAAAACACGAAATTTATAGCTTCACGTTATATATTATTTGCTACGAAAAAAGACCTTACATATGATTGGACCTTCCCTTACACCGATTGTTCACTGCTTCGTATACCTCCCCCACAATTAGTGAAATATTGAATCTCTTGTTACTTTTATACTATCTAGACGAATCTTTTGTGGTTCACTTTAAGGCCCTACAAAACCGTTTTCCCCCCCACAGAGCCACATTAACACATGTTTGTCTATGAGAGTAGTTATCGGTCATACGTTATTCAAAGTACAAATTTTGTTCCTTACGTCAATGTATTAAAAAAACACATACAGCCCACAATGGGTTAATATGCAAATTACACGTATGCCTAACTTACATGACTTTTGGGACAACATACGAAGGTTGTATGATAAAGAACCTAGCAGAAACTGGTTTAGTGCCAAAAGAATTTGCACATCATCAATGCCTAAGACCTTAGAAAGGTATAAAAGGCAGTACTCTTCCAGGATTTGTAATAGTAAACGGCGAACATTACTAATACACAGCCTCAAGAGACGATTCTACACACCACACAAAAATGATAAAAATTGTAAGTTAAACAACAATAAAAAAAACATAAATTAATAATTCTCTACTACCAATACTTCCTAGTTAATACTAGCTGGCCTTATAAGCCTGGCAGTCGCTGTACCCATCTCAACTCCACTCCTGGCGGAGATACATCCGCAACCTGCCGAAGCTCCCGCCGATACCAAACATGCCACTTATGTGGAGGGCCTAACACCCATCTTCAGAACAGCGCCTCTGATATCCACAGCCGCGATTATACCATCAGCAGTGACCACCGTTCACCATTTACCCTATGCTTATGCCGCAAATTATGTGAGTGTTTTTTCACAATTTTATATGAACTATTTAAATAAATAATTTCTGTTACTCACCTTTATTTTCAAATGCAGTTGACTTATGCTACTCCCGCCGAAGTCTCACATTATCGCATTGCTTATTGAAACGCTGCCCTGCGCGGGGGTATCAAAAGCTTTTGGATAAAGGTGAGCTGCTGAGTTGATAAAATCCGCTACCGCCTAAAAGTAAACCAAGAAAATTGAAAATAGTTTGTGAATATTTGTGGAACTTATTTAGCATTCAATTTAATTAATTTAATATATGTATTTTGTGGAACTTTAATAAGAAAATAAAAAGAAGAAAGATAAACAACAATGTAATTTGATGTGAGAGTACCCTATGGGAAATATTGTGGTGTGATTGATGCTTTAACTCATTAGGTAAAATGTTCAAGGAAACAAGTAAGAACATTTCAGTAAAGTAAACCATCTCTGATATACCCTATCCTCATTTGTTAGTACTGTAATAATATATATTGAGTGAGGGATGCTAGAACGTTTGTCAGTCAATAGTCATGGGAAAAGTTGTCTAAAATACAAAATATAAAAAAAATAGACGCCTGCTACAGAACTTCATGTTTCGAATGAATCTGATAATTTTAGGGGGTGGTGTGTAGAACAATAACTATATGTAAGTACTTATATGTTGGATATTCGTAAGTGTGGAAGTAAGTAGTTATTTGTTACCTCTTGTATACTTGCATGGAAGTACTTTCCTCCAATATCATGCTCATGTAAAAATAATCTGAAGGGTGGCTGAATGGTAAGTCGTTATTTCTCTTTGAATTTCACTTACCCGCCAGGTTACCTGGAAATGAGAGTTTTTGCTGGGTAACTAAATTTCTAAATCAAAGCAAAGTTTCGTTAATAAATAAGTGTTGTCGCATATTTCGTAATACTCGACTTAAATGAACTTACAAATATAAGTAGAGATACTTTTTTCAATAGCCTTTGTTTGGCAGATCACGTGTGAGTCGTGTCATGCTGTCATGTTATTTTTGTTAAGTATTGTTTGGCATTTCATCATGGCAAGACTTACGCCTGAACAACGTTTACAAATTATTCAGTTTTATTATCAAAAAAATCGTTCGCCAATTGCGCTAAGTCCATTTTTTTAAATAAAAAAAAAACACTTTCCAGTCGACCCACGACCAGGCAATGAAGCCGACCAAAATTATCGGCGGCGGCGGCGCATTGAAAAATACCGATCGGCGGCGGCGGCTGATCAGCTTAGCCAATCAAATTTCAACAATCGGCTGAGCCGACAAAGTTCCAACAAACGATGGCGCACGAATGTCAATCTCAGGCAAAAATGGCGCTTTAAGATATTTACAATTAGATGACAAAACCTAAAATTAACACAAAAATTTAAGAAAAGTTAAGGAAGTTTTGATTTAATGTCGAAAATCGGTTCAATAAATGTCTACTTATTAGTCTTTGCTGTGAAAGAGAATTTATTGTGAATGACATACCGCCTGTTGTTTTCTCTCTAGAACGACATAGACTTTGTAAAAATTGGTTCGGCCGCTCAAGAGCTATTGTATTTTCCGTAAAAACCAAAACACGCATTTCTTTAAATAAATGATAGCGAGATTAATTTAGAAACTTTTTATAAATTTTTATGCAAAAATGAACTTTATTAAAATTTCTGACCCTATTGTATTACTTAGTAGTCACTTTCTAAATTTTCATGGTTTCATAAAATAAATCGATTTAACTCACTAAATAATGTTCGGCGGCTGAGTTTCAGCCGATGTGAGCCACTGAAATCGGCGGCGGCGCCGGCTGGAAATAAATGGCCGGCTGTGGCGCGCCACCGATTTGCGCCGCGTCGGCTTCATACCCTGCCCACGACCTTGACAACCATAAGCAATATTTTAGCTCTCGTTAAGAGCTATCTTTTTGCCATTGACCGATTCCCGATCCGATGTACCGGAATCATCGGTCCATATTTCTTCAAAAATGATGCCGGTGAGAACGTAATGATGCCGGTGAGAATGTTATCGTGCCATGATAACCGACTATCTGATGGCTGAAATCGAAGCTCGTGATCTCGGCGACATTTGGTTTCAACAAGACGGCGCCACTTCCCACACATCGCATCAATCAATGGATTTATTGAGAGAACACTTCGGTGAGCAGATAATTTCACGTTTTGGACCGGTCGATTGGCCACCAAGATCGTGTCATATCACGCCGTTAGACTTTTTCCTGTGGGGATATGTAAAGTCTAAAGTTTATGCGGACAAACCCGCTTCGGTTCAGGCCTTGGAGCAAAACATCACGCGTGTCATTCGCTAGTTACCAGTCGAAATGCTCGAACGAGTCATCGAAAATTGGACTCAACGGATGGACCATCTGAGACGTAGCCGCGGCCAACCTTTGATAGACATAATCTTCAAAAAATAAATGCCACAGAATGTTCTTTCAAGTGATAATAAACATTCCCCATTCAATGTGAATTTTCTGTGTTTTTTTCTTTAAAAAAGTAGGGAACCACGAAATGAATCACCCTATATAAGCGTGTGTGTTTGATGAGAATGGTTAAGAGTAATTGTATTGTGCCCTATAACTTTTCTCCTACAAGTTATGTTTTTGTTCTTCTCTTTTATAGTTCTCATAATTTCATTTAATTTAAATTTTAAAAGGTTTCACAGATTTATCGAGCTTATATACTTCAAAAATATGGTCGAAATACTAAAGAAACTTTAAACAAAATTGGAATAAAAAATTACCATAAAAAATGTTGCACCAGAAAATGTTATGTTATGTTATCAGCCAGCCAGACTGAAGTTCGGACATCACCCATATGACTTGGATGCCTCGAAACGGACTTCCCCCACACATGTATTGAGTTTAGGGCCACATATACCCTACTCTCTTTAGAGTGAATTTATAGAAACAAATCACCAAATAAAAAAACCAGTAAGGAAAGGCTAAAGTCGGGCGGGCCGACTATATAATACCCTACACCACTCTCGTAATATTGAATAACTCTGATATATAAATTTTGTAATTCATGTATAAATTGTTTTACTTTTGGGACATTTCGATCGGAGTGAAATTGCGACCTGTAGTCGACGAACATCTTTACATGGACAGACGGACGGACGGACATCGTTAAATCGACTCAGCTAGTGATTCTGAGTCGATCGGTATACTTTAAGGTGGGTCTAGCTGTGTTATTTTCAGGTGTTACAAACATCTGCCGTGAAACAAACTTATAATACCCTGTACCACAGTGTGGTGTAGGGTATAATTAGGATTTTAACCATTGGACCTAGTTTCTTGAAATATATGAGACTGTAAATGATAACTGTAATGAATGAGAATATTTCCACACTGAAAAAAATAATCTTAAAACTAAAGATTTGTGCTGAAGACGCCCTTAATCATTAAAATAAGTTCATTTTGTACTTAAAATATAGTTAATTTCACTACTATTAAGTACATTTTCTTAATTTTAAGTACAACACGTACTTATTTCAAAGATTAAAGTCGTCTTTGGCGCAAATCTTTAATTTTAAGACAAATATTTTCTGTGCAGTCTCTAATTTTGTCTAGTGTCTAGTGTCAAATTTATAGGGATACAATTTAGTCGTTATTACCAATTTTATATGCACTTAAATCCCATTAAACATACACTCCATCCCTCCCCCTCCATCCATCTCCTGTTATCATCATCCTCAATGGGGTATTCATTAGAAAGGAACAGTTATTTTTGGTGTCCCACCGTTTGCTGTGACCTTAGACTGACTGTTTACATATCACAGCAATACCAAGGAATAGTAGCGTCAACAAGAGAAGAGAAAAAAAACAAACTCTATTCAAGTATTTTACTCGACAGGGGATTTCTTGTTAGTCCATCAGTGTTAGTCAATCAACAAATTAGTTGGAATCACTTATCACAGAACGAACATTGCAAATACGCACATACATACATACATATTAACATATTTCGTTCCTTTAGCCAAAGAGAGTGAAATGGCAGATTTATTTTGTCAACAACCCCAAACCTCTCTTCAGCCAACAATTTCAGAAGGATATTGAAACTATGAAAAAAAGTAGAAAGAAACATAATAAACTTTTAAAGAAAATAAAATCTTTCAAATTCTTATGAAATCCACAGAACTTTAAGTTTTTTCGCAGGGAAGAGATAGAGAAAGATAATACTCTGTCTGGATTTGAATTTAAGATGGGGTTTCCTCATCAAAAATATTATCCTTAGGGTTCATTGAATTCCTGGTAGTCATTTGCCTCCTCTTGGCCTATTGTTTGCATTTTTTGTTCATTTTGCGAAGATATTACTTTACATTAGACTTTTCCCGCAAAGTCTTGTAAAGTGTACGGGTATATTGTATTCTTTTCATCCAACAAAGCCACAGTGAGGTATGAGAATATTTTTGGTACACTTTGTCCTTAATGTCTTCCAGTAAATATATGAAATTTCTGTTAGTGATAGAAAGATTTGTTAAGAGATGTAATATTCTAGGAATTGATTATTCATTCAAATACAATTTATCATTCTAATGATTGTAATAGAAGACAATCAAGCAAAAGACATAACGAATAGGTATAATTACGTTGTTTATTTATATGGGAATTATAATAGAAATAAATTGGTATACTAATAGCAGCAGGGTCAAGGAAAAAATCAGGTGACAAAGGCCATATGGCTGGATTTTTCAGAAACAGAAAACAGGACTATCTAACGACTCAACTATCAGAACAAATATACAGTCATTTTTTCAAAGGAATGTGAATAATATTTTTTAATTTATTTAATAAAAAAAATTATTTTCACATTTCTATACACTACATAGTAATCACTCCGTTTGTAACTCATAAATTGTATATATGTACATATTTATACATATTTATACATATTTATAAGTATTCCGAAACTTGACAGTTAATAGCGTTCATATTGGTTTTCTTTATTAGGAAGTATAAGGTTCCACATGTGGACCCACCTCGGCAAAATGGAACTGAGCTAGTCTTGCTGCAAGTTGGGCGGCACACAGTGGTTCAGAATCGTGTTTTACTGGCCAAAAGTCTCTAACTTTGGCACCGATAGAGATATTTTTGTAATTTTTTTTGTTCGACAGGTAACTCCTTAAGCTTTTCGCCTTTTTTTATTTCAATAAAATCGGGTCAGCAGTTATTGAGGAATTCAAAGTCAAAGTTGAACTTTTGATTTTTATACCCTATACCACAATGTGGTACAGGGTATTATAAGTTTGTTTCACGGCAGATGTTTGTAACACCTGAAAATAACACAGCTAGACCCACCTTAAAGTATACCGATCGACTCAGAATTACCAGCTGAGTCGATTTAATGATGTCCGTCCGTCCGTCTGTCCATTTAAAGTTGTTCATCGACTACAGGTCGCAATTTCACTCCGATCGTTCTGAAATTTTGCAGTTTAGAGTATTTCGCGGCTGTTAAGATCGCTATTGAATTTGGTTGAAATCGGTTCAGATTTAGATATAGCTCCCATATATATCTTTCGTCCGATTTGGACCTTTAGTCCTATAGAAGCTGTATTTTACATCCAATCGTTTTGAAATTTAGAATGGTAGAGTTTCTTGATCCATCAACCAACATTGCCGAATTTGAAGAAAATCGGTTAAGATTTAGCTATAGCTCCCATATATATGTTTCGTCCGATTTTGCTCTTTAGTCCTGAAGAAGGTGTATTTTACATCCAATCATTTTGAAATTTAGAATGGTAGAGTTTCTTGAGCCATGAACCAACACTGCCGAATTTTAAGAAAATCGGTTAAGATTTAGCTATAGCTCCCATATATATGTTTCGTCCGATTTGGCCCTTTAGTCCTATAAAATCTGTATTTTACATCCAATCGTTTTGAAATTTAGAATGGTAGAGTTTCTTGATCCATGAACCAACACTACCGCATTTGAAGAAAATCGGTTAAGATTTAGCTATATCTCCCATATATATGTTTCGTCCGATTTGGCCATTTAGTTCTATAGAAGCTATATTTTACATCCAATCGTTTTGAAATTTAGAATGGTAGAGTTTCTTGATTCATGAACCAACATTGCCGAATTTGAAGAAAATCGGTAAAGATTTAGCTATAGCTCCCATATATATGTTTCATCCGATTTGGCTCTTTAGATCCAATCGTTTTTATACCCTAAACCACACTGTGGTACAGGGTATTATTTAAGTATAAAATGTCCCAAAAGTAAATTTATGTAAACAATTTATACATGAATTACAAAATTTATATATCAGAGTTATTCAATATTACAAGAGTGGTGTAGGGTATTATATAGTCGGCCCCTCCCGACTTTAGCCTTTCCTTACTGGTTGTTACATATACTCGTATAAGTAAAAAAAAATATTTTTTTGTATAGATTGTGGCATACTGTTATATAAAATCAAAACCAAAAATTTTTTTATGGATACATTTTTTTTAATAACATTTTTTATAAAAAACACTATTTTCGTCGAAGGTATCCTTAGTATTTGCACTATAATTTTTGGAGTATATGCCCGATCAGGTCGACTTATATGTTAAATTTAAGCTATTAATGTGGTTTAGTAAACAGTGGTTTATTAACAGTCATTGAACAAATTGGAAAAAGTAGATTTTTTTCAAAAAAAAATCCTGGGACAAAAAAACATAAAAAATCGAAAAAAATATTTTATTTTATTTTTTAAAAGTTTGCATCCTAGCAAAGAAAATAATGCCTATTTGAAAATAATCTATGGATAAATGTAGATTAAATTATAGCCCTTTTTCGGAATCGGTTTCTCTAATGAGGAACCAAATATAATCTCCCATCATTCTTTCATCCCAGTGCCCTTTGTAACGTCGCTCGATGGACTTCAATTCTTGGTGAAACCTTTCGCCATGTTCATCACTTACGTCGCCAAGATTCTCGGGAAAAAGTTTAAATGAGAATGCAAGAAATGAATTTTGAGGGACATATTTACTCCTGTTGGAATACATAAAGCGAAAAATAAGTTGGAGGAATACATACATATGTGTTATATACATAAATATAAAAAATATATTTCTAACCAATTTTTTCATAATTTTTTAACAAATCATTAAACATTGTTTCACATTGCGGGCTTTTATTGGATCCAAGGAAATTTGACACTACAAGCTTAAACGACCTCCATGCTGCAATTTCATCCGGCGTCAAATATGATTCGAAATTCACATCTTTCATCAGTTTCCTTATTTTAGGCCCATCAAAAACTCCTTCTTCGATTTTTTGAAAAGAAAGACTTTTAAATAAACTTTTTAAATATGAGAGTGAATTGCCATCTTTCCTTAAGGCTTTTACAAAATTTTTAAAGAGCCCCAGCTTAATATGCAGTGGTGGCAAAGTATCGGCTATCCCAGAGGCATAACATACCAACTACTTTTAAATCGCAACAAATTTTCCAGTCAAATCCGTTTTGGGTCATTTTAAGTCGAATGAGCAATGTCCGTCCGTCTGTCTGTCTGTATGTCTGTCTGTCTGTCTGTCTGCTGGCTGGTGCGCACGATAACTCTCGAAAGGAGTAACCGATTGACCTCAAATTTGGTATGTGGTAATATTTTTTTCTATCTCCGGCTAAGTTCGAAGATGGGCCATATTGGTCCACTCCTTCTAGTACCTCCCCCACAAAGGGTTAAAATGTTGTGAAATATTGATTCTTTAATAACTGCTATACTACTTATTCGAATCTTTTAAAATTTCACACATAGTATTAGCTTATTAGTCGCTATCAACTCGAGAAAAATGGGCGAAGTCGCCACGTCCCTTTTGGTACCTCCCACACAAATGCTCCATTTTGCACCAAAAATTAACAGCTTATAACATTAATAACAGTGTATAAAAATACTTGAAATTTTGTACAGTATTGTGCTTTTATATTGCCTACAGTCCAGGGAAAAATGGGTGTTGTTGCCACGCCCCTTTTGGTACCTCCCACACAAAGGTACCTTTTTGCACCAAAAGTTAATAGCTTATAACATTAAAACTAGTGTATAAAAATACTTGAAATTTTTTACAGTGTAATGTTTTTATAGTGCCTATAGCCCTGTGAAAAATGGGCGGTATTGCCACGCCCCTTTTTGTACCTCCGACACAAAATTCCCAAATCATACCACAATTTACTGTCTCATAACGTTTATACCAGTGCACATAAATGCTTATAAGTCGGCACAGTGCAATGAATTTAAAGTATATAATGTTCAGCGAAAAAAAGGTGTATTATATAAACCCCTTCTGGTAACTCCCACACAAATTGACAGAATAATTCGAGTAATATTCAATATTACATTACTCACAAAGTGAGGGTATACCTTAGTCGGTTTACCCGACTGAAACTTTCTTACTTGTTTTAACTCGTATACCAAAATATTGCACATATATTTCTTCAATTATTTTACTAAACGCACGTCGATTTTTATACCCTACACCACACTGTGGTACAGGGTATTATAAGTTTGTTTCACGGCAGATGTTTGTAACACCTGAAAATAACACAGCTAGACCCACCTTAAAGTATACCGATCGACTCAGAATCACTAGCTGAGTCGATTTAACGATGTCTGTCCGTCCGTCCGTCTGTCCATGTAAAGTTGTTCGTCGACTACAGGTCGCAATTTCACCCCGATCGTTCTGAAATTTTGCAGTTTAGAGTATTTCGCGGCTGTTAAGATCGCTATTGAATTTGGTTGAAATCGGTTCAGATTTAGATATAGCTCCCATATATATCTTTCGTCCGATTTGGACCTTTAGTCCTATAGAAGCTGTATTTTACATCCGATCGTTTTGAAATTTAGAACGGTAGAGTTAATTGATCCATGAACCAACATTGCCGAATTTGAAAAAAATCGGTTAAGATTTAGCTATAGCTCCCATATATATGTTTCGTCCGATTTGGCCCTTTAGTCCTATAGAAGCTGTATTTTACATCCGATCGTTTTGAAATTTAGAACGGTAGAGTTAATTGATCCATGAACCAACATTGCCGAATTTGAAAAAAATCGGTTAAGATTTAGCTATAGCTCCCATATATATGTTTCGTCCGATTTGGCCCTTTAGTCCTATAAAAGCTGTATTTTACATCACATGGTGTTGAAATTTAGAATGGTAGAGTTCCTTGATCCATGAACCAACACTACCGAATTTGAAGAAAATCGGTAAAGATTTAGCTATAGCTCCCATATATATGTTCCATCCGATTTGGCTCTTTAGATCCAATCGTTTTTATACCCTACACCACACTGTGGTACAGGGTATTATTTAAGTATAAAATGTCCCAAAAATAAATTTATGTAAACAATTTATACATGAATTACAAAATTTATATATCAGAGTTATTCAATATTACGAGAGTGGTGTAGGGTATTATATAGTCGGCACCGCCCGACTTTAGCCTTTCCTTACTGGTTTTTAATTACATATTTTCCGCAGATGTAGCAGAAATTGTCGGGATCAAATACACATTGAAAAGTTCTTTGCCTTTTACTCATACTTCGAAATATAACTTAATAATATTTTTCAGAAAATCGACTTATTCGGCGCCTTAAAGGGCCGAATTACATTAATTTATTAATAAGAAATTTCATTCATAAATTCCGGGTTTAAGGCACATAAGTTGCAGTACCTGTTGCAGTACTGTCGCGTACTACTTTGTATTGCGTACGTATAATTTTACTACCTGTATATACGACTGGGATGTCCATCCCCCTAAAAGGCGTAACTGAATGGGAACCTCATAAAAAAAACCAGAAATATTGTTGAATGACCCTCTAATCTGAGCGGATCTCATCTAGCTCTCACATTGCATATCATGTTTTATGGAGGGTTACGAACGGCCATAAAACCTCATCCTCTCTATAATTTTATAATGTCTGACATCGATCCTCATAAAACAAAATGCAAGTGCAATGTCTCTTGTATGACTCTCTCACATATGGCGAATTCAATATAAGCAAAAACATAATTTAAAAACGGAAAAATATGGAACAAGATTTATTTTGAATTTCCCTAACATTTACAAAATTGCTCATAACTTTTATATCTATCCATAGATTGTTTTCAAATAGACAGTGTTTGCTTTTTAAAAATGTGAAAAAATATTTTTTTTTCTATTTTTTATGATTTTTTTGTACCAGGAAAAAGTGTTTTTCAAAAAAAAATCATTTTTTCTCATATTCTTAATGACTGTTACTAAACCAAAGATTCTATGTGAAAGTGATATTTGCAGCATATGTAGCCCTCATAATTCCCTTTAACAAGGCTCAATCAGACTTATACTTGATGAATTATGGTTCAAATACTAAATACACTTTCCATGAAAGTTGGAATTTAAAACAAGTAAAAGCGTTAAGTTCGGCCATGCCGTATCTTATATACCCTCCACCATGGATGGCATGTGACCTCACAAAATAACTCAAACCCAAAGAAAATAACACCGAAAACACAAAAAATATAGTAGATGAGAACAGAAGGAATCACAACAAGTTAGATGCTATATATGGGAGCTCTATCTAAATATGGACCGATATGGCCCATTTGCAATCCCAAACAACCTGCAACTATAAGAATTATTTGTACCAAATTTGATCAACCTAGCTCTATTATTGCGGACTGTAGCGTGATTACCACAGACGGGCGGACGGACGGACAGACGGACATGGCTAAATCGTCTTAGAATTTTACGACGATTAAGAATATATATACTTTATGTGGTCTCAGATCAATATTTAGAGGTGTTACAACCGGAGTGACAAAATGAATATACCCCCCATTCTATGGTGGAGGGTATACAAATATTTAAAAAAAAATATACCACAAAAATTTTTTTTAAATATTTTTTTCATGTTTTTTTTTTCATAGTACACTATAATTTAACAAAAAAATAAATAAATTTACTAATATTTTTTGATATACCCCTCAAGGTGAGGGGATTCATTAGTCGGTTTACCTGACTGAACTTTCTTGCTTGTTTTTTAATTTATTTAATAAATTTACTTATTTAATAAAAAAAAATATTTTTACATTTCTATACACTACATATATAGTAATCAATCTATTTGTAACACATAAGGGGTTTTCCAGTAGGTATGATATGATTTTGAAGTGACGTTTCGGCCATTTGTAATATGTCATGATCTGTCATTTGTTTTTCATTGTATTCAGTAGTGTTTACAATTACATCTTGGTGAGATATTCGCAAGAACAACGTTTACAAATTATTCAGTTTTATTATCAAAATAATCGTTCTCCAATAGCAACTTTTCGTGCGCTAAGTCAATTTAAATCCAAAACAAAACACTTCCAGGTCGACCTACGAGCTTGACACCCATGAGCAATGTTTTAGCTCTCCTTAAGAGCTATCTTTTGGCCATTGACCCATTGTGGCTACGTGCCACACAGCAAATGAAACAATTGAATTGTTGCAAAAAAAAAAGTTTGGAGATTCGATTATTTTAAGAAATTGTGATATTGAATGGCCTCCAAGAAATTGTGATTTAACACCATTAGACTATTTCTTATGGGGTTATTTGAAGTCATTGGACTTTCGAAATAAACCAGACTCTCTTCAAGCTTTACAAGTCAATATTGAACGTGCCATTCATGACATACGACTTGATTTAGTGGAAAAAGTGCTCGAAAATTGGGTTCATCGAATTCGTTCCAGCAGAAGAAGTCGTGGAGGCCATTTGAATGACGTTTTATTTAGAACTTAATTGTATCGATTGTACTTCAAATTAAATAAAAAACTTTTGAATTTCCTTAACAATAAGTGCGTTATTTTTTCAAAGAAATCATATCACTCTTATTGGAAAACCCGTTAACAATTGCAAAAAGAATCGCATAAACTTCACTAACAAGTATTTTTTAAGAAATTAGGCTCTTTCCTAAAAATGTTTTAACAAAAAATAAAATTTCACCGTTTTAGTGGAGAATTAAAGTGACTTCCGTTCAGCTCTCTATGCGTTCACTCTACCACTCTTCACTTAGTATCTTTACACATTTATCCCTCCATCCGTGGGAATGCAAATTAGTTGTTATTGCTCCCTCTACATTTGTACGAGTAAATAGAGATATAAATCAATAAAACTCTAAACCAAGTCTCTATATGAACACTACATTTGACTTCATTCATTCGTTGATTTTTAGAGTACGATTATGACATAATAATAATAATAATAACAAACATAAAAAGATACATATCAAGATGAACGCAAACCGTCCGTCATCACAATAAATGGCAAACAAACAAAAGGGAGCAGATACACAGCCCAGACAGTGCGAATGGAAAGATAGGTTTGTTTCGTTTCCTCCCGGGTTGGCCTGAAAACAATGGGAAAATAATTTTGTTAACGCCGTCTGAGCGCTCTGAGCTGTGAGGTGCTGTTCACACCGACCGTCAACACTGCGATGATGACGCGATTTCAATTAAACGCAACAAAATTGCAAAAAAAATTTTCGGATTTTATCTTTCCTTTGCCTTTTTTTGCTTTCACTTGTCTTAAGCTTGGGAAGGCAAGTGGGTACTAAATGTACTATATTGTGAACCTCTAGCAAACAACAAAAGGCATGCATGATGGATTAATTCTAAATAAATGCTTGAGCGAAAAATCCTACTTACTTTTGAAACAATTTGTTTCTTTATTGTCAATAGAAATTGGACAAAACATAGTCACGACTCAAAAATATTTGAAATTGGTTTATTTTAGGACAATATCTCAGTAGAAATCTAATTATTTTACTTAAAAACGTTATACCTTTTCAAAGCATCAATCCTCTTAAAATAATATTCCCAAAAAAACTATTGAACTATATGAATTTGAATTATTTTCTATTTTCACAAACATTAATTAATTAATCGTTGAAAATGGAAATTGGTTTTGCCCTTCAGATATACAGGTGAAACATTCATAAAAATATGATTTTTATTGAAACTTTTGAAAGTGGCGTAAACGCCATTATGCTTTCCTCGATTAACCATTGAACAAAGGGGTTTAATAAGCGAAAATTCTCACTTAATACAGAAACATTGATGTTTTGAGATGAACTGAATGTAAATAATATATTTATATTATTCACCTAGCTTTTAAACGATACATAAAAGCAGAATCGCCACTTTCAAAATAAACAGTTCATATGATTTTTTTATTGAAAACTTTGTAGAAATATGATTTTATTGGACATTCCGTAGAAATTGCAATTCTAACGACAATTTTATAGAGGTTGTAATTTTATAGAAAATTTCTTGCAACTGCACTATTATAATTATGTCCTTAAAATTGAAGAAATATTATTTTTCTAGAAATCTTCTCTAAATTAATATTGTTTTCAAATTTCAAGTCACATTTTTATAGAATAATTTCTAAAAGAAATTGAATTTTTAGAAAACTTTGTCAAACTTCCACTACATTTATAATATTATTAAGTCAGATTTTTTTTTAAATTTGGGAAAATTTTCTAGAAAAGTATAAAGTGAGTTTTCTGAAAATATTTAATTTCGACGAAATTTTAATGAAAAAATTAAATTTCAACAAAATCTTTTAGAATAATAAGAACCGAAGAAATTTTCTAGAAATGTAAAATTTTCTGGAAAATTATTTTTTTTTCATAATTTTCGAGAAAAGAACTAAATTTTTAATTAAAATGTTTTTTCCACAAAATTTACAAAAAAAATAAATTTTGACGAAATTTTCTAAAAAAAAAATAAGTCGATTTTTTGCTTTCCTAAAAAAATTGTTGAAATCTAATTAATTCTTAAAAATTTCGTTGGAATTGTTTTTTTTTTTTGGAAAATTTCGTAGAAATTATATTTTTCTGCAAATTTTGTTGAAATTGGATTTTTCTTGAAATATCGTTGAATTGCATTTTTTTAGAAAAATTTGCAAAATTTCTTGAATTTAAAATGTTCTACAAAATTTTTGTGAAATTTCAAAGACCGTTCACTATTAAAGGTATAAAAGGGAATTTTCTGGAAAAATTCAATTTCGACGAAATACTAAAGAAAAATTAAATTTCAACAAAATATTTTAGAAAAATTAATAGCGAATTTTCTGGAAAAATTATTTTTTTTTCATAAATTTCGAGGAAAACTAAATTTTTAATTTAAATTATTTTTTCGCAAAATGTACAAAAAGAATAAATTTTCTAGAAAAATACAAATCGCTTAAATTGTTGGTTTTTCTAAAACAAAATTTGAAATCAATTTTTTTACAAATTTTACAATTTACAATTTTGGAGAAACTCTAAAAAAATGCAATATCAACGAAAAATTCTATAAAAATAAATATCAAAGAAATTTGGTAGAAATATGAAATTTTCTGGAAAAATTTTTTCTTAATTTCGAGAAAAAACTAAATTTTTAATAAAAATGTTTTTTCAACAAAATTTACAAAAAAAAATAAATTTTGACGAAATTTTCTAAAAAAAAGTCCTCAAGTTTTTTGCTTTTAAACGATACATAAAAGCAGAATCGCCACTTTCAAAATAAACAGTTCATATGATTTTTTTATTGAAAACTTTGTAGAAATATGATTTTATTGGACATTCCGTAGAAATTGCAATTCTAACGACAATTTTATAGAGGTTGTAATTTTATAGAAAATTTCTTGCAACTGCACTATTATAATTATGTCCTTAAAATTGAAGAAATATTTTTTTTTCTAGAAAATCTTCTCTAAATTAATATTGTTTTCAAATTTCAAGTCACATTTTTATAGAATAATTTCTAAAAGAAATTGAATTTTTAGAAAACTTTGTCAAACTTCCACTAAATTTATAATATTATTAAGTCAAATTTTTTTTAAATTTGGGAAGATTTTCTAGAAAAGTATGAAGTGAATTTTCTGAAAATATTTAATTTCGACGAAATTTTAATGAAAAAATTAAATTTCAACAAAATCTTTTAGAATAATAAGAACCGAAGAAATTTTCTAGAAATGTAAAATTTTCTGGAAAATTATTTTTTTTTCATAATTTTCGAGAAAAAAACTAAATTAAATTAAAATTTTTAATTAAAATGTTTTTTCCACAAAATTTACAAAAAAAATAAATTTTGACGAAATTTTCTAAAAAAAAAAATAAGTCGATTTTTTGCTTTCCTAAAAAAATTGTTGAAATCTAATTAATTCTTAAAAATTTCGTTGGAATTGTTTTTTTTTTTTGGAAAATTCCGTAGAAATTGTATTTTTCTGCAAAATTTTGTTGAAATTGCATTTTTCTTCAAATATCGTTGAATTGCATTTTTTAGAAAAATTTGCAAAATTTCTTGAATTTAAAATGTTCTACAAAATTTTTTTCAAATTTCAAAGACCGTTCACTATTAAAGGTATAAAAGGGAATTTTCTGGAAAAATTCAATTTCGACGAAATACTAAAGAAAAATTAAATTTCAACAAAATATTTTAGAAAAATTAATAGCGAATTTTCTGGAAAAATTAATTTTTTTTCATAAATTTCGAGGAAAACTAAATTTTTAATTTAAATTATTTTTTCGCAAAATGTACAAAAAGAATAAATTTTCTAGAAAAATACAAATCGCTTAAATTGTTGGTTTTTCTAAAACAAAATTTGAAATCAATTTTTTTTACAAATTTTACAATTTACAATTTTGGAGAAACTCTAAAAAAAAATGCAATATCAACGATATATTCTATAAAAATAAATATCAAAGAAATTTGGTAGAAATATGAAATTTTCTGGAAAAATTTTTTCTTAATTTCGAGAAAAAACTAAATTTTTAATAAAAATATTTTTTCCACAAAATTTACAAAAAAAAAAATAAATTTTGACGAAATTTTCTAAAAAAAAGTCCTCACGTTTTTTGCTTTTAAACGATACATAAAAGCAGAATCGCCACTTTCAAAATAAACAGTTCATATGATTTTTTTATTGAAAATTTTTTACAAATATGATTTTATTTGACATTCCGTAGAAATTGCAATTCTAACGACAATTTTATAGAGGTTGTAATTTTATAGAAAATTTCTTGCAACTGCACTATTATAATTATGTCCTTAAAATTGAAGAAATATTATTTTTCTAGAAAATCTTCTCTAAATTAATATTGTTTTCAAATTTCAAGTCACATTTTTATAGAATAATTTCTAAAAGAAATTGAATTTTTAGAAAACTTTGTCAAACTTCCACTAAATTTATAATATTATTAAGTCAGATTTTGTTTTTAAATTTGGGAAGATTTTCTAGAAAAGTAATCTTCGTCAAGGCCTATGAAGTGAATTTTCTGAAAATATTTAATTTCGAAGAAATTTTAATGAAAAAATTAAAAAAAATTAAAAAAACCTCTTTTACAATAATAAATACCGAAGAAATTTTCTAGAAATGTGAAATTTTCTGGAAATGTGAAATTTTCTGGAAAATTATTTTTTTTTCATAATTTTCGAGAAAAGAACTAAATTTTTAATTAAAATGTTTTTTCCACAAAATTTACAAAAAATAAAATTTGAAATTTTCTTAAAAAAAAATAAAGGTAGATTTTTTGCTTTCCTAAAAAATTGTTGAAATCTAATTTATTCTTAAAAATTTCGATGGAATTGTTTTTTTTTTGGTTTAGAAAATTTCTTAGAAATTGTATTTTTCTGCAAAATTTTGTTGAAATTGCATTTTTCTTGAAATATCGTTGAATTGCATTTTTTAAGAAAAATTTTCAAAATTTCTTGAATTTAAAATGTTCTACAAAATTTTTTTCAAATTTCAAAGACCGTTCACTATTAAAGGTATAAAAGGGAATTTTCTGGAAAAATTCAATTTCGACGAAATACTAAAGAAAAATTAAATTTCAACAAAATATTTTAGAAAAATTAATAGCGAATTTTCTGGAAAAATTAATTTTTTTTCATAAATTTCGAGGAAAACTAAATTTTTAATTTAAATTATTTTTTCGCAAAATGTACAAAAAGAATAAATTTTCTAGAAAAATACAAATCGCTTAAATTGTTGGTTTTTCTAAAACAAAATTTGAAATCAATTTTTTTTACAAATTTTACAATTTACAATTTTGGAGAAACTCTAAAAAAAATGCAATATCAACGATATATTCTATAAAAATAAATATCAAAGAAATTTGGTAGAAATATGAAATTTTCTGGAAAAATATTTTCTTAATTTCGAGAAAAAACTAAATTTTTAATAAAAATGTTTTTTCCACAAAATTTACAAAAAAAAAAATAAATTTTGACGAAATTTTCTAAAAAAAAGTCCTCAAGTTTTTTGCTTTTAAACGATACATAAAAGCAGAATCGCCACTTTCAAAATAAACAGTTCATATGATTTTTTTATTGAAAATTTTTTAGAAATATGATTTTATTGGACATTCCGTAGAAATTGCAATTCTAACGGCAATTTTATAGAGGTTGTAATTTTATAGAAAATGTCTTGCAACTGCACTATTATAATTATGTCCTTAAAATTGAAGAAATATTATTTTTCTAGAAAATCTTCTCTAAATTAATATTGTTTTCAAATTTCAAGTCACATTTTTATAGAATAATTTCTAAAAGAAATTGAATTTTTAGAAAACTTTGTCAAACTTCCACTAAATTTATAATGTTATTAAGTCCGATTTTTTTTTAAATTTGGGAAGATTTTCTAGAAAAGTAATCTTCGTCAAGGCCTATGAAGTGAATTTTCTGAAAATATTTAATTTCGACGAAATTTTAATGAAAAAATTAAAACAAAATCATTTACAATAATAAATACCGAAGAAATTTTCTAGAAATGTGAAATTTTCTGGAAAATTATTTTTTTTTCATAATTTTCGAGAAAAGAACTAAATTTTTTATTAAAATGTTTTTTCCACAAAATTTACAAAAAATAAATTTTGAAATTTTCAAAAAAAAAATAAAAGTCGATTTTTTGCTTTCCTAAAAAAATTGTTGAAATCTAATTTATTCTTAAAAATTTCGTTGGAATTGTTTTTTTTGTTTGGAAAATTTCTTAGAAATTGTATTTTTCTGCAAAATTTTGTTGAAATTGCATTTTTCTTGAAATATCGTTGAATTGCATTTTTTTAGAAAAATTTCCAAAATTTCTTGAATTTAAAATGTTCTACAAAATTTTTTTCAAATTTCAAAGACCGTTCACTATTAAAGGTATAAAAGGGAATTTTTTGGAAAAATTCAATTTCGACGAAATACTAAAGAAAAATTAAATTTCAACAAAATATTTTAGAAAAATGAATACCGAAGAAATTTTCTGGAAAAATTAATTTTTTTTTCATAAATTTCGAGAAAAACTAAATTTTTAATAAAAATGATTTTTCTACAAAATTTACAAAAAGAATAAATTTTGTCGAAATTTTCTAGAAAAATACAAAAAATTTTTGGTTTTTCTAGAAAAAATTGTTGAAATCAATTTTTTTTACAAATTTTACAATTTACAATTTTGGAGAAACTCTAAAAAAAATACAATATCAACGATATATTCTATAAAAATAAATATCAAAGAAATTTGGTAGAAATATGAAATTTTCTGGAAAAATAATTTTTTTTCTTAATATCGAGAAAAAACTAAATTTTTAATAAAAATGTTTTTTCCACAAAATTTACAAAAAAAAATAAATTTTGACGAAATTTTCTAAAAAAAAGTCCTCAAGTTTTTGCTTTCCTAAACAAATTGTTGAAATCTAATTTATTCTTAAAAATTTCGTTTTTGTTTGGAAAATTTCGTGGAAATTGCATTTTTCTGCACAATTTTGTTGAAACTGCATTTTTCTTGAAATATCGTTGAATTGAATTTTTTAGAAATATTTGCAAAATTTCTTGAATTTAAAATTTTCTACAAAATTTTGTTGAAATTTCAAAGACCGGTGACTATTAAAGGTATAAAAGGGAATTTTCTGGAATAATTCAATTTCGACGAAATACTAAAGAAAAATTAAATTTAAACAAAATATTTTAGAAAAATAAATACGGAAGAAATTTCTAGAAATGTGAAATTTTCTGGGAAAATTATTTTTTTTTCATAATTTTTGAGAAAAAATTAAATTTTTAATGAAAATGTTTTTTCCACAAAATTTACAAAAAATATAAATTTTGACGAAATTTTCTAGAAAAATACAAATTGCTTAAATTGTTGGTTTTTCTAAAAAAAATTTTGAAATCAATTTTGTTTTTACAGAATATCGTTGAAATTGTGTTTTCTTTTTGTTTGGAAAATTTCGTGGATATTGAGGTTTTCTGCAAAATTTACTTGAAATTTTTCTAGAAATTTTTGGAAAATTTCTTCGAAATTTAATGTTTCTAAAATATTTGGTTAAAATTTAATTTTTCTTTAGTTTCTTCGAAATTTAATATATTCAGAAAATTCCCTTCATAGGCCTTTAACAAAGTCATCGTTCTTTAATCCTTTCAGTGGCGTTAATCCGCTCACCGACCTTTAAAATTGCAGTCAAATATTGTAGAAAATTTAATTTCAAGAAATTTTGCGATTGTAACAAAAACAGTTCATATGATTTTATTGAAAATTTCTTAGAAATATGTTTTTATCGGACATTTCGTAGAAATTTTAGTTCTGACGACAATTTAATTTTTCTAAAAAATCGTTGAAAATTGCATTTTTTCTAAAAAAAAATATTTTTTAAAATTATGTCTTCCTAGAAAATGTTGTCAAATTTTTTTCAAAATTTTCTGGAGCTTTTTCATTTTATAGAAAATTTCTTACAAATATGATTTTATTGGACATTTCGTAGAAATTGCAATTCTAACGAAAGTGTTATAGTGGTTGTAATTTTATCCAAAAATTGTTTTTTTCTAGAAATATTAAAAAAAATATTTTTTCGGAAATTTCGTCCGTTAAAAATTTTCGTTATTTGAAAATGTAATTTTTTTAATTGATTTCAAAATTTTTTTTTTAGAAAAACAAACAATTTTAGCGATATGAATTTTTCTACAAAATTTTGTCAAAATTTATTTTTTTTGTTAATTTTGTGGAAAAAACATTTTTATTAATTTTTATTTTCTCGAAAATTATAAAAAATATAATTTTTCCAAAAAATTCCACATTTTTAGAAAATTCTTCGATATTATTATCCTAAAAAATGTTGTTGAAATTTAATGTTTTCATTAAAATTTCGTCAAAATTAAATTTTTTCAGAAAATTCACTATAGGCTTTGACGAAGATTACTTTTCAAAAATCTGACTTAATGATATGTATTATAAATTTAGTGGAAGTCACATTTTTATAGAAAATTTCAGAAAAAACTAAAAGAAATTAAATTTAATAGAAAACTTAGTCAAATTTGGTTTTCCTAAAAAATTTCGTTAAAAATTTAAATTAAATTTGTCATAATTTTCTAGAAATAAAAATGTTTTTTTCCACAAAATACAATTTAACGAAATTTTCCAGAAAAATACTATTTTGAAAAAAATTTCTAGAAAAATTCAATTTTCTAAAAAAAATTAAATTTTAGAAAAATTAAATTTAAATTTTCTAGAAATTTTTTTCAAAATTGTATTTTTTTAGAAAATTTCGCCAAAATGTATTTTGTGGAAAAAACATATTTATTTCTAGAAAATTATGACAAAACTTAATTTTTCCAGAACATTTCGTTGAAATTGCACATTTCTGGAAAATTTCTTCGCAATTTAATTTTTCCAAAATATTTCGTTGAAATTTCATTTTTCTTTAGAGTTTCTTCGTAATTGAATATTTTCAGAAAATTCTCTTCATAGGCCTTTAACAAAGTCATCGATCTTTAATCCTTTCAGTGGCCCTTAATCCGCTCACCGACCTTTGAAATTTCAGCCGAATATTGTAGAAAATTTAATTTCAAGAAATTTTGCAATTGCAACAAAATTTTCTAGAGAAATGCAATTCAACCAGCAATATTTCTAGAAAAATTAAATTTCAACCAAATTTTGGAGAAATAAGGGTGGGCCTAAAGAAACCAAGGGGTGTAAAAGTTTAATAACTTTTTCGTTTATTAATTTTTTTTTATTTTTTCATTCAGATTATATAGACAACACTTGGAGAATTTATAATGGAGAGGTTCACAATTGAACAGAGAACCAGAACAATAGAATTTTATTATTTAAACCAGAGATCAATTATTTTAAAGCAAAGAGCATATCGTCGACATTTTGATTGAGATTGAGATTGTTAAGGAAAAGTTTTATTTAATGTGAAGTACAATCGATAAAATTAATTTCTAAATAAAACGTCATTCAAATGGCCTCCACGACTTCTGCAGGAACGAATTCGATGAACCCAATATTCGAGCACTGTTTCCACTAAATCAAGTCGTATGTCATGAATGGCACGTTCAATATTGACTTGTAAAGCTTGAAGAGAGTCTGGTTTATTTCGAAAGACCAATGACTTCAAATAACCCCACAAGAAATAGTCTAATGGTGTTAAATCACAACTTTTTGGAGCCCACTCAATATCACAATTTCTTGAAATAATCGAATCTCCAAACTTTTCTCGCAACAATTCAATTGATTCATTTGCTGTGTCGCACGTAGCCACAATCGGTCAATGGCAAAAATATAGCTCTTAACGAGAGCTAAAATATTGCTCATGGGAGTCAAGGTCGTAGGTTGACTGGAAAGTGTCTTTTTTTTGGATTTACAAAAAAAGGACTTAGCATCATTTTCAAATGTGAACGGAAAGATTATTTTTGCGCTAGCTCCTTAACGGTACGTCGGATCGGGAATCGGTTGATGGCAAAAAGATAACCCTTAACGAGATCTAAGATATTGCTCATGGGTGTCAAGGTCGTTGGTCGACTGCAAAGCTTTTTTTTGGATTTAAAAAAAATTTACTTAGCGCACGAAAAGTTGCAATTGGAGAATAAAACTGAATAATTTATAAACGTTGTTCTTGCGTATGATGAAATTGTAAACACTACTGAATAAAATGAAAAACAAATGACAGATCATGACATATTGCAAATGGTCGAAACGTCACTTCAAAATCATATCATCGCTATTGGAAAACCCGTTATATTTTGTTGCAAAAAATTACAAAATCCTATTTTTTAATATAATTTTAAATAGGCATTACATTTGTTATTGGGAGCATCGTATCGATTTTTTTCATTATATTTTGTACAAAATCTTTAGGAAAATTCATAAAAATATAGTCAATTCAGAAAACTTGATAGTGAAATGCAAATAAATTTTAGAAACAGACGAGCAAACAAAATATACACGCATTTAAAAAGTTTGTATATCCGACATAAGGACAAACTCGATGCTATTGTCCTTAACATATTTTTCATAAAAACTTACATGTTTTTTACGATATACTGAAGTTTTTAATAATAAAATAAAAACTTGCAAAATTGAAATATTTTTATGTATTAGTATAATAAGTTATTTTAAATTTCGTTTTAAAATTAATATACTTTTTACATATGAGTCCACTTAATATTCCAATATTACCACTGTTCATCAGCATACGCATACATATATCTAAGCTTTCTCAGTCACTTTGCAAAGTATTGTAGAGCAAATGAATGAATCATGGCAAAAGCAACAACAATAGCAAAAAAAATAAATTAATATTTGGTTTGATTGCTGTGAATTCATTGGCTCAAACTTGAGTATTGTTTGAGTTGAAAGAGCGCTTGCGCACACATTTTGAAGACATTTGCGGTGATGAATTCATTTTATGCGGCATATTTCGCAATTATTAACAATTTATGTTAATTTTGTTGTTGTTTTTCAACAACAACACAAAAACTAGCGCCATCTGTGTGCGTTAAGTGGCAATAATCGCTTTAAAATGGCAATAACCACTATTGGAAAAAAACAAACAACAAAACACGAATAAAACGTGTAAATAGGAGAGTAAGAGTAGTGCTCGAAAAGAAGGTTATATTGTTTATTGTCACAACAGTCAACATCACTTGAAGCGTCGTAAATCGGACCAATACTCTTCAGTCAAATTTAGCATTGACTACAAATGAAGAACTCCTACGTAAAATTTGAAAATTAATAAAACGAATAGGCAGATATACGATAGTCCCCTAGACCAAAGAAAAAATAAAAGCCAAATGAGGAGATGTTGTAATCCATAAAATTTAAAAATAAAATGAAATGTACACTCAGAAAATTGCAAAAATATAATAACTGACGTTAATTCGTGCAAAAAACGCACATTTTTATGATTTTTTTGTGACGACACGGTTAAATTTTTTGATTTAAACCAATGGTACATTAAAGTATAACTTTCAAAGTCTATTGTGTAAAATTTTCATAAAAAAATATGGCAAAGACAGCACAGCCTCTCCAAAAAAGTTGAATTGCGGTGCCCCTCATCGGATCACCAAAAATTTATTTATTTAGTTAGATAATCGTTATAGCCAGGTAACGTTGTTGAGTAAAGAAATAGTGTTAAAAATTTCAAAAGTATCGGTTCAGTAGTTTTTGAATTATGAGGGGCAAAACTTAAAATGGCTGTATTAGCTTAAATATAAGCCTCCTGCGCTGAAAGGACAATATTTTGGAATCACTAAAAAATTGTCAAATATTGAATTTCTTTGGCAAAACTTTAAATGGCTGTATTTCCTTAAATAAGCCTCCTACGGCTGAAAAGGACAATATTTTGGAATCACTAAAAACACTACGCAACAAAAAAATTGTTTTGTGTCCTAGACTTACAAATTATTTTTTTGTATAGATTGTGGCATACTGTTATATAAAATCAAAACCAAACATTTTTTATGGATAAATTGTTTTTTTAATTTTTTTTTATTAAAAATGCTATTATCGTCGAAGGTACCCTTAGTATTTGCACTATAATTTTTGGAGTGTATGCCCGATCAGGTCGACTTATGCGTTAAATTGAAGCTATTAATGTGCGCTACCAATGTTGTAAATATCTCTTTCACTTAGAAACAGTGGTTTAGTAACAGTCATTAAACAAATTGGAAAAAGTTGATTTTTTAAAAAAAAAATCCCGGGACAAAAAAAAACCATAAAAATTAGAAAAAAAGTCGAAAAAAATATTTTCATTTTTTTCTAAAGTTCGCATACTAGCGAAGAAAATAATGCCTATTTAAAAAAATCTATGGATAAATGTAGAAATTATAGCCCTTTTGGTAGAGGTAAGAGAATTTCAAAAAATCTTTTTTTTTAATTTCTGTTTAAATAGCGATTTTATTTATTACTTTTATTTATATTATGTACATTTGAGTTTATTTACATGAACAAGTTTCATTAGAAGTAATTGTGAGTTTTGTGTTGACGTTTTTAGATTTCAGAATCGGTTTCTCTAATGAAGAACCAATTATAATCTCCCATCATTCTTTCATCCCAATGCCCTTGGTAACGCCGCTCGATGGACTTCAATTCTTGGTGAAACCTTTCGTCGCCAAGATTCTCGGAGAAAAAGTTTAAATGAGAATGCAAGAAATTAATTTCGAGAGACATATTTACACCTGTTGGAATACATAAAGCGAAAAATAAGATGGAACAATACATACATATGCGTTCTATACATAAATATAAAAAAAATATATTTCTTACCAATTTTTTCATAATTTTTTGACAAATCATTAATCATTGTTTCGTATTGCTGGCTTTTATTGGATCCAAGGAAATTTGAAACTACAAGCTTAAACGACCTCCATGCTGCAATTTCATCCGACGTCAAATATGATTCGAAATTCACATCATTCATCAGTTTCCTTATTTTAGGCCCAACAAAAATTCCTTCTTCGATTTTTTTAAAAAAAAGACAGACTTTTAAATAAACTTTTTAAATATGAGAGTGTCATCTTTCCCCAGCTTAGTATGCAGTGGTGGCAAAATATCGGCTATCCCAGAGGCATAACATACCAACTACTTTTAAATCGCAACAAATTTCCCAGTCATGTTCATATTTTATGTTTCAATTTAGCCATTGATTCGTATGATTCCTTAGTGTTGACAGCATGAGCAATGGGAATCCACGGTTTCTGATTTCTGTTGTGTAAAAGTGCTGCTTTCAAACTTTCTTCACTGCTGTCAACAAGTAACCGCCATTCCTTTGAATTGTATGTTTGATTAAGTTCCTCGAACAATCCGGGAATGTCCTTGCAAAATCATCTGTTATCCACAGTTGTATAACATTGTTTGTAGGGTATATCACGGACTCTATAATATGATATGTTAACATCTGGGGCCAAAATGTTGTACTGTTTCATTCCAGATGCAAGTAGTTCTGCCTTATCTTTGGTCAGTTCCAAATCTCTCACTAGATCAATGAGTTGAAACTGAGTTAAAAGCGATGACTTCTGACTCAAACTTGAATCGCTCAGAGTTGAGTACTCAGTTGAACTTGATGATGTTTCCGTAATTAGGCTGTTAGCTATACTTGGACACTTCCTACTCCAATCTATTAACTTAGACAAAAATAGCAGTCCGTATCGTGAATGAATGGTTGTCTCCAAATCATTGGCATTCCAAATTACACGTGATGTCTAAAATTAAAACGTTTTATTCCACAAAACATTGTAATACATTAATTTTAAAGTACTTACCGCATTCTTCCACTAGTCCATCGAGTAAGATTTACATGGCACGAATTACACAAAATACTAGGTGTCCACGGTTCGTTCATATTTTTAACTCGTATACTAAAATATTACACATACATTTCTTCTATTATTTTACTAAACGCAAGTCGATTTTTTTAATTACATATTTTCCGCAGATGTAGCAGAAATCATTTACACAAACTTTGTAATATTTTTCAGAAGATCGACTTATCTCTTTAAGGCGATGAATTACACTAATTTATTAATAAGAAATTTCATTCATAAATTTCGGGTTTAAGGTTCATAAGTTAAGCAGTACCTGTAGCTGACATATAGTCTGCTTCGAAAGTAGACACCCAATATTTTCAAGACTGCCGCGTACTACTTTGTATTGCGTACATATAATTTTACTACCTGTATATACGACTGGGATGTCCTTGCCCCTAAAAGGCGTAACTGAATGGAAAAATCATAAATAAAAAAAACACAAATATTGTTGAATTACCCTCTATCTGAGCGGATCTCATCCAATATAGCTCTCACATTGCATATCATGTTTTATGGAGGGTTACGAACGGCCATAAAACCTCGTCCCCTCTATAATTTTATAATGTCTGACATCAATCCTCATAAAATAAAATTCAAGTGCAATGTCTCTTATATGTCTCTCTCACATATGGCGAATTCAATATAAGCAAAAATATCATTTAACCAGTAAGGAAAGGCTAAAGTCGGGCGTTGCCGACTATATAATACCCTACACCACTCTCGTAATATTGAATAACTCTGATATATAAATTTTGTAATTCATGTATAAATTGTTTACATAAATTTACTTTTGGGACATTTTATACTTAAATAATACCCTGTACCACAGTGTGGTGTAGGGTATAAAAACGATTGGATCTAAAGAGCCAAATCGGATGAAACATATATATGGGAGCTATAGCTAAATCTTAACCGATTTTCTTCAAATTCGGCAGTGTTGGTTCATGGATCAATAAACTCTACCATTCTAAATTTCAAAACGATCGGATGTAAAATACAGCTTCTATAGGACTAAAGGACCAAATCGGACGAAAGATATATTTGGGAGCTATATCTAAATCTGAACCGATTTTCTTCAAATTCGGCAATGTTGGTTCACGGATCAAGAAACTCTACCATTCTAAATTTCAAAACGATTGGATGTAAAATATAGCTTCTATAGAACTAAAGGGCCAAATCGGACGAAACATATATATGTGAGTTATAGCTAAATATTAGCCGATTTTCTTCAAATTCGGTAGTGTTGGTTCATGGATCAAGAAACTCTACCATTCTAAATTTCAAAACGATTGGATGTAAAATACAGCTTCTACAGGACTAAAGAGCAAAATCGGACGAAACATATATATGGAAGCTATAGCTAAATCTTAACCGATTTTCTTCAAATTCGGCAATGTTGGTTCATGGATCAGGAAACTCTACCGTGCTAAATTTCAAAACGATTGGATGTAAAATACAGCTTCTATAGGACTAAAGGGCCAAATCGGACGAAACATATATATGGGAGCTATAGCTAAATCTTAACCGATTTTCTTCAAGTTTGACAATGTTGGTTCATGGATCAAGAAACTCTACCATTCTAAATTTCAAAACGATTGGATGTAAAATACAGCTTCTACAGGACTAAAGAGCAAAATCGGACGAAACATATATATGGAAGCTATAGCTAAATCTTAACCGATTTTCTTCAAATTCGGCAATGTTGGTTCATGGATCAGGAAACTCTACCGTGCTAAATTTCAAAACGATTGGATGTAAAATACAGCTTCTATAGGACTAAAGGGCCAAATCGGACGAAACATATATATGTGAGCTATAGCTAAATATTAACCGATTTTCTTCAAATTTGGCAATGTTGGTTCATGGATCAAGAAACTCTACCATTCTAAATTTCAAAACGATTGGATGTAAAATATAGCTTCTATAGAACTAAAGGGCCAAATCGGACGAAACAAATATATGTGAGCTATAGCTAAATATTAACCGATTTTCTTCAAATTCGGCAATGTTGGTTCATGGATCAGGAAACTCTACCGTGCTAAATTTCAAAACGATTGGATGTAAAATACAGCTTCTATAGGACTAAAGGGCCAAATCAGACGAAAGATATATATGGGAGCTATATCTAAATCTGAACCGATTTCAACCAAATTCAATAGCGATCTTAGCAGCTGCGAAATACTCTAAACTGCAAAATTACAGAACGATCGGAGTGAAATTGCGACCTGTAGTCGACGAACAACTTTACATGGACAGACGGACGGACGGACAGACATGCTTAAATCGACTCAGCTAGTGATTCTGAGTCGATCGGTATACTTTAAGGTGGGTCTAGCTGTGTTATTTTCAGGTGTTACAAACATCTGCCGTGAAACAAACTTATAATACAATGTACCACAGTGTGGTGTAGGGTATAAAAACGGAAAAATATGAAATAAAATTTTTTTGAATTTCCCTAACATTTACAAATGGCATTACATCTATCCATAGATTTTTTCAAATAGACAGTGTTTTCTTCTTTAGCATGCTGGCTTTTTAAAAATGTGATAAAATAATTTTTTCGACATTTTTCTATTTTTTGTGGTTTTTTATTGTACCAGGAAAAAATGTTTTTTTTAAAAAAAAATCATTTTTTTCCCATATTTTTGACGACTGTTACTAAACGAAGGATTCTACGTGAAAACGATATTTGCAGCATATGTAGCCCTCATAATTAATTTGAGGCATAACACGGCTTATACTTGAATAATTATGGTCCAAATACTGAATGCACTTTAGAGTATACTTGAATAATTATGGTCCAAATATTGAATGCCCTTTCCATGAAAGCTGGAATTAAAAAAAAAATTTATATTTTTTTCGTGTTTGTGACACCCAATTGCACCAGAAACTGTTATCCATATCCCTTGGACAAACATGTTGTTGCATAGTGTAATCGTTTTAGCCAGGTAACGCTGTCGAGTTTTTTTTTCAAATTTAAATTTTTAAAATTTTGGGAACACTTTGAAGAAAAAAATGCGATTTTTGCGACTAATTAGTTATTGTTAAAAAAAAAATTAACAAATTAAAAAAAAAACTCGACAGCGATACCTCGTAAATTATGTAAAGAAATTGTGTTAAAAATTTCAAAAGGATCGGGTCAGTAGTTTTTTAGTTATGAGGGGCAAAACTTAAAATGGCTGTATTTCCCTAAATAAGCCTCCTACGCTGAAAAGGACAATATTTTGGAATCACTAAAAATTGGTCAAAATATTGGATTTCTTTGGGAAAACTTAAAATGGCTGTAATTCCTTAAATAAGCCTCCTACGCTGAAAAGGACAATATTGTGGAATGACTAAAAATTGGTCAAAATGTTGGATTTCTTTGGCAAAACTTAAAATGGCTATAATTCCTTAAATAACCCTCCTACGCTGAAAAGGACAATATTGTGGAATCACTAAAAATTGGTCAAAATATTGGATTTCTTTGGCAAAACTTAAAATGGCTGTAATTCCTTAAATAAGCCTCCTACGCTGAAAAGGACAATATTTTGGAATCACTAAAAATTGGTCAAAATATTGAATTTCTTTGGCAAAACTTAAAATGGCTATAATTCCTTAAATAACCCTCCTACGCTGAAAAGGACAATATTGTGGAATCACTAAAAATTGGTCAAAATATTGGATTTCTTTGGCAAAACTTAAAATACTGTAATTCCTTAAATAAGCCTCCTACGCTGAAAAGGACAATATTTTGGAATCACTAAAAATTGGTCAGAATATTGAATTTCTTTGGCAAAACTTAAAATGGCTGTATTTCCTTAAATAAGCCTCCTACGGCTGAAAAGGACAATATTTTGGAATCACTACAAATTGGTCAAAATATTGAATTTCGTTGGTAAAACTTAAAATAGCTGTCTTTCCTTAAATAAGTCTCAAACGCTGAAAAGGACAATATTTTGGAATCACTAAAAATTGGTCAAAATACTGAATTTCTTCGGCAAAACTTAAAATGGCTGTATTTCCTTAAATAAGCCTCATACGCTGAAAAGGACAATATTTTGGAATCACCAAAAATTGGTCGAAATATTGAATTTCTTTGGCAAAACTTAAAATAGCTGTATTTCCTTAAATAAGCCTCCTACGCTGAAAAGGACAATATTTTGGAATCACTAAAAATTGGTCAAAATATTGAATTTCTTTGGCAAAACTTAAAATAGCTGTATTTCCTTAAATAAGCCTCATACGCTGAAAAGGACAATATTTTGGAATCACTAAAAAATTGTGAAATATTAAATTTCTTTGGCAAAACTTAAAATGGCTGTATTTCCTTAAATAAGCCTCCTACGCTGAAAACGACAATATTTTGGTTCGGTAGTTTTTAAAAACATGGGTTGTGGGAAAAACGCTTTCATGTTTTTCTGATGTACTGAGTCACGTATGAGGCGCGGTTGCTTAGGCTGCTGTATCTATATCAGTTTTGCTCCGATTCATCTCAAATTTTCACAGAATATTCTTGAATGGTTCTCCATTGAATCCAAAAAAAAATGCGAAAAAGTTTATAAACGTTACCCCCCTAAATTGTTGGCGCATTTAATGTCAACATATACAGGCGTCGGGGCTCGAAGTGTTCCACTTTGTTTCCACTCTGTAGCTCCGGCCCCCTGTATAGTATAGAGGTCCTCAATTTGTTTAGTTTGGAAGCAGCAGAATTATTTCCCTTATTTCTGTATTCCTCCCACATTGCACTGTATCTTCATTAACTTCATCAAAAACTTTAATTCTGAAATTTAACATTACTATTTCTTTCTGTCTACAAAAGCAGTATGAAGCTGAAATCAATCGAGGTTTTTTCTCAAAGTAAATGCGGATATAATCGCATTGATGCATTGCATTTTAGAGGCAGCAAACAGCATAAAACCAAAAAGTGAAACCAATTAAAAGAAAAACCCAAATAGAAAATCATACGGAGTGTTTTTCCAATGTACGAGTTGGTATGTGTAAAAATAAGCTGGGGGAAAATCCCAACAAATTGGATAACAATAGTCTCGAAAGCCAATCAGCTTTGCAGCATAGCATTATGGACTGACAAGCAGATCAACGAACGGTCTAGGCTTTGGATTCGACAACAAACAAAAGCAATTCGAGTTTCTTTAGAGGAGTCTTGGCCTAAACGATTTTTGGGTTTTTTTCGTTTCTTGTCTTTTGTCTTTTGTGTGCCAAGCTAATTCTTATTTCCGGAACATTTGTTGTTTGGCCTCTTGGTTCAGTTCTACGTACACTCTGTTGATGTTTTGTCGACTCTGGTGTGTGAAAAGAAGAAAGAAAAAAAAAACAAAATTGGAAAACCCATAAACCGTAAACCTTGCCTGGGGAATTCCTATTCATAAAATGACTGACTGTTTGTCTGCCGTTGCCTCTGTGAGGCACCACCAAAAAATCTGTATTTTATGCCTCGTCAAGTATCTGCCTTTGCCGCATGACATAACTTGAAATTACAGTAGACATTGGAGTACATCGTTGCCATCACCGTCACAGTTACCGTCGACGTACGTATAACACAGTAACACACTGCTTTTAAACCTGATTTGTGTTAACCAAGTATTTTTAGCATGCATCCATCTTATTTTAGGCCACAAATCGTATTCGACGGACCTCAGCAATGCAGCCAGCAGCATGACATGCATATTTCTTTGAGACTTATACTCAAAAATGTATTGGCAATTGAGGTTTAAACTTCTACAAAAATTGTGTGGGGAATGAACAAAAAAAAACATGATGGATAAGCTCTCAGGATTTTCCCCATGAAGAAATGTATCTCCCACAGAACTGGCATTGAGGGAATTAAAAATAGAGCATATACATATTTTATTTCTTAAGTGACAAACCTATTTCAATGAAACTAGTGATTACCTTAATAAATATAAAATGTATGTATATTGGTAACTAGCAATCCCATTTTTATATACTACACGACACTATGGTGCAATGTATTATAGTTTCATGTATTTGTTTCTTATCATCTAAATACAGAAGAGACATCTTTAGTAATAGACATCTTAGGAAATAATTCTTCCGTTTCTTAACGAGACATCCAATAGTGACAAAACTTGAAATCATTGTAGAAATTAAGATTTAAATTGAGACCCTCTACACCACAATGTAAAAAAATGCCATACCCCCACTCATCCCAGAAAAAATATTATCATAAATTATAATTAGTTTTTAAAATAATAATAATAAACGAAATTTTGTTTAAATTGTATATTTCATTTAAAAAAAAACACCATGAATTCCGTTTTTCTACAAAACTTCGTTGGAATTAAATTTTTCTGGAAAATTTCATCCATATTACATTTTTCTATAAAAATTCTTGAAATTGCATTTTTAGAAAATTATTTCAAATTAGCGGTTTTGTAGAAAATTCTCTCAAATTTGTATTTTAAAAAAAAATGTTAAAATTTATTTTTTCTTCGACGAAAATGAATATTTCTGAGAAATTCTGTTAAAATTAAATTTTTCTAAAAAAATCGTTGAATTGTAAGTATTTCTGTAGAACATTGTTAACATTTATTTTTTCTAAAAAAATTCTTGAAATAAACGTTTTTTTCCTAATTTTGTTGAAATTTCGTTCAAATTATTTTTTAGCAAAACATTAATCCTACCATAGGTCATCGAACTTTAATATGATCAGTGCACGTAAAGAAAAAAAAATAGTTACTCCCAAATGAAAAATTAGACAAACGAATTTCGTTTGTGGTCTATGTTTGTCGCAAACGAATTGTGTTTATCCCAAAACCCAAAGAAAGGTATATAGTAATCGGTTAGTGTAATTATTGTAAATGATTTATATTTATTACAAATCCTGTGAAACGTTTAGTGCAAACGGTTATTGTGTTTGTCATAAGCAATGCCTGTTTATCCCAAACCCTGTGAACCGTTTGCTGCAAACGGTTATTGCGTTTATCACAAGCAATGCCAGTTTATCAACAAATGAGAAAACGTTTATCGCAAAAGAATAAATTGTTTGAGTTGTGCTATTTACAGCCTGTTTCTGTAACTTAAATATTTGATTTCGTTCGCCTGCCAGACGACAAACAGCTGATTTGGGTTTCACTAACTACCATCACAACGAGAAGTCGTACGATAATGAACTAGTACGAAAACGTAATCATTTCACTGCAAATTTTGGTTTCTCTATCACTCTTTGCTGTCATCTCGGCGAACACAAATGTCAGCTCGAGTCACATTATTTTATTTGTCGACTGATAGGAACAATGACAAAATAAACATTAAAAGCAAAAAATAAGATAGAAACAAATTATCAGTGCACAATGAGAGAGACGTGAGAGAGAGAGAAATAAATGAGAGTCTTGGTGCAGCTCAGCTAACCACCCAGGGTTGTTTTTTGGGCCACCGCTGGTGTAAATAGTACAGAGATGTATTTGCTAAGGTCGACCATACAAAAATGTGTGCTTTTTTAGACCGGAAGTTGTGAAATTATTGATCTGGCAATTACATTATTTTCCAATTGGTAAATTGCTAACGTCATGGACGTAAGGCCAGTCGAACGAACGATAGAACGTTAGAGAAACCAAATTCCTGACGAAAGTGAGTGACTGGTATTCGTTCGCAGAGACTTTCGTTACAAATATAGAAACAGACCGTTAATATGTTTTATAAAATTATGTTTATAATCAATAATGTCACAATTTTTAGTAAACTGTACCCGTACAGTTATACACATACACATCCACCACCTTCTGCAGAACTATTAATAACACAACGCGGACAAACATCGTTTCTTTTTGTGATGTGCACACACAAATATTATTCCAATATATAAAATATAAAAAAATGCATAAAACCGCACTCTCACAAAATAAGAAGTTATAGTTTTTGTTCTCTCAACTCTCTTTAAAATATTCAATCACGTTCAAATACAAAATATTTCCGTAAACGTTTTTCGTTTTCCATAAACGTAAATTACGAAAATTTTCGAATGAAAGAATCTTCGTGTAGAGCAAGACAAATTAAAAAATAATTTTTACACAATTTACTAGAGAAGCGAAATTTTAAAAATATATGTATTTTGACAAAAATTTAAAAAATCCAATTTTGTCGAAATTTTCTACTAAAATTCAACATTTAAGAAATATTTGAGAAAAAATGCATTTAAAATTTCCAATTTTTTTTAATTTACCCCTGTTCTCTCTTGATAATTTGAACTCTTATTATTTTGAAACTCTAATTTCATAATTTGAATTCTTATTATTTTGAAACTCTCGGTAATTTAAACTTTTTCTCCGGTCCCTTGAGTTTAAAATTATCGAGAGTCGACTGTTCCAACTTTGATAAAATTTTCTATAAAAGTATGATTTCTATTAAATATTTATCAACATTAAATTTTACTGAAATTTTACTTACAATACATATGGAATTTTGATTAATTTAGCAAGGAAATATTAATTTAGACAATTTTCTTCACCGGGAAAGATCGTATTTGTATACCCTTCCTTTTTATTCATTTTTATTTCATAATAATATTTACAAATTATGAGTGTCTCCGCGCCAATAGGCATTATTGGAGACTAGTTGGCAAAAGAAAATTCCATAAAATTACAATTAAGGTTTTAGTATTAATTAAATGGTGGTAGTATTAATGATATTATTCAATCATTGATATTAAATGGCAATTCAATCTTAATGTTATTTAGAGAAGTGTTTCTAGCCTTTCCAATAAATATGTTTTTATATTTCTTTTGAAACCCGAAATCGTAGCAACATTTTTAAGAGTCTGTGGCAATGCATTGTATTCATGAGGTCCAGCATATTGTATTCTCTGCTTGGTCAATTCAAGTCTGCATCTCGTAGATTTCAGATTGGCTTGTTGACGTGTGTATCTTTGCGATTCATCAAAATGTTGATAAAATTGGATAAAAGTATTACCAAGTTGTTTCATAGATTTAAACATGAATACTAGGATGTTCTGGTTGTATATTCCTCTCACAGGGAGTACACATCTAGCATTGTCTTCAAATAATTGCACTGTAGAGTAATCCGATGGTAAATTATACACAACTTTCAAAGCTTTGTTCTGGGCAGATTGCAATGACCTTAAGACAACGGTATTTTTGTATCCATATACAATTGGAACATATGTAAGGTAGCTATGAATTAATGCATAATATAGTTGAAGCTTAGTTTCAGTTGATAGCTTTGTCTTAAACTTTCGCAGAATTCCAGTTGCTCGAGATATTTTTGTCTTCACCATTTCAATTTGCTTATCCCAGGAAAGGTTATACGATAGGTTTACACCAAGATATTTAGCAGATAGCTTTTCAAAAATTAATTTACCATCTATATAAATTTCCATTTCCGGATTCCTTTTCAAAACATAGGGTCGAAATCTCACAAATTGAGTTTTTTCAGCATTTATGGCTAATTTATTAAGCCGAGCATATTCAAATAACATAGAGGCATCATATTCGATTTGTGTTCGTAAGACCATTGGGTGTTTGTAGTTGTACAAAATACATATGTCATCGGCAAACATGTATAATTTTCCTTTGAAAGGAATGTTTTGTATATCATTGATATACATCTTAAAAAGCAGGGGACCAATGATGCTTCCTTGTGGTACTCCACACTTCACCGCTTTTAAGCTGCTTTTACTGTTACCAATTTGTACATAATGCTCTCTATTACTTAAATAACTGTTTATTAGCATTAGAGTTGGTTCTTGAAAGCCGAAAAATTTCAATTTTTTTATTAAAACTGCATGATCAACAAGGTCAAAAGCTTTGCTCAAATCAAAAAATACCGCTGCCACTCCATTAAATCCATTGTCAAGACCATCACATATATCATTAATTAAGCTTACTACAGCTGCCTCCGTACCAGATCCTTTACGAAAACCATACTGTCTGCTAAATATCATGTTGTTATTTTCTATATAGTCAGACATTTGGTTGAACATAACTTTCTCAAATACTTTGCTTACAGTTGACAACAAGGATATTGGACGATACATATTGACGTTACAAGCACCAACATTTTTAGGTATCGGTATAATCTTGTGGATTTTTAAAACATCGGGATAACTCGATTTTCCAACAATGCTATTAAATATTCTTGTCAAGATAATCGACATAAAAGGCTTGCGCATTAATAACATCTTCATGGTTATGCCATCATGACCGGATCCTTTATTTTTTGGCATGCTTTCCAGAACCAAATCCACAGTTGACATATCAACATTACGAAAGCTAAAGGTTGTTCGACAGGATGATAGTGTACGTAGCTTGTTTATATTGTCATCAGGATTTATAATAATATTACCACGCATTTCATCTATTGTATCATAGAAGTAGTTGTTGTGAGCAATTGCCTTTTCATCATCAGACAATATTTGGTTCTCTCTCTCATCTCTTAGCAGGTTCATTTTAGAAGAGTTTCTTCCTAACTCGTTATTTAAAAAGCGCCACACTTTTTTAGGGTCGCTTTCGCAGGATGCGATACAGTTCTTGTAATATGAATCAACTAAATTTCTTTTAGCACATTTGATGACATTACTAATTCTCTTAATCTGATCCGATAAGAGGTTATTGAGTTTGTTTTTCTTCCTTTTTTTCAATAAATTATTTTTAAATTTAATTAAATCAAACAAGCTTTTGGTCATCCATGGCGTCAATTTATGATGCAGTCTTTGTGGATATTTTTCCGTTCAGAGCTGAATGCTATTGCATTCTTAAAACAATTGACCAAATCGTTACACTGTTCTGATGGATCACTTTCATTAAAATTTAACTTCATATTCTCATCAAAGTATTCTCCAAGCTTGTTGTAGTTAATTCTATAAACGTATTCCTCAACTTCATCATTTAATGCAATTTCAGTTCGCACAATACAGCTTAGATAGTTATGATCCGTGAATTGATTTTCAATAGAATGTACAACAATGTCATCTTTTAAGTTACCAAACACTCCATCTATCGAAGTTCCGCTAATTGGTCTTGTTATAAACATGTGATGTGCATACATATCATATTCACTAAACAAATTACTCAGTAGCATTGCATTCGAATTATTAGTATTCATATCCACATTGAAATCACCAACAACTAGACATTCACCGGAGCCAATTCCCTCCAGTATATTTTCAATATTCTTAAAAAACGATTGATAGTCACACTTCTGGGACCTGTATAAGTTTACCAAATGTAACGGTTTATTGTTGAATTTTATTTCTGGCAATAAGATTATTATGCAATCCATAAAATTCTCACTTCGCTTAGCAAGTACCTCATATTTCATATTTTTAGATAAATATAGTGAAGTTCCTCCATAACCATCACTCCTACAACAATGTATCGCTTCATTTGCTACGGAAAAAAGTGTAACGCATCGAAGGAGTGACCTAAGACCCCAAGAATGTTCGGCGATAATCCGTTTGGGGTCATTTTAAGTCGAATGAGCAATGTCCGTCCGTCCGTCTGTCTGTCTGCTGGCTGGTGCGCACGATAACTCTCGAAAGGAGTAACCGATTAAGATGGGCCATATTGGTCCACTCTTCTGGTACCTCCCTCACAATTTTTGAATTATTGATTCTGTGATAACTTCTATACTACTTATCCGAATCTTCTGTAATTCCACACATAGTAATATTTTATATGTCACTATCAGCTTGAGAAAAATGGCCGAAGTCGCTTTTGGTACCTCCCACACAAAAGGGGCCATTTTGTACAAAAAGTAAACTGCTAATGACTTTAATACCAGTACATTCAAATACTTGAAATTTTGTATAGTGTAATGTTTTTATAGTACCTACAGTCCAGTGAAAAGTGGGCGTTATTGGCACCCCCTTTTGGTACCTCCCACACAAATGAACTATTTTGCAACATAAGTTAAACAGCTTAACTTTAAAACCAGTACATACATTAGAGTTATTAAATGCAATTTAATTATTTATTTATTTATATGAATTACAATTCAAAGTAAATTGATATTTTAATTTTGCGGACCAGGGAAAAGCGCTGTTACAACGACCATGTTTTGGGAATCGAACCCACGACCCCCAAAATCATAGGCGAGCGCACTACCTACTCACCTAATACATTTTAAATTGAAAATTATTTAACTAAAACAAAAAAATAAATAAATTCACAAATATTTTTTGGACTCAAGGTGTGGGGATTCGTAAATCGGTTAATTTTAATTTCCAAATATTGCAAGTCTTCATTTGTTGTCAGTTAGTAGAATTCACACAAGAAACTATTCTTAGAATCTTAAACATTATGTTCACCCGAGTTGGCAAACTTTGAGGCTCTGCAGCGCCGCCCATGTTTACCATAGGGGTCCAAACTTAAAACTTAATTTCTCTTATACCTCTTCTAGAAACATGCTAAGTTTTGTCGCAATCAGTTTAGGAACGGCCGAATTTTTTCCGATTTTTAATTCCTCCCAGGTATGGGACGACTCAAATGATTTAGAACATTCTAAAATAGATTTCCGACATACAAACGTAGGGTCTTCGGTTACACTTTTGGTCATTCAAAAGTAGGTTCTTCTGTCACTCCTTCGAGGAGTAACACTTTCGACCGCAACAAATAATATATACCCTCCTCCACTAAAGAGAGGGTATACAAAAATTGATTTATATTACTTTTGATATATTATAATTTTTGATAGTAAAAAGTTGTGCTAGATATGTAACTTCCGCCCATAAAACCTTCCTCTGCAGACTTCCAAATAATCATCTAAATATTTTTAACCATGATTTAAAATTAACGCATTCGAATTAACACAGCGGCAATATATCAAGAGCTTTTAACACTTTTTAATAAACTTTTATGAAAATTAACTCTAAAAATAACAGAAGCCCCAAATAATAATATAAAACAAAATCAAGAAATACTCCAATGATTTTATGAATGAAATACAAAACAAAAATAACAAGAAAAATATTATGCAACAACACAAAAAAAAAAACAAAAAATATATGTCAAAACTTCACTCCACATGGTTGCAAAAAACATGATTTCATACATGAAAAAACCAACAAAAAAAACAACAACAACAAACCACAGACTGCAATGCAGGATGATTTATGGAAAAAGCTGTACAGAAATACAATCCAGCGCAATTCTCTATAATTAAAAAAATAAAACAACTTTAACTTAAGGTCTCCCCAGTTACAAACACAAATTGGCCCCGGTTACAGACAGATGATGTACACTTTTTTTTGTATGGCACAGATACTAAAATAAACAAAGTTTGTGACGTCACTGAAAAAGTTGACCAAAAAAGCCACAGGTCAACAGACAAGACGCAGTGCAGTAGAAGTCCGGTCTGGCCGGTACATGACTAAGGCTTCCCGCCAAACAGTAAGATGAAGAAAAATAAATATGTTTTATTTAGTTGCTGTTGTTTTTTCTCTGAGGAGCCCCTTGTGTGTAAGTGCTGCTACTCCAATGCAGAAATACGAGTAATATATTATTAATCATTGTTAATAATCCCAGATTCGTCGTTGGGTCGATCGATCTGATATGTTCGAGTCTACACTTATGACTCAAACAGCTATTTAGTGTTGTTTTATAAATCCCCCCAATGCCACTAAATACGTCATCAAAGCGCTTAATTTCGGTTCGTGTTTAGTTTTCAAAGTTGATTGTTCGTTCGTTCATATTCACATTGTTCGTCGTACTAAAACATCAAAATCAAATTTGTGCGTGTGAATGTAATTATTTTGGCCAAATGTTAATGATTGTAAGCGGTATTAACCCATTAAGGGAAGCACTATAAACAAATTATTCGCTTTTAAATCAATCAGAGGAAAAATACACCGGTCGCGCTAGAGCTATCTTTTTGCCATTGACCAATTCCCGATCCGACGTACCGTTAAGGAGCTAGAGCAAAAATAAACTTTCCGTTCACATTTGAAAATGATGCTAAGTCCATTTTTTTTAAATCCAAAAAAAACACTTTCCAGTCGGCCTACGACCTTGACACCCATGAGCAATATTTTAGCTCTCGTTAAGAGCTATCTTTTTGTCACTGACCGATTGCGGCTACGTGCCACACGGAAAATGAAACAATTGAATTGTTGCAAGAAAAGTTTGGAGATTCGATTATTTCAAGAAATTGTGATATTGAATGGCCTCCAAGAAGTTGTGATTTAACACCATTAGACTATTTCTTGTAGGGTTATTTGAAGTCATTGGACTTTCGACATAAACCAGACTCTCTTCAAGCTTTAGAAGTCAATATTGAGCGTGACATTCATGCACGCTGAAAAAAAATCGCTTCTGTAGTATATTGTCCCAAACAAATTCGGCTTGAAATATACATATGTTTAGGGTACACTCCAAATATATAATATTCGACACACGCAAATATTATATGTTTGGGAGGATATTGTTCCAAACAAAAATATGTTCCCATTAAAATATTTTTTATACCCTACACCACACTGTGGTACAGGGTATTATAAGTTTGTTTCACGGCAGATGTTTGTAACACCTGAAAATAACACAGCTAGACCCACCTTAAAGCATACCGATCGACTCAGAATCACTAGCTGAGTCGATTTAACCATGTCCGTCCGTCCGTCTGTCCATGTAAAGTTGTTCGTCGACTACAGGTCGCAATTCCACTCCGATCGTTCTGAAATTTTGCAGTTTAGAGTATTTCGCAGCTGTTAAGATCGCTATTGAATAGCTATAGCTCCCATATATATGTTTCGTCCGATTTTGCTCTTTAGTCCTGTAGAAGCTGTATTTTACATCCAATCATTTTGAAATTTAGAATGGTAGAGTTTCTTGATCCATGAACCAACACTACCGAATTTGAAGAAAATCGGTTAAGATTTAGCTATAGCTCCCATATATATGTTTCGTCCGATTTGGCCCTTTAGTTCTATAGAAGCTGTATTTTACATCCAATCGTTTTGAAATTTAGTATGGTAGAGTTTCTTGATCCATGAACCAACATTGCCGAATTTGAAGAAAATCGGTTAAGATTTAGCTATAGCTCCCATATATATGTTTCGTCCGATTTGGCCCTTTAGTTCTATAGAAGCTGTATTTTACATCCAATCATTTTGAAATTTAGAATGGTAGAGTTTCTTGATCCATGAACCAACACTACCGAATTTGAAGAAAATCGGTTAAGATTTAGCTATAGCTCCCATATATATGTTTCGTCCGATTTGGCCCTTTAGTTCTATAGAAGCTGTATTTTACATCCAATCGTTTTGAAATTTAGAATGGTAGAGTTCCTTGATCTATGAACCAACACTACCGAATTTGAAGAAAATCGGTTAAGATTTAGCTATAGCTCCCTTATATATGTTTCGTCCGATTTGGCCCTTTAGTTCTATAGAAGCTGTATTTTACATCCAATCGTTTTGAAATTTAGGATGGTAGAGTTTCTTGATCCATGAACCAACATTGCCGAATTTGAAGAAAATCGGTTAAGATTTAGCTATAGCTCCCTTATATATTATTATTATTATTATTATTTATTAATAGATTTGTATTTTAACAATGATAAATAATTGTATAAATTTCATAATAAATCTATATATGACTTAGCATAATTGCTGTAAGCCAGATTTGTGTTTACAATTGTTTGTTCACTTAAATAGTAAATGTACATTAATTAATAATCAAATTCATTTAGTATCCAACGCCTATATTTAATACATGTTTCAAGGTATTTGTATAGTGAGGAAATATTCGTGCCATTTAATAGTCTAATAACTTCATTAGCATTGAGTTTGTTTTGACCAAAGTGAATTAACCTAAACTCTTTGTAAACTGGGCAAATACCAATAAAGTGAACTGTATTTTCCGATTCCTTCATATTGCATACTGAGCATAAACCGTCAGAGTTACTTCTAAAACATCTCGAATTTAAATCTAGCAAGCCACCTCTAGCTCTTACAATTAAACTTGTAGCACGTGATGATAGCTCTCTAGTAAGTGTTGGTGCTATACCGTAATCAAGCTGAGGGTAGAGGTCGTGGAATTGTGATCTGGATGCTTGAAGGCAAAAGTCATTACGTTCCTTAATTTTCAAAAAATAAATTATATCCTTCCAATACATACAAGTGGGAACATTGTTATTGGGAGGAGAATAGTTTATAAGTTGGCACAAATCAGACCATTCTTTTGCCCAATATACGTTTAATTCAATTATTTTCTCTGCCAGAATACGTGTTAACCTTTGTGGGCTAAGATTTAAAACATTTTTAATATAAACAAAGTGTAATTTTAGTGTAGAAGAAAATAGGGAATTGAAGCCAGTTTCTAGGTATAACATGTAATTTGGTGTATTGTTAGGCAAATACAACATTTTTTTAATAAAAAATCTAAACAATTTCTCTACGTCATCATAACTCTGGTAACCCCATACTTGCGCTGCATACAACATTATAGATTTTGCGCATGCGTCAAAAATTTTTAATTTATTTTCTTTTGATATTTTTGGGTGAGCTATATACTTTGACCACGTGGAGTTTACAGCCATTTTGGAAGAAGATAGTCTGTTTTGTAAGTATTTTTTAAAGGAAAGGTTATACGTTATATCGACGCCAAGATATGTGTAGGAATTGACAATTTCAATTGAATTGTTTTCAAATTGCCAACTTAGATCTGTGGCGATTCGTGGGCCATTGCGAAAAATAAGTATTTTTGATTTGGATAAATTCACTTTTAGGCTCCAGGTTTTACAATACTCTTATATATGTTTCGTCCGATTTGGCCCTTTAATTCTATAGAAGCTATATTTTACATCCAATCGTTTTGAAATCTAGAATGGTGGAGTTTCTTGATCCATGAACCAACATTGCCGAATTTGAAGAAAATCGGTAAAGATTTAGCTATAGCTCCCTTATATATGTTTCGTCCGATTTGGCCCTTTAATTCTATAGAAGCTATATTTTACATCCAATCGTTTTGAAATCTAGAATGGTGGAGTTTCTTGATCCATGAACCAACATTGTCGAATTTGAAAAAAATCGGTTAACATTTAGCTATAGCTCCCATATATATGTTTCGTCCGATTTGGCCCTTTAGTTCTATAGAAGCTGTATTTTACATCCAATCGTTTTGAAATTTAGAATGGTAGAGTTTCTTGATCTATGAACCAACACTACCGAATTTGGAGAATCGGTTAAGATTTTGCTATAGCTCCCATATATATGTTTCGTCCGATTTTGCTCTTTAGTCCTGTAGAAGCTGTATTTTACATCCAAGCATTTTGAAATTTAGAATGGTAGAGTTTCTTGATCCATGAACCAACACTACCGAATTTGAAGAAAATCGGTTAAGATTTAGCTATAGCTCCCATATATATGTTTCGTCCGATTTGGCCCTTTAGTTCTATAGAAGCTGTATTTTACATCCAATCGTTTTGAAATTTAGGATGGTAGAGTTTCTTGATCCATGAACCAACATTGCCGAATTTGAAGAAAATCGGTTAAGATTTAGCTATAGCTCCCTTATATATGTTTCGTCCGATTTGGCCCTTTAATTCTATAGAAGCTATATTTTACATCCAATCGTTTTGAAATCTAGAATGGTGGAGTTTCTTGATCCATGAACCAACATTGCCGAATTTGAAGAAAATCGGTAAAGATTTAGCTATAGCTCCCATATATATGTTTCATCCGATTTGGCTCTTTAGATCCAATCGTTTTTATACCCTACACCACACTGTGGTACAGGTTATTATTTAAGTATAAAATGTCCCAAAAGTAAATTTATGTAAACAATTTATACATGAATTATAAAATTTATATATCAGAGTTATTTAATATTACGAGAGTGGTGTAGGGTATTATATAGTCGGCCCCGCCCGACTTTAGCCTTTCCTTACTGGTTTTTATTTGGAACTAGTATTTCCGAAACAAAGATTAATTTGTATTTATGTATTTTGGCAATGTATCAATGCCTTCATTTAAAGACAAGTTTTCTGTTTTTCAGATGTTAAAAGAGGATTTTTTTTTATAAATTTTATATATTTGTAAAATTTACGATTAATTAAATCGTATAATATAATATATAATTGACAAAAAGTGATGAATTGGAATATTTATGTATAAATTAGGACATTTTTACCTATAAAGTTTAACACGAAAACTAGGAAAAACTAACTAAAATTTGAATCAGTCAGCATTGTTTTAAAAATCTTTTTTAAATAAAATATATTTGGATAACTTCTTAACAATAACTTTGTTTGTGTGTAAACATATATTTTATTTATGAAAGTCAGTTTGCAAATAAATTATGTTCTAATATATTAATATACTATGCGCTCCAAACAAAATTTCTTGATTTGCAAATAAAATTTATTTGTTAACAAATACATAATATGTATTTAAAAAAAATGCTTTCCAAGTATATTTTATGTCAATTCAAACATATCAAAAATGACGATTTTTCCCCGTGTGACATACATACGACTTGATTTAGTGGAAAAAGTGCTCGAAAATTGGGTTCATCGAATTCGTTACTGCAGAAGAAGTCGCGGAGGCCATTTGACTGACGTTTTATTTAGAACTTAATTGTATCGATGGAAAACCCTGTATATATCATTTATAACAATTGTGCTTTTTTAAATGATTTTATGAGGATTTTATTTTTAAATTATTAAACTTTTCTCAAACATGTAAGAAAGTTCAGTCGGGTAAACCGACTTAAGAATCCCCTCACCTTCAGTCCTGAAAAAATATTCGTAAATTTCATTATTTTTTGTTTTAATTAGATTATTATCAATTTAAATTTGGTACAAAATGGTCCATTTGTGTGGGAGGTACCAAAAGGGGAGTGTCAATAACGCCCACTTTTTTCTAGTCTATAGGTACTATAAATATTTCTGTCCTAGGCAACATTAAGTGTTACCTGGCGCCATCTGACATTTCCATTGGAAAGTTTGAAATTTTTTAGCATAAACGTACTCAGAACGTTTTGACGTACGACCATCATTTGTGTTGTTTACAGTGACATGAAAAAATCAATTTGGCAAAAAAATTGAATTAACTCGTCAACATTTTTGTGCGATCATTTTTCACAACTTTCGACGAGGATTATCATAAGAGTGCATCGATGAACTTAAATCTTTGCATGGCGATGAAGCACCATCCTATAGCACTGTGAAAAACTGGTTTAATGAATTCAATCGTGGCCGACGCTCGCTCAAAGACGAAGGTCGTCCAAAAACGGCCGTTGTGCCAGAGAACATTGATGCCGTGCGTGAACTGATAATGCAAGATCGTCATGTGACATACCGTGAGATAGAGGCATCCTTGAGCATTTCTTCCACCAGCATACATTCGATATTAAATGAACACCTGCCGTAAAAAAGGTTTATTCTCGTAGGCTCGTGTCGATTGGTGCAACGAAGACGTTTATAAGATCGTTATAAGATCTTGGATCTATGCGTATGAGCCCGAAACAATACAGCAATCGACCGTGTGGGTCTTCGAAGACGAGCCAAATCCAACGAAAGTTGTTCGTGGGAGAAGCACTTCGAAGCAAATCGTCGCCTGTTTCTTCGGCAAAACTGGTCGTGTGGCGACTGTTATGCTTGAGCCACGTAGGACGGTCAATTTGTTTGGCTGAAGTCTTCGGAGAAATTCGAAAAACGAACAAGAGAAGACGAATCATTGTGCACCATGACAATGCGAGCTCTCACATCGCCTTTTTGACCGGCCAAAACGTTGAATTGATGGGTCATCCGCCGTACAGCCCTGATTTGAAACCCAATGACTTCTTCTTATTCACTCACATCAAGAAAAACTGCTTGGCCAAAACAATTCAATGGAAGTTCAAGTTTTCATCTGGCAACACCAGCATTGCCAGGACCGAAATATTAATAGCAACCCTCGTATTATCATCTTGAGAAACATGGGAGAAGTTGAAAATATGGCTTAATTTATAAAAAAAAAAAAAAGATATGAGGTCTCGGACACAGAAAAAAAGTGTTGGATACTGTAACCTATGCTGTGCCCTATATGTCCAAAAAATTCATTTTGGGAAAGCGGGTAGTTTGGGAGATATCAATAAAAGAATAAGAGAAAGAGAAAAGACGATGGGGCCGGTACACTTAGAATTACATTTTTAGGAAATCGCGCACAGTGGGGGAGTCAGCAATTTGTTTATATTTTTTCAATATTTAATAGGTAATAAGTAAAATAAAAGTAAATTTGATTCCATTTCAGGGTAACAAATTTTTTTCCCTACAAAAAAAATTATTGTATGCTCAAATTGTAGGGGAGTTACCAAAAGGGAAGTGGCAATAACGCCCATTTTTCACGGGATTGTAGGTGCTATAAAATCACAACACTGCACAAAATTTCACGTATTCGTATTGACTGTAATGAAAGTTATAAGCTTTTCACTTGTTGTGCAAAATGGTCGATTTGTATAGGAGGTACCAAATTTTTCTCATGGTGATAGACCAAAAAACTAATATCATGCGTAGAATTGTGAACAATTCTAATAAATAGTACAGAAGTTATTAACAACATCAACATTTCATTAAATTTTGGTCTTTGTGGGGGTGGTACATAACATCCAGCACGGTCCATCTTTGATCTTAGCCTGAGTTAGAAAATAATATTAAACAGGGAAGTAACGAATATTCGCATTAATTTATAAAAAAAAAAAAAAGATATGAGGTCTCGGACACAGAAAAAAAGTGTTGGATACTGTAACCTATGCTGTGCCCTATATGTCCAAAAAATTCATTTTGGGAAAGCGGGTAGTTTGGGAGATATCAATAAAAGAATAAGAGAAAGAGAAAAGACGATGGGGCCGGTACACTTAGAATTACATTTTTAGGAAATCGCGCACAGTGGGGGAGTCAGCAATTTGTTTATATTTTTTCAATATTTAATAGGTAATAAGTAAAATAAAAGTAAATTTGATTCCATTTCAGGGTAACAAATTTTTTTCCCTACAAAAAAAATTATTGTATGCTCAAATTGTAGGGGAGTTACCAAAAGGGAAGTGGCAATAACGCCCATTTTTCACGGGATTGTAGGTGCTATAAAATCACAACACTGCACAAAATTTCACGTATTCGTATTGACTGTAATGAAAGTTATAAGCTTTTCACTTGTTGTGCAAAATGGTCGATTTGTATAGGAGGTACCAAATTTTTCTCATGGTGATAGACCAAAAAACTAATATCATGCGTAGAATTGTGAACAATTCTAATAAATAGTACAGAAGTTATTAACAACATCAACATTTCATTAAATTTTGGTCTTTGTGGGGGTGGTACATAACATCCAGCACGGTCCATCTTTGATCTTAGCCTGAGTTAGAAAATAATATTAAACAGGGAAGTAACGAATATTCGCATTCGCATATGCGAAGGCGAATGATTCGCATCATTTTAACATTCGCTTTTGCATTAGCAAAAACCATCTTTGCATTATTCGCTTTTGCAAAAATATATTTCAGTATTCGCTTCCATTTGTTTAAAGGGTTAAAACTCCTTATTCCCTTCACACAATTTGAAGATATTAATACCAATGAAAACCTCTGCCACTTCTCTTCAAAACAGTTGAAGAAATATGTTTGTCCTTGTGGTAACAGGAGGTAAATCTACAATTGAAAACATTATTAATACTTGAATACTTAATACTTGGAAAAGTATCAATTCAGTTCCTTAAATTTGTTGGTACTAAAGGGTCAAACTATTATTCGCATTCGCTTTCGCAAAAATGCATATTTCACTATTCGCTTTCGCATTCGTAAGAAATATATTTCAATATTCGCTTTCACTTTCGTTACATCCCTAATATTAACACTACCAAATTTGAAGTCAATCTGTTACTCCTATCGTACGCATCATCCAGACCGACAGACGGACGAATACTGCTGAAATGACATTAAATGGCCCAAAGCGGATTTTCGCCAAATATTCTTTGCATCTCTTATCTCACACTTTCAACATTTGTAACCCTCATAATTTCCTTCAATTTATAGTGTATCCCTGTTTTATCCAACTTATACTAATAAAATATGGTCCAAATACTAAAGACAAAAATATCGGAAATAAAAAAAATTAAATGACTATTTTTAAAATTTATTTATTTTTGCCCAATTTTACCCTATTTTCATTTAAAAATCCACATATATTTTTAAAATAGCACAAATCTAGACATATTTTCAAAAGAAAATTAAAAATACTTCGACAAAACTTTCGTTAACAGTTTTTTTTCGAGTAATGCTAAAATATCTGAAGTTGAAGGTTCCATAACAAAATTATTATTTTTTACGTATGAAATAAATATATTAAGCGTTAAAATATGCCAAATATCAATTTTCACAACTGATCACGAAAAACTCAAAACTAGTTTGACTTAAAGACGTTGCTGCTGGAAAAGTAGACAACATATGACTTTGACATTTTTGGTAGTGATGTAGAATTTTATACTATTTAATCTAATAAAAAATTTTAAAAAAAAACCAGTAAGGAAAGGCTAAAGTCGGGCGGGGCCGACTATATAATACCCTACACCACTCTCGTAATATTGACTAACTCTGATATATAAATTTTGTAATTCATGTATAAATGTGTTACATAAATTTACTTTTGGGACATTTTATACTTAAATAATACCCTGTACCACAGTGTGGTGTAGGGTATAAAAACGATTGGATCTAAAGAGCCAAATCGGATGAAAAATATATATGGGAGCTATAGCTAATTCTTAACCGATTTTCTTTAAATTCGGCAATGTTGGTTCATGGATCAAGAAACTCTTCCATTCTAAATTTCAAAACGATTGGATGTAAAATACAGCTTCTACAGGACTAAAGGGCCAAATCGGACGAAACATGTATATGGGAGCTATAGCTAAATCTTAACCGATTTTCTTCAAATTCGGCAATGTTGGTTCATGGATCAAGAAACTCTACCATTCTAAATTTCAAAACGATCGGATGTAAAATACAGCTTCTATAGGACTAAAGGGCTAAATCGGATGAAACATATATATGGGAGCTATAGCTAAATCTTAACCGATTTTCTTCAAATTCGGCAATGTTGGTTCATGGATCAAGAAACTCTACCATTCTTAATTTCAAAATGATTGGATGTAAAATACGGCTTCTACAAGACTAAAGAGCAAAATCGGACGAAACATATATATGGGAGCTATAGCTAAATCGTAACCGATTTTCTTTAAATTCGGCAATGTTGGTTCATGGATCAAGAAACTCTATCTTTATAAATTTCAAAACGATCGGATGTAAAATACAGCTTCTACAAGACTAAAGAGCAAAATCGGACGAAATATATATATGGGAGCTATAGCTAAATCTTAACCGATTTTCTTCAAATTCGGCAATGTTGGTTCATGGATCAAGAAACTCTATCTTTCTAAATTTCAAAACGATCGGATGTAAAATACAGCTTCTATAGGACTAAAGGGCCAAGTCGGACGAAAGATATATATGGGAGCTATATCTAAATCTGAACCGATTTCAACCAAATTCAATAGCGATCTTAACAGCCGCGAAATACTCTAAACTGCAAAATTTCAGAACGATCGGAGTGAAATTGCGACCTGTAGTCGACGAACAACTTTACATGGACAGACGGACGGACGGACGGACGGACATCGTTAAATCGACTCAGCTAGTGATTCTGCGTCGATCGGTATACTTTAAGGTGGGTCTAGCTGTGTTATTTTCAGGTGTTACAAACATTTGCCGTGAAACAAACTTATAATACCCTGTACCACAGTGTGGTGTAGGGTATAACAAATTTAAATTTTTAAATTAATATCCATTTTTTGGGATTATGCCCCTCTGTGCGACGGTAGGAGGGTTTCTCCTCCGGTTTGGTCAATCTATTCTTGTCCCAATTATCTCTTCAAATCCTCAAGAAATTGTATGTATATAAGTATTTTGCAACATTGTTTTATTGAACCTAGAAAATATCAACTTTTCGAAATTCAACGAAAAGTGAGCAGCTTCATAGAACATTCCGGTCCCCAATGGGTTAACAAGCAACAACGACATTCGGAATTACCGAAGATCATTGATTTAGAGTATATGTATACAAATAAGTATACCTATAAACATTCATACATACTTAGATAAAATTTTTTAAAACAACAACAAAAGTATTGCTTGTGGTTAAAATTAACATTTTGAGTTTGCAATTCAAAAAAGGCGTTTGTCAAAATCATGACAATAACGATTAACTGAATTCGAATGAGCTGTGGCAGTGGCTTGGCTATATTGTAGTATTGGGTATGGTCAGTAATTCACACCGTTTTGTCTGAAGACAACAAAGACTTGGATTGATTAAACCCCATCACACTTAAAATGTTAATCATTTCTACGAAACTAAATTTCATTAACAAAATACGTTTTTTTTAAAATTAGACAAATGCTAATAAGCGCTTAAAGTGTAGAGAGGAAAAAACTAGTCGATTAATGTGCTAGAAGTGTGCCAAAATGAATGGAAATTCAAATCTATACTTTGATACGTAATTCGTGGGAATTTCTTGGCTAGTTCTTTGAACTCGAAAGGTTATTGAAAACGAAATCGAAAAAACTGAAAAAACCCACATAATTTGGAATTTTGAGAACTAGAAGTTCTTAGTAAACAAATATATTTTTTAAATCAGTACTAATGTTTATACTAGTATTTTAGTCGTTGTGTTATGAATAGTTTATGGAAAATTTCATTTTATCAAGAAATTCTTTTAAATTGTTTTGGCCCACCGAATTTTCTGTGAACAACCTTCACGCACATTTCATTGGTTAGTTATTAATCTTATTAGTATTTTAACGACATTTTTTTTAAATGTTCAAAATGTAAACAAAATCGAATGACACTGTCTTTTGGACTCCCTTCAATTTAATATGCACTTCACGCACTCGTTACAATGTGAACCGTTCAAACCTGAATTTGTCATCCAGAAAGACCTACAATAAACCCAAAAAAAATAGGTAAAAAATTATCAACGCATGATATGCTTAAACTTCCATAAAAGAAATGAATCATCATTTTAGGCCATAAAAGAAATACAAAGTGTCTTAGCATGGAATTTGTGGTCAATATTTGGGATAGTCGAGTAATAAAAAAGTGTCTGCACAATTTTAAATTCAAGGTTATTAGGAATGTGGGTTAAATTGTTAACAATTTAATTAACATTCTTTAATCTCTAGGAGATTTAAGAAGATTAGCAGCGTAGAAAATGTACGGGGATATATGAATAAATCTTTTGTTTCTCGTACCATTGCTCGTTACCGTGATACTGGCCGTGTTGCATCGCGTCCAAAAAGTGGACGAAAAAAAACGGTAACAACACCAGAAATGATCCGAAAAGTGAAGGCCAGATTTGATCGAAATCCACGCCGCAGTGGTAGAAAAATTCCTCGTGAGCTGAACATATCGCGAGAACGGATACAACGCATATTAAAAAATGAGCTTGGACTAAAGCCATTGAAGTTCCAAAAAGTGCAAGAGCTCACCGATGCACAAAAAAAAGTTAGACTGGAAAGAGCCAAGGAGTTGCTTCGCTTGCACGAAAGTGGCCAGTTACCGAATTTGGTTTTCTCCGATGAGAAGCCATTCCAAATTGAGCAGTTTGTGAATAAACAAAATGATCGGGTTTACTTGCCACAGTGGTCAGCAGAAAATTTACACCATCGATTGGCCACCAGAACTCAAGCGCCGCCGATGGTAATGGTGTGGGCCGCCGTAACGGCCGATGGTCGCTCCCCGCTCGTATTCATCGACCATGGGGTCAAAATAAATGCCGAATATTATCGGGAAAATGTCCTAAAGTCAGTATTGAAGCCCTGGGCAGACAAACATTTCGGCCGCAGACCATGGACATTCCAACAGGACACAGCACCATCGCACTCAGCACGCGTCAACCAGGAATGGCTTAAAAAGGAGGTCCCTCGCTTCATTTCTACCGCACAATGGCCACCAAGATCTCCGGATCTCAATCCGTTGGACTTTTGCGCCTGGGACATTTTAGAGAGTAAGGTTCGCACTAAAAAATACCAAAGTATCGATCATCTCAAGACGGCGCTTCGCCGGGAATGGGCCAAAATACCGCAGAGCCACTTTCGTGCAGCGTGTGATGGCTTTGTCGGCCGTTTGAAGGCCATAATTCGTGCCAAAGGTGGCCAATTCGAACAAATCTAAACTGTCTCTAAAATTTTATGTTATTTCCGACATTTTTTGCTTTTTTTCTCTGAATAGTAGATTCTTTAAATATTAACGTTATGAGATATTAAATTTGGTATGATTTGGCCATTTTGTGTGGGAGGTACAAAAAGGGGCGTGGTGATAACGGCCATTTTTTTCAGGGCTATAGGGACTTCAAAACCGTTACACTGTGCAAAATGTTGTTGCATTTTCGTGCATTGGTACTCATGCTGTACGCTCTTAACTTTTTGTGCAAAATTGTACCTTTGTGTGGGAGGTACAAAAAGGGGCGTGGCAATAGCGCCCATTTTTCACAGTGCAAAAGACACTATAAAAGCATTACACTGTACAAAATTTCAAGTGCTTTTATACACTGGTATTAATGTTATAAGCTGTTATCTTTTGGTGCAAAATGGTACTTTTGTGTAAGAGGTACCAAAAGGGGCGTGAATATGACACCCATTTTTCACTGGACTGTAGGCACTATGAAAGCATTACACTGTACAAAATTTCAAGTATTTTTATGCACTGGTATTAATGTTATAAGCTGTTAACTTTTGGTGCAAAATGGTGCATTTGTGTGGGAGGTACCAAAAGGGGCGTTGCAACATGGCCCATTTTTTCTCGAGTTGATAGCGACTAATAAACTAATGCTATGTGTGGAATATCAGAAGATACGAATAACTAGTATAGCAGTTATTAAAAATTCAATATTTCACAACATTTTAACACTTTGTGGGGGAGTTACTAGAAGGAGTGGACCAATATGGCCCATCTTCGAACTTAGCCGGAGATAGAAAAAAATATTACCACGTACCAAATTTGAAGTCAATCGGTTACTCCTTTCGAGAGTTATCGTGCGCACCAGCCACCAGACACACAGACAGACAGACAGACAGACAGACGGACGGACATTGCTCATTCGACTTAAAATGACCCAAAACGAATATCCGCCGAACATACTTAGGGTCTTAGATCACTCCTTCGATGTGTTACACTTTTTTTCGTAGCAAATGATATATACCCTCGTCACACTAAAGTGAGGGTATAAATATAGCGCTTTACTTTGTTGCATTACATATCAGCCACCCTGTATATATATATATCTAATTCTGAACCGATAATCGCTAAATTAAGCAATATTCGTTCCTAAATTGAGAAACATCTTTCTGGAAAATTTTGTAATGATCGGAAGTAAAGTACAACTTCTATAGCGCTTTGATACCAAATCAGGAGGAACGTATATATATGTAAATCTGGACCGATTTTCCCTGAATACTCATTCATGTAAAAAGACTTCTTTCTGTTGAATTTCTTACTGATCGGATATAAAATACAGTCTATGCAGCTCTTACATGTCAAATCGGGGGTATCATATATATGGGGGCTATATCTAAATCTGAACCGATTTTCTCCGAATTTGGCAGTATTCCTTCATGTAATAAGAAATCTCTTTCTGCAGAATTTCGCACTGATCGGATATAAAATACAGTTTCTACAGTGCTTACATGTCAAATCGGACATATACGAGGTATGTTCAAAAAATATCGGGAATTTTTAATTTCCGCGGGCTACGTGTATTTGATTTTTGATATTTTTGTAGCGTTATGTTGGTACTCATGTCCCTTACGCATGCTGACAAGGTCGGCCATTTTGAATGTTTAGTTAATTTTTGACAGCTGTTGTGTTTGGATGTGTTTTAAATTGTCTTCGATTTTTATCTATTTCAGAAAATGGATCAAAGAATCTGCATCAAATTTTGTGTGAAAAACAAAATAAAGTGCGCTGACGCATTCCGAATGTTGACTGTGACATATGGTGAAGCTACCTTGGACCAAAGCAACGTTTATCGGTGGTACAAAATGGTCTTAGAGGGCCGAGAAGGTGCGAAGGACGAACAGCGTGCCGGACGCCCGAACAACAGACGATTGCAGGGGCTTTTTCTTTGATTGCAGGGGCGTGGTGCATTATGAGTTCTTGCCACAGGTTAGTACGGTCAATTAAGAATATTACCTGCAAGTTATGCGCAAACTGCGCCAAGCAATCCGCCAAAAACGCCCGGATTTGTGGAAGAACAAAAACTGGCTTTTGCAGTTTTTGTTGGCCAAAAACAACACAGTAATGGTGCCGCAGCCACCGTATTCCCCTGACCTAGCCCTCTGTGACTATTTTTTATTCCCAAAACTGAAAAGGCCCATGAAAGGACGACGCTACGCCACGATTGAGGAGATAAAGACGGCATCGAAGGAGGAGCTGAACAAGATCACAAAAAATGATTATTTGAAGTGCTTCGAGGATTGGAAAAAAACGTTGGCAGAAGTGTATTATATCCGAGGGGGGACAAAATAGATATTTATGATTAAATAAATACTTTTTGAAAAAATACAAAATTCACAAATTTTTTTGAACATACTACGTTATGGGGGCTATATCTAAATTTGAACTGATTTTAACCAAATTCAATAGGAATACACCAAATTCAAGAATACATGCACAGACAGACAGACAGACGGACATACCCCTATATAGCTAAATCAACTCAGAAAGTGATTCTAAGTCGAACGGTATAATAAATGATGGGTCTATTTCTTCTCCTTTTGGGTGCTACAAACAAATGCACAAAGTTATAATAGTCTGTACCACAGTGTGGTGTAGGCATACTTTTTTATGAAACCAAAACAAAAACATTTTTTATGGTAGTGTTTTTTAATTTTTAATATTAAAATTTTCGTGGAAGGTTCCTTTAGTATTTGGACTATATAAGCCCGATAGGGCCGTGATATTGAAATAAAAATACTGAAAGAAAATCTTGGGAATATCACTTTTCCGTAGAAATATTGTTTTATTAACTATCGTTAAATCAATTAGAAAAAAATATTTTTCTTTTTCAATAAAATCGCTTTTTATTCGCGCGAAAAAACCCATATTAAAAAAATAAAAAAAAATATTTTAAAAAGTCGTTAAACATTTTTGGATTCCATTTTTTGAAAGCTGGCATCTTAACGAAAAAAATAAGCGTATTTGAAAAAAATCTATGGATAAATGTATAAATTATGACCCATATGAGAATTTCCATGTTAAGTGGTCTCAGTATTGTTGGCTCATGTCACGGGTTTTGATGAAACTTGGTATAATTGTTGTACTAAGTGTTGTCAACAAAACATGCAAATTTTTTGCAAAAAATTAAAAAACAGGCCAACTATGACGATTTTAAGATTATTAAAATTGTGAATTTTTATGAATACTGGTCTTATTAAAAAAATATATATTTTTATCGGTAAAAGCTATCAATATGGCACTTTTTGCAAAATGTTAGTAATTATTTGCACTCTCAATGGAAAATAGAAAATTAAAAATATTTTTTTTATATTTATTATTTTATAATTATTATAATTAATTTTTAAAAAATTACCCTTTTTATTTTAAATTGTATTTTATGTATTTTAGGCCAAATTGTCCGCTACAATATATCCAAGTTCCACAATGGCCTTTTTTGTCTTTCTCGAGAAATAATTAAATCTTTATGACAGGTATGTCCCAGTATCTTCCAAAATGCTCAATAGGCCGGATTAAAATCCAAAAAAACACTTTCCAGTCGACCTACGACCTTGACATCAATATTTTAGCTCTCGTTAAGAGCTATCGTTTTGCCATTGACCGATTCCCGAACCGACGTACCGTTAAGGAGCTAGAGCAAAAATAAACTTTCCGTTCACATTTGAAAATGATGCTGTCCATTTTTTTAAATCCAAAAAAAAAACACTTTCCAGTCGACCTACGACCTTGGCACCCATGGGCAATATTTTAGCTATTGAACGTGCCATTCATGACATACGACTTGATTTGAATGACGTTTTATTTAGATCTTAATTGTATCGATTGTACTTCACATTAAATAAAAAACTTTTGAATTTCCTTAACAATAAGTGTTTTTTTTTTTTCAAAGAAAGCATATCACTCTTATTGGAAAACCCATAACATATTTAAAATAAATTTTCTGTAACTCCCAAACACGACATATAACACAGTACAGCATTTCTCAGCTCATTGATTTGGTACTCAATTCTGAGAATTGGACGTGAAAGTAGCCCCAAAAATAAGAACTTCTGCATCATTCGTTTAGTCAAGTTGGCTTAATTAATAATTTAATGGCCATACGATTTTTCATGCTAGTATACCGTACGGAATATCTCTTTTGTGTCTGAAGCAAAGTTGCAGATATTGAATAGGAGAAAAAAATGCGGAACAAACCGACACGATAAAAGTGCATTCAATGCCTTAAAAATCGTAAAAACTTTTAAAAAAAAAAAATTACCATCAATTTTTTTTTCGTGTTTGTGACACCAAATTGCGCCAGAAACTGTTATCCACATCCCTTGGACAAATTTTTGTTGCATAGTGTAAGACCATGAAAGTAGCCCCAAAAATAAGAACTTCTGCATCATTCGTTTAGTCAAGTTGGCTTAATTAATAATTTAATGGCCATACTATTTTTCTTGCTAGTATACCGTACGGAATATCTCTTTTGTGTCTGAAACAAAGTTGCAGATATTGAATAGGAGAAAAAAATGCGGAACAAACCGACACGATAAAAGTGCATTCAGTGCCTTAAAAATCGCAAAAACTTAAAAAAAAAATTTACCATCAATTTTTTTTTTCGTGTTTGTGACACCAAATTGCGCCAGAAACTGTTATCCACATCCCTTGGACAAATTTTTGTTGCATAGTGTAAGACCATGAAAGTAGCCCCAAAAATAAGAACTTCTGCATCATTCGTTTAGTCAAGTTGGCTTAATTAATAATTTAATGGCCATACTATTTTTCTTGCTAGTATACCGTACGGAATATCTCTTTTGTGTCTGAAACAAAGTTGCAGATATTGAATAGGAGAAAAAAATGCGGAACAAACCGACACGATAAAAGTGCATTCAGTGCCTTAAAAATCGCAAAAACTTTTTAAAAAAAAAATTTACCATCAATTTTTTTTTCGTGTTTGTGACACCAAATTGCGCCAGAAACTGTTATCCACATCCCTTGGACAAATTTTTGTTGCATAGTGTAAGACCGTGGGTCCGCACTTCCCGAAAGCCGAGTATCAACTACGGTGGACGACTATATCCTGCTTGTATACCTTCAAGACTATAGTCTCGAAGCCATATTGTAGGGTTGCACTTACACGTTGTATATGGGAGGTGGATTCATCGTTAAGGATCAAATTGACCTACCGCTTTTTAGCATCCGCCTCACCCACCTCGCTGATTCTCCAATTATGGGCCGGCAGACCAGGATTGGAATCTTTTATGTTTTATACACATAACGTAATACGTACACGTATTTTTCAATATTTTACTGACAGATATTTTATTACTTTGTGGAAATTTTTGCGATTTTAAGTACGTACGGTAGACCAAGAAACAAAATATAGAAAAAATGCAAAAAATCCACCCTTAGCTAAAAAATCGTATGGCCATTAAATTATTAATTAAGCCAACTTGACTAAACGAATGATGCAGAGGTTCTTATTTTTGGGGCTACACGCTGGAAAAAATCGCCTCTGCAGTATATTGTCCCAAACATATTCTGCTTGAAACATATATATTTTTAGGGTGCACTTCAAATATATAACATTTGACACATACAAATATTATATGTTTGGGAGGATATTGTTCTAGACAAAACCATGTTTATATCCTAATATTTATACCCTACACCACACTGTGGTACAGGGTATTATAACTTTGTGCATTTGTTTGTAACAACCAAAAGGAGAAAAAATAGACCCATCGTTTATTATACCGATCGACTTAGAATCACTTTCTGAGTTGATTTAGCTATGTCCGTCTGTCTATCTGTCCGTGTGTCCGTCTGTCCGTCTGTCCGTCTGTCCGTCTGTCTGTGCATGTATTCTTGTAATCAAAGTACAGGTCGCAATTATGGTCCGATCTCGACGAAACTTTACACATATATTTTTTTTGGCTCAAGGACGATCCCTATTGAATTTGGTTAAAATCGGGTTAGATTTAGATATAGCCCCCATATATATGTTAGCCCCGATTTGACATGTATGCGCTGTAAAAACTTTATTTTATATCCGATCAGAGAGGTTTCTTATTACATGAAGGAATACTGCCAAATTCGGAGAAAATCGGTTCAGATTTAGATATAGCCCCCATATATATGTTACCCCCGATTTGACATCTAAGCGCTGTAGAGACTGTATGTTATATCCGATCAGTACGAAATTCGACAGAAAGAGGTTTCTATTTTACCTGAATGAGTATTCAGGGAAAATCGATTCAGATTTATATATAACCTCCATATATATGTTCCTCTTGATTTGGTTACAAAGCGCTATAGAAGTTGTACTTTACTTCCGGTCATTACAAAAGTCTCCACAAAGATGTTTCTCAATTTAGGAACGAGTATTGATTAATTTAGCGATTATCGGTTCAGAATTAGCTATATCCACATATATATGTTCTTACCCATTTACAAATTATTCCAAATTATTATCGCAATCATCCTTATCGCATTGTTAGGGAGGTGTAGGGTATTCTATAGTCGGCCCCGCCCGACTTTCTGCCTTTCCTTACTGTTTTTTATTTGCATATGTTATTTCCCAAACAAAGATCTATTTGCGTGAATATATATCTATTCTTTAATTGTTTTACGTTTTCAGCAATTGAAAGGTAATTTTTAGATATTTTTAATGTTAGTAAAATTTCTTTATAATTGAAAATAATGACTGGGAATAGTTAGAAAATAAAAATAAGTGATTTCAAATAGAATTATGCCATTTTTAATATGAAAGCATAATTCGAAAACATGGAAAAAATAAAAACTAAAGTTCGAAAAATTCAGCAAAGTTTCGAAAATCTTTTTTTTTAATAAAATATATTTGGAAATAAACAATAATTTTATTCGTATTTAAACACATATTTTATTTGAGAAAATTAGTTCGCAAATATATTTTATACTAATATATTAACATATGCGTTCTAAATACATTTTATTGATTTTCAAATAAAATTTATTTGCTCGAAAATATATAATAATTAAAAATTTGTGTTCCAAGTATATTTTCTTTCGATTCAAACAAATCAAAAAAGGCGATTTTGCCCCGTGTACTATCACGTTCAATTCTCGGAATTGAGTCCCAAAATTATGTGTTGCACTGTGTAATTTTTCCGCAAAAATTATAAAAAAAATATATTTTTGAAAATAAAACTTTAAATGCTTTTGTCTTAGGATGTATCCACTAAGACAAAAGCATTTGAATATACATACATTCTTTTATCTCTCATCATACAGCGAATTTTGTTGCATATTCAGAAAAGTTGATGTAAAAGAATTCAGTATATCGATTCCTCTATTCCAAAGTATGCTAAGTCGAAATAGGTAGTTTTTCAGCAGGTCTGACATAAGTTTTGTGGAACTTTTAAATTTGTATGAAATTCCTTTAGAATGCAAATTGAATGACCTTCATTGTTTTACGCATAACTTTTGATTGGGTTGACGGAGAAATACCAAATTTTGACTAAATATAATTTGGTATATTTAAAATTTAAAATGCAATCAAATTTAAAACTTATGTCCCCCAAGTCCCCAGCTAATCGATTAGCTATATCGCCTATTACTTCCTCAGGTATGTTTATGGTAATTACAGATATTTTATCAATTGTGTCACAGAATTTAATTGTGTCATACTTACTGACAAAAATAATAGCCTCGATAATTTGTTGAGATCCTAGCTACACCATTTGCATCTGTAATTCGAAAAATGTCAATTGGAATTAAAAAATTTTATTTATACGTTAATGGATATTATAAAAATATATTTCAACTTCATAACAAATCTATTCAAAACAAGTCAAGGGATTATTATTTTGTTTGAAATTAAAAAAAATCTAATTGAAAAAACCCGATTCAAATTTATTTATTTATAACCCTATGTGATACAATATATTTTTTTGTTTCCCAGGCCTAAAAACATTTTTTATTCCATAAAATCGAAACCAAAAAAATTTTGATGGCAAACTTTTTTTTTTAATTCCAATTTTTATGGAAGGTACTATTAGAATTTTGAATAAAATTATTTGAAGTACAAGCCTGATAGAGCCGTGATATGCGTTAAATTTATTATAATTAACATTCGTTAAAAAACTAAAAAAAATGATTTTTTTTTCAAAATTGTCAATTGTTGATATCTATAGTGATTTTGTTACAAGGAATCTTTGTGTCGAGTACATCACCTAAAAATCCATCGATTTCTACTACCTATGATATTTAGTTATTTTTGTAGGGAGATTAGGGGGTTTAAGCCCCTAGCACAGTGGTTTGCAATTTTTTTTATTTTTAAAAATTAATATAAAAATGTAAATAACTTTCGGCCCACTTCCATCCACAGCTCATAAGTGACATAATTAATAGATAGAATAGATTCGCGAAAATCGGAGAGTACAAACAGTTTAAGAAATTACATTTAAATTTTAAAACTTAAAAATCGCACACAGAAAAAATATTAATATTTTTATATTTTTTAAAGTACCGAAAAATACGAACATTTAAAAAAGATTTTTTCAAATCGGAAGTTATGACCAATAGAGTGATATCTTCACGATTTTTTAAATATCGATAATGTCTGAACGAGTTATCGGAAAAATCTCAAATTCTACACAACGTTCCTTTAGGTGTACTAAAACATAAAAAAAATAAAAATTAGAACGGACGAACGGATTGGTAGTTCTTTCTCAGGTGTCACAGGTCAAAAATTAGATCTTTTTCAAATTCTCAGAAAATGTTGCCCTAGTATATGGGAGTAATGACCCACAATATTAAAAAAATTAAATGATGATAAAAATTCAGAAAAAAGAATTTTTTCCTCCGTAATGGTTTTTAAAGTTAATTTTAATGCTATAGACACAAGAAATTTAAAATAGAAAATATTGTTTCTTAAAGAATATTCCGTGCCTTTTTCATAAAAATATTAATTTTATCTTAAACAATTTATTTCTGTCACTTTGGATTGAAAAATTAGCGCCCCCCCCCCCCCCCCCCAAAAAAAAATGCCCAAAATGAAACATATGAAAAATGACATGATTTTTGATGTTACTAAATCAAAGGTTCTACGTAAAAGTGAAATGTGTAACATTTGTAGCCCATATAATTACCTTAAATTTAACTCGCATCCCGTCTCTATCGGGCTTATACTTAAAAAAAATTGGTCCAAATACTAAAGGAACCTTCCAAGAAAATTCGAATTGAAAAAAACATTTTTTTTTGTTTTTAGGATACTAACACAAGAAAATTTTATGTGCATCCCTTTGACAGCAATTTTGAAAACCAGTGTAATTGACATTCTTTGAACTACAAAGGTTTTTTTATTTTTAAATAAAATCTTTGAATTTTTAATAAAATCTTTTGAATTTTAAATGCAATATTTTTCATTCGACATGAATTTTATAAATTTCAATTAATTTTGTTTTTAATTTTAATTGACGTGTTTTGAATTTAAATAGTTTACCTTTTCATTTCAAACGAAACTTTTGAACTTCATAGTTTTTTTTTGTAATTTTAAGTTGAAATTACATTTGAATTGATCTTATTTTAAATGCAATTGATTTTTTTTTCAGATTAAAGTCAAAAATAATATAGTTTGATGTGAAATTTCAAATTAATATGATTTTTCAAAGCCTTTATCATTTAAAACTCTTAAACATTATTAACAAATTAAATATATATTTTCTGAACTTCTGTTTTATTCTTAATCCATTTAAAATATCCTCACGTATTAATTAATTCAACGGTTCCAGCATTCACACATAGTCCAAAGCAACTTTAAACCCAAAAACGTCCTCCATCCATTCGTAGAAATGCACGCATACTAAAACATTGTAACCCCAAGCAATTTGTTAGACCAAACACACATTTTGGCCAACAAAAAAACTTGACGTCACAGTACTCACGATCAGTCATCAAACTACAAAAAAATTAAGTGAGCTTTAAGAGAACTAGCTACTAATTTAAACTACCAACTGAGTCTGAGCTGAGTTTTTTTGCCAAGTTGCTGTTTGTATTCAGATTTTTGGGAGATTTTTTCCCCCAAAAGCCTAAAAATCCAAGCAAAGACACTCTTGTGTGGCGGTGATCTTGCGTATAGCGTGGATTATTGTCTGTTTAAGGTGTTTTAAAGTATAAAAAGAAGCGGGTCTGGCCAACAGAGCACAGTCAACGATAAGACAACAAACGAAGTGGATCACAAGTAACGAGAGCCACACGCCCGAAGAGAAGGATATTTATTTAAAACATTTTATTACATAAGGATTACACAAAAACAATAAACAAAAACATAAAGTGAGTTAAAAAAAACAACCAATACATAGAAATTAAAGAAAAAAAATAACAGTGGATATGTCGAAATGAAAAACAAGCAACAGAGACAAGAAAACAATATATGGTGGTTATGAAATATAGACCTTGGATTGAAATTGACAAAAAAATAAAAATGTGGTATGCATGAAATTGAAAGTGAACGAGGAGAGAAATAAAAGAAAACCAGTGATAAATACAAGGCATGCAACTTGAAAGTGCAAATGGAAGACAAAATAAGTAATTATACACTTCATGGTGAATTACACATGAAATGTGCAAAAATTATTTTAAAAATAAATTACTACCAAATTTTCATTAAAAAAATATATTTCATTAAATGATTTGATGATTTTTTGAAATTGGAATTTTTTTTAAATTAAAAATTGCAAATTAGCAGTATGTGAGAGTTGTCCTGCCAATTATCTATCTTAGATTTTTTATAAAATAAAAATTTACAATTAAAAATGAATTGTATGTGAGAGTTGTCCTCTCAATTATCCTCTTTCTGAGAGAAAACTCAATATCAACGTTATTCCAAACCAAGGCTTATCAAAAGATATCCTTTCACCAAAATATAGATTTTAGTTGCAGTGCTGAGCCAAGTGACAATTGGCGTGACATTTTATTCTTGTAGGATTTTGATATTTATTAGGTTATTTCTGAAGACAATTATATTTCAAAGCCGTTACGTGTGTCTTGGAATACAATAAATTTGCAAAAATTTCATTAAATTTATCTTTCTCGCATATAACAGTGAGGAAAGATAATGACTTTCAATGCAATCCTTGATTGAATGTAAATATTTCAAAGCTAAGCAACTAATTTAAAATGTGTCTTATTTTTAAGCATAATTAATACATCTATCCAATGTATTTATTATGCTTAAAAGCTATGTATATTTTCAAAAATTTTCTTATCGAAATTCAAGTCATGATTAACATTATAAATCGAGTTATCTTTAAATTCATAGAGGAGGACATCTTCTATAAATAAATACAGGAAAATATCCACTTCAATGTAGATGAAATTTAAATGTCAGATTTTCTTACACGTCCTCGACATTTTTATCATGCCGGTACAAGCTTATAACAAAAAAGCTCACGAAGAGCTATGTACTCATATATAACATTAAATTCAAAGAAATCCACAAGTAATTCTCTGCAAATTATTTCACATCACATAATTAGATAATGTATGGAACATCCTAGAACACTCAGGCTTAGTTGATTATTGAGATTTAAAAGATGCCGGTACAACGCTTATAACAAAAAAGCTCATGAAGAGATATATGCTCATATATAACTTTAAATTCAAATACATCCACAAGTAATTCTCTGCAAAATTATTTCACTTCACAATTATTAGATAATGTTTGGCACATCCTAGAACACTCAGGCTTAGTTGATTATTGAGATTTAAAACTTTCTCGTTGCTTGTCTACAAATAAAAAAATAATCGATTAAACATTGAATTTGCATTTTTTAAAGAACTAATTTTTAAAGGAATTTTATATCATTTCATAATTTATAAAAGTTTCTCATTCTTGATTATTTTCGAAATAACTAAGTTTACTTTAGTACAAAATTACAGTATTTAAAGCACCAAGTATTTGTTAAAGCTTCCTATGCCCTTAAAATATCTGTTTAAAATTCTATTACAAGTATTTCAATAACATCCCTCTGTCCTTGTCAACATTGTGCTGACACTTTCCCTTGAAGAACATATTTTCTCTGCAGTCAAGTCATTAACCTTTAAACCTTCAAACTGACCACCAACTATTATGGTGCATACATCCGATTGACTCATAAATTTCCATTATTTTTTTCCTTTTCTGCGTATAACCCATACAACTCGTAAACAAATGTAAATGTGGAAAACATAGCAGTTTTCACCAACCGTTGGCCAATAAGAAAATTAACATAAAATGCAACACTGCAAGGAAACAATAACAGAAAAACTTGAATACATAATCGCCTTCATGCAACCAACTTACTATGTACATCCGGTTTAGTGAGGTACTATAATAAAACCGTTACAATAGAGCTTCGTGCCTCATTTCGGCGCGATCGTAAGCCGCCAACACGCTGCGCTTTTTGCATAACATTTTGCGCTCCAGAAACATACACAACAATCGCTTTAAAATCAGCCCCCGCACACAATCTACCAAGCAACCCGAAACATTTCTTTCCAAAAAAAAAAACTGCAAATAAAACAGTTTGTTTCGTGTTATGTCATGCAGCTATATAAGCTGCGAGTTAAGTAGCAGAGCCCAAAAGTCATAGGGCGTAAAAAGAGGAAATTTACAACTTCCTCCTTCCTCACTTACGCTTTTCCACGCATTGCTGTACTAAAATTAAAATAAAATCGCAATCTGTTAAAGCAGCTTGGCGGCTGTCAAAGTCAAAGTTATCGTAAAACGAATGTTAACTTTAGTTCCATCTCAGTATGAGTAAACGCAAATAATTGCAAAATAATTTCAAATCGAGTTCAAGATAAAGTGCAGATTGAGATAAGAGTAGTAGAGTGGGGAAAGGAATATAAAATACGAAAAATTATTTTGGGACAAAAAAAACGAACCAAAATTACTCCATAAAACGTTGTACGTTTTTGGATGCTTAACCTACGATTATCTTTATCTGACAATTTAAAAATCTTGCCTAACCACCAGCGCACTCAGAGCTCTGCCAAGCCGTGGATCAGGCATGCCTTGACTGGTTTTGTTGTTTACACTTCCAGCAATGCTTCTCATACACATAGCCGGCTTTAAGCTAATGACCTTAAAACGAAAGTAAAAGTAACAAAATTAGCTGCGAGCGTGCGTCTGCGCAGAGCCAACTTACATTTTCTTTGACTGCGGCATAGTGAGTCAATCTGTGGTATCTCTTCAAAACCGGTCCGGCTGTTAAAGAGGAACCGCCGTTGGGACCGCAGCAACAGCAGCAGCTGTTAATGACTGTTTATGGTTTGTTTTGAAATGTTGGTGGAAAGACGGGCGGACAAACCACCAAAAGTAGCACAATGACCACTTAAGTGTTAGGGATTGAGGCCAAATGTGTTTGAGTTTGTGTTTTTTTTTTTCGGTGGAGGTGTCTTCAAAAATAGACAACGGACGAGGGACAAACAAATCATCGTCGATTACTTAATATTCATAACGATCATTTATCAACCTGAAGCTGTTTAATATTTTGAAGGTTACTTATTTTTTCTTTTCTTCTCTTGTCTTTTCTTTCTTCTATCCAGCATGAGAGTTACATTGCAGTGGGCCCTTTTGGCCTCGGTTTTGATGGCCGTTGCCATATGCACAACACAAGCTGAAGAATCTTCTTGGTCGGGCAGTTGGTCCGTACCAGTTAAGGAATCTATGTTAGCTCGTAGATCTGCCGAAGCTGAACCCAAGCAGGAAGATGGTCAAGGTCGCAATTACGATGTCCATGAGCCCATCTATAGCAATGATACCGATATCAATCAGCTAATCGATCAAATTCTCACTTCTCGTCGTGAGGGTAGAATTTTGAATGACTACGATCAGGTTTATGCTGATGGCAACATCGATCAAGCTTTGATGCAAGGCAATGATATGCAAGCCCGCAATTTGGTTCGTGACAAATTGTGCTCATTGGGTTTGATGAGCTGCGAAACTGAAGGCAAACGTCAGTACTACTCCACCATTTACGCTCAAGGTCCTCCTGCCCAGAAATACGGTGGTGGTCCCTACGGTCCAGCCAAACCTATGCCTCCACCCGGTTTCTACAATGGTCGTCCACCCATGGGTCCTCCTCCATCTTCCATCAACTCCTTTGGTCCACCACGCAAAGTAGGCTATGAATCTTCGTACAAGCCCGGTTACAGACCAGGATCTGGTCCAGGTGCTAATTACAATGGCCCCTATTTGGAATCTCCACCTCCTTCAGCCATTGATGGTTCTGGCACGACTTCCTTTAATAAGCCACCACCCGGTGCTATTATCTACGGCAGCAAACCCCCTGGCCCTGTTTATAGCGGCGGTAACAACAATGTCCCTCCCTATGCTTTTGAAAATCCCGACAAAATCCATGCCGCTGGTTCTCAACAGACAAACTTCTACAGTCATCAATCGTCCGCCTCCGCTTCTCAATCGTCCAGCACTAAAGTTGTGGTTGGTGGTAATGTGGCTAATGCCGTATCTGCTAATGCTGCTTTGCAACAACATGTCCATCATCATTTCCATCATGTGGATGGTGGTGATGCTGCTAAAGTTCCCAGTGTTCCCATACCTGTAGGATCTGGTCAAACTATTAACACCGACTTCTCTGCTTTGGCTCAATCTTCGACCGCTTTTACTCCTCAAACCCAAGGATCATTTGGTTCGAGTCAAGGTTCTTTCAACGCCGGTTTCAATGCTGCTTCCCAGGGAGGTCTATTGACACAAGGTTCCAATGGTTTCAAACCCAACGGTGATTCGTACAAACCTGGTTTAGGTTCCTTCGGTAGTGGTTCGTCTTTGTCATCATCCGGTTCAAATGGATATGGCTCTTCTGGTTTCGGTTCGGCAGGATCCAACTCTGGCTTTGGATCAGGCTCCAACTTTGGTTCCGGCTCTAGCTCAAACTTCGGTTCTCCTACCGGTTCCGGCTCTAACTTTGGCTCCGGTTCTAACTTCGGCTCCGGCTCCAACTTCGCTTCCGGTTCTGGTTCTAGCTTTGGTTCTGGCTCTAACTTCGGTTCAGGCTCTAACTTCGCTTCCGGTTCTCCCAGCTCCAGCTATCACAGTCAAAATCCCGATTACTATAAGAAAGAATTACACAATGTTGGCGGTATCCAGGCCTCCTCTTCCAGCAACTTCAATAGCTTAACTTCCGGCTACGGCAATGACCAATCACTGTACAATGGCGGCTATGATACATCCCGCAATCAATTTGTTGACTGCCAATGTGTACCCGTCAATCAGTGTCCAGCTGCCGATCGTATTGGTCGCAAGGAAGATTTGATTTTGCCTATTGACCCTCGCAATTTGGGAAAGGATATTGAAGCCTTAAGTGATGAAGCTGCTGCCAATATTACCATTAGTGCCAATCCTGAGAAGAAGGAAGCCAATGCCGAGGACAAGAAGGACGATGAGAAGAAGCGTAGCAAACGTGAAGCTGACAAGGCTCAGGATAAACAAAGTGATGATGAAGATGCCGCTGATTTGCCTTTGGATGCCCAAGGGGTAAGTTTTCGTTGCTTTGCTCAAGTTTAACTCATTTTATGTTTTATGTCAATTTCTTAACCTGCCCAGCCAATACTTAATCTAATTTAAACAAAAAAAACTAAAGCCTTTTTAACAAATTTAATACCTGATCCAGTTTGTAAGCTGCACACTACGCTGCCCCATCGTAAACGACTTCATCTTCCTTCCTTGCTCTTATAGGCTCGATGTTGTGACCACTACTCAAAGGATGTCGTGCGTGCGATTAGTTTCGAATGCGGTGGCGTATGTGCTTAACGTAACTAATCCTAATTAAAAATGCAACCACAAAACAGCATTGTATGCTAACCGCACTCTTATGGAGTTTGCAGAACTCTATATTGCACGCACGCCTCCTAATGTTGCATGTCCCAACATGTCCGTGTTCATAACGCTAAATCGAGATCGCAAAAATTAGCCTAACCTACATTTTCAATTCTTAGCGAATTTTTGATAGCCCGGCTGCCATACAAGCTATAGAATTGGTAAAGCGCAAAGTCTTGCCCACCTATGGAGTCTCTTTTGGTCTCCCTTATCCCAACAATCCCGGTGGCTATCCCCCTAATGCTTTGGGTGATTATTATCCTGCCCAGAATCCCTACTTTGGTTCGATTGGTCCCAATGGCCTTAATTTGGGTTTGCTCAATGTCAATCCTTTGGTTTCGGTGCAAGTGCAGAAAACTGAATTTGGCGATAAGGTTGTGAAGCCTCTGGTGAATCTTCATGTTACCCCAAATGCTAATATTTTTGAAAAGTTTGGCAGTTTGTTCAAAACCAAGGGTGCAGCGATTGAAAACCATCACTATCATCATCATGAACATTATACCGGATTCGAACATGCACACCATCATGAACATCATCCGGAAATTATTAGCGGACCAATACATCATTACTCGTCTCCCCCAACGGGTAGCGATCATCATCATAGCCATCATTCCGAAATTGTAAGCGCTCCCGGTCCGATCCATCATTACTCTTCTCCGCCAACTAGTTTCAAACATTATGATGTTGAAATGTACTCAAGTAAACCGATATTTGAGTATCACAGTGGTCCTCAGATAGCCCCAGTCCATGTACACCCAATACCTAGTCCCTTGCATCATCATCAAGAACATCACCACAGCAGCGAGCACTATACATCATTTGCCAGTCATTCCTCGGCGTCATATCCAGTAAGCGGTTCTGGTCCAACTTCCTTTGGAAGTCATGCACCTAGCGGTGCTGGGAGTCATGCCTCCTCATATCCTCCCAGCGGTGCTGGAAGTCACTCTTCCTCATATCCGCCTAGCGGTGCTGGGTTTGGAGCACCGAATTCCTATGCACCCTCGGGTCCTTCGCAAGGTTATTCAACGGGTTATGGAAGTACGGGCTATGGCGCCACGGGCGGTGACAGTGAAAATATCTACGATCGTAGTTCTCATGACAACCAAACCCTCGTATTTGCTGAATCACAGCGCAACCGCAAAGGCAAAGAATTGCAATATCTCAATAACAGCCATAGCATACCAACACCAGCCCCCGGAGCTGCAGAGGGTAGTTCGCATGTCACATTTCCCAGAGATCGTAAGAGGCGTAGTGTGGTGGAAGAACATGAAAATTCTGGCCAAGAGCGTAGTAGTGTGTTAGCAGAAACGGTAAAATTGGAACAGGTATTAAAGAGATAAAGAGTAAAGCAGGAAATTTCATAGAATTTATAATATTTAGCATTCACATTTAGAAAGTTCTGCAAATTAATGTCTCCTCTCTTTTCTCCTTCATTTAATTCTTCAGCGCGCTTATTATGGTAACCGTCCCGCTGAGAAAACTTGCCGTGTGAACGAAGTTTGCTGCCGTCGTCCTTTGCGTCCTGCCCAACCTCCTCAACAATTGGGTCGCTGTGGTGTCCGCAATGCTGCCGGTATTACCGGACGTATCAAGAATCCCGTCTATGTCGATGGTGACAGTGAATTCGGTGAATATCCCTGGCATGTGGCCATTTTGAAGAAGGATCCCAAAGAATCGATTTATGCTTGTGGTGCCACCCTCATCGATGCTCAACATGTGATCACAGCTGCCCATTGCATTAAGGCGTACGTTTTGCTGAAAAAGTTTTGCTTACAATATCAGAATCTAACTTTTGTTTTTTTGTTTCTTGTTGCTTTACAGACAAAATGGTTTCGATTTAAGAGCCCGTTTGGGTGAATGGGATGTCAATCACGATGTGGAATTCTTCCCCTACATTGAACGCGATGTTGTTTCCGTGCAGATTCATCCTGAATACTATGCTGGTACTTTGGACAATGACTTGGCTGTTCTGAAATTGGATCATCCTGTCGATTTCACCAAGAATCCTCACATTAGCCCCGCTTGTCTGCCCGATAAATTCTCCGACTTCACTGGCGCCCGTTGCTGGACCACCGGTTGGGGCAAAGACGCCTTTGGTGAGCATGGCAAATACCAGAACATCCTCAAGGAAGTCGATGTGCCAATCCTATCCCATCACCAATGTGAAAGTCAATTGCGTCAAACTCGTCTCGGCTATAGCTACAAATTGAATCCTGGTTTCTTGTGTGCCGGTGGTGAAGAGGGCAAGGATGCCTGCAAGGGTGATGGTGGCGGCCCATTGGTTTGCGAACGTCAAGGCGTTTGGCATGTGGCCGGTGTTGTCTCCTGGGGTATTGGCTGTGGTCAAGTGAATGTTCCTGGTGTTTATGTTAAGGTGTCGCACTACTTGGATTGGATCCGTCAAATCACTCAATACTACAAATGATTAGGAGCTTCCCCGTCCCCTCGAAGATGTTGCCAGTCACGTGACATTTTCGAGTTTCATTTTTAAATCGCCATGTTTTTCCAACTTTTTTATAAACGGAGCTTTTAATTTATTATATTAGTGTTGTAAGCAAGTGTGCTCTCAGTTTTATGTATTTATTGTTTATTGTTTTTTATCCTTTCGTTATCTTTTTATTATGATTTGAGATTGTTGCGTGAAAACGCCCAAAGAAGTTCATCACGTAGACATTAAATAGTTATTATTTAATTTTTTATATATTTAATTTATTGTTTTGTAATGAAATGTATTTAAATAAAAATAAAATAATTTATATTATACAAATGGTGAACCTTTTTAATGCGGATAGTTTCATATAGATATACGTGGCCAAAAAAATAAGGTCAAGGAAAATATTTGATGGTGATTCACTGAACATACATAGGTCGCCTTAGCTCGTACATTTTTTGAACGAAACACTAATCACCATTTTTTACAGATTTTTTAAATATGTAATTAACTATTTGACATTTATTTAAATATGAAAATATAGTGAAGTACAACATTGTTGATAACGAATTTTCATTTGTAACAACAAATATGGTTTCTGGTCCCAACAATTTTGGCTCAGATTTTCCTATAAATCTTAACTGTTATAACGAACACCGCTTAAAGCGAACTTTTCTTAAATAAATAAACTCCAAATCATTTTTATGAAAACACAAATTGAATTTAAATTTCAATGTTTCTAAAAAAATTAATTTCAAAGAAATTTTGTAGAAAAATGCGATTTCAACAAAAATTTATAGAACAATAAATTTCAACGAAATTTTGTAGAAAAAAATCAATTTCAACCAATATACGAGTATTGTAGAAAAAATGCAATTTCAACAAAAATTTCCAATATCAATCCTATTTTCAGCAAAAAATCAATTTCAACGACATCTTGTAAAAAAAATTTTCTAGAGAAATGTAATTTCAACCAAATTTTGTTGAAAATTACAATTTCAATAAATTTGTAAGAAAAATGTAATGTCAACAAAATTGTTCCATAAAAATTTGAATTTCTCTAGAAAATTTCATCGAAATTGCCTTTTTATAGAAAATGTAATTAAATTGTACATTTTGATACCTCCATTCTAAAACAGGCTAAGTCGACTTAGCATGTTTTTAGAGAGATTGCATTTTTAATTTCTAAATATTCCAAATTATATTCCGTCAAAATTTGGTGTTTATCCGTCAACCCAATCAAATGTTATTCACAAAACAGTACAGGTCATTCAATTTGCATTATAAAGGAATTCCACACAAATTTAAAAAAAAGTCAAACTTTAATCGCCTCTCTTGAAAAACTACCTTTTTGCACTTAGCATAGTTTATATCGATTTATAGAATTTTTCAAAATAGAATTTTATTGACCAAATTAAATTATTCTAAAATTGACAATAGGCGAAATCAATGTCAATTTAAAAAAATTTTCTCAAAATTTTAATTTTAAAGAAATTTAGTAGAAAAATACAGTTTTGACGAAATTTTCAAGAAAAATTCAGTTTCAACAAATACATTGCAGAAAAATTAGAGTTGGGCACTTTAGTTTATTTAAGTGATCGCTCTTTTTAGTTCAGTTCAGTTGAGTGAACTAGTTCGTTTATTTAGTTCAATAGTTCACTTCAGCTCTTTAGCTCACCGGCTCTTTAGCTTAGCTCACCAGCTCACTTTACTTAAACAGCTCGTTAGTTCAGCAGTTGTTTCGTTTAGATCACCAGTTAAAATCAGCCGCTATTAAAGGAATCTGATTGGAACATGAATGGAATGAATTGAATATACAAACGCATTTGTATAGGAAGAATCCTACATTCATGATGACATAAAAATGGAAACAACACATAACAGCTGAGAAGAGAGCGAAATGAGAAGAGAGAACGAAATGACAGGGTTGAAATACTGAACTGAAATGAACGAGTTGTGTGAACTAGTTCGCACCGTTCAGTAAAGAGACCCGTTCAATTGAACTAGTTCGTTCACGAACTACACAACTCTAAGAAAAATACAATTTCAACAAAATGTTCTAGAAAAATTCAATTTAAACGAAATTTTTTTAAAAAAAATTATTTCAACGTCATTCTCTAGAGAAATACAATTTCAACCAAATTTTGTAGAAAATTCCAATTTCAATGAAATTTTGTAGAAAATTTAACTTTCAATGGAAATCAAAATCAATGTAAATTTCAAAAATGTTTTAATGAAAATTAACTTTCAGCAAAATGATCTAGAAATTTTGTAGAAAAATACAGTTTCGATGAAATTTTCAAAACAAAAATCGATTAAATATATTGTAGAAAAATGCAATTTCCCCGAGATATTGTAAAAAAATAAATTTCAGAGTAATTTTTCTAGAGAAAAGCAATTTTAACCAAATTTTGTGGAAAATTGTAATTTCAATAAAAATTTTGTAGAACAATACAATGTCAACAAAAGTTTTCTATAAAATGTGCATTTTCTCTAGAAGATTTTATCGAAATTGCAATTTTATGGAAAACTTTTATTGAAGTTAAAATTTATTTAAAAAAACCATCAAATTGCACTTTTATAGAAAATTTCATTAAATTGTACATCTATAACCATTTTATTCGAAAAATTTTAATTTTTGACTATAGACGAAATCAATGTCAATTTTAAAAAAATTTCCACAAAAATTTAATTTCATGGAAATTTGATGGGAAAAATTAAATTTCAATGAAATTTTGTAGAATATTGCAATTTCGATAAAATTTTCAAGAAAAAAGCACATTCAACAGATGCTTTGCAAAAAAATGCAATTTCAAAAATTTTTTTTTAGAAAACTCAATATCAACAAAATTTTGTGAAAAAATTCAAAATAGAAAAATACCATTTCGACAAAATTTTCGATTTCAACAAATATATGCGATTTCAGAAACTGCAATTTCAGAAAATTTACACCAAAAAAATTCAACGACATTTTGTACAAAAAATTAATTTCAATGACATTTTCTAGAGAAATGCAATTTCAACCAAATTTTGTAGAAAATTGCAACTTCAATAAAATTTTGTAGAAAATTGGAATTTCAGTGAAATTTTGTAGAAAAATGCATTTGAATTTCTCTAGAAAATTTAATCGAAATTGCAATTTGATGGAAAAATTGCACTTTTATTGAAGTTACAATTTATAAACCAAAAATTCAACAAATTGCCCTTTTATAGAAAATTTATATAAATTTTATATTTATAGAATTTTTTTGGAATAGAATTTTATTGACTGTTAGGCCAAATTTGACTAAATTAATGTTTTCTAAAATTGGAATTTTTAACAATAAGCGAAACAATGTCAATTTTTTTAGAAAGTTTGTATAAAAATACGGCTTTGAAGAAATTTTCAAGAAAAAAGCCATTTCATCAAATATATTGTAGAAAAATGCAATTTCAATAAAAATTTCAACGATACGTATTTATTGCAAAAATTCAATATTTCAATTCATATTGTAAAAATATTGAATTTCAGCGTAATTTTCTAGAGAAATGCAATTTCAACCAAATTTTTTAGAAAATTTTAATGTTTATAAAATTTAAATTTTGTTGAAAACTGCACTTTAATTGAAGTTATTTTTATAAAAAATTTCGTTAAATATTACATTTATAGAGTATTTTTGGCGAAATAGTTTATAAAATTTAAATTTTGTTGAAAACTGCACTTTAATTGAAGTTATTTTTATAAAAAATTTCGTTAAATATTAAATTTATAGAGTATTTTTGGCGAAATAGAATTTTATTGACAATTAGACAAAATTTGACTTTTTTTATATTGGTATTTTTTGACAATTAGCAAAATCAATGCAAATTCAAAAATTCTTCTACAAAAATTAAATTTCGACGAAATTTTGTAGAAAAATTCAATTACAGCGAAATTTTTGTAAAAAAATTCAATTTCAACGAAATTTTGCAGAAAAATACATTTTCGATGAAATTTTCAAGAAAATTTAATTTCAACAAATATATTGTAGAATAATGCAATTTCAACAAAAATATTCTAGGAAAATTAAATATCTTGTCAATTTCTGCAAAAAATCAATTTCAAAAGTGTTTTTTATATAAATTAAATTTCCTGGTAACAACCAAATTTTGTAGAAAATTGCAATTTCAATGAAATTATTTTAGAAAAATGCAACGTCAACACAAGTTTTCTATAAAATTTAGATGTTTCTAGGAAATTTCATCGAAATTGCATTCTTATAGAAAATTTAATCAAATTGCCAATTTCAAAAATGTTTTCCCCAAAATTAAATTTTAAGGAAATTTTATAGAAAAATTAAATTTCAACAATATTTTGTAGAAAAAACAGTTTCGACGAAATTTTCAAGAAAAATGCAATTTCAATAAAATTTGCTAAAAAATGTAATTTTAACAAAATTTTCTGGAAAATTCAATTTTAGAAAAATTTACTTTCAACATTTTGTATAAAAAATTTACTTTCAACATTTTATATAAAAAATTAAATTTCAACCAAATTTTGTAAAAAATTTCAATTTCAATGAAATTTTGTAAAAAATTTCAATTTCAATGAAATTTTGCAGAAAAATGCAAACAAAAGTTTTTCTGTAAAATGTGAATTACTCCAGAAAATTTCATCGAAATTGCAATTTTATAGAATATTGCACTTTAATTGAAGTTACAATATACAAAAATTGTCCTTTTATATAGCGTGATCTATTTCGAGGTTCCCTACTTTTTAAAAAAAAAAAAACACAGAAAATTCAAATTGAATGGGGAATGTTTATTATCATTTGAAAGAACATTCTTTGGAATTTATTTTTTGAAGATTATGTCTATCAAATGTTGGCCTCGGCTACTTCTCAGATGGTCCATTCGTTGAGTCCAATTTTCGATGACTCGTTCGAGCATTTCGACTGGTAACTGGCGAATGACACGCGTGATGTTTTGCTCCAAGGCCTGAATCGAAGCGGGTTTGTCCGCATAAACTTTAGACTTTACATATCCCCACAGGAAAAACTCTAACGGTGTGATATCACACGATCTTAGTGGCCAATCGACCGGCGCAAATCGTGAAATTATCTGCTCACCGAAGTGTTCTCTCAATAAATCCATTGATTGATGCGATGTGTCGCATGTCGCCGATTTCAGGCATCAAATAGTCGGTTATCATGGCACGATAACGGTCGCCATTAACGGTTACTTTCTCACCGGCATCATTTTTGAAGAAATATGGACCGATGATTCCGGTCCGTCGGATCGGGAATCGGTCAATAGGAAAAAATAGCTGTTAACGAGAGCTAAAATATTGCGCATGGGTGTCAAGGTCGTGGGTCGACTGGAAAGTGTTTTTTTTTTTGATTTGAAAAAAAAATAGACAGCGCAGTTGGCGAACGATTATTTTGATAATAAAACTGAATAATTTGCAAACTTTGTTCAGGCGTAAGTTTTTCCATGATGAAATGCCAAACAATACTTAACAAAAATAACATGACAGCATGACACGACTCACACGTGATCTGTCAAAAAAGGCTATTGAAAAAAGTATCTCTACTTAGATCACCATCTAGAAAATTTTATTACATTTTACATTTAAAGAAATTTTTTCGAAATAGAATTTTATTGACAAATATGCCAAATTTGACTAAATTTAAATTTTCTAAAATTGTCATTGTACAATTTCGTGGGAACTGACTGTAAAGTGGACTGTATTAATACTCGATGTGTTCCTCACAAAGTTGTAAGAAATGAAAGATCAAAAGGTAGATTTAGTATTGAATTCAGTGGTAATTATCGTAAATTGTAGATTGAGTCGAACTAAAGTTCAAAAGCGCCTTAGAGCGCAAGCTTCTTACCGCTGATGTTCGTGCTGCAAAAGTGAATAAACTTCGGTTGATGCAAACGTAACCACACCACGTACAAAAGAGAATTTAACAAATCAGCGAAAGGGACAGCATTACAAGATGGATGGCTCTTAGTATAATTGAGTAAAAGTTCTTTCAGTTGAGCCTCAATTAGACTAAGGGTTTCCATCAGCACATAAATACTTAGGGAATAACTTAAACAATAGGGATCATGGACTTCATTTTGACGTGTAATTTATTAATTCTGGATTAATTCTAGGTTACTTCATAGATTAATATTACTAGAATTAAACTAATTTAACAGCTGTTGAACACGGTTCAACAGTCATGTTTGACAAAAGGCGAAATCTATGTCAATTTCAAAAAAGTCTCTACAAAAATTTAATTTAAACAAAATTTTGTGGAAAAATACAGTTTCAACGAAATTTTCAAAAAAAAAATCAATTTCGAGCAAAATTTTCTAGAAACATTTTTACTATATGTATTACTATTTTTGTGGAATATATTAATTTGTGATTTTTATGTAGATTTATGCAATTTTTACGATATAATTTTTAAGCATAATTTAAGTTAAATTTTTCGCAATTTTGTCGAAATTTTATAGAAAAATTCAACATCTACGAAATTGTCTAGAAAAATGCTATTTCGATGAAATTTTCAAGAGCAGAACTAACTTACATTAAATTTAAAAAAAATGTTAATACAGCAAATATTTTTTAGAAAAATGCAATTTCAGCTAACATTTTGTAGAAAAATGCATTTTCAACAATATGTTCTACAGAAAATTCAATTTCAACGAATTTTTGTAGAGAAATGCAAATATCAATTTTAATTTTGTAGAAAAATATGTTTCGGCGAAATTTTCAGAAAAAAATCAATTTCAACAAATATTTTTTAGAAAAATGGCATTTCCACAAAATTTTGTAGAAAAAAATAAATTTCAACCGCATATTTTAGAAAACTGCAGTTTCAGCAAAGATTTTGTAAAAAAATGCAATTTCAACAAATATTTTGTAATTAATCATTAAAATTGAAATATTGCAGAAAAATGCAATGTCAAAAAATTGTTCCGCGAAGTTGTGTATAGCAATTTGAATGAAGTAAAAATATTATAATAAAACTTCAGCAAATTGCCCTTTTTATAGAAAATGTCAATAAATTTTATTTTTATAGAATATTTTTGCGAAATAGTTTTTTTTTGATAAAAGGGACAAAATTGGCAAAATTAATTTTTTTAAAATTAGTATTTTCGGCAATAGGCGAAATAAAATTTTTTTATTGTAAATGATAGAGCATTTATGTAGAAAGTTCAATCAAAATCGACTTTTTTTTTGAAAAATGTCGACAAGTTTGAAATTTTTCATAACATTTCTCTGAAATAGGATTTTTTATTTTTTTGAAAATTGCCGTTTTTTATATTTTTTTGAAATGTTTTGTCGAAATTGCATTTGTCAAAAAAAACATTTGATGAAATCGAGATTACACTTTGGTGCACACACAGTGTTACCGACAATTTTCTTATCATGCTAATTTTGCCGAAATTTTATTTTATTGAAAAAAGCATATAATAGAAAAATATATTTTACAGAAAATATCATCGAATTGCACTAAGTATTATAAAAAATATATGTTCCAAATTGCTTAAAATGTTGATCAAATTGATATTTTCTTGCAAATTTCATAAACATTGTAAGTTTATTGTAAATTTAGCTAAAATTATATTTTTATACAAAAATGGTATATCTAGAAAATTTCGTCTAAATTTCATTTTTATAAAAAAGTATTGCAACTTTCTATAAAAATTATTTGAAATTAAATTTTTCTTTTTGTCATTTAAAAAAAATCAAGAACACTTTTTTTAAATTTTTTTCTACAAAAATTTGTCGTATTTTACATTCTATAAAATTTCAAGAAATTTAATTCTTCTATGACTAAAGAACACTGATCAACTTAAAGGTCAATGGGCGGATTAAAGGTCGCCGACCGGAGTAGAAGTCGACATTTTGGTGCACACACAGTGTTACTGATAATTTTTTTGAAGGGGAAGGCGGCATAAAATATTTTTATCTGATTTTTAATCATGTCGAAATTTAATTTTATTGAAAAAATCATAATAGAAAATTATGTTTTATAGAAAATATTATTAAATTGCACTTTTTATAGAAAAATATGTTCGAAATTCCTTTAAATGTTAGAAAAGTTTGACTAATTTGATATTTTCTTGCAAATTTCATAAACATTGCATGTTTATTGTAAATTTAGCTTAAATTAAATTTTTATACCAAACATGGCATTTTTAGAAAATTTCGTCTAAATATCATTTTTATAAAAATTTATAAAAATTCTATAAAATTTATTTGAAATTTTTCTTGAAAATTTATTTGAAATTACATTATTCTTGAAAATTTCGTGGAATTTGCATTTTAAAAAAATAAAAAATACTTTCTTATTGAAAATTTTGTTTTTTCTAGAAAAATTTGTCAAAATTAAAATTTTCGATTTTTCACATTTTATTAAATTTCATAGTAATTTAATTTTTCTATGTTTAATGAACACTGCTCAAATTAAAGGTCAATTGGCGACAAACACGGATTAAGGGCTTTTGAAGGGATTAAGATGAAAAAAGGTCCATTTTGCCTGAGCGAAGGTGATTATCACGGATTAAAGTTCACTGTCTGGATTAAGTTTGTTAACCGATTTTTTTTTTAAATTTCAACTAAATATTTTAGAAAAGTGTAATTTCAACAACATTTTGTAAAATACATAATTAAATTCCAACAAAATTTTCTTGAAAAAATGTAATATTGATGGAATTTTCTAAGAAAAACTGCAATTCCATGAAATTTTGTAGAAAATGCAATTTAAAAAATTTTTCTGGAAAAATTTTGTTTCAGGGAAATTTTGTAGAAACATGTTATTTTGACAAAATTTTCAGAAAAAAATTATATTTTAACGAAATTTTGTAGAAATATAGAAATTAAAATATTGAAAAAATGCAATTTTGACGAAATTTGATAGAAAAATGCTATTTTAACGTAATTTTCTAGAGCAATGCAATTTCAGAAACAAATTCTAGAAAAATGTAATATTGCCTAGAAAAATTAAATTGTTATTGAAATTACTTAAAAAAAATAAACTGTAATGTAATTTTTAACGCCCTATGTTTCAGTGGGAACATATTCTTTAAACTTAATTTTTTTTTTCAAAATATCGTTAAAAATTTAAATTTTTAGAAAAATTTGTTGAAATTGAATGTCTCTAGAAAGTTACGTTGAAATTAATTTTTTCTACGAAATTTCGTTGAAATTCCATTTTTCTGCAAATTTTTTTCATTTGTATTATTCTACAAATTTCGTTACAATTATTTTTTTTTTAGAAAATTCCATCAAAATTGTTTTTTTTCAGGAAAATTTTACTGAAATTTAATGATTGTGAAAACTTTTTTGAAATTTAATTTTTCTACAAAATTTGTTGATTTAATACAGTGAGTGGACCATCTTCTTTACTCAGTCAATTGACCTTATTAATGGTCACGGTAGGGATAAAGTGCTGACGACCGGATTAAAGATCGGTGACCGTATTAAAGACCACTGATTGGATTAACCCAGCAAAATTTCTCATTACCAAATAATCCGACGAGTAAGCAAAGTTCGATAATGGTAAGTACTTATTATTTAGCCACTTTTCTCATTATTTTAACATGGGGATGTCATTGGAGGAAAGAACTTCCCAAAAGCATACAATAAAGTAGCATAATAAGTACTTATTTGTAGCTCGATTTTATGTACTTGAATAATGCATTGCCAATAAGTTATAAAATAAGTAGTAGAATTTCTGGTATTTTCATTCAAATCTGCTGAAATAAATAAATAAATCTTGTACAATAACCCACATATAGCCAAAATTGCATTATATTAAAATTTGCCAAAATGATTTTGATAACAAAAAATCACTTATTTCTGTTATTATTGGTAAGTCATTATTAATAAGCCGAAAGTAATGCAGCGAATAATCAGATGTCATTATTTGGTAATGCAGGGGATAATGACAGGTACTTACCAAGATTTTGCAGGGAAGGGTCGATGACCGGTTTAAAAATAGTATTAGGTCGTTGACCTGACTGAGTAAAGGTAGATGACCACGGATTGAGGTCCACTGACTGGATTAATTTTTAAAAAAATCATATTTCGACGAAATTTTTTAGAAAAATTTATTTTCAACAAAAATTTCTTTAAAAAAAAATAATTTTGATAGAATTTTCTAAAAAAAAATCGTCGAAATTTTATAGAGAAACGCTATTTTAACAACATTTTCTAGAAAAATACAATTAAACGAAAGTTTTCAGGAAATATGAAATTTTCTCCGACATTTTGTAAAATACATAATTAAATTCCAACAAAATTTTCTTGAAAAATGTAATATTGATGAAATTTTCTAAGAAAAACTGCAATTCCATGAAATTTTGTAGAAAATGCAATTTAAAAAATTTTTCTAGAAAAATGTTAATTTCAGGGAAATTTTGTAGAAACATGTTATTTGGACAAAATTTTCAGAAAAAAATTATATTTTAACGAAATTTTGTAGAAATATAGAAATAAAAAAAATGGAAAAAATGAAATTTTGACAAAATTTGATAGAAAAATGCAATTTTAACGTAATTTTCTAGAGCAATGCAATTTCAAAAACAAATTGTAAAAAACTGTAATATTGCCTAGAAAAATTAAAATGTTATTGAAATTACGTAAAAAAAATAAATTGTAATGTAATTTTTAACGTCCTATGCTTCAGTGGGAACATATTCTTTAAAACTTAATTTTTTTCTTCACAATTTCGTTAAAAATTTAAATTTTTAGAAAAATTTGTTGAAATTGAATGTCTCTAGAAAGTTACGTTGAAATTGATTTTATCTACGAAATTTCGTTGAAATTCCATTTTTTTGATTTGTATTATTCTACAAATTTCGTTACAATTATTTTTTTTTTAGAAAATTCCATCAAAATTGTTTTTTTCAAGACAATTTTGCTGAAATTTAATTATTGTGAAAACTTTTGTGAAATTTAATTTTTCTACAAAATTTTTTGATTTAATACAGTGAGTGGACCATCTTCTTTAATCAGTCAATTGACCTTATTAATGGTCACGGTAGGGATAAAGTGCTGACGACCGGATTAAAGATCGGTGACCGTATTAAAGACCACTGATTGGATTAACCCAGCAAAATTTCTCATTACCAAATAATCCGACGAGTAAGCAAAGTTCGATAATGGTAAGTACTTATTATTTAGCCACTTTTCTCATTATTTTAACATGGGGATGTCGTTGGAGGACAGAGCTTCCCAAACGCATACAATAAAGTAGCATAATAAGTACTTATTTGTAGCTCGATTTTATGTACTTGAATAATGCATTGCCAATAAGTTATAAAATAAGTAGTAGATATGAAGAAATTGCCATTAAAAATGATTTTTTGCATATTGTCGCGCATATTTCTCGAAACAAACAATTTCCTCATGCCAGAATTTCTGGTATTTTCATTCAAATCTGCTGAAATAAATAAATAAATAAATCTTGTACAATAACCCACATATAGCCAAATTTGCATTATATTAAAATTTGCCAAAATGATTTTGATAACAAAAAATCTCTTATTTCTGTTATTATTGGTAAGTCATTATTAATAAGCCGAAAGTAATGCAGCGAATAATGAGATGTCATTATTTGGTAATGCAGGGGATAATGGCAGGTACTTACCAAGATTTTGCAGGGAAGGGTCGATGACCGGTTTAAAAATAGTATTAGGTCGTTGACCTGACTGAGTAAAGGTAGATGACCACGGATTGAGGTCCACTGACTGGATTCATTTTTAAAAAATCCTATTTCGACGAAATTTTTTAGAAAAATTTATTTTCAACAAAAATTTCTTTAAAAATAATAATTTTGATGGAATTTTCTAAAAAAAAATTGTCGAAATTTTATAGAGAAACGCTATTTTAACAACATTTTCTAGAAAAATACAATTAAACGAAAGTTTTCAGGAAATTTGAAATTTTCTCCGGCTCTATGTCCTATTAAAACTTTACACTGTAAAAAAATGTCAAGCATTTGTATGCACTGGTTTTTAAGTTTTGAGCTGTTAACTTTTGGTGCAAAATGGCCCATTTGTGTGGGAGGTACCAAAAGGGGAGTGCCAATAACGCCCACTTTTCTCTATATAAACATTACACTGTACAAAATTTAAAGTATTTCTATGAACTGATGTTAAAACCATAAGCAGTTAACTTTTGATGTAAATGGTCCATTTTTGTGGGAGGTCCCAGAAGGGTTGTAGCAACTGCGCCCATTTTTCTTGAGTTGTTAGCGACTAATAAACAAATTCTATGTGTGGAAGTTCAGAAGATTTGAGTAAGAATTATAGACGTTATTAAAGAATCAATATTTCACTAAATGTTAACCCTTTGTCGGGGAGGTACTAGAAGGAGTTGACCAATATGGCCCATCTTCGAACTAAGCCGGAGATAGAGAAAAATATTAGCGCATGCCAAATTCGAAGTCAATCGGTTATTCCTCTCGAGAGTTATCGTGCGCACCAGTCAGCAGACAAACATACAGACGGACGGACATTGCTAAAATTACTTAAAATGACCCAAATCGAATTTCCGCCAAACATACTTGGAGTCTTAGGTCACTCCTTCGCTGTGCTACACTTTTGGCTCGTAGTAAATGATATATACCCTCGTCTATGAGGTGATGAGACAAAAATAAATAGATATTCAAGACCGCTTAATAAAAAAAACATTTCGTGATTTTTGAAATTTTAATAAAGCTTTGAATTTGACTCAATTTAGTGATTAAAAGCGATACATTCCCCCCCACAGCGCATTTAATTAAATTTGAATAAATTTACATAACAAAATGATATCATATAGTTTTAAATCATCCATTAAGTAAGTTCGTTTTTGCATAATAACAAAACATCCATTAAAGGACATGGCTTGTAAACAAAACTGTCCGAAACTCCCAATGAGTGGCTCTTTAGATGTAAATGTTATTAGTGTCGAATGGAAAACCAAAATGATTTCTTTGATGCGCCCCCACATCATGTAAAAACGTGCCAAGTTACCATTAAAACGCCCAAAGCAAAGAAAACTTCCTCAAAGCACCACCGACACCACAAATGTGAGCCACACATAGACGCATATTGCTTTGGCGAGGAGCACTGGGCGAATTACTATATTCCATCGAAATTAAAAAAATGAAAATTTTAAAAATGTTAACGAGTATAGCGGCAATTATTTTCTAGACTAATTTAATATATCGGGAGGTGGTTTGCTTAAAAACATGCTAACAAATTGATGGACATGAACAAGTGCAGTTTGTGGAGATAGTTAGGCTTGGATGGAAGGAAGACTACCAGCTAACATATTACTGACAGACCACTCCAATCCGCGCACTGCCGTGGTATAAAATTGATGTATAACCGACAATCAGTGGACATTCCATAACTAATTGTTGAATAGTAATGAACGGCGGAATTTTAATAAAAACAATAACCTGCGTTATTTTAGGTAAGTTTTTTTTTGTAGTTTTGATGCAGTTAGATAATGAACAAAATCTAAATACGGATACATCTTCATCATCGCAGCTCTACACTCTTCCGGGGAAGCAGTGGGACGTCTGACTAAACGCAATGGTTATATTTATAAGACATCATCGCCGTTGGGTTCTTCGCACGGTGGCAGTGCTCTGTTTGTACCCCAAGAACAGCACTCAGCTCCGGATCATGAAGTCTCCTTTCATGATGGTGGAACTGGAAGTGGAAGTGGAGGTGGTGGTCCAGTTAACGGTAAATATGATGACACCTACTATGATTACAAAGTAGCCTCGTCCAACTCCGGTGGTCATTCGGCGTCATATCATTTGAGCGGTGGAGATTCTATCAAATCTGCCGGTGGACCCAAATCCGGTAGTGTTCCTTCAGTGACATATCATTTGACCAGTGAATCCATTTCCAGTGGTCCCAAATCTGGCTACAGTCTTGGCAGCGGTTTACGTTCTATAGCTCAAGGATCAGCGAATCAAGCTTACAGTGCTGTGGCCTCACAACATGCCGCCGCCAAACAAGCGGCCTTTTTAGCGAAAAATTCCTTGGCTCAGGCTGCCACTCAAGCGGCACAAACTGCTCAAGCAGCCCTTGAGGGAAAGCAAGTACTTTTGCAGGAACTTCAACAACAAGCCACCGCTGCCCAACAATCCCTTTCCAGGGAATTGGAACAACTGAAATCGGCCCAGACCACAACACACCTGGCCCAACAAGCGGCCAGAGCAGCACGTAATCAAATTTCTGTTCTCACTGCCGCCGTGAATAATGCCAAAGCTGTGGCCGAACATGCCGAGCAAACCGCCCAAGAGGTGTCCAATCAATTATCGTCGCAATCATCGATGGTAGGCCAGGCAAAATCCAGACTCGAACAAGTTGATGAACAACTTAAACAAGCCTCCGTTGACTATGAGGCCACAAAGGAGGCCGCCTTGAAAGCCTCTTCTTCGGCAGCTGAAGCTCAAGTGAATGCTTCGCAGGCAGCCGCCCATGCCACCAAGGAATTACATCAAAGTACACAGCATCAACATCCACCATCCGCATCGGCGGATGATTCATTTGAAGATGCTCAAGCTTTGGTGCATCAAGTGCACCACCATTCGGCAAAGCGTAGACACCCGGGGCACCATTCGTCCATTGACAGAAGTGAACAAAAGGAATAGGATGTGATTGTTTTACCGTGATTTTTTTTTAACTATTTTATTTATATGTATGTATTTTAGATTTCATAGACCATAAACTAACTGAACGCATCAGTGGTAATACTAAAGTGATTATTTTTTGTAAATGTAAGCCAAAAATATCTAGTAACTATATTTAATCAACGCAACCATTATGATATTTATTATTTTAACGACATAATTAAAAAATAAACTTGTGTATCCCAGTGAGGTTGAGATGTGTGTGTGTGTGTGTGTGACAATGTCAATAGATAAACTTAAATGCGTAATATCAAATGTCAGCTTCTTTAGTGATAACTTGTGTCTTCTACAACTTCAAAGAGTGAAATTGGAGAAAACATTTGGATGGCGGCTATATCAGTATGTGGAACGAACGATGAAGCTGTGATCGTTAAATAGTTCTATGTAGAATAAAATGCACTTTGCAATGCAAAGTCCAAACGGATTATATTTGCGTTTGGTTGTACTGCGTCTTTCAAATAACCCCAAAGAAAGAAGTCCAACGGTGTCAAATCACATGATCTTGGCGGCCAATTGACATCGCCACGACGCACAATGGGAAAAAATGGGTAGATACGCGCGCATAGCAGTATTTTTAATCTCACGACTATACCGTTAGAGATAGAGTCCATCGGTTTGGACCATCTTCAAGAGAATTCTTTGGAGAATAATTTGGAGCCAGATTTTTCTTACTGTTACCATTTATCGCACAGTGGGGCTTTAAAATCGACTTTGTGAAAATTAGTGTGAAACTCCGAATATCGTGCCAAATTCAGTGATCTTGATTTTAAATTAAAGCTGACAAAATTTATTTTAAACAAGTAAGAAAGTTTCAGTCGGGTAAACCGACTAAGGTATACCCTCACTTTGTGAGTAATGTAATATGGAATATTAAACGAATTATTCTGTCAATTTGTATGGGAGGTACCAGAATGTTTTTAACAAATACACCTGTTTTTCTCTGAATAGTAGATTCTTTAAATACATTGCACTGCGCCGAATTATAAGCGTTTTTTGCACTGGTATATTAACGTTATGAGATATTAAATTTGGTATGATTTGGCCATTTTGTGTGGGAGGTACAAAAAGGGGCGTGGTGATAACGGCCATTTTTTACAGGGCTATAGAGACTTCAAAAGCGTTACACTGTGCAACATGTTTTTGCATTTTCGTGCATTGGTACTCATGCTGTGAGCTCTTAACTTTTTGTGCAAAATGGTACCTTTGTGTGGGAGGTACAAAAAGGGGCGTGGCAATAGCGCCCATTTTTCACAGTGCAAAAGACACTATAAAAGCATTACACTGTACAAAATTTCAAGTGCTTTTATACACTGGTATTAATGTTATAAGCTGTTATCTTTTGGTGCAAAATGGTACCTTTGTGTAAGAGGTACCAAAAGGGGCGTGAATATGACACCCATTTTTCACTGGACTGTAGGCACTATGAAAGCATTACACTGTACAAAATTTCAAGTATTTTTATGCACTGGTATTAATGTTATAAGCTGTTAACTTTTGGTGCAAAATGGTGCATTTGTGTGGGAGCTACCAAAAGGGGCGTAGCAACATGGCCCATTTTTCTCGAGTTGATAGCGACTAATAAACTAATGCTATGTGTGGAATTCCAGAAGATTCGAATAAGTAGTATAACAGTTATTAAAGATTCAATATTTCACAACATTTTAACACTTTGTGGGGGAGGTACTAGAAGGAGTGGACCAATATGGCCCATCTTCGAACTCAGCCGGAGATAGAAAAAAATATTACCACGTACCAAATTTGAAGTCAATCGGTTACTCCTTTCGAGAGTTATCGTGCGCACCAGCCAGCAGACAGACAGACAGACAGACAGACAGACAGACGGACGGACATTGCTCATTCGACTTAAAATTACCCAAAACGAATATCCGCCGAACATACTTAGGGTCTTAGAACTCTCCTTCGATGTGTTACACTTTTTTTCGTAGCAAATGATATATACCCTCGTCACACTAAAGTGAGGGTATAAATATGTTTCAGGTGCTTGATTGTGTGTTGCTGCGTTTTAAATATGCAGACCATTGAAGTTCAAACATATTTTGCCAACATTGCGAAAAAAGTCTACAAAACCTGCCATGCTTTTAAAATTGAAACTAAGACAACTTAAATAGGATAAAATTGTGGGCTGCAATATTTTTGAAAGCTTAAATTTTTAGTATAATATACTTTACACAATGGTTCGTAGACTGATAATAATTGAAAGTTAAATTAAAAACAAAAAATAATCGGTCCACCCTAATACACACAAACTGCGGAAGCGTATATATTTTATTGTAACTATATTTTTATAGGTTTTGTAGAAAAAGTGAAGTATAAACATTACTATAATCCTTATAGTATTACCAAGATCTCTATTTTTAATCGTACTTGATAAAACTTGCAGCCGCGTGTTAATCCATTTATTCTCGTCCGTTCAGTACCCTTCGTAATTATTATCCGATTTTGCCGAAATTTCACAAACGTTATTTTTTTTAACCAAGAAGATCGGTCCATATGTTTCGGGAAAATCGGTTCATAGATTGATACAGCTCCCACACATATTTTCTATATTTAAAGAAAAAAAAAGCACATATTTAAAGTACAAAAATCTGCCATAATCGCAAAAAGTCGCAGATAAACTAGGTACCGTTGGATTCATTCCTAAGTCACCTCTCTTCTCTATGTCGTATGGTAGTGATCCCACGTGATCCAAAAAAGTTGTATTCCATTTACTGTGGATCATTTTTTTGAAAAACAAAAAAAAACTATTGTTTTTACTTTGAAATATCTCTTCATTGGAAGGCGTTAAAAATACGATTTATACACAAAAATTAAGATGAATAGTACCTTATTACATGTTGCAAGTCCTATCGCATTTCACCAATAAACGCGAATTCTACAAGCATTTTAGTATATGCATTTTATCATCGCAATGTTATTTGCATTTATTAGTAAAAAAGACAAACTTTGAATGGTCATAACTCAAAATCGCCTGGAGATATTTTCATAAAATGTGTAGGTATTTTCATTAAATGTTATCCACAATAAAATAACACTCCCAAAAAATTGATTTTTGAAAGATGTTTTCAAAGTCTATGCGCGCATATTTCATCACATTTTCCCATCGTGCGACGTGAGATAACACGGCCATTGAATTTGTTGCGCAAAAGAATTTGTTAGCTGTGTGGCAAGTGGCACCGTCCCGTTGAAACCACATATTGTCCACATCCATATCTTCCAATTCGGACCATAAAAAGTTCGTTATCAACGTAAAGTAACTGCCTGACCGGCCTCGTTTCGAAGAAGTATGGCCCGATGACGACGTCAGCCCATAAGCCGCACCAAACGAGCTGGGCGAGCATGATGCACAGGTGTTTTCACATCTCCTACAGACCCGGTTTGCTGAAATTTGCGCACAATTCTCCCGATTGTGGACACATTTGGTCGATTATGCTGATCAAAAAACATCAAGAAGTGCACGAAATGCCCATTTTAGTAAAAGACATAAAAAACTTTAACGCGTTGCTCGATTGTGTATCTTTCCATGGTTCAAATTGAGTTAGTCTGAAATTGAGAAATCTCAAATGAAATGCAGAAAAACACTTGACGTTTAGGTGTGGTTCACATTCAACATCGTCCCTTACAATTTAACCACCCTTTATTACTATTTTTAATTATTTTTTTTATTTTTTCGATCTGTTTGACTTTTCATAGTGTTTTTGACTATCGAGGTCGTTGTTTTTGTTTTCCGTAAACAGAACCCAAACCTTTTTTGAAACACAAGAATAGGAAATGTGTGAAATGTATTAAGGCTGACCACGGGTTTGGTGGACGATACAGTTTCGAAGGCTTCCAAGCTATTTCATCGGCACCGTTGGACAAATACCCCGTCAATAACTGGCACAGTATAATCTCGCCTATGGGGGGCTTAATGGAAATTTTGCCGTTTTTAGACAAACGAGTGTTTATTTTAAGACATCGTTTTTAACTATTTTTTTAAATGTTCTTCAAACTTTTTTTGTTATTTTTTTTTAATTTCAAAACAATCATTTTCTTTGTTAAATCCATTGCAGAATATCTTCTTTATTTTCCCATGAATATGGCCTCAGATAAGCTATTTAATTTCGATAAGTTCGACAAAATGTGGTTTTATTAAAAATATCAAAGAAATTTCTATTCTATTGAAAAGTTTATTTCAATTTCACTTTTATAATTATTTCCTTCAAAATTGACGAAATTATAGTTTTGGAATATCTTCACTAAATTAATATTTTTTTGTAAATTGCATAACTATTGTAAATTTGGTGTACAATTTTAGCAATTGTACTTTCGATTGTTTTTATTTCGGTCTTTAAATCGTTATAGATTTGTCACTAGGATATTCTCCAGGCTATAGACCATCTTTGCCTCAATTTTGTATTATAGAATGCGAAGATTTTTTAAAACAAAACCCGTGAAGCAAATACAATTACTTGACAGCACAGCTCCTCGTATAGCTATTTCACGGATGCTACTCCGATCATTGATTTTTCAGCCTAAAAAAATAAATACACCGTTTTTTATGAAAAGCGACAAGAAATATCACCATTTGTATGACAGCGCCATCTAGCGTGAGTTGTAGGAAAAAAATATATATAAAAAATTAATTCCCCGACCCCAAAAACAGTAAGATACCACAACTTTCCATGATAATAAAAAGAAATATACATTATTTTATCAAATTTTCAATGATCTTTTCTTGTTAGACAGCGTTTCAAAATGACCAACTTCAAATGCGTGTAAAGCTGAGTATAGACGATTGCCAGATCGGCAAACGTTATCAACCCTGTTAAAGTTCTGCAAATATACGGACAATGTCAGATTGTTAGGTCCAGATTTATACTAGGATATTTTTTTCAGCAGCTTATCCGCTAATTCTCTTTTAAACTTGCCTCTGCGTTTAAACACATAATTTTGTTTCGGATATTTCTGTGTGAATTATTGTTGTTTCAAAGGCCGAGTGAAAAACACAAAACGTTCAGACCGATAAGCCTGAGTACGGGAGAGTTTTTTTCCCCCCTCTTACCGACTGCCTCTCTCACCTACAAAACGCCGATAATCTGCTGAAGATTCAGCCAATGTAAATAGGGACTAGGCAAAGGTGAATTGACAGTTCAGACGATTGCAAGAAAACATTACAATTACATATATTTACAATATATTTTGTAAATATTTATATGCAGGATTGCCAATAAAAATACATTATATACAGTGTTGCAAAAAAAATGTTTTTCTGGCAATGGCGCCGTTATCAGCAAATTATCTCGAAATGACTTTTCTGCTAACGTTGCAAAAGAAAAATTGTATGTTCACACGGTTGTAAATTCACAGGGTTGCATTTTTCCGCCATTTTTCTGGCAATGTTGTCCGATCAGCAAATCGTCTGTACTTGTTTGAAGTAACCCTAAAACCAAAAAAAACCTTTAAGGTTTTGTTATGGATAATGTCAACTTTCATTTGCAATTGGTTTCATTTCATTCCCATTTTGGTTGTTGCACTGTGTATTTATTGAACAGGAAAATAAATAAACTGGTCAAGTAAATTTATTTACGGATTACACTGGTCAACATTTTTGCAGCATGAGATTTTACAGCCGAATTTGGTATATGGGATAATACACTTATCAGCCTTTCTTTGAATTGACTCTAGTTCTCGCTTCGTTGTTACCGTTGCCGGCCAATACTTGAAACCGGAGGAAAACCACTGTAGTCGATTCTACACCCAAAAAAAATTGTTTGCTGATAATAACAAACAACGTCTGCTAATTTTTAGCAAACATTTTTTCTGCTAATACAGCACATTTTCTGCTGTAATAGCAAAAAGTTTGCAGTTTTGCATTAGCAAACGCACTGCTGAAAAATTTGCAGTTTGCTGAAAATTTTTGCTGTTAATCAAAATATGTGAAAATAAGACAAAAGTTGCAATAATTTACATGATAAAGTTCAACTACCATTGAAAATCAAAAAGGTTAAGGTCATTCGTGCGATGAGAAAAGTATATTTAAAAAAAATTAAATAATTATTCGGCGATATCTATTTTCCGAGTTACGGTTCTCAATATTTTTATTTTTTCATTGGATTTTAAAAATATTGGAAATAGGAGTCGATTAAAACTGCAAAAATTAAAACACAAATCGATAACGAATATGATTTGACGATTTCAAAATCTTAGTTCCGGACATACAATAAAATTAATCTATTGTGTTTAGATTTTAGTTTCTAATTTTTTATATTTTAATGAAACCAAAGCTAAACATTAATGTTTTATGTGCGATTTGTAAAAATGTTTATAAAGTTTGATTCACACAGGGCAATTTTATTTCAAGCAAGTGTCAAAGTTTGTAGGAGAGATACAGAGAGCACTTTCCGCTTGGAAGAAATTGCCTTGTGTGATCTAGGACTAAGTGTTGTGTATGCAAAAAAAAATTAAAAAACGACAGAATTCCTAAAGGCTTAGGGTGAGTATTAAGAGAAAATTTCGCAAGATTGTATCATCCTGTGCAAAGACGATTTTTATACGGTTTCCACGGCTATTCCTGTGTGTATTGTTGTTGTTTCAAAGTGCGAATGAAAAACAAAACGTTCAATCGAGTACGAGAGTTTTTTCCCCACCCTTTCCAACTGCCTCCCCTACAAACACCATTAAACCGCTGATAAAATTGCCTCGTGTAAATTGGGACGAACATAGACACCTCAACACACGCGGTAATTCGGCGCCTCTCTCTCCGTCAAACTTTGACACTTGCTTGGAAAGTTGCCGAGTGTGAATCTGGACAATGGGGAAAGTAGTTTCTTGTACTGGCAATCCGTTTTGTGTTTTTCATTCGCACTTTGCTGCCTTTATTTCCAACAAACATCGAATTGCCCCGTGTGAATCGGGACATAGACATGCTTTATGACGGAAAAAAGAAAATTAAAAAAGAAGCGGCGTTTAATTTATATTCCTTAGCACTGTAACCAATTTTTTCCATTAAAATGTGCTTGCGATAAGTTACACATATATTCATATTTGTGCAGATGACAAAATCTCATATAAAATGTTTATTTCGCATATCAAAAAATATTGACAGACGTAATATACTTTCACTAGCATTCAAGAGTTGCCCTCTTTGACAGATATCGTGCGCCGACGCCTTTTTAAGTAACACCCTTTGAAGACTAAAATATTTTACGCCGAACAAATTGAATTGACAGCTGGTATATGAATATAGGAGAACACATATTCCAGGGAGAACACATATTCCAAAAAAAAAAAATATTTAATAGAACTGTTCGTTGTGTTTGTTAATTCGCATTACAAAAGCATTCCGCGGTTGGAGTAAACTTTTTGGCAATGAAGAAACGAATATAATGCAAATGATTTTAATGAGTAAAACGGTTCCGGGACAGCTCCGACTACACAAATGGCTAAAGAAAAAAGGCGAAATTGTGTATGCCTTGGAGGATCAATTAATCAAGTTGCAACAGGTAAGCGTACACAAATTGCAAATTTCACTATGATTGTAAAAGTCTTATTTCTGGTTGTTTTCATGATTCTCAGCAAGCAGTGTCCTATTAAAACCCTCTACTTTAATATGGCTACAAAAGTAAACTAAATATATGCTGTCCATACAAATAACTTCCAAACCTCATAGACTCATAGACCTCTTAGAAGTGTGGTCCTAACGAAAATATCTGCAACAACGTAAGTATTTGTTTTACGATTTGTTTACTTATTTCATTAATTACACCTGTATCACCAGAAATGGCAACATTAATTTTTTTACACCATATGCGTCAACGATGGTTGCTAATATCAGCATAGCGAAGTAACCTTTTGGCTCCAAAAAAACTCGGGATAATTTAGTCTAATTTGGATGTAATCCATGGATAAGACTATTTTGCCCAATGGTATGGCTCTGGACATGTACAATTAGATACCGTGTCAATAGGGTAAACCCAACTCATTATCCTTCGGACAAAAATAAGATAATTGTTAATGCCAGTGACCGGTAAGTATTGTTTGTAGATACTCCTATTGCTATTCAATTTTATTAAATGATTTATTTTTCATTTATATTTTTAGATCAAGCATACATACATAGATACATAGATTTCACAGTTGGAAACGCTTATCAATACATGGGCTGAATGACTTCAGGTTGGAGTCATGGTTGATATACTCTTCTCAAATATCAGGAAAATATACAATTTGTATTTCTTTTATTGAAATAAAAATGAAAGAGACGTATACTAGAATAACAAAACAAGTAAGAAAGTTTCAGTCGGGTAAACCGACTAAGGTATACCCTCACTTTGTGAGTAATGTAATATTGAATATTACTCGAATTATTCTGTCAATTTGTGTGGGAGGTACCAGAAGGGGTTTATCAAATACACCTTTTTTTTGCTGAACATTAGATACTTTAAATTCATTGCACTGTGCCGAATTATAAGCATTTATGTGCACTGGTATAAACGTTATGAGACATTAAATTGTGGTATGATTTGGGCATTTTGTGTGGGAGGTACAAAGAGGGGCGTGGCAATAACGCCCATTTTTCACAGGGCTATAGACACTATAAAAACATTACACTGTACAAAATTTCAAGTATTTTTATACACTGGCTTTAATGTTATAAGCTGTTAACTTTTGGTGCAAAAAGGTACCTTTGTGTGGGAGGTACCAAAAGGGTCGTGACAACAACACCCATTTTTCCCTGGACTGTAGGCAATATAAAAGCATAATACTGTACAAAATTTCAAGTATTTTTATACACTGTTATTAATGTTATAAGCTGTTAACTTTTGGTGCAAAATGGTGCATTTGTGTGGGAGGTACCAAAAGGGACGTGGCGACTTCGCCCATTTTTCTCGAGTTGATAACGACTAATAAGCTAATACTATGTGTGGAATTTCAAAAGATTCGAATAAGTAGTATAGCAGTTATTAAAGAATCAATATTTCACAAAATTTTAACCCTTTGTGGGGGAGGTACTAGAAGGAGTGGACCGATATGGCCCATCTTCGAACTTCGAAAAAAATATTACCACATGCCAAATTTGAGGTCAATCTGTTACTCCTTTCGAGAGTTATCGTGCGCACCAGCCAGCAGACACACAGACAGACAGACGGACGGACATTGCTAATTCGACTTAAAATGACCCAAAACGGATTTCCTCCGAACATACTTGGTCACTCCTTCGACGTGTTACACTTTTTTCCGTAGCAAATGATATATACCCTCGTCACACTAAAGTGAGGGTATAAATAGTTTGTTCTCCCAGCCGCTTTTTTCTGTTAAATAATAGCAAAATTGTTTGCTAAAACGACTGTTCTAGTTTGCTACAGTAGCGGGCAAATTTATGTGCTAAAACAACAACCATAGGGTTGCTAAAATAACAGACGAAGTCTGCTTTCCCTTTTTCAGCAGACACAGACTGTTGAAACAACAAACATTTTTGCTAATGATACGCACAAAATTCTTTGAGTGTAGTATAGAGGAAGACCTCAGAGGTCGACTCTTGTATAGATGAGGACCTCAGAGGTCGAATCTAGTGTAGAGGAAGACCTCAGAGGTCGACCCTAGTATAGAGGAAGACCTCAGAGGTCGATTCAATAAGGCGGAGCCAAAAAATGACTTTCATAGGACACTAATTATGTTGCATTCTGAGTTCAATAAAAGAAAAACACGAAATATAGGATGGACTGGTTGCACTTAATTAAATTGCATTCTGAGTTTACTAAAATATAGGATGGATTGGTTGATGTTCGATGGGAAGTAGGCCGAATTTCCAAAAAGTTAAAATAAATAAATCGCTTTTTTGCGGAAAGTCCAGTTTAGAAAAACCACACAATTCTCTTTATACACCTTTCGGCGTCAAAGCTACGCGATAACGAAGTAGGCCACCCTTGATACTCAAATTTTTTTAGATGATTGCAATAGTTTTATGTCCACAGAAGTTTTCTACTTTGGGACTCCGTATCTCTCTCCGGCTTCGCAAGGAGACCGAAATTTCAAACGTAAGTCAGTCTCGTGGGTATGTTTTTGTGGGTTCTGTGTGTAAACTTTGCGAAACTGCTCGCTATACCTTGCTCATTAATGCTGATCATCTCAAATTACATCAACCCCTGGGCCTGAACCCCCGAACGGAAGTGCCCTGGAAGCTTCCGGGAAGTTTCTATTACTTGGATGAGTTGTTACTTATGTACGTATGTATGATTTTGTACACACATATCGATACCTCCATTCTAAACTATGCTAAGTGCAAAAAGGTAGTTTTTCAGGAGAGACGGATAAACACAAAATTTTGACTGAATATAATCTGGAATATTTAGAAGTTAAAAATGTAATCTCCCTAAAAACATGCTAAGTCGACTTAGCATGTTTTAGAATGGATGTATCGATATGTAAAGTGATTTGGTGTAATTTCCTGGCCGCTCCGCAGCGTATAAACTCTGCAAAAAAATCATTTAAATCAGAATTATGTTGTTCCTTCCTTTTTAGAGAAATTCCAATTGGAATCCTGTGAAGGTGATATTGCGACGGCACCTTCTCGCGGAATTTAAGCACACAAAAAGAAAAGAAAACGATTGTTTTTCACGAAGCATTTATATCACACAATAATAGTTCACTTATTATGTACTTTTCTTAACTTATATTTAATTTTATGCTAAAAATTTGCATCTTTCTTACAAATTCACAAATTTTGCTGTCAGATTCGCGCGTAAACCGTTACTGACGCCACATGGTTGCATAAAAGAGTACAGAAGTAATGCACAAAAACATCAGTGTCAAAATGCGCAACTTAAACGAAAGCGTTTTGACGTTCGGAAAAATACCGCCAAGCGACGATTGATGTTCTGTAGGAAATTTATAAATGTCTTCATAAATCTCATGTATTTTATGTGAAGAAGACGGAACCAATGTGAAATGTAATTGCTAGACTGGATTTTCATGTTACTTTTGTCTTGAAACCGTTTGAAAGCTACTTGTTTGACATTTACGCCATCGCCGACGCTTTCTATTTGACTACCATACTGCTGAGTGAATAAACAGCTGTTTGTCATTCTTCTTCGTGGAGGTTTTCTTGTTCTCTCTGCAACTAACGTAACATTAGCCCAGCAAATTATTAACAAATCTAATAATTATTGAATTAAATTGCAAATTATTTGTAACAACATAAATTGTAAATGGCTGCCAAAGTTGTTAAGTATTTCGGCCGCAAAACCGACTTCAAAGGTAAAACTTTGTGGGAAATTGTAGGTGATCTCAAAGATTTCGGTGTGGGCCGAATGGTAGTCCGTAATATGTTTCAGCGTTACCCGGAACCGTGTTACATGCGTATTTTGAAGGTAGACACCGTGGATGCTGGGGTAATTACAACTTTAGGTAATGGAATCTGCAAGAATTTATTTAAAATGTATAAAATTATGGTTTCTAGAATGGCGACAATCCCCGTAAAGTTAAAGTCACCGTGGAGAAAACTTGGCGTGGTATTACCGTACCTAAACCTGTGGAGATCTATAGCACCAGTTACAAAGCCGACTATGAATTGGTTGATAAAGAAGATGAACATAAATACTTGCAGAATAACTCTAAAATTGTAGAAAAGGTTTTAAGCAATCAAGTTGAATTTCCTTCTTTATTGCGTGAATTCATCACCGATGAGACAGGAAAAGAAAATCCCCAAATGAGGGTGCATTTCAAAATTAGCGATAATAAATTTGTTCGTCTCGCTAAGGAGGGCGAACAGCCTACCGTACAGGTAACCATGGGTTTAGGTCAGCCGGCGGCACCAAAGCTTTATGAAGGTGTGTTGTAAATTAAAGTTACTATAAATATATTAAAATTACTGTTAAATATGTGAAAAAAAATAAAATAAATATTGGTACTAAATCAAAGTGGCTGTTAATATTAAGTACGTATTTCTGTAGGATATTATATGCATATTTCTCATAATATATTCTGATATATATCGCACCTGTTCCACAAAATGGTAATAACAACTCAAAATTTAAAAAATTTCAGTAGAGGCCAAAAACTGTTTCCGTTAATATTTATGATATCCTAGTTACCCGGCACCTTTGTTGATATATTCCATAAATTAACTTTATGTAATATATTGTAAATAAATAATATTTATGATATATTACAAAAAAAAGAATATGTCGTTGCAAGAAAATATCATAGAAAAAATAATAACGCCATTTTCTTTTTGTTTTTTTATTGATTATAGTAAAATAACAACTTTTTTGAGTTGTTACTCTATTCCTGAAAAAAGTTTATACATAAAAAGTGGTATTATTTTGAGTTGTACCTTTTTAACTGAAAAATCTTACTCGAATTATAAATTGAAAAGGGCACAACTAAAATATTACTCTTTAGATGATAAATCAACGGTCCGATTTGCTTAAACATTTGGAGACAATTCAAAATGTAAATATTTAGTTGAATCGAAGGACGTTATTCTGGAAACACAGAGGAGAAAAATCAATCGACATTTTTTGCAGTGGATAGAAATTGCCATTGTACCTTGTTATTTTGCAAAAAAGCAAAATTTAGAAATTTTGAGTTGTTACCCTTTTGTGGAACAGGTGCGATATGTATATTTCGAAGAAATTTTGATGCTGCACTTCTTCTTTGTTTGCTAATTCGGTCTTCGAATTTTTGCGACAAATGAGATTATATATTTTTACATATTTTATATTTCAAAAAGTGTTTTTATAACGTCACCTGATATCCAAAATAACGTAACCCACATGTTCATGATTTTTCAGGAGAGCCAAAAAACAAAGTAAAGTAATTTTAAGCTTTTGACCAAATTTAGGGATTTCAGACTATTAATTAATTGCGGCGTAATAAATTGAATAAAATAAAATAAAATTTTATGAATCTTTCCGCATTTTTAATGACTGATTTTTAATGTAACGTCATTTTGAGTATCACTCATAAAATGGTAAATTGTTGATATTGAACTCCAAAATTTTGTAGGAATGTGTAGTTTAGCCTAATAGACTATAATCAATCATAAAATTAAATTGAGAAAACCCATAAAATAACATCAATAACAGATCAATCACTCATAGGGAAACATCAAAATAAAATAATATAGGTTATAATATTTTTTTGCCTTCCCACCAAAAAATTCGCGAAAATTATATTTCTTTTTTGATATGACTAAAACTATAAAAAATATCTTTGCAAAATGCAAAGTTCAGCAAAATTTGTTAACAGCATTGAATAAATGTTTAAAATACAAACTTTGGCATTTCTTACAAAAATTTGATTTCTATAAAATTTGATCAAATTTTCTATAAATATTCAATTTCGACAAAATTTTCTCAAAAAATTCAATATCGACGAAATTTTCTATAAAAATTCATTATCGACGAAATTTTCTACATATAAAAATTCAATTTCATTTCATTTCATTTATTTCATACATTGTAATACAAAAGCCAATAAGGCCAAATATTCGTATTACAAACAAATTACATCCATATAAGATTCCATACAAAATATGAATATAAAGATAACATAATAATAATAAGTGTAAATATATAAATAAATTGAATATATAAGAATTCTTAACAAAAAAGAATAATATTACTAGAGCATTAAGTGGCTCCCCAGCCGAATACAAAATGGTAATAATATTAACTAAAGTTTATAGACCCTCACTGATAACGCCTGAAACATATGTACAAATAATACACAGTTCATATACATACGAATATCAGGACTCCTGCAGAGAGTATTCCAAATATTTTCGCCTAAATATATGAACAGGATACGAAAATGTACGCAAACATATAGGAAGATGATTCCATGTTCTACTAACTCTCACTACGAATGATCGTTCAAATGTCGAAGTGAAAAACCTAGGAAGTACTAATTGGGGATTTCGAGTTGACCTAGAAAATTTGAACTTTTCACGCAGTAACGCAGGACTTCCATACCGAATAATCTTATAAAACTGTAATAAAACGCGTTGTTTTAAAAAAATTTCAAATGGGGCGCCAATAAACTGTATAGTGTAATCGCTTATATGATCAAACCGATTTAAACCATAAACAAAGCGAACAACCATATTAAATAGACTCACAAGCTTATTAAAAATGCCTTGGCTTGTGCCTGATACTACTTCAATGCAATAGCAAATGTTTGACATAAGCAAAGCAAACGCAAGTCTCTTCCTAACAAACTGAGGTAAATATAAGTTAGTGCTATATAATTTGCGCAACGTAATTACCACTTTAGGAAATAAAGACTCAATATAACTGGCAAAGTCAAGTTTGTGGTCAAGAACAACTCCTAAACACTTCATCTGATCTACAGGTACAATGGCTGTTCCATTTATATAAATTTGAAAGTTATTATTCAGACGCACATCCCCAAACATCAAAGCTTTGATTTTGGTTATATTGATGGGTAAACTATTATTTACAAGCCATCTACTTACAGATTCCAATAGGCAATTGACGTTATATTGCAATACGTCTATCGAACTATCGCGAAAAAACAAATGTATGTCATCGGCATACAAAAACGCTGAGCAGTGGTCATTAAAACAGGTCGCGATATCATTAAGATATAGAATGAATAGCAGGGGACCCAAAACCGACCCCTGGGGAACTCCACTGTAAATATAACGCGTTTCAGAATTGCAAGAATTCCATGAAACAAATTGAGATCGACCGGACAGATAAGAATATATCAACTTACACGCAGTGGAAGTAAAGTGGAAATAACTCTTCAATTTATTAATTAATTTTATATAATCTACTCTGTCGAATGCTTTGGATAAGTCCAAAGCCACCAACACTCCACCATCACCGGAATCAACAGCTTCTCTTATTGTTTCTGTTAAATGTAGGAGGTGTGTCGAAGTACTATGACCACGCCTAAATCCATATTGGTAATTATTAAACAATTTCCGATCATCAACGAAATTCAGAACCTGCTGCTTTATTAAGTGTTCGGCAATTTTTGAGAGTGAAGGAAGAATGCTAATAGGTCGCATCTCTTCTAATGAGCATGAACCCCGAAGTTTAGGTATAGGGACAACACGGGCCACTTTCCAAGCAGATGGAAAGACTGACGTTGTAAACATTGTGTTGTAAAGATGAAGTAAGTACCCTGAGACATACGGGAAAATCAATTTTAAAAACTTAACTGGTATGCCATCTACCCCAACAGAATTAGACTTCACTGCTCTCAAGGCCTCAATAAGATCATTATCATAAACACAATTAAAAGAGAACGAGTAATTTTCACCAACATAACCACTCAAGTCTAATGTGCTTGTATTAATGACAGAGCTTGGCAGAACAAAGAAATCATTAAGGACATTGACATCGTGGGGAACATCAGAAGTACCATCATCACCTACACAGCCACCAGAACGAAGGGTATTCCAAATTTGAGAGGTATTCATGTTACTAAAAATACCTACAAAATGTTTTCTACGCTCATTTCTGAGGACCGATTTCGCTCGGTTCCTGTAGACACAAAAAACCCGCCAATTTTCAACAGTTGGATACCTCATGTATTCGTGATATGCGATATTTCTAAGAGACCTAGATAACATAATAGGCTTAGATTTAAGCCAAGAATCCAGGTTGGATGAAACCCGTCGGCGCACGATAGGCACAAAAGAATACAGGTTCCCTACAAGATCATCAATAATAGAAAGCTGAACTTCTACATCTGGAACCGTGAAAATAAGATCAGCGCTAGCCCGGGAGAGATATGAAAAGAAACCTTCCCAGTTAATATTCTTGAAATCTCGGTATTCTACAAAATTTTCATGTTGCGATACATTAACATTAAGAGCACCAAATATTAAAGCATGATGGGATATAGATGGACATTGTACCTGATCTGTAAATTCTAAGAAGGGACTACTAAACAATACGAAATCAATCAAAGATGAAGACGCATGCGCAATATCATAGTGGGTTGGCAAGGAATTGTGGCCAATGCACAGACCCATACGGGAGCAAATAGTTCTAACGTTGGCTGATTTATTACAATCAAAAAGGTTACAATTAAAATCACCTACTATTATAATATTTGAATACCTGACGAAAAGATTTTGGCAGGATTCTTCAAAAACATCAATACGTCCATGAGGCAAATACACAACTCCAAAAAGGACTTTATTAGACCCTGAACCAACCTCGACGAACAAAGACTCACAAACACCATATTCAGAGGAGCGATATACTACTTTATATTTAAGTTTGCTAGAGAGGTAAATACCAACACCACCACCTCTGACAGTTGGACGATCATTCCGTACAAACGAGTACCCAGAAATGTCAACAGATTTCGAAGAAACGTATGACTTTAACCAGGTCTCTGAAACCCCAAACAGATCGAGAGTACTCCCACACAGAAAACTTTTCACCTCATTTAATTTTAAGTTAGAATTTGAGGGACGGATACTTTGGCAATTCAAATGCCCAAAAGTTAGACTTTTTTTACACCTACATAGTTTATTCCTGATGTAAGAGGAGTCATCAATGACAGGTCCAAGATTGAGATCAAGTATCATTAAAATAATAAAATATTTTAACGCTGGGGAACCATGAGGTAAGGATTCGTAGAACAATAAACATTTTTTAAATTAATGAGAAAAAGATTGCCTCAGCGAAATCTATTAAAAAGTTAAAATTATATATGGTAGACCCAACTACTAAAAGTAGCTCTAAAAGGAGCTACGCTGCTACGTTATTGGGAACAGGAGCAGAAACAGACGAATCATTAACAGGCGCACCCGAGCTATGATTATCAGTATTTTGTCCATTTAGGATACCCTCACAATCCCGAAGGGTAAGCGACTTAACAGCTCCACCTATAAACGTTGCATTGACTTTTGGTGAATCACCGTTTATTAGATTGAATTTAGTCAATATCTTCTGACGCAGCATTCGCCGACAAGTTTGAACCAGCCTATCAGCATCTGGTGTTAAATGGTCATTGAGGTAAACTCTTGACTGCAGATTACCCCCAATTACATCATTTAACCGTATAGGCCTTCCACGGTGATAATTTGCCTTAATGGTATCCCTGGTCATCACATTATTAAATTTGACCAGAATCGATTTGCCACCCGCAAAATAGCAACAATGCTGCAAGTCGCCAGGTGCCAATTTAACCTTGCACAAGCTGCCAATTTTGATAACTGTTTGGCTAATGTCATGAAGACCCTGCGGTAAACCATTAATGACTATATTAGCCCGATTTAACCGCCTCTGCGAAATATTATTTTGTTTTTCCAAAAAATCAATCCTACTATACAATGTTTTGAGATTGGATATTTCCATCTTGCAATAGCGAACGTCATCCTCGATCACCCGCACAGATTCTTTAACCTGGTCAATCTCTCGTACACAAGATTTAACGTCATCTTTGACTTTTCGCAAGGAATCTAAAAATTCGTTGCGGAATGATCTAATGACGTTATCAACGGTGGTCTGGTAATCAGTTGAACATCTCTGAATATGATCATCGTAATTTTTCTTCATGGTAGACGCCAAATCGTCGAACCACCTCTGCATTTTGCTGGTTAAGTCCTTCTCAAAAACAGCAACAGTAGCGTCATTGCTCATACGAGACTGCATCATTGTAGAATTACCAGAGCTAGTACCCCTGTTCGTTTCAGCAGCAACAACATCATCAACCGCAGTCACAGCTACACTTTGGCACTTTGCGCATTTGTAAGTAAGAGTCTTATTAACTCTAACCTCACTGCTACTGATACCAATACATTTTGGGTGGAAATAAGCCGGACAATCGGAACAGCCAATGCTATAGACTCCTTTTCCTATGCATAAGGAACAAATTGGACATATCCACGTTTTTGGGCCTTCTTTTTCCAAGGCTTTGGAAACCCCATTTGAGCTGGCCTTTGATGCATTTTTTGTAACCGGCGCCATAACAATAACAAAAGGTTTATTTATCACTGTATGTACAGATGTGTGTGTGTGTATGATCTCGCAGAAAACAAAATGACACAGATAATGACAGAAATAATCAGCACAGATGAGACATCCAACAATTAATTAATTTTCCAGGAAAAAATAAAATTGAAGATTCAGTTTTTGCAACTAGAACAATTATTTTCTACTTTATAAAAGCTTTTTAATTGATTTAACTAAGAGGACACAAAAAATCACTCAGCTGGACATGACAGTGTTGCCAATCCAAAATTCGTAGAAATTTTCTACATATAAAAAATTCAATTTCGACGAAATTTTCTGCATATAAATATTCTATTTCGACGAAATTTTCTACATATAAAAATTCAACTTCGACGAAATTTTCTACATATAAAAATTCAATTTCGACAAAATTTTCTACATATAAAAATTCAATTTCGACGAAATTTTCTACATAAAAAAATTAAATTTCGACGAAATTTTCTATAAAAATTCAATTTCGACGAAATTTTCTATAAAAATTCATATTCAATTTCGACGAAATTTTCTATAAAAATTCAAATTCAATTTCGACGAAATTTACTATAAAAATTAAATTTCGACGAAATTTTCTACATATAAAAATTCAATTTCGACGAAATTTTCTACATAAAAAAAATTCAATTTCGACGAAATTTGCTATAAAAATTCAATTTCGACGAAATTTTCTATAAAAATTCAAATTCAATTTCGACGAAATTTACTATAAAAATTCAATTTCGACGAAATTTTCTATGAAAATTCAATTTCGACGAAATTTTCGATAAAAATTCAATTTTGTCGAAATTTTCGATAAAAATTAAATTTCGACGAAATTTTCGATAAAAATGCAATTTTGACGAAATTTTCGATAAAAATTAAATTTTGACAAAATTTTCGATAAAAATTCAATTTCGACGAAATTTTCGATAAAAATTCAATTTCGACGAAATTTTCGATAAAAATTCAATTTCAACGAAACTTTTACAAATGTTGTATAAAATTTCAATTTCGACGAAATGTTTTATAAAAATGGAATTTATTGATCTCCCCTGGAAGATCGCTACCCTCGGCACCCCTGTTGGGAAGGTACCTTCGATGAAAATTTAAATTAAAAAATATTTTTAATTAATGAAAATTATATAATTTTATTTTAATTCCCATAGTGGTTGTGGTACTTGGAGGTTTTATCGCACTTTGTTATGACCCAGACTGCAATAATGTTTCAAATGAAATACCCTTTACATTTGTCTTGCGGTATGAAACCTTTTTGTATAATTATTTGTTATAGTAGAGGTTTTGGAATTAGAATATTTAATTAACCTATTATTTACATATACATCAATAAATTGTTCTTTCATACAAAAAACAAACGATTACACAAACATCTTAGAGCAATCTCTCAGTTAATAGCGAAAAAATGTACATTAATACCATACAATTTGTAGACGAAAATACTTAATATTCTAGAGATTTATTTTGCGACTTTAGCGATGGCCTTCCATTTGTCTCAACTTTCTGGTTAAATTGTCCACCTCTAAACCCAGTACATCCAGGTTTTCCTAGAAAACAAAACAAAAAAAATTAATACCATTGTTTGTCAATTGGAATTTTTTCAATTTTGTTTTCACCTTTAAGGTAATATTTTTTAGTAGGGTGTCCTCCAAGACAGCTTGGAGTTTTTTATTTATTTCCAAAGATAAATCTAAAGACATACTTTTGTTTTCGACACCCTTAATGCCGCCATAGATGGCGGACATAACACCATTGCCATATTTGGCTAATTCACTTTTGTTTTGATCACTTTTTGAAGAGGTCAAAGCTCCAGCTTGATCCCTTAGCATATAGTGTTGGACGACTTTGGATTTCTTTTGGAGTTCAGCCACCAGAGAGAGAGTATGCTGTTCGAGAAAGTCAATTTTCTCAGCTTGTCGAGCGGAAGCTTGTTGCAAACGTAATATACGTTCGACTAAGTGTTTCTTGGAAGGTCCCTAAAAGTTTGAGTAGAACAAAGTTATTTACGCAAAATCTTTTTTATTTGATTTCTTACCTTATTCTCATCTTTGAAATCTAATTCCCGTCCCGTTACCGTGTCCGATTCAGAAGATTCACTACCTCTTCTACTCCCAGCTGAGCTGACGCTTTGTACCGTTGTACTTACACTGCTCTGGCGACTGTGCGACCTCTTGCCCTCTAGATGTTCCACATGTGACAGTTGCTTCTCTTCTTGAGTTTTGTGAAATCCATTACTTTGTTGCGGCTGTTGACATCTGGAACAGATATAACTGCGCGATATATCACCTTGCTGTTCTGTTGATCTTTTATATTTCATAATTTCTCTTTGTAGTTCTTTGACAATGGTGTTATGTTTGTTTTTAGTGGCATCAAAGTCTCCCTGAACATTTTCCAATTTTAATTTAGTGTTTTCATAAAGTTTTGTCTTTTCCGACAAATGCTTCGCGAGCAAAAGTCGTTCTTCATTCTTTTGCGACTGTTCTTGTTTAAGCTGTTGTTCGAGGGCCGCGTATCTATCATCATAGGAAGATTTTTCTTTTTTCAATAATAAATTTTCGGCTTCTATGCCTTGGGCCTGAAATGAGTAAGGGGAAATGGTGGTAATAGTTCTACTAACTCTAACGAAAATTATAGCCAAAATAATATAGGCAAATCTGTAAGAAATTGGGAATATTATTGAATCACTTTAGTTGGTACATTTGTCTAAAACGAACCCCTTTTTGGGAGTTTGGATAAATTTTACAACATTTTCTTAAGAAAAAAATAAAATACTTTAACATATTTTAATTAAAGAAGGGAATTTTTTTTTTGGCTAAACGGTCCTTTTCGCCGAATGCCGAATGCGATGCCAATTAGTCGGTCGAACTCTAATATGTATTTAAAATTCTCTATGAAAAGAAAAGTAACAAAAAATTGTCGCTCTAATCCAAAAGTGATTTTAAATCGCCGGTGATTTTAAAATCACCGTGATATCAAATCGTCGTAATTACAGAAAAGACATGAATATCAAAAACAAAAAAACCTTTAAAAAAATTTCGTTTACAACATCAAATATTTTTGTCTTGCAACGTTGGCAGAAAGGCATCGTCAGTACATTGTAAAATGTGCAAAGTTTATGCATCTGACAATGGCGTCATTGTCAGAAAAACTTTTGTTTGGCAAAAATATAATGTAAATAAATGAAATTGTAAGGTTTTCTTGCAATCGTTTGAACTAAAAAATCACCTTTTGCTAAAAATCTGTCATTGTCAGTACCTAAACAGCACTTTGACAGAGTTGATAACTTTGTAAGATCTGACCACCGTGTGTACATATCTTAATTCTTCAAATTTACCTTTGACTTTAACAAACATATTTGATTTTGCATATCCACAATGCTGCCGCTCATTTCCATGTTGAAACTTAAAAACTCTTTCTCCTTTTCATGCAGTTGCTCTAGGTCCTGTTCATTATCCTGTAGTCGATGTCGGGCATCATTTAATTCTGCAGTTAACGTGGAAATTTTTTCATCATTTCTGAAAATGAATAAAAATCAACAAATTAAGCTTGCTTTGAAAATGTATGCGATTTTCTTACAAAGTATTTTGGGTCTTCAACACTTGCAGCTCGTCCAACTGACCGCGCAATTTTGCCGACTGTAGCAGTTCTTCACTGTAAGAATTTTGTACTTGATTGTGTTCTTCCTGGAGATGGTAAAATGCTTCGGACAACTGGGATTTCTGAAATATATAGATATATAGATAATATATATAATATGAAATATAGATATTTAAGAAGAATTTACTTAATTTGAAATGCAAACAGCACCACCGCTAGCTTACCTCTTGACTTTCTTGTTTTAATTGTTCTTGTAGTTGCTTTATAATCTCCTTTTGTGTTTCGGTGTCTTTTAGAAGTTTATCCAAATGTTCGGTTTTATTGGCAATCTCATGTTTAAGGAGTATTGTTTGGGCCTCAAATTCAATTTTTAATTTTTCTATATAAAAAAGAAAGAATTAATGATACAAATTCAATACAAACCAATTTAAAGATACACACCATTGGCTTTTTCTTCCAGTTTATTTGGAGCATTCCGTTCTTCTTCCAGTTTCTTTTCTAAAGCCAATTTTGCTTCTGTCTCCATATTCAATTTGTTCATGTGATATTTAAGTTTCGACTCCAAATGACCATAATCGGTTTTTAATTTTTCACATTCTCTTTGGTATTTTCTTACTTCGTTGCACTGTTTTTGATTGTAGTTCGTTAAAATTTCAATTAACATTTTAGGAAATGGAATTTAAAAAAACAAAGTGTATTATTTAGCTGTTGTAAGCTGTATTTATGACTTACCTTCTCGTCCATAAGATAAGCTATTCTTGATTTCTCTTCATTTAATGCTTGGAATTTTGTACTATAATTTTTAATTTCTTTTTTAGCTTCAGCCAATTGTTTCTCTACGACCTCTCTTTCCTTTTTAGCATCGATGACATTTTTCTCTTTCATAGCAAATTGGATAACCGTCGATTCTCTGGTTTTATTGGCGAGATCTTTTTCTCTGCGAAACTGTAAAGATAAAAATTTATGTAGCCTATTTTAGATTCGCTTAAACTTCTGCAGAGACGACCACAATTTATAAGTAAATGATGATAGGATTTTTTTTGGACAAACATTTATATAAAAATTTGCGTTTCAAAAAGAAACAAAGTCGTATGAAAATGAGATGTAAAGAGAAATTTTAAATTTATATGGTTTTCTTGGCTCAAAGGTGCCCTAATTTTTTTGTAGGTATATTAACAAATCTCCAATTGATGTACATTTTTCTAATATAACCATGAATACTACATACTCGTATAATCCGAAATTGATTATTTCAGTGGGCACAAAAAAGAACATATACATTTTTTGCAAAAAATAATATCGGAATATGAAAAAAACATCCGATTAATTTTATAGCAGCTTAAACAAGTTGAAAA